>JAWWUD010000039.1:0-600000 GCA_033964015.1 Scolanthus callimorphus | reverse complement strand
TCCCATGGTGACCTGCATAAGCCAGGCAAGTTTCTTGATGATCACTTGCATAATTCCGATATAATAGCACACAGAAATAAATGAGCTGAAGAAGATGACGACGGGCAGAACCTGAAAGATGAACAAAGATTATTAGGAAGGAGACTTCTCAAATTTTTTTTAATTACTTTTTTAATTACGGCACAGAGTGGACAACTACCTCCCCATGTCAACATCGCCTGTAAACCACTTTGTTTCTATGTTTCTAATTCTATTGGAGGGGGGGGGGGGGGGGCAGAGGGTCCTAGCTAGTGGGAGGGGGGGAGCTCCCCCCCCCCCCCCACACACACACACACAATTTTTAGAGAAAAGTGAATATTTTGATGTCTGAGATCAAGATCCTTTGTTGTGTACTCGCTTTCTGATTGGATATCTTACAAAATGGCCTGGTTACCTACATAGTCACAAGAATATCCATTTAAATTTTTTTCATACTCTCACTGTTTTTGGAATCATACAAATGAATCAAATTCTTGATAATCTGTACAAGAATAAATTTCCTATTTTTGATGTTAGATAGGGGATGCAACCAACTCACCTTGAAGGCGAAGAAATGCTTCATGTAATCATCACCGAACACAAATTTGGCTCCCTCGTTAGTGAAATCCAAAAAGGCTTGGACTTTGTCGCCAAAGAAACTGAAAGCTGCAAAGCCTTGGGGAGTTCGAAGGATAAGTAGACCAAAGATAAACTGCAATGCCAAACCCCACAGCACCGGACGCCATCTGACCTGGCAAACACAAGAATGCAATTTGCAAAGCATGGTTATTCACTTACAGATTCATAGAACCTTACAGACACAAATTTGCGATTTCTTTGATAAGATAACATAGTCCCAGAAAGATTAGGTTTAGTTGCTAAATTGAAGGTAAACCCCAAGAAACATTCACAAAACTTGTAATGCAATCTGTTCAATAGGCAATGGCAAGGTCATTGATACCAAAAACTTTGATTGCTAACCACTTCACTGTGCAATCAAAGTATATTGGAATCTTCTACAATACTCAGCACTGCCTGTTTCTGTAAGCTCAAATCAATGAAGCTCCAAAAAAGGCTAAACTGTTTAGCATATAATATTACTTTCACCTGACATAACAGACTTAATGAGCTTTCTGGGGGGCAGAGAAAGGTGATACAGTATTTCAAAGCTTGGAATTTCCTGTCCATGGGAAGCTTTTATTTTCTCCAAAAAGGTTATGTTTCACGTCAGTTCAAAAGTTAAATGCAACAAACAAGATAAAGTGAAACCTGCTGTTGAAAATCTATGACTGATACATGAGCTCCCTGAATTAGTATTGATAGCAACTGTCGTTTGCTATGTGATTTAGCACTTAGCTGTTGTCTGTATAATCAATTGCAACTCTAGGATGAAAACCTCCCAGTTATTTCGAGTTGCCACTACAGTACCTATATTTCTTATTTTACTCAATAAAACTTCTTTTTCAGAAACAAAATGGAAAACATTTATAAACCATTTAAAAAAATAAAATTGTAAATAGTCTGTAGTGCAAATCTCTAGGCTGGACGCAATGAAACAAAATACATTTTTTTACTAACAATGTACCGGTATCCTCTTTTGAATCTCCATTACAGCGCTTTCTTGGTGGTGGAAGGTGGAAGGGAAGGGGGGTGTTCAGGTTCAATAAATCTATAATAGTTACCTTTCGTCGGTTTTTGGAGCAGAGCCAGCAGATAAGAATGTTAACAACAAGTCCTCCAAGGGAGATAAGTCGTTCTGGCTCATCACGTGTATCCAGACCAAGGAACAAGACCAAAAGGCCGAGAACTACTAAACCACACACCCTGGATAGAGAAATTATATACCAATTAACTTCTGTTAAGACAAAGTCCTGGGGTACTCCCCATAAAAAAAGTTCATGTCAGTTAGCATGACTACTCATGATATACTTGTTTGCTAGCAATAGAAGAACTAAGCACATCATTTACCATTTTAACCACCTCCACTGGCTTCTGATCGCTCTGACTACAGGCTTCAGACAGCCCCTGTAAATGGCTGAGCCCCAGTGATGTGAGATGAACATATAGATCAGGCAGGACCAAAGAAACATGGTAAGAGCAAACAGGATTTTGGCTTTCTGGAATCCGCTGACTAGAATCGCTGCTATGCTGTACATAAGGAGTATAGTTGTGATGGACACCATCACGATGTTGAAGCATGTTGTTGCCATACTCGGCTGAATCGGCTCGCCTCGGGGCTTTCCTTGAAGGTGGTAAATGTCATGACGTGGTTCAGGCCCTTCCTTTTGTTAGGTGGGCTATCGTCCTCTGGAAGCCTGAGCACAGTTTTGGATTCTCCCACACCAGTCATTTCAAGCTGATCCGTCTGTAAGTTCAGGAAATAAAGGAGGTTTGTCATACAAGGTTCAATGTTCGAGAAATATTCTGTACAGGGCCTGACATTACGACCATATGGTCGCCAATGGCGACTAAATTTGGGGGCTTGGCAACCAAAATTTTAAAGCTAGTCTCCAAATGGCACCCCATCTTTCTATGTTCGGCTGAAGTCCACGTTTATGTGGCAACTACATATTGCTTTTTGGCGACTAATATTTTTTGAATTGGTTGCCAATGGCACCTAGCAAAAAAAGTTAATGTAACAGCTGATTTATTATTATTTAAATTATTTATCATAACAATGAACATTATTATATTAAAAATGTTTTCTCTTGCTGACCCTACCTGTAATTCAGTTTGTAAGTTGCAAAAGGTAGAAATAAACAAATCTTTCTATTCTATTTCTTGCTCTCAAATCAGCTAATCAGAATGATTTTGTTGCATCGCCAAACATTCCAAACAATTTTTGCAAGCGAGTATAAAACTTTTCCATCTCCTTAGAAAAATCTTGACTTATATCAAATATAAACTGGGTTTGACTTTTGCAACAATTACTGTGGGACTACGTCAACCAAGCCATCCCATAAAAAGTTTGTCATTCAGAGATTGAAACCATTTTACTGTGCGACTATGTCAACCGGCCATCCCATAAAAGGTTTGTCATTTAGATATTCAAACCATTTTAAGGAAATTTAATATCTGCAATACATCAATCAAGTGTTTTGAAGTTATTTCTGCTCATAATTTTCACAATATTTAGAGAAAAGCGAACATTTTGATGCCCGAGATTTCAAGAAAGTCAAGATCCTTTGTTCTGTATTCACTTTCTGATTGGCTAGCTTCTTACAAAATGGCCCTGTTGACGTAGTCGCACAGTAAGGAAATTTAATACCTGCAACACATTGGTGATGTGTAATTAAGTGTTTTGAAGTTATTTCTACTCATATTTTCACAATTATCAGAGAAAAGCGAATAATTTATTTTGACGTATGAGATCTCAAAAAAGTCAAGATCCTTTGTGCTGTACTCGCTTTCTGAACTTCTTACAAAATGGCCTGGTTGGCGTAGTCATAAATTTAAATTTATGATGGGTATCTCTCCCTGGACCTCCTTCCTTGACAGCCAGTATCTTTTTACAAAATGGCAGGCAGAAATCTTAAAGACACATGTATATTGAAAAAACAATATTGGTGTGAGAAAGAGCACACTTTATAGCAAATGTTCAATGTCTCTTTGTTGACATATTGGCAGAGAAAATGTAAGTTGAAAACTATAAATTTTATATGCAACAGACTTGGGATAAAGTGAAGGTATTTTTTGTTGTAGGTATTGTTCGATCATTTTAGCTTGATCTTTAAGACATTTGAATTTGTGGCCCCCAGCCACCATGTTACCCTAGAGCAAAATCTAAAATACAGTGAACCAACTGTAGGGTTATGAAATTATGCATGCTTTTCAATCCTTGAAGATTAGAATAAGAGTGGCAAATGTAATTACTGCATTGTAGCTGGACATGAAAATGCATTTTGTCTGGACAAATGCAAAAACAAATATTCTTCGTGTCTACAATATTTGAAATTTGAGCAGAATTCCATAAAAATTGCCTGAACGACTTTGCTGTTATAAAACATACAACGAAACATTACAGCAATTCTACTACATCAATAAATTACTGATTGTCGTAAACAACATAGTCTAAGTAAAGCTTGTAAAAAATCTCTCTTGAAAGTAGCTTTATACAGCGTTTTTAGAGAAAACACATGTTTGTAGCGCCTTAGCATGGCTTCATCAAATATTCCACATGGTTTTAGAACATGTAATCACTTTATACCGGGATGAATATCGCGTACTTTGTACAAACATGGACGCGAATATGATTATTTTCAAGAAATTAAATTCCAATAGAGCTAAGAAAAATAACTATGAACAATAACCTTTAGATCTCGCTAAGTTCGTAATTTGTATAACTTAAAACAAGCCACGCAAACTGTTGTGATGTTTTTAGAACTACGACTTCACAACACAGGGTTTTGAGTTCGCGAGATAGTAAAACGCTTCATAACATCACTTCGCTTCACTAGCTCATAGATACAACTATTGCTAATATCGGGCAACAAAAAAACAATATTCGGAACAAGATATAAGCTTATTTTGACGAAGCTTCATTTCGTCGGCTAGTAAACACAACAGCTATGTCGCAACACAATAGGGTTACTGGCGTGTAACAAAAGCCATGCAAATGCCGTTCAAATCTCAATAAAATCGTTCTAAATAATCGTAAAACACTTACCGAATTCATGGTAGACGTTATACAGTATTTCAGAATTCGATTTCTTCACGATTTCTAGTGATTTTGAGGCCGTTTTCGAATGCACGTGTTTTAGAATAGTGTAGCTGAGTTGGAACTTCGTGACGTCATAGCCCCCGCCCCCGTGTAGGTGGATTCAAGATTATTTACGATACGCGTCATGAATATTCAAGAGTTTTACAACTTCCCGCTAAAACACTTCGATGTTCAACTGAAACCTGTGACTCCCGGTGCCTTTAAGCACGTTTTGAGGACTTTGTTTGAGAAAAAATGTCAACGATTTCTAGGAATCGGTTTTGTTATTCTCCCGGTATTCTATAAGCTGGAGAAGCGAGAAAATAAACCATCCCTCACGCGAAATCGACAAGTCAACACAGCTTGTTGCAAGCTACATTCACAATTACAAACAGTAAAGATCGAAGTTAAACTCGAATATCACTTAAATAAAGATCGAAATCCTGATAAATTTCAACAGTGATGTATTTACGGCCTTAGTAAACTGATGTATTTTTACTCAGAATAAATCTTAACTAAGTTACTATATTACAAACACAAAATGAAATCAGTGTTGATCACAGTAGGGGTCAAAGCCGCCAAATATCGCTACGTCCGGGTAAACACTCATTTCTCATGCCTGAGAATCAAGTTTGGGTCAATAAATAGCGAGTTCTAAAGGAAAACAACTAGTAAATCAGGAAATGGACTCACCATAGCCGAATCATCACTACTTTTAGCGCTAATGCCGCTGTCATCTAAGTTCATAGTAACCTTCGTGAGGTCTTCTTTGGAGTCGAATAGGAAATATTATCGCAGCTATCGAACTTTTCCATGGCGTATTTATA
Source organism: Scolanthus callimorphus (assembly GCA_033964015.1). Classification (NCBI taxonomy): domain Eukaryota; kingdom Metazoa; phylum Cnidaria; class Anthozoa; order Actiniaria; family Edwardsiidae; genus Scolanthus; species Scolanthus callimorphus. Next base: position 594,456 of record JAWWUD010000039.1, on the reverse strand, counting down.
CCCGAGAGAACTTTCACAGCCGCAGAGGTGACGTTTCTGTGGAATAAATGAAAAATATCACAAAATTAAGCGAGGAAAACCTACTAAATCGACTCGAAATGATGCCTTGTATTCAGTTCCTTGCTCGTTTTGGCGCCAATTTACCACGAGGGAAACTCACCTGAAATCGTGCTAAAATCAGCGAAATTTCACACAAAACTTAACAGGATAAAGAATGAATGCCTAGGGTGTCAGAGAATGTGAAAATATGTAGAAAAATTATGGAAAAGACACATGAAAATGTGAAAAACCCGTGAGCAGCAGAGCACACGTCCACTCTTGTTGGTTGTTTCGAAGACTGCTGCACGAAAATTCGAAAGAACAATAGAAATCGGCGCCAAAAACGCCTGTCCAATCAGAGACGAGAATCGTTGCACCAATCACAGCCTCGCGTCCTTCAGATACCATAGAAACATCAATCAAAAGTACAAAAGGAATTCAAAAGGTGTTTATATTCGGGTAATGACGCGTTTTGTTAGCGTGCTGTGTATTTCTATGTGAAACAGAAAACCGCAATTCAATGCACTGTGGAATTTATGACAGGTATTTGAGGTTGAGCACATGGCCTTTAGCGCGTTGATGCTAAGAGCTCAGCTGGCAAGGCAGGAAAGTGAATTACGGTAAAAAAAATTCTGAGGAAATTTTAAATAACAAATGTAAGAACTGAAAGGATACTTCTACGATATTAGCGTGTCTACGCTAATATCGGGGGGGGGGGGGGGGGGGTGGAGCACATGGCCTTTAGCGCGTTGATGCTAAGAGCTCAGCTGGCAAGGCAGGAAAGTGAATTACGGTAAAAAAAATTCTGAGGAAATTTTAAATAACAATATAAGAACTGAAAGGATACTTCTACGATATTAGCGTGTCTACGCTAATATCGGGGGGGGGGGGGGGGGGGGGTGGAGGAGAAAATACCTGTGATCCAAAAAATTTTCAAGAACCCCACCTAATAGCATTGATTGTTTTCGGGAGCCCCCCTCTGAGAGACTGAAACATTTCAGGACCCCCCCTTCCCCTCCATCCATGTCAGTCAAAATTATTCAAACAGGTCCTTAAGGGGGTCCAAATCCCATTTCTCGGTGTAAAAGTTTCGCAAGATCCCAGTTCTGAAGTTTTTTTTTCACAGAAATCCCAGTCAAAGTTTTCAAATTCCCAGCGTTTTTAGACATGTGTACAGAGTGTTTGTATTGCAGTCGTAGGGCAAAATTTTAAAAGCAGTTCACAAATTTTTAAAGCCACTCTTCACAGACATTGATATTTGATTGTTGGTTCAGTTAAAGGCAAATTAACCTTTCTTAACATTTTCCCCCCATTTCTAGTTCTATTGGCCAAATCCCAGTCCCAGTGACTCCAATCCCATTTCCAGGCCTAACATAAGGTCTCCCACAATGGATATATCATGGCAAGTCACCTCGCAAGTCACCTCCCCCTCCCCCTCTTCTGAAGGCAGTATGTGGGTCTCTTAAAATGATCAGGAGTGTTAAGATGATGGCGAGCGCGCAGCGCGAGCCGAATTTTTTTGAGACTTTTTGCTGATAAAGACAAAATATGTTTTTCTCAAGACCCCCCTTAACTGCCATTTTTGCCTTTCAAGACCCCCCTTGTGTTCGCTTAAAAAATTTCAGGGCTCCCCATTTTCTCCTCCACCCCCCCCCCCCCCCCCCCCCCCCCCCTCCCCCCTCCGACTTAATTACTGACCGGTCCCTAAGGGCCGAACATTTGACTTCTGAGGGGGTGGATGATTTTGAAAAAAATACCTTGCTGCACTTCTCTGCAGTTCAGGAACCAAATGAACCTGCAGTTCTTTTGGCGGCAGCTGCTGACTGAAAAACTCTCATCCGCGCGATCAAACGGTCAACAACTCAAACTATTGTTATAGAGTGGTTTTCAAATGACTGTCGTGAAACCAATCGCAAAGTAATTACACCAATTCTGAACAAAACGTATGGGAGTAATTACAAAGTAATTGCAAATTAGTCATGACAGTCATCTGAAATCCGCAGTCTATAGCGAGTGCTCACTCCAACCGAGCGCGCGCTCTTATTGGCTAAATCAAGGTCACGTGGTGAAGTATAAATCAAATATTCCCCGATCAGTCAATATTTGGAAAAATTATTGACTGGTTGGGGAATATTGCTTTCGCGCGTCGCGTTTGAGAGCGGGAAAAATAGCAGTTTTTTTTTTTTGCTATACAACAAAACACTTAATGACTACTCCCTCGGGAAACACAGTTTTGTTTCCCTCGAATCTCGATGTTTCCCTCGACTTATCGGGAAACATCGAGGTTCTCGGGAACAAAACTGATGTTTCCCTCGGGAGCAGTCATTAAGTGTATATTGTTCAAAGTGCATGAGAGCGGAAGAGCGGACCTTAAAATTATCCGCACTTGCTCTGCGAGGTTGTCGCAAGCCCGTAGTGTATTTCACTTGACTCGCCATGGCGATGTCGAAACGTCGTGTTACTGTTGTTGTTAAACAGTTTATATAAAAATTATATCACGAATATCGAGTGAGACACTCATTTCAGGAGAAAGTGTCTTAGGCATACTGTTTTAATTATTTTGCCTTTTTTTTACTGCATATTTTAATTCATATTAATTTATTTTGAAATAAATTAAATCAAAATAAATAAATTAAATTAAACAAGTTTATTTTGAATTATATTTAAAACATATATAGTTATTTTTTAATTTAGAATTGAATTAAAAAATTTGACAAAACTACCAATAGCTGTTTTAATGTCCTAGCCTGCGAGTCCTAGATTAAATATTTAAAAAATATATATTTAATCTAGGACTCGCAGGCTAGGACGTTTCGGCTTTTCAGCCTTCTTCAGCTAAACAACACTAACATTAAAAAATTATTATTTATTTTTTAATTTACATATATACTTAGGCAAATTTTACCGAAAGGGGCTCTGCAGCCACGGGAGTGTCAACTATGAACTCTCTCATTTCAAACAATTGCGCCAGGGGGGTCATGTAACATTAAACTGGCTCCAAAACAGAAGGTGGTGGGTCTTTTTCTTAGCTAAACGGCCTGATAACACTGAATGTACAATCAAGAGAAAATAATCATATTTTCTTTTGGTAAAGCAAAATGGCGTTAGTCAAGAAAATATTGTATTTGTAGAAGTTATGAAAATTTGAGACCTTTACACTGCATGATACACGCTTAGGAATGAAGACTGGTCGATATCATGTATAACAAATAAATAATCGTACTTTACTCGTGGATTTTCCTATCCGCTTTCTCAGTATTTTCACCGTAATTCTACACACTAATCAGTACCCTCTGGGAAGTAAGATGTTTTTTGAAACAAAATTGACTAACTATAAACTAATGAAAAACTAATCGTGTAAATATCGTACCTTGCTTCTCTGCCTTCAGCAACAGAACGTGGATTTCTTTTCTTACTCGAAACAGTCCAGCCACAGGCTCAATATCAACACAACATCGTCAATATGTATGGCAAAGAGTAGCTGAATTTTTTTAATCGAACACAGGTAGCCCAGGCGACGGTGTATATAAAGTGATTTGATTGGTTAAAAAGGGGCGTGTTGGGGGCGTGAAATGAGCTTGTTTTCTCAGAAGACTGGCTCTTCTATGCAGTTAAACAACACATTTGATATTTTAATCTTTTTTGGGGTATTTACCTGTAAATGTAAGTTGAATTGAGGCATATGTTTGTTGATATAGGTGCACAGGGGTCCACGTAACGCTAGGCTATATCAATTGCTTTGCATATTCTCGATCGATGGGGTATAGGCTCCCCAGGATTTAAAGAGGGGTGGGGGGGGGGTGGGGGGGGGGGTCATTTTTGCTTCGTATGAGGAAACATTCGATACCAATCCTTCTCTGTTGTCCGTGGCCCTCTCACGAGGATCGTGGTTGCTACATCATGAATTTAATACACTGATATACATTGGGTCACAAAAGAAAATAACCATTCTGAAATGACAAAAGGTCTTTAGCGAACCACTCCCAAAAAATCGGTTCGTTGGGAGGGGTTCATTTGCACCCCATGAACCCCCCTGGATCTGCGCCTGAGAGGTGGGAATCACTTCATTTTCACCGTGTATTGCCCAAAACCCTCGACGTTTAAATAATGACCGGTCCCTTATTTTGAATTAATTTTTTTTTAATTTTAATTAAAATGAATTCAGCTTCGCCGTGATAGATAATTTTTCAGATCTCGGTGGTTATATCTACCTGCCTTCGGCGTGGATGGATAACATCCCGTCCATCTGAATTAACCCTTATCATACTCAGCGGATCGAATTCATTATTGCAAAATAATAAGCATGATTGCCAACTGGAACACACCCTCCTGGGGCCGGTTCCTAGAAGGCCAGTTAAGAGTTATCTGTAGATAAACGCTTATCCAACGGATAAATCCTGAACAAATCCTATACAACATATAACTTTTATCCATGGATAACTTTATCCGACCTTTCAGGAACCGCCCCTAGTGTCTATTAGGTCTGTATACAATTTTCACTGTAGGTCTATGGTCAGGCGTTGAGACCCGCTCGGGGGCACACCCTTACCCAAAAATCCGTGGAGTACCCCCCCTCGCTTTTTCGAGGGTGAAATCTGATGGGTGTGTAGTTTTCTATTGTAGCCGACTTCGAAAAGGGTGTTGGAACATTTTCCTGAAAAAGCCGTGTATCACCATTTTATACGGCGCGCGCGCTCATGCGCAAGCCTTGTGGTACACAGAAACCGACTCCCGCGAGAAAGCGAAAGCTGTTCCGGGCTCCGGTGCGCCTCGCAAGCTCGGCTTGTTCCGTATTCTAGCGCCTGGTTGAGCTGGCTACATTGTAGCCTTATGGTGTAATGTGGATTCTTTAAGATTGGCACTTTGATATTATGAATTTATTTATGAACCTGACTTTGATTGACACATCAAATATTCTTATTGAAAAGCTAGACAAGCCCAGGACAAACCACCCATCACTGAATAACACATTCACGAAACCGCTAATGGTGCTAATAATGTCCCCATTATCTGAATTAGATGATCTTTATGTACGTATTTGCACACATGCTTTTAAAGTATTACAGAATGCGATGAACAGACTAGCGAAATTGCGTGACTGACTTGGAGATTTGGAAAAATCACGAATGTGAAAGCGCTCAAGCGAATTTTACAGTAAAATTGTTACTTTTCAGTCTCGCAACGCCGATATAGTAAAATTGCATTAAATTTTACATAATATTTCCCAGGTTCTCAATACTGGTTATATAGCTAATTTATATTCATTAAAGTACCATTAGAACTGTTTTTACTCGAGCTTTTACTCAAGTGACAACCAGTGACCATAATTCCATTCCAGTGACGACATTCATTTATCGTGGCTGTTTTAAAACCTCACGCTATGCTTCAGTCAAAATACGCCACGGTCTGAAGCCAATCCTTGCATGTACAAGTTAATCACCGCGTTTACAATCCGATTCATTCAAACTTTGAGCTTATACAAAGTAAATGCGTACATACAATACATCGATGTAAACAAACACCATTTGTATACATCTACCGGTTAATATTCTAAATCTCTTTTGTTAACTTTTGTTCTTCTAGAAAATTCGTAGCAATAAAGGATATCGAACAAGATCTAAGGTGCTTACTAATGGAATGTTCCCTTACTGAACCTTCGCACACTTCTTCATAATTTCGCTATCGTTGAAGTTCGCTTGGCGGCAAAAGAAATGGACAACATCGGGTTTATTAGGGCATGTATTCCTGAACGCAGGGTGCTGTCTTCCGAGCTCCAAATACTCCTCGATGCCAGCGAGAGGCTCGAACTCGTAATCCTTGACAACTCCAAGAGCCACATACATATAGTGCAGTTTAGGGAGAAGATAACAATCGGGTAGACCAGGTTGTTTGCCGCACAGATATTTCCGATTTCCCGCTTCGTCTACGGGCATCTTGCTCGACAGGAGAAAGCTGTTTACTTTCTTTAGCTCGGCGGTTAGGTGCTCCTTGAGCAGTTCCTCTCCAGATTGCTCCCTGTTTTTAATGAACTGGTTAAACTTGTGGAAAACTGTGCAGCCTGGACCGACAGTTACAAAGGAATTGATATTCGGGTCTTTGCTTTTCAAAGGAGGGTCGAACGCGTGTTCAAATCGTTCCTCGATTTCGCTCACATCTTCGATTTCGACTTCAATACCTTCCAACTGCAGAACACAAGTTGGTAGCTGCTTGTAGGGAAAATCTAGCTTAACATTAGACTTCTTTATTGTATCTACCGGTATTATCCGCCCGGGAACTTCTTTCAAATCCTTCAGAGCCAGCATCATCATAATTCGGTGACACATAATATCTGCTCCGAGCGATTTGCAATCGCGCGTCGATGCCTATAAAACAAAATTACACACAATTTTACAAGTTTACTCACGAGCGCTAGTAAAATAAAAACATGTGATCCTACCTTGACATAAAGAGTAAACCCCATGTCCATTTTGGGAGCTCTGAGTGTTGGTAGAGAACTACAGGAGAAGAAATTCTAACCGAGCAAACTACTACACTCGCACGACTGACTCACGCTCCTTGAGTATCGAAGGCGTAATTCAATACTGTCAGATGCATGTAAAAAAATCCCCTTCCCCTACCCGGAGAGAAGCAATTCTTTTGTTATCGACAAGTCTTTTGTCAAGTTTTTAAATGCGGTTTTTATCGCTGTCGATTGTGTTTCTATTCAGATAATAGATGGGTAAAGAAGTTCCGATTTTTTAAAGGATATTGACAGCATTATTGAGATCTAGTAATACCGCAAAGAAATTATTATCATGACAAAAATACTAAAAGCAGTTGACACGATCAGAGGAAGAGTTAGCCGGCGGCGCGGATAACCAGCGGGGAGTTGCGAGTCTCTCTCTAGGAAATTGTGATATTCTAAAGAAGTCTAGAAGCTTCTAGAAAAATCCCTGTCTGGCTGTGGATAAGATTATCGCATTTGAAATGTCATAATTTATTCATTCCACACACATTTATTCCAAAACCGAAGAGACGCCATCAAAACTTACTCTTTGTTCAGTGGTTACGTTAAAAAAATAGCTAAGTAGTTAGCGCTTTTTGGGTGCACTTAGACACGTTCTAAAACTCATGAATAGTCAATCAGGCAAACACAATGGAAATCAGGACCATGAAGGCCGTTTGTATACCCCGATAGAAATTAGCATTTTGGGGAGTCCATGAATATTTTCAGGGAACAGCTGTTCTGATTGGTTGCCATATCATAATGGTGCTCAATCAGCCAGAAACGATATAGAACTGCTGCGCACTGAACTGAATCTGATATAGAACTCCGGTGACGTCAGAGTTCTATATCAGATCCAGTTCAGTGAGCACAGTTCTCTATCAAGTTTGGCTCACTGAGCATCAGTAATGATAGGAACTCACCAGAACAGCATGTTTCCCCGATAATATTCATGGAGACCCCATCTCTTACAAACGCTCTGTGGTCATGATTTCCACCTTTTCCCGTAACCTACGAAAAAAGAACGCATGTTAGAAATGAATACGTGCATTTTGTAAAACGATAGTTAATTTATCACATTTATTAATTTTCGGTGGCCATGATTTAAACATCCCACAACGACTCGGGCAGTGCCGACCACCCTTCTGTGAACATTTCGTGAAACGAGCCAAAACGGACATCTTTGACAATTATTTGGCAATACTTGAGTTGAATTGGGCTCAAAATCATGCACAGATAAACGAATTTAACTCACCCGTCCAAGTTACTCTACTTGGCGAGTCCGTACGAACCGCACTGCTTTGTTAACCGAGAATGAATGGGCAAATTGCATATGATGCATTACGCGCATGACAAAATTTCGTCAAAGAAATTTGAATCATAAAAAGAATAAAAAACAATAGGAAACACTGCCCCAAAAACTAATGACATAGCACTTTCTTGACAAAAGCCAATCAGAAAGCCCTAGCATTATTATAGGTATCGCTGGTATCGCTAATACATTCATTTCTTTTCTATGACATTTGAACGGCATTTCTTTGCTCATCATAATTATAGGTAAAAAAGTGACAGCTATTCCAAAGGGAGTTCTTCTCTTTTTGAAAGTCATGTAATTATGAACAGACCTTTTGTCCCAACACAGAAGATATGTCAATTATTCGGAACGCCTCTCTAAATACACTATTCGTAATGAAAAGCTCTCGTTGTCGATCTTTTGTTTGCCATTTCAAAATAGCTAAACAATGCAACTTGAAGCAAGTCTATATCAGATTTCTTATTCTCGATTTCAATGAAGTAGTTCTCACAAATTTATTTCCTTTTTTAACTAGCTTGGGATTATGAATTATTACTGGCAACCGTTTTAGAAGTAGTTTACAAAACTCGCTGTCGTGTTTTATCAGCAGATTGAATCACTCGGCTTCGCCTCGTGTTTCTATCTGCTGATAAAACACTCCAGCTCGTTTTGTAAACATTACATAAAATTACCTCAGAATTGTTAAAGCCGATTTCAGTGCTGATCGGCGTTTGGAATATTTTAAAATATCTGTAGAGGTCATCGATGAATGTGATAGACTCTCTTGCGGATGCAGTCCTTTTTTGGTGGACGTCGTCCGTAAATACAATTGAAAATTCGTCTTTATACAGTAAGATACTACGCGCGCTTTGTTTAACTACGCACCTTCTTTGGGTGGGACCCAACCTACCACCAAAACATGACACTTTCCTGGTCTATGTAAATAGGATTTACCGTAAACGGGTAACACCCTGACCGTGTCTATTGTCCGTTCACACACTAGAAAAATTGATAACAACGGAAAATTTACTTTGCCGCGACTGATTTGCTATTTTCGAAACGATTTGTATGGTGCGATGTGGATTTGACGTGGATTTGATTTGCTGTGGATTTGATTTGATGTGGATTTGATTTGATCGGCGCGATGTGGAATACGGTAGATTTCTGCGATTTTTTTCGTTTTCGGGGATAGCCAGGGGCGCTTTTCCATTTGACAAAAAAACCCGGAATTTTCGGTTAGAAATCAAACGGAAAGCTCCAAATTCGGGAAAAAACTTCGGAAATTTGGGACAACCTTTTGAGCTTACCCCAGAACCAAGAAATTTCGAAACTTTCGGGAAATCGCTTTCCATCCCGGTTATTTCCCAAAAAAAGACGCTTTCCATTTGATTTCCAACCGGTATTACCGAAAAATTCTGGTGAATGGAAAGCATCCCACCCTATTTCGATTCCCAGTGGAGACATTCACGTGATTTTTCGGTTTGAAACCGTTCCATTTGACCACACGAATTCCCGGAAACTCGAACCAGAATTTTTTGTCAAATGGAAAGCGCCCCAGGTATGAGCTGCCTTAGCTACGTCTGAATAATAAATAAAATTTAAAAACAATAGAAAACTACATCATAATTTCTCTGATCCGACTCGTATCCATTGTCCAGTTGCTCCATACCTTTGCTGTGTGCTGAATGCTGTTTAGACGTAGCCAGGTATTAGTTAGCTACGTGTAAATATTAAATGGTATTAAAACTATTGAAAACTTTATCATAATTTGCTCTGATCCGACTAGTATCCATTGTCCAGTTGCTCCATAACTCTTTGGTGTGTGCTGAATGCTGTTTAGAGGTAGCCAAGTGTTAGTTAGCTACGTGTAAATATTAAATGATATTAAAAACTATTGAAAACTCTATCATAATTTGCTCTGATCCGACTCGTAACCATTGTCCAGTTGTTCCATGACTTTAGTGTGTGCTGAATGCTGTTTAGAGGTAGCCAGGTATTAGTTAGCTACGTGTAAATATTAAATGGTATTAAAAACTATTGAAAACTCTATCATAATTTGCTCTAAACCGACTCGTATCCATTGTCCAGTTGCTGAATGCTGTTTAGAGGTAGCCAGGTATTAGTTATAGCTACATGTAAATATTAAAGTATTTAAAAACTATTGAAAACTCTATCATAATTTGCTCTGATCCGACTCGTAACCATTGTCCAGTTGTTCCATGACTTTAGTGTGTGCTGAATGTTGTTTATGCCATAGGTGTGCATATAACGTGTTAGGGTCCGTGATCAGTGAGTAGTGGGTTCCTCGCTCGCGAACTTTGCCACTCTCAAGAACTAAGATCTCGTCGGCATCAACTACAGTTGACAAGCGATGGGCGATAAATATCGAGGTTCTCCCTTTCGTAACACGACGTAGCGCACTTAGAATATTCTGTGGGGAGAATGAAAAAAAAAAAGGAAGCTAATGAATTTACTATATATCAATGAATATTGAACTTCGGTAAGACAGGATTGAGCCGCGCGCGGGCTACCTGTGGGTTATCTTCAATGTAGCATGGTTACCAAGCCATAATCAATGTTGGACAGATCGAGAACTCGAGGCTTTGAAAGGCTGCATTCATTATGTATACTACAGGGGGGGGGGGGGGCAGAGGATTTTGAGGAGGGATCTAAAAATTTAGGAACTGGAAAAAGGGGGATGTCAAGTTTTTTTCATAACATGAAGGGGGGATGCACATTTTTGTTGAGGTATTATATATATTTAAGACAAGGTTGTGCAGTTTGATAGTAAATGAAGGAAGGCTCAATTGTTGAACACTGAGTTTGAACCTCACTTGCACTGCTATTCTCGTGTATTTACCCTCTTACAATTGATATGTTGAAAAAAGCTGCGCGCATAATTCTTACAAAATCGTAAAAGGCCTTCTTGTTTTACCACAATTCCTTGAGGTCCTTTTCAGTGACTTTTGTCTGCCAGACAAAAACGCCTTTGGACTTTTGATTAATAGTCTTGTAGCTTCATTGTCAAAATTGCTGCGCGCTTCGCGTGCACAACGGAAAACAAACCAAACAAGCAAATACAAAATAAATGATACTCAGTCTATGTAGTAAGGATCCAAGCACCAGATCACTTGGTAGAAAGTCACTACACACAAAAGAGTACAGCCACCTAGGATTTTTATTTTCATTTTTACGCTTTGTATTTTTTATCATTGAGCCTTGTTCTGCATCTTTTGAAAAAATGCCATTGATGCGACCCTACCTCGACATATAAAATGAAAAAATGTCGGGGGGGAGGGGGGGGGGGCATGTTTTTTCCTTTTGACCAAGAGGGGGGATTCATAAAAAATATGTTGTGCCTTGGGGGATCTGAAACTTTTGCATTGTCAAAAAAAAATCCTCTGCCCCCCCCCCCCTGTAGTATACATAATGAATGCAGCCTAATTCCTGCAAGTTTTCATTCAACATTTTACCGTTTTCTTGCTACTTTCGCGGAAATTCCTAAGAAGATTCAAAAGAGCATCTTCTGTCATTTCCTGAGAAGGTAAATGATTCCAAATTTGTTTTTTGGCCGTTAGGTGTTGAAAAACGACACATTTCGTTGCGTTACGGTGGCGCTGTTTGATATGAGAAAGCCAAACACCTGTACTTTTTATGCAGGGTTTTACTGTAGTCGTTGTTGACTTACCATTTCAGTAATGGAGTCTAGCGAGGACGTGGCCTCATCGTAGATAAGTATTGGTGGGTCCTTCATAATGGCGCGTGCGATAGCGATCCTTTGCTTCTCGCCGCCTGACAACTTGAGCCCGCGTTCTCCGACCTGCGTCTCGTAACCCATGGGCATGCGCAAGATGGCGTCGTGGATTTCTGCCATTTTCGCGGCCTCGTGTATGTCCTCGGTGGTGGCGTCAACCCGACCGTAGTTGATGTTGTGGAACACGGTGTTATGAAACAAAACACATTCCTACAAAATAAGTGGGATAAGACTTATAGCGGAGCTCCTTAGCGGCCGAAGGCCGCAGAGCGGAGCAACATAGGTATCGCAGGAAGAATACAATAGCTCAAGCTCCTCAGGTATATGATCGACTTTGTTTTTAGTGGTTCAGCGGTCTTCGCATGGGTATCGCGGGCGCGTCCGTGCCCATACCACAGGTAACCCTTAAACCGTCTCTCATTTTGGCGGGAAAATACCATTTACTATAATCACTGGGAGCTCCGCTTTTAGGCAGTGCTGCCTAAATCTATATATTACTGTGCGACTACGTCAACCGGGCCATTTGTAAGAAGTTAGCCAATCAGAAAGCGAGTACAGAACAAAGGATCGTGACTTTCTTGAGATCTCAGACATCGAAATGTTCGCTTTTCTCCGAAAATTGTTAAACTTATGAGCAAAAATAACTTCAAAACACTTATAAGTACTCATCGCCAAACGTATTGCAGGTACAGTAAGAACCCGCATAAAAGAACAGGTGTTTTGGGGAATCAGGCTGATTTTGTTCTTGTATATTGGGTGTTTTCTGCAAAATCAGCCTGAAAATGTTCTTAAGGTGTTCTTAAAGTTGTTTCTTAACATCAAATACTTGATTGGTAGAAACGTGACAGTCATTTAGTAACAACAATTAGTTGTTAAGTCTAAAAAACAATTGCTAAATGTACCCTGGAATTCCTGCTGTAGAACTGTGTGTGCATGGTCTAGCACATCATATTGATCTCCTGGGTACTGTACCACACAGTGGGTTACTGTACACGAATCTAACTGGCAGCAATTTTTTTTATACAAGAACAATTTTCATTTTTCAGGCTGCATGTGTTCTTATGTATAAGGTACCTTTTTGACCAAATTTCAGCCTGAATGTTCTTAAACCACATGTTCTTTTATGCGTGTTTTTACTGTATTAAAATTCCTTAAAATGGTTTGAATCTCTGAACGAGAAACTTTTTACGGGATGGCCCGGTTGACGTAGTCGCACAGTAACACATATGTCAATCAACCTAGCTTCGTGAAACCATGTGTGTCATGAAACATGCATCATTATGGCGTACATGTTTCACTTTGTTGCTCAAATTATGTTCTGTATTCAAATTGTTAAAATCAAATTCTATTTTGTTTTCTAAATTCTAAAATCTGTTCTGTAGCCCAATGTTGCAGGAGTCAGGAATCGCCCGTGCTCTATCTCTGCAAAGCTGCAACTGGTGTTTCGCGACTCAGTTCTACTGCACGAAATTTTATGTAAACCTGGGCCACCAATTCATAGTTCCGACCTGTCATTCAAAGCCATAGTTACTGTTGTTATGTCCCACAAACAAACCAGGGTTTTCCTAAAAAAAAGTCCAAAAATATTCCGATCCCGCTTAGGATTACCAGATATCCTTATCTTCAGATGATCTCAGTTTATACTGTCATAAAAGGCAAAAAAGTGCTGCACATCGGACTGATTTCGGAAGTCCTGAAATACTGTTTGTGGGACAAGATCAGTTCCCGAGGGAGAAGCTTTCCAGCTCTGATTGGTATCTCCAGATAGCGTGAAATGGCTCCATTGTTTCATCGGAACTATGAATTTGGGTGTGACTGCTGCGATTTATATGGAAACTGGTGTGTTGCAGCTGAAGTAGCAGTCGAAGTTTGTTCGCGACTGCTGTTACGGCTGCAACTAAATGGAAACAAGCTTACGACAGTATAATATACTTGTTCTATGACTTCCCTCAGGCCCGAATTATTTACATTTGACTGCAGACCGATATAAGAGACTGGACATCTCGTTCCCAGAGCCTCTCGGTCATGCTGACTCGGCTACGACAAACAACAACAGCGGAGTAGGCTCTGGAAACGAGATTGGAGACCGGACAGATGCATGGTGTACGTCATTCTCGTACCCAGAGCTCCCCGGCTCGTCTGCTCCCAGGGGAGGCTCTGGTGACATCCATCTGAGGGCCGTCGCTGATTGGCTGATTTTGATCGTTGGGGCATGCGCTGAAAGGTCTTTCTCTCAGCGGCTCTGTGTTAAATCTGTCACCAGAGCCTCCCCCGCGAGGTTACGAGCCGGGGAGCTTTGGGCTCGAGAATGGGTGTATGTAAAAGCTGCGTAAACCATTTAATTGGGTTACCTGTGGTACGACTCCAATGATTCGCCTCAGGCTCTCCAGGGACACGTCCTTCACGTCCTGGCCCGCGATTAGTATCCGTCCATCAATTGGGTCATAAAACCGGAACATTAGTCGAACAATGGTCGATTTGCTAATCATAAAAACAAGAACAAGAAACACGCTCGTCATTAAGCAATAAAAGTACTTTCCGCGTGCTCTCTGCTTTCTTACAAACACGAGGGGGATGTTGGGAGAACTGATTAAAACTTGAAAGACACGAGCCGAAGGCGAGTGTCTTTCAAGTTTTATCAGTTCGACCAACATTCCCCGAGTGTTTGTAAGAAACCAGAGAGCACGCAGAAAGTATTTTTATTGCTTTTAGAAAATAACATGCACACGCGCGACAGCGTTGCGTGACAATCATGTTTCTCAGGTCTCTTACAAACACGCTTTTTAACCAATCAGAATGCGCACATTCACAATACAACATAGGTGTTATTTTCTAATAGGTATTACCGGTAAAGGGGGATTTGGGACAAACAGTGGTACGGGTACCAAATTTAATGGCACGACACGGGTATATATTGGCTGTGTAAATGGCTTTGACGTACTAAATTTTATCAGAGCCTAGCCTGCGAGCCGGCTCTCCAGTGGGTTTTCCAGAGAAGAATTCGTTAGGGCGCGCGCGGGGTTCCTGTGGCGTCGGGATTCCTGTGTCGCGACACAGGAATCCCGCGCGCCAAAAAAATCGAATATCCGAAAAACCCACTTGAGAGCCGGCTAGCAGGCTAATCAGAGCCGGACCGAAATTTCATTCTTGCCGGGACGACTGGCGAGGTAGTCCTAGCACGGATAAAACTGGTACCCGTACCACTTTTCTCCCGCCGAGCTGTGCCAAAAATGTCTGCCGTGTAAACGGGTCTTAAAAGTGTCATGCAAATAGCCGCACCCCGTGTGAAGGTAGCCTGCTCGCAGGCGTTGGAGAGTAGTTTTAGGTCGAGAAACGCGAGTTTGCCTTCGCTTGGCCGCCATCTTGGATTTGTGACAAAACGTGACTGCCTTCCCGCCCCCCTCCCCCCCCGATTTGTCACGTTTTATCTAGTGTGAAGGATTCTTACACTATTCCAGGGTGGGTACCGCAATCCCTTCGAGAATCTCTGGAT
The DNA here is from genome assembly GCA_033964015.1 of Scolanthus callimorphus. Classification (NCBI taxonomy): domain Eukaryota; kingdom Metazoa; phylum Cnidaria; class Anthozoa; order Actiniaria; family Edwardsiidae; genus Scolanthus; species Scolanthus callimorphus. The sequence continues at coordinate 579,392 of JAWWUD010000039.1, read as the reverse complement.
TCCGATTTTTGGTGTAATATAGGTAGCTTAAATACGTCGGTCAAATTCATAAGAAAAGAGCAAAATAATCGTCTAGGTTTGTTAAATAACCCTAAAACTCCCGACAATGTCTTTCTTTTTCGTTTTAATTCGTGAATACACAGGGAATCTGCATGGGAAGTGTTCGGAATTCTCATGTATAGCCATGGGAAATCCGAACACTTCCCATTCTTCTACCATGGGAAATTCAACTTTTCCCATAGATGGGTTGCAGAAATTCCCTGTGAGATGTGAACCATATCATGTTAGTGAGCGATGTAGGATCGAGGGGCGACAGGACAATCAGTTCCTATTATTTTCAGTTTGGGCCAAGTTATTTATGGGTCAACTAGCCCCACTGCATCTTTTAATTGAACCAAACTTGTTATAAAATTAAGAGAACATTGGCAGACAGCCCCACTTGTACAACATGGTCACATGGTATGGCGTCATCAGTGACGTCAATGAAATCTTTAAAATACTTTTTTTTCTTATTTTGAGCAAGATCTGAGCAAAATGTAATCCCTAGTGTTTGGATTTAGTGCTTTCTAATTATTCTCTGGCAGCAAACAATGGGCAGTCAAAAGTAATCCCTGTTGAGGACCCCAGTCACAGCTACCCGCCCTGGATTTTTTTTTAATTTGAACCACCCATCCTGGAATTCTAGTGATTTTCTCATGACCACCCTGGAATTCCGACCTCCATTTCGACAACCCACTCAACACGGGGATGCAGATTCTAAATACTAATGCCCAATGCATGTCACGAATTTAGCACACATTTGGTGATGTAAAAAACATCCAAATAACTGTCCGATAGCCAAAATACTAGTCTAGGTTTGTAAATAGCCCTTTAACTACAAATCGTTCATGATTGTAAACTTCATGGACCTATGGACCAGAGCGGATGGAAACAGATTGCACAATGAGTTTTTGAAATCTTGTCAGGATGACAAGTTTCAACGTTTGAATTGGCAATAAATGAATTTGCTTGTAAATTGGCAGTCTTGCCGCTAAAACTTGCCTACGTTGCCTATTAGGCTAATACCATGTGATATAAGTGATGTTGGGATGATTACACACAAATTTAGAGCTGTATTTACAAATTTATTAAAATGACCGTGACACAGCCCCTTTAAACAACAACTTACCCCGATCCACTCCCTCCCACGATGGCGACTTTTTTGCCCGCGGGAACAGAGAAGCACAGATCGTCCAGTATCCGTTGCCCGGGGAGATACTCAAACGTCACGTTATCAAAGACGACATGAGAGCGTGTGTCGCCTGCCTTTAGAATTAGAGGAGCTGCCATTTTGCTCTCCTGGGAACAGATACAGAGTTTACAGCGGACATTGGTTACAAGTACTGCATTTTACCAGTGCTTGCGAAAGGTGATCTAATATACAATATATTAGTAAAAACCAACTAATGGTCTATTACAAATCCTGCATTCTGATTGGCTGAGCTACTAATGGTCTATTAGTGATAGACCGTGCCTGGCAAAACCACCACCTTTCTTTGCAAGAAAACGTGATTTTTTCAACATAAAATAATGGTATTCATTGCGAAAACCGACCAACTAGTTGATTTATACTAAAACAATTAGACCTCTCGTCCTCATGTGCTATGATATCAATAGACCATTCGGCCTTCGGCCTCATGGTCTATTCATCATAGCACATTCGGCCTTGAGGTCTAATTGTTAATTATTGTAACCGACCGAGCTCTCCGTTATTATTACAGCCTGAAAACTCAGGGACAAATATTAATAAACGGTCCCCGAATCAGTACACAGCCAATCCACAACGCTGCTCTGTAGAACTGGTTTACTGAACAAATGGTATACTGACATGACAGGCGTGATTAAGCCCGGTGCACACTAGCGACATGACGACGAGGTTGCAACGAAAAAAGCATGGGAAAATAATTGAAATAATCAATATTTTCCATGGATCATCATTAGATTACTTCACCAAGCCAGTCTTATGTTATTTTTTGTGGACTTCAACTTTTTGAAAGGATTTGAAAGCCAGAAAACGGGAAATAACCAGACCAGAAAACGTTTTTGGCTATACAAATTGACCTACTAGTGTGACTTGACTAAGACAAATAGGCTATTGACTCAAGCCCATTCGGGCTTGAGGAATAATTGTTAATTAGACCAAACTGGGAATCTCACCTTTATTGAAGTCTCTAGATTGTGTAGATTAAATAGCGTCTCCATGTCAACAAGGGCTTGCCGTAGGTCCCGGTAAACTGAGCCAAGGAAGTTGAGAGGGACCGAAAGCTGGAAAAGGAGACCATTCACCATCACCAGGTCGCCCACGGTCATGGTACCTACAAATACAATTAGTTTTTACACTCATTGAAAAAAATCATTGATCAAGCAGCTCTGATACTCATTCTAAAGTTTGCCTTTGAGAATTCGCTGGGATCGTTTTATTTTCTATCGAAATTTGAGCAAAATGTTGTGTTGGGTGACCATCCTCAGCGACTGTGCTTACGACCGCTTGGCAGCCATTGACGCCGTGATATCCAGCGGAATTCAGACCCCGTCCACACTAACGCGTTTTCATTTGAATCCGTATACTTTTTGATACGTTTAGGCCTTCCGTCCACACTAACACGCTGCTCGTTTTCATCGAATCCGTATAAGTTTGAAAACGCTCTCGAAAGTGAAAAAAAAAGAATCCGTATACATATCGTTTTGTGTGGACGGTCGAATCCGGATAAAAATGAAAACGATCATGACGTCAACTGTACCACTTAATTTGAGGCTGTCCTTGCACACGTCAACATCAAATAAAAACTGATCGCTTTTTGTGTAGCTAAATTTTCAGAATCTCCCGTCCACACTAACACGCTGCGAATCCGTATAAGTTTGAAAACGGATACTTTTGAAAACGCGTTAGTGTGGACAAGGCCTCAGGTTATGGGCTCCAAGTCTTGAGATTCGGTCACTATACATTTATATGCCAACTCTCCAGGTTTTCCCAGGAGTCTCCAGGTTTTTTTTATCAAAACTTAAGGTTAAAAGCATCAAATCTCCCGGATTTTTCATCATATTCTATGATTCATAGACAGGCACAAAAAAGTCAACCTAACTCCGCGCCATCGACAAAGATTCGGAGAGAATTCGGACGTTTTCGGAAGGGATTCGGAAAGGTTTCGGGAAAGACTCGGGGAGACGATATGGTTCCGACGAATTCTCCTCATTTCACAGTTTCCGGGGTTGACAGGTTTGCATTCTGATGGCAAAGATCACCTCCGGTCACCTTCCCTTCCTGGCAAACTCACCCTCCATGATCTGTTTGCTTGCCAACAGCATGATCGCGCTGAGTGAGGCGCTAAAGATGAAGTTCTGTCCCCAGTTGAGGAAGGCTAGACTTGTAGTGGTCTTGAGCGAAGCAGACTCGTAACGGGCCAGCAGTTTATCATATCGATCTGCCTCGTATTTCTCGTTATTAAAATACTGCAAAGAGATACGGCATAAACAAGAAGATTATAGACATCATACATAACTTCCACAATGACCGCCGCTCATTTACAGAGGCAAAACTTATTGAAGATAAAATTCTGGTTCGTTCTGTAGGTGTCAACCATTTTTTGGTCGTCGGACGCATCATGAGATACCTCCGGAGAGGGTTGCAGAAATCCCCCCCCCCCCAAAAATAACGCATATGTAAATTTAAAAAGAATGGTCCGATGGAAATAGCGAGATTGAAAACGATTGTTTTCGAGGTTTTTAGCCTTCGCTGGCCGTCGTTGCGGGACGATTTGAGATGCGCAAAACAGCTGCGCAGCCCAGTTGCGTGACAGGCTTCCTTTAAACTCATTTTCGTACCCAGAGCTCCCCGACGCGTCACCTGCGTCACCTCGCTCTGGTGCCAGCCACCGACGCATGCGTAAAAGCAAATGGTGGTTTTTTGCCTCAAACCTACTTTTTTCAAGTCGACAAGTCGACAACGTTTTAATAAAGCGAGATTCATTCTCTTACCCAGAGCTCCCCGGCTCGTCTCCTCGCGGGGGAGGCTCTGGTGACAGCCACTGACGCATGCGCGAGATTTTATACAAAGCCGTTGAGAGAAAGATCTTTCTGCGCATGCACCAACGTTCAAAACCAGCCAATCAGCAAAGGTCCTCAAATGGATGTCACCAGAGCCTCCCCTGCGAGGTGAGAACGAGCCGGGGAGCTCTGGGTACGAGAATGAGCGAGATTAAGCTACTTTTATGTGCGCATGCGCGTACATCAGCCAATCAGCGAGGGCCCTCAAATGGATGTCACCAGAGCCTCCCCTGCGAGCAGACGAGCCGGGGAGCTCAGGGTTCGAGAATGCTGTAATCTTTACTCGGACCTTCTAACACATACCTTTACTGTTTCATAGTTGATCAATGAGTCAATTGCTTGTGCTCCTGCCTGGTTGTCAGCTTTGTTCATTTGAGAACGAAATTGTGTTCTATATTGAGACAAACATTAGTCAGTACCCGTTAGCTATGTGAATCAGCCAAATTGGCACTGCAGAGCAAATATTCCGGCGGGAAATCCCCTATTTGTGGGGCAGGGTGCTCCTCAGGAACTTTAGATTCTCCCAGGAGAAATTTAACAAATGTCCTCTGATTTTCCGTGGTATGTCCTCTTATATACCACGGAATGACGTAATAAAGTGGTCAAAATGTTGTGGACTCACGAGGCGCAGCCGACATACCACGGAAAATCAGAGGACATTTGTTTTATACCACAACAAAAAGGCAAAAATAAAAAGGCAAAAGCAGCGCGCGCGCAGCCAAACGGTGTTTTCGCTGGTTCTTTTTAGCGCGCGCGCTGGTGATGGCGCGTTCTGTGGTATGTCCTCTTATGTACCCACGGCTGAGAGCCAATCAGAACTCGAGAAACGCGCGCGTTGTGGTATAAAAGTAAATGTATGGCAGTGGTGTTGATTTTTTCCCGGGAGACGAAGCAGAAAATCAAGAGACTCCTGAAAAAACCGGGAGAGTTGACGTACATGCCTAAGAAGGAACCTATCTGGAAAACAGAGTGGAGATAAGGAATTAACCTTGTGAAAGCTGAAGTGCCAATGAAATGTCCCATGTGTGCTTATGAGCGTTAGCCCTATTAAGCGGAGAAAGAGAAAAAATCTCTGACCCCGAGAGGTCTGGAAAACATTTTACCCCCTAAAAGGTACCACAGGCCTGAATTTAAACCCTAAATGGTACGACGAACTCCCAAGCCCCAAAAATAGGAGTCCCCTCCGAGCAAATATTACAGTGCGATTACTACCTCCATTGTGTGACCCGTAATGTGAAGATGGCATAGACTCCCAGGCATCCCAGAGCAACAACAGCAAACTCTGTCCCACATCGAAAAGCCTGCAGAAAAATGGTAAGCAGGGTTTTCACTTTGATTAGTTAGCTCTTGTATTCAACCATCAAAATGCCCAATTAAAGCAGCTCCGCCGTAACAGGGAAGCAATTTAACAGCTATCTCCAAGGAAGCCATTTTGAAGCTATTCCAAGGAAGCCCTTTAGTAGCAGGAAGGACTCAACTTACCAGAATTCCTGAGACAAGTGACACCTCAAATATTGTTGGCACGATGTTAAAGACCAGTGCACTCATCACAAAATTGATACCTCTATTAGAAAGAGTGATAGAAAATGTTAGAAAATGAATAAATCTAACCTAAAAGAAGACAGGTTAATAAAATTTATTAGAAAATAGCACCTATGTTGTATTGTGAATGTGCGCATTCTGATTGGTTAAAAAGCGTGTTTGTAAGAGACCTGAGAAACACGATTGTCACGCAACGCTGTCGCGCGTGTGTGTATGTTATTTTCTAAAAGCAATAAAAATACTTTCTGCGTGCTCTCTGGTTTCTTACAAACACTCGGGGAATGTTGGTCGAACTGATAAAACTTTAAAGACACTCGCCTTCGGCTCGTGTCTTTCAAGTTTTGATCAGTTCTCCCAACATCCCCCTCGTGTTTGTAAGAAAGCAGAGAGCACGCGGAAAGTACTTTTATTGCTTAAGTATAAACCAACTCATGGTCTATTACAAATCGTGCATTCTGATTGGCTGAGCTACTAATGGACTATTAGTGATAGACCGTACCTGGCAAAACCACCACCTTTCTTTGCAAGAAAACATGATTTTTTAACATAAAATAATGGTATTCATTGCCAAAAGCGACCAACTAGTTGGTTTATACTAAAACAATTAGACCTCTCGTCCTCATGTGCTATGATATCAATAGACCATTCGGCCTTCGGCTGAATGGTCTATTCATCATAGCACATACGACTTGGAGGTCTAATTGTTAAATAGCCAGGGAAAATCCCTTATTAAGGTAAAGTGATATGATGATGATATGGCAGTAAAGCCTGGTACACACTAAAAACATAACAATGCAAGCAAAACACGTTCACACAAGCAAGACCTGTACAATTCCGGTATGGTACCGTCGCGCGTTCCCACGGGACCTGTGGTTGCAAAACGTGCCAGAATTGTACCGGTACTGTATGAACAGGCAGTACCACAACAGAATTATACTGGTCTGGCTTTGTACCAGTCTTATGTGAACAAGGTCAAAATGTTCCCACTTGAAAGTAAAAATGTACCTAAAGCACACAATACTGTAGAAATCAATCAATGTTGACATGCTGTGCCAAAAATCTTGACCATTTCTGTTGTGCCATTGTGACATGATGCCATTATGTTGTTATGTGTCGCTAGCGCGAACAGGGCTTAATACAAAGGTTCAGCTGGTTCAGTATTTTGGCGTAATGTGCAATTTTTAAAATTTACGCATTCAACTTTTTTATGATTTCACATGTGGGTCGCTTCATTCTCCAAATCCAAGAGCTCCCTTGTCTCGTCACCTCGCAGGGAGGCTCTGGTGACAGCCACTGACACATGCGCGAGATTTGATACAGAGCCGCAGAGAGAAAGAGCTTCATGTACATGCTCGAATGTTCAAAATCAGCCAATCAGCAAAGGCCCTCAAATGGCTGTCACCAGAGCCTCCCCTGTGAGGTGATCAGCTCTGGGTACGAGAATGGGGTTGTTTATTTTCTACCTTGTTCCTCTGTCTATGGCCCGTGAGAGGGCACCAGTTTGTCTATTCAGATGAAAGGTCAGGTCTAAGTTGTGAAGATGTAGGAATGTCCGTCTGGCAACAGTTCGGATAGAGCCTTGTGCTACCTTAGCAAACACAGCATTACGGAGCTCGTTAAACAGCGAGGCACTCAACCTAGCAACACCATCTGCAAAACAAAACATCCAAGGGAACCTCGTAATTGGAGCCTTGCTCTGTGAGGATTTGTTCCCGGCCCTCGGGCAAATCTAATAAACTAAACTAAACATTTGTCAAGATTACAAACTGCAGTTAGTAGAAGGTGTGAGTCCCTATTAAGGACGAGAAATATACTAATACTTGACAGTAATACAACTAACTCAGAGCCTTGCTCCTGTTATCCTCACTGCAATCCCACCCCTTCATGATTTTTACCCTGCTACAGTCATGGCCAATAAAATCAATCAATGTGTGAGAGAAAAGTAATCAGTATGCTTACAGCTTACAGCTTACAGCCAAAATCGAAATTTCAATAGTGATGACCATTTGATTGGGGTACATGTACTGTAGCTGACAAAATGGCACAAATCGATGCATTACTAAAATCGTTGCATCACGAGCCCCATTCTCAAAGGATCAATTTGTTTTTTTTTTGCTTTGCTGTTCCGCCAGTCAAATCTCATAAGCCATTCAAATTCTTGCCCTGTTTCCCCAAGTGTAGTTGCCTGGCTATCCATCACAATTTTGTCCGGTTTTAGTTTCGAGAGAAGACAGTTGGCTGCACTAGGTGAAACAGGGCAAGAGTTTCATTGGTTCAGATAGTTTCATTTGGCAGAACAGCAAAAGGAAAAAATCAAAACACAATTTGATGTTTTTGAAAATGCAACGGTTTTAGCTGTAAAACTTCTCATACAGAGAACCAAAAAGCTTGAAGCTTACATCCAAGGAGAAGAGTTGTTGAAAATGCGGCAAGGAATCCTCCTGTTGTAGCTAGTGTTGCTGGATCGAACGTGTTCAAGGAGTCAACAGCATATTTGAACAGGAATGGTACTTGTACATTCATCAACTGACAAAAGATAAAGAGTATAGTATTCTCATTTCTTTAATTCATACAATCCCTCTAGAGCTCATTCAGAAGATATGGAGAGAGAGGGCGAGCTCCAGGAGGCTAGGTGCAGGACAGGGTAGCAGCACCATTATTCGGGGGGTGGGAGGGGCGATAAAACTTCACTCTCAAACTTGATGTCAAACTGGTCGAAGGCAAAATGATAAGATGGTGGTAACATTAAGTACTAGCGTGGTCATGTGATGCCCTTTGGTGACATGCTGATAATTTTAATTGATCTTTTGCCATTCAATTAATTATACACACTTAGAATTATAGTAAGGCAAAACAGTGCATAAGGTGCAGCATTACTATATTGTATTGTCTGAACCAACTGAAAACCAATCAGGCTGACAGGACTCCAGGGGAAGAGGGAGAGTTTGGCTCCCATATTTTTAGGTTGGGGATGATCAGTGGGAATTTTCAGTGTCACCCCTAAAAGATACCAAACAGGGCATGGCTCAAATCATTTTTTTATCCTAAAAGATACCCATCAAGAAATTTCAATCTTTGATTAAAATGCTGCCTTTGATGCTTTCTAATTTTATTGTCTTGTCAACAAGTACTCTCTCTCTCTTTCCTGAAGGTTTGCAGCTGTGTTAGAGCCCCTGTGTAACCACTCGCTGTGTAACATTTCCACCTGCTGTCGTTTTTTTTGCAGGAATTTACCATTGAATGGAAAACCATTAACAAGACATATTTTAGGCAATAATCTTAGTAATTCATACTATACTTTGAGGGATGATTGTTTGCATTTTCAAGTTAATTTAAGCCTTGATAAGTTCATTTGGTCAATTTCTTTTTCAGATGCTTTTGCAGCATTTCAAGAAAATCCTGTGAAATTGGTGGCCGTTGAAATTCATGCGAGTAAAGGAATGTAGAAGGCAAACTTGAATTTGAAACACAAAACCAAACAGGCTGTTCTGAGCTCATGGTACTCTGAACACCTCCAAATATTTTTTCTTGAAGTTTTATTTGTACCAACCTTTGCTCCAACTAGAAGAACCACAGCCACGACAACCCTGATCTTCAAGTCCTTTCTGTCTTTGGGCCAGACATGTTTCAGCATACTCTTGATAATCATTAGAGAACTGCCAGACAGCATGGAACCCTTTTTGACACTTGCCTCTGTGACGGCACCCGGTGCCCCATGCAAACATCTTGTCACTGGTATTATCAACCCTAGCTAAAGAATAATCAAAGCAATACCATTGGCAAACTCATGAATATCTGTGATTTTCTCTTGACAAAGCTCTGACGAAGGAGGTAACGGTCGAAACGTTAGCAAAAACACTAGTTCTCCACAGCGTTTTTAAACATAAATCTCAACTTTTGGTTGTCTATAACTGTGATTCTAAATGATGTTATCATTGAGGTCATCAACTTATTTGCGGCCCCATTTCACATTTTCAAAAATTAAAACAATTTTGTTGGCAGGAGTCAGTACAGTCGCATAGCAAGAATTTTGTCAACAGGGGGCCCAGAGAAAGGTAGCAGATTTTTTAGTTGTTAATTTTCCCAATACACTTAGAAAATCTGTCACATGTTCACTGCATTTGTCTTGAGTGCTTCAAAAGAGGGGACCCTGGTGATAGAAGACACTCACATGAGTAAAACAATAACTCATGAACATTTCAGATCCTGATAATATTTTTATCACATTTGAGGTCATCCACTTATTGCACAGCCATTTCTGCATCTCTGAAAAGCAATTTTGTTGGAGTTTACAGTCATGTGGCAGAGACTTCTGCCAATAGGGGTATAGAATCCATACCTGCCAACTCCTGGTTTTTACCCTCGGTCTCCCAGGAAAAAATTAAAACTAAATCCATATTATTTACTGTATATCTCCCGGGTAAATTTCTTGCAATTTTCTCATACAGTGTTGTATTTGAGACACAATCTCCCGGTTTTGGAGTTTTCGGAGTTGGCAGGTATTAAGATGATCCTCACATGAAGTAAATTATGGTACTGTTTAAAATTGATTGAAACTGGGAACATGTGTACCCTGCAAAAGAAGTTGTATACCTTTCCACTTGTTTGTGCTTTTATCGGGTTAGGTTTCACATTGTTTCCATACAATGGTTGTATTTTTGTGTGATGTAACTGTGAATTCTAAGAAATGAAAAAAAATTAAATGTCAAACTATATTTTAAAAAAAACAAACCATTGTAGACCTGCCAACTTCCTCACACTATGCAGGTTTTCCTCACCTAAATTCAGTGAAATACAAGATTTCCTCACCTTACCCTGTTTTTTAGATGAAGAAATATTGTATTTCACTTGTATTTCATTTCTATTATTTTGCGAGTACCTCACTTAAATATTTTAAAAAGCTGGCAGGTTTACCATTACTGTTATTAAATGTCCAACTTGCAAGACACGTAAGATCTTAATAGCAACCTGCTTAATAGGCTTTGTACCATGAGGATGGATAAAGATTTTGGGCAGGCTGAGCCAAGAGTTTTAGTGTCTGGTTAACAATATGGTTCAATGGGCTATAAAATTCAGATTCGTCAGAGAAATGCTCTTGAAACCTGGTTCTTCTTCTAACTTTTGATGTTATCAAGCATTGCTTACTAATAATGGTTTGCAATTGAACTGCAAGAATAAGTCTGCATTTCAATAAGTTTTTTTAAACTATGGCAAATGATAACAAAAAAACTCTCTGTTGACAATGTCATATGCAAGTATTTAGTATGATGATTGATTCAATTGAACAACCTGCTGCATGGACAAAATAATAATATGTCTTTGTGGAATTGCCACAAAAATTGTCTTGCTTGGCTGCATTTTGAAACAAAGTGTAAAGTGAAGATTTGTTGACTATTTTTCGTGTGTGTCCTTTTTCCACATTACACTGAAACTGTGCCTCATCTGTATTTACAGTTAACTTAATTTTAATGGCAATTTTGAAATTCTATTGTAGGATATCGACTTTTGAGATGATCAGAAACTGTGAAACGAAACTGCAATTTTAAATTAGCTATGCTATTCTTCCAGGCACCAACAAACAGCATATAAAACATTGCATTTCTCTTGGCTAAGGGTTAAAAAGGGTTGCAGCGTGTCCTGCAGTGTATTGTTGGACCAAACTAGCTAGTAGGACCAAACGACAAGTCTGCCAACATTTAATCCAAAGTATCTTCATCCCCCATACCTGAATAAACTGCGGTCCTTTGAAATTTGAAGGGATCTTCCATGAATTACGTTGAATCGGCGGCCTATAATTAAACAATCGGCAGTATTTGTTAACATTTAGGAAGCCGCAACAAGTTCTTCCTCCGGCCGCCATTTTGGATTTTCCTTCTGAGAGACCGCGATAGACTGGGCCTAGACAGCCTCGACCTGGAGCGCTCGTGGAAGCCTGGGCTGCGTTCCAGAAGTTGTCAGTTTCACGCGTGTTTCGAATCTTCGATCGAGGAACAATTTTATCGGGAATAAAGCAAAAATAATTTGTTATTGAAATGGAGACAGCCGTTGAGATTCCACAGAAGGGAGCAATGGACGATAAGGTATATTCTGGAGGGAGATGGAGTGAATGACATGAATAGAGTCATAGATATTTGGTGTGTTTTTGCAGGCTTTGATTGCCGATACCAACGGAAAGATACCTCAAAATGAAGTCGCTTCTGGACCAAATAACGATGCCAAAACACAGAACCAGACTACAGAGAAGAAACCTATAAAGAAATCTAAAGATTCCAAGAAAAATAAAGAAGAAGAAAAGAGAATTAGTAAGTTCGAACGCCCTGACATGCTAATGATTGAAAACACATTATAAACAAACGGATTCCAAGAAACATCCCGTAACTTACTTTCTCATTCTGTTTTGTTCAATTGAATTAAACTCCAGTTTCACTGAACTTTCGTGATCTAGTATCTGCACCGGAAGAAAGCAACCTTTTCTTGTCTTTTTGTCCTGTAGAGCTTTTGTTGAAAGCGTTCGATGGACTTGAAAATACGGAAGCAAAACTGGAAGCCCTGGCCAAAAAATATGTCCATCTGGTGAGTATAGGGATGAGCCGGCGCCAGTTTGGAGCAAAATGTTAACAAAATTAAGAGATATATCACTACTTTATTAAACTTGAGACGTTGAAAACTCATATGAAATATAGATTGGTTTTATTTTCTCGCCCTAGACATGATACGACTAGAATTGCGTGATCGTTGTGTTTGTAAATGAAGGCGATTTACTTGTACATGTGTGACATCATGTTCGTGTTTGGTTTGTAGTTCTGTTTTCCCGCTTATCTGTTCTGTGTCTGTATCTTGCTGTCTGTGGGTTCTCTGTGATTTTGAAATGCTATGACGAGATGTCTTGGGTTTATTGAGGCAATTGTGAAATCGGTAATACAGTTTCGGGTTATTTTTCTGTGCTAGCCAGTGAAACAGACACGAACTCAATCATCCAAATCGAAACTATAATTTCGAAGATGAAAGCATTTTACGCCAGTCCTTTGTAACGTTGAAGTATTGGCAGGAAGCCATTGGCAATATAAAGCAACAAGTCTGTGATAATATAACTTTATATTACACACAAATTTCTCATTTGAGCTCTTAGTGATTGTAGCATGTATTACTGTTGTCTGCTTGACTCCATAAATTCTTTACTATCTTGTGGTGAATTGTAAATCAGTAGGCTAATACAGTAGGCTTAATTTCTTGTCACTGTTTTATGTTTTGTGAAATAAAGGCCATGGTGTGTGTTCCCTCCCCAATTCTGAGAAAAACGTATTTTCCCATGGACAGTAGAGGACTTGGAACAGGAGAATTGGCATTTTTTCAGTAACGGGAACTGTTTAACTTTCTCATTAATGGAAATGGTTATGGTTTCCTTAATTGTTCTTCTATAAGGAAAATATGGCATCTTTGTGCATTAAATAGTATTACAGGGACAGTAGCATCCCATCTCTCCCTCCCCCTCCCAATCACACATTTTGCCACTGTCACAAATGAGCCCCTCCCCCACACCGGAAACTGTTCCACCTACATAAACATTAATGGAAAAGTGTGGTTTTCCCATTAACATTTTTCACACATTAATGGAAACACGCAACCAAAACCATTAATATTTTTACACAATTTTTTTCCTGTGCTAGGACTACCTTTATTAGACAAATTACTACAGCTTTGCCAGAGTGCATCCAATTTTAGCATAAAAATGCTGTATCATCTAATAACATTGCTACACTACAATGCTATTTCTAGGCATCAGAGCACAAAACAGTTGAATACAGAAAAGATGATCTAGAGACAAGAAATGAAAAGGTACGTTACCTACCATATTATTTGGCCCTTGATTTAGAAAGGGCATATCAAATGAAAGCTACACACTAAAAATGAGGCAAATCAGAATAATTTTCTTTAGCAAATTTTTAGTTCAATTCATCAAGTTTTGAACTGGGTCTAAAATACAGTGATTTGTTAAAGAAAATTATGTATTCAGCGGGTCATCTCATTCACCTCACTTTTTGCATGCAACAATTCTTTCATAATTAGTCTATGGGGAAAAGATTTCAGGTTTGTCAAGCAAAGATTTCAACCTAGTCATTAAATGGCGACTTTCTATTACAGTCTGTAGGTTTTTAAAAAAATGTCCTTCTCAAAAGTGGCTGGCAACAGCATTAATTCAGGAGAAAATGATGGCAACCAGATTACTATTTATTATTATTTTGACAACCAGACTTCACTATTTGGCGACTAGAATTTTGTTCAACATTCAAAATGTCAGCTGTCATCATTTTTTTTAATTAGCATCACTTCACTATAGGGAACTCACAGAGTGCCATATTACTTCTGTTTTTAGCTCACTAAAGAAAGGGATGCCCTTCAGTCAGACTACAATAAAGCAACTCTTGCTAAAAGCAAGCTGGAAAGCCTTTGTAGAGAATTGCAGAGGCACAGTAAACTAGTAAAGGTGAGGTTCAGGTCTCTATATCGACTCCTACAGATAGGGTTACAAGAGGAATTTTGTGTCTGTTTAGGTTGTGGTCAAAGCTGGTTCATAATATGAGTTGAACATTGTTCTACTGTGTTTCACCTCTTTTAAATGTGACAAATAACTGTGGCCCCATTTGCCTTCACTAGGACTGTCTTTGACACAGGTTTAGGGGGATATTAGAGAACCTCTCAGTGGCAGATGCAAACCCTTAAGAAGGGGGGTGGCTAGTATAGTACAAAGGATATACTACAGAGTTGAGACCAAGGGGATGGCTAATCTTAAGGTTTTTACAAGAAATATGAGAACAAGGGGGGTGGCTAGCCACCCTAATCAGCCCCCCCCCCCCCTCCCTAAGTCCCCCTTGCCACTGAGGATGTAATAACAGGGATGTCAAGGACTTCAAAAATCTGGAGACTGCCTTGAAATGGCTAAATGTCCTTGAATTCTCCTGGGAAAAAATACAGTGAATGTCTGGCAGCAGTCTTGAATTTTTCCCAGGAGACAGAGCAAAGAAATCTTTGAGACTCTCGGCAACACCGGGAGAGTTGACATCCCTGTGTGTTCACACCCTCAGTGTCTGTGTTTATTGTGATTTGGTTGCCAGTCGCAGGCACATTGCAGAGGTGTTAACCTGATTGATTAGAAAAGCAGGAGATTTTAGCAGAAATACAACAAGTATGAGAACAATGCATGCATGAAAAATGGTAGAAAAATTAAGCGGGAGGTGTTTTCTGCTAAAAGCAGGAGAGTTGGCATCTGCCATGCATTGAGACCAAATGTAATTTAGTTAACAAGCTGAAAGTCTGGAGAATCAGCCTCCAATAGTTTCATTTTTACATTTTACAGGAGGAATGCCAACTAAGATCCCAAGAGGAAGAGACCAAGAGAAAGGAATTATCTGACAGATTCCAAACCACTATCAACGACATCTCCCAACAGATGCAGGACAACTTCAAAAGAAATGAACAGCTCAAGATTGAAAATGAAGAGTAAGTTAAACTTTGAAAAGTGAGAGTGACAGAATATTAGGCTTATGTACAGCAATATTATCAGCTTGGGTCAATTGGCTCTAATTTATAAAATGAGCCCTGAGAGGTAGTACACATAAGCAGCATGTGCTTTGCCCACATGCCACACAGTATTTAAGTGCCAGTGCTACTTTATTATGGCCTTGTTCCTAAAGATACCTCCTAAAAGAAACAATCATACCGGTACATGTAGGTTGAGCACCCCAACTTTTTCATATAGGAGTTGGCCCTCCAAATCTCCTTTTATCTCTTGCAGAATGTAAAAAGGCAACAATAAGTTAACGTTTCTTTGAAAATTGTGAGTGCTGAATTTCTCTCTTTTCTCCATTCATATGAAACTTGCTTTGTATTTGGTATCAAATTGCAGTCTTGCAACAAAACTGAAGGGCCTTGTTGATCAGTATGAATCAAGAGAAGAGGTATGAATGATATAATAACTTCAGGCTTGTTGTATGTGTTTGTAGTTCTAGAAATTAAAAAAATAGTATTAGACAAGTTCAAATTAATTTTACTCATCAAAAGCCATGCCACCTCTGTATTAGCCCTGTCCTGTGCATACAGTACCCTGCTATTACTCTCCAGATTTTCACCAGAGACTCAGGATATTTCTTGGAGCCTGCAATGATTTTGATCTGGAGCCTGTGTTTTTGACAAAATTTCTTCTGGCAGCCTTAGAGCCACAGGAGCCTCAAACTTTTCTTGCTGGAGCCTTGGTAGCTCCAAAACCCTCATTTTTGGCTTTTTTCAAAGATAGCTGCCAGTCTGCATTACAGGTAACATTTCTTTTCCAGCTGCTAGCAGCATGTGCCATTTTATTGTAATGTCACTGCCGGTATATGTAGCTTAGCACAATTTTTTTTTTCATTATTAAAGAATTATTAATTACAGCCGATTGCATTTGAGTGTTTTACCCTAACAGTTAGCACGTTATGTTTGAACGTTTGAAACTTGCGTTTCTAGGATGAAACGAGGCGTTTCTATGGCGAACCAAAGAGTTCTGTCCTCTCTGATTGGTCACTGAAAAATACACATGGCGGTTGCCCTTGGAAACGTCCGACCTTTTGTCTCACAACGCAACTTTCAAACGTTCAAACGTAACATGCGAACTGTTAGGGTAAAACGCTCAAACGCAATCGGCTGTATAAAATTTTATAATTAATTTATTAAATATTTTGTAATATTTTATTCTTGTTAAACCCTACCTAGCATGTTGATAAGGTGTTCAAGCACAAGCAGTTAGAGCTACAACTAGCAGAGGCTAAGATGGCGCAGCAGGCAATGCAGTTCAACGAGATGAAGGAGAAATCACTAGTGGAAAAACAAGAGGTACTTTTTTAACCTCTCCCATGGCTTTCCAAAGGGGAAGTGAAATTAACCGAGCTGATTCCTTTCTCTCAAATTAGCCAATCAGAACGATTTTTGTTGCATTGACATGGTTCCAAACAGATTCTAAAAATTATTGCAAAGGAGCATAAAAACGTTTACATTTCCTCAGCAAATCTTGCCTCATATCAAATGTAAACTTGGCTTGATTTGTATGGTGATTGAATCTAGTTTGCGAAAATGTGGGTATATTTCGGTGAACCTACCGGTAGGAACGTTCCGTTTTGGCAAACAATCCTCTGTACACAGTGAGTTGAGATCAGCTGGAAGAAGTTAAGCCTAGTGGAAATTTTTTGTGATATAATGGACAGATTTTGGTGTGCTTGTAGCTGTCATAATCCACTGATCCTGCATTCATTTTTGCTGTCAATCACTGCCACTCTCACTGTGAGACACAGTATAATTCAGCTTCGGAGAGCTGCAAGTCTGGGAATTGAAGGCAGCCTAAGAATTGAGTTATGGGATTCTCATGAGTATTAACATTCTCTTCTTACTTTATTTCTACCTATGATACAATTTTTTTTTTAATTATTATATCACTTTGAACTTTTAGTTATTAAAAGACTCACTGGATTACAGGAAGAAATTTGAGCTGATGGCAAAGCAAGAAAAGGAGCTGAAGGCCCAGGTAAAAATGGTCAGGCAAGATCGTAGGGACATTAACTCTCTCTGGTCATGTCTCTTGGCAAAATTTTCCTGAATTGCTATATTTACTGTATTTCTCCCGGGTTTCTTTCTTAGAATTTTATAGTATTTCGCCTGAAATTCCAATGTGTCTGTCGATGTCTGAGGTATAAGGGTTGAAATTCCTAATGATGGCTAACTTTTTGTTGACAAAATACATTAAAATCCAGATACAAAACATTAGTTTATGTGCATATCTGATTGTTGTTTCTAGGTGTTTATGTACACAGAGAAGTTTGAGGAATTCCAGTCTACACTACACAAAAGCAATGAAATGTTCCAGACATTCAAGAAGGAAATGGATAAGGTACATAAAAATATTAAAACTCTAAACCCTTCACAGACTAGGGGAGAAGTCCCAGTGACTAGTCCCATGAACCTGCTTACAAGTCCCCTAGTATGTACTACTGTTTTTGCGTTGAAATTTCAGTAGCGGGGACTAAATATTTGTCCCAGGGACAAGTCCACGAATCAAACCAGTTTGATTTCTGTGACTTGTCCCAGGGACAAATATTTAGTCCCCGCAACTGAAATTTCAAATTGCGCAATTTTGCCAGTGTATATAGGCCGGCACAGACTAGGGGACAAAGTCCCAGGGACTAGTCGCGGGGGTCAGTCCCCTAGTGTGAGCGTGTAAGGGACAAATCCCCGAAACAAGTCCCACGTATCGTACACACTATGAGAGAATTCGCGGGGGTCCGTTCGCGGGGTCCGAGTTGGAACTCGTCGAACCCGTTGACTTCACGACGAGTTTTTACCCTCACCTTCAGGAATGACGTTTGGAGTCTTGAATGAGGTCGTGAATGGTGTGCTTTTTGGCTAGAATTATCTTGGGACGCGGGAACTAGTCCCGCGAACCATACACACTGGAAAAATTGCAAGTCAAGTCCCAGGACAAGCCACTGGTAATTGGGAACTTTGTCCAACTAAGCCCTATCTACAATGCTTTTAGATGACCAAGACGATCAAGAAACTAGAGAAGGAGAACAAGACGTGGAAGAATCGATGGGAGAATACCAACCACTCCATGATTGCAATGTTAGAGGAGGTAATTCGAAATGTGCGGAAAAAACGTCGACTCCAATATTAGGGATTGAAAATTTCCGTGGGGTGGGAGTTGGACGGGGGTCAATTTGCTGTATATTTTTGGTACAACCACTGACACCGCGGCAAAACGCAGCTCACATGCGCTAAAGATTCACTGGCCTGTGAAATGAAGACAATTGAAAAAAATCTACATAACAACAGCGAACGATAAATTTTGACTTTAAACCAGAATTTTCGCCTCGGGTGCAAGCCTTAAATTTCGAGGTGCAAAAGTTCAGAGAAAGATATGATTAGATTCTAGTTGCTCTGCAATTTTTGGCCTTACGTTTTGTGTCTGGAGCTTACGTTTTCCAAATTTCCAAGAGAGCACGAGATATCTTTGTTATGTATGATTATTTCTTTTGTTTTCATTTCACAGGAAGCGAATCTTTAGCGCATGGCAAATGCGTTTTGCCGCGGTGTTACAACCACTGATTTTTTTTTCACTTGAAATTTGAAAGGGGTGGGATTGACATATCCCTTCCATGGAGGGGTGTGGATATTTATGAGGACACGGATGCTAACCCGGACGTACACGTGGTAGTCTTAATGAATTCTACCATTCTCTGAACTAATGGAAAATGCTGTAGTATTTTAGAATTTTAGTCTAGCCTTTTCGAGGCCGTTCTTTTCTTGCATGATCTATCCCGTTTTAAAACGTTATTCCGAGAATTGCTTGGTCAAAGAATAGACCAAGCCCCGTTCAATTCCGCTTGGAACCTCTCGAGAGACATCCCGCTGGGCTGACAAGTTCTTGGGTTTTCTCATCAGCGAACGAAAATGGAGAAGGAAGGGGCGGCGTTACGCGTGCGCAATGAAAAACTGGAGAACTTATGCCGTGCTATGCAGAAGGAACGTCTTCTTTTAAATAAACAGGTAAAGTACTGGTAACAGAGTTTCTCGTTTACGCTAGTCTATATCCACGAACTCTCGTTGACGTTGCTTTGATTCTTTTCGCACAGGTAATTGACGAATTACCGAAACCCGAAGAGTTTACCGAGCAGCCCCCGATATTTCCGACGGCAGAGTCAACTCACGGCACGGCTACTCCTCCTATGGAATCGACAGTTGACAATCGGGAGGGGGAAGCGAGTCAAAATACGCCCATGCCGACGGAAATGACGTCAGAATCATCTAATGAGGACACGGACGCTAACCCCGATGTACACGTGGTAGTCCCGGATGTTAACATGGCAGTCCCGGATGTTGACACGTCTGTCCCGGATGCTATCTTGGCAGTCCCGGATGTTATCATGAAAGTCCCGGATGTTGACACGTCTGTCCCGGGTGCTATCTTGGCAGTCCAGGATGTTAACATGAAAGTCCCGGATGCAGAACCGGAAGTCCAGGATGTCGAAGGAGACCCGGATGTTGGCAAAGAAGTCCCGGATAGTAATACCGAAGTGATAGGTGACGCCGTTGAAACGGAAACTAAATCTGAAGATGGCGAGAACGAATCAGAAGAACCGCTAAACTCCCCTATGCAGGCTGCCCCATTACCGGCTTCCTCTGAGGAAGAAGAGCCATCTGTCCCAGAGGCCCAAGAACAAACCCCTGGGACAAATAACACTGCTTCGATAGAAGCTGATGCGTCACAAACGTGCAATACAAATGAAGAGCAGTCCACTTCATGAGCAGGAAAAATGTTTTGTCAACCTTTACAATGAACGGACGACGCGTGATAACCAGGCTTAAACGCTTGCCACAGTTTAGGGACCTATTTTTGGACAATGAAGGGATAATTTTGACACCAGGTACCCCTCCCCCTCCTTTTCTATGCTAGCGGACCCTTACCGTCCCAGCAGCCTCCACCTCAATATTATAAGCTTCCCATCCCCCACTCCCGCAAAAAAGAAATTGTCTACCCAAAGCAGGGCTGGAAATTGCGACCACAAATCAGGGCTGGCCGACTAAATTTGAACTTAGGCGCCAGCTAGCGACAGAATATTTTAGTACTCTTTTCAAGCTTGATGCCGCCTGGCGACAAAAAAAGTTATGTTCAGGCGACCATTTGTTTGCACTTGGTCGCAAGCTGGCGACTAAAAAAAGTTCATTTCCAGCCCTGCAAAGGGCATTTGTTTTTCCTGTTCCCTTATTTTCATAGTTTTTGCGGCTTTTGCATCGAATCCTATGATATCTCTCTTTTTGTGTAAATTGAGGACGAGATATCATAGGATTCAAGTGTATTCAAAGCGTTCAGTCGGTAGATTCCGCCGAAAATAGCACTCAAAATTGCGATATCGCTTTTTTCGTGCTATTTTCTTAGCGGAATCTAGCCTCCTGAAGCTTTGAATAACACTATAGAATCCCATAGCTCAATTCTTACGCGCGTGTTGATTGGTTAAAGACGAGTCTAATTTAACGTGGAATTCAATGGTTGAAAGCTGAATTCGATAAAACAACAGGTTACCCACGCGCAAAGAAAGTTCAAAGCTCGAATCATTACAGTAAAATAATATAAAATCTTTGCTATGGGATTCAAGAAAAATTCATCACTCGACTCATGAATTCCACGTTAAATTTTCTCGCGTGAAATTTACCGTGGAATTCACTCGTTATGCGACGAATTTATCTATAGAATATATTTTATTTTTTCTCAGTATTTTTAATTTCTTTTCTCATTCTTGACAGTTTTTCCGTTGTCCTCACATCACTTGTTTTCTTAGTCCTCAATGTTTTAATTTTTTCTCTTATTTTAATTTCACGTCGTTGCTGCTCATGTTTGTTATTGAAGCTCATTTCTATACAATATTGTGACATACCATGTTATTGATAGGATAATTTAATAAATGTTGAAAAACGTGTCACTTACTACGTATTACTGTCGTGAA
Organism: Scolanthus callimorphus; assembly: GCA_033964015.1. Taxonomy (NCBI): domain Eukaryota; kingdom Metazoa; phylum Cnidaria; class Anthozoa; order Actiniaria; family Edwardsiidae; genus Scolanthus; species Scolanthus callimorphus. The sequence goes on along the minus strand of JAWWUD010000039.1, from coordinate 558,246 downwards.
TAAGTCGATATACTGCCATCATCACGTTTAATATATCCATTTTGTAAACATCGTATAGCGAGATAGCTGAATAGACCTACTCGGCTTGGGCGTAATGTTTTGCCATTTCAGATCACGCGTTGCGCTTTGTGGTCATGAAAGTTTATGCTCTCTTTCGTCTTGGGCATTGACTTCATAACTAAGCTTCCGTATCTCGTCGCCATTCACCACACATTCTGTTCGATTCCAAACCAACAACTCCGATACGATGGGCTTTGGTAACTGCCTGGTGCAGTGTCGCGGGTTTTTGCCCACTTTGGCCCTGGATGTTGACTATATACCTCCCTTTCTGTATCTCGACGCCCTTCCTCACAAAGTCTGCTCGATACGCCGGCATTTCTGAACCAACTCCTCAGACCTTGCGAGAGAGACTGGTAACTTCCTGGCGAGTGTCGCGCTTTGTGATTATCTTTTAACCTAGTGCAGATTAAGTTTATACCTAGTTTTCTGTATTTCGCCGCCCTTCGCCACAAAAAGTGTTCGATGCGTATTTCTATTCAACAACTCTTACTCTCAGACCCTGCAAGAGTGCCTATGGTAACTGACTTGTGTGTCGCGCTTTGTGATCATGAAATGTTTGACCTGGGCGTTCACTTTATCCCTCGGCTTCTGTGTCCCTTCGTCCATCAACACACAAGGTCTGTTCTGTCCTAGAAATATTAACCTCCGTCATCAAAAGTTCTGTCCGGCTTATCTTTTTCGCCTTTCGTTTCCTCCACATTTTACAACAAATAGTTCCACACAGCATCCTACGAAACGCCTGTCTATAACACTGATTAAACACCGTATAGATTATAGGGTTTATCATTGTACTACAATAGTGTAACCACTTACTTACAGCGATCCAATCAGGCGTGATTAGCGAACAGGCTGGACTACAAACAGCAAAATACATCAGGATCGTGAAAAACGGTGCCCAACACACGATGAATCCACCTACAACCATTGCCACAGTTTTAGTGATTTTTATCTCGCGTCGCAGAACTGATCTCCGCTCTTTTTCGGCTCCGTAAATAAAAATGTCACCGGTGTCGAGGCTCCGCGCTTGCCGTAGAGCGATTGTAAAAATGCGGCCGTAGAATGTGATTATTAGGAACAACGGGATGAAGAATGCTGCGAGGGATATAAACACGGCGTAGACTTTACTCGCGGTGGGTTGCAGAGAGTGGCATTGGGTTATGAAAGAGAGGCTTGCGCAGCATGCGGCGTACACCCAGCAGCACGTGATCGCCACGAGGGCACGTCGTGACGTCATGCGCGCGTGATAGCGCAGAGGTTCGCTAATAGCAAGGTGCCGATCCACGCCTATGACGCACAGGTTCGTAATTGATGCGGTGCTGGAAATGATGTCCACAAATTGCCATGTGTAATAGGCCATCATGTGCCCAGGGTCATTCGTAGGGATCGAATTCACGCGGAGTAATCTGATAACAAGCCAACAAGGTATGGATAATAACGACGTCAACAAATCCGCCACCGCTAAAGAAACGAGGAAATAATTCGTAACGGTGCGCAGACGTCGAAACTTTTGGAAAACTGCGATAACAAGGCCGTTTCCAAACAAGCTCATTATCATAACAGAGGTTAGAGCGAAGATGGACAGGGGGTCCACTGATGTCTCTGTGGGTCGGGTGGACGAGTGAGATGTGTTGGCGTGGATTCCTAACATTTTTTCAGAATTTTAGATTCTGCAAAGTTTCTTGGACTGTGCCACTTTGGTCCTCTAGTGCACCTCTAAAAAGAAAACAAAACGTAAACTTCTACATAAATGTATTTTAGATTGGCAGAACATTGTAGCGATGCCCCGGCCGCGAGTCTTGTGATCTGGAGTGTCAGGATTCCTGTGGCGCACGCAAAGCTTGGCCACAGGAAACCCGTTACACCGAAAACAAACGTTTCCAGAGCCTCCTCTGTTATCAAGGTTGGTCAGTGCTTCTTCTTGTGGTGGCTGACCAACCGTACTGAAGTCTAGGTATGTTTCCTAGGGCTACCATTGTCTAAAAATAACCAATTAGAGACGCGTCTCGATCTGATACCGAAGGAGCTCTGGGAACGAGTGTGCAGTTTTGATGTTGCCGTAATCTTTGGGGGAGGGGTCGGGGCAAACCCACCCTAAATTATCAGTGCAAAGGGTTTTGACTTGTTAATTGATGAGTTTTCAATTTTTTTTTTCAAGCGGTTCGTAGTCAGCGCAATCACGTCCCTGCGCAACGAATTCGATTGAAAGCTGGTTGTTTTTGACACAAAATCGCACTTTGCTCACAAATTCTCCACTCTAGAGAATTTTGCGTTCAAAAAGCAAAGATGTACTTTTAACATCTTTAAAACATTTAGTGTGTTTACGAACTAAACCGTCATGCATGGCTTTGCAATTTTGCTTGTTGGTCCAGCTTGCTGAAATGTTTGAAATCTTTAAAATCTTTCTTTTTTGCAGAAAATAAGTGCCACGATAAACTCTCACGTTCCTACTTTTCACGTCTTTGCAATTTATTTCCCAAATCCATAAATCAAGGAAAGGTGTCTTCGCGAAATTGCGGAAAGAAAAAAACACCTTTATATGTTTGCTATTTGCAGAGCTGTTAAAGTTGACATCCACTCGTATGGAGTTTAAAATAAAATTCTGTCAATATAAGCAGCTGTTACATTGAACACCAAACTCTTCCAATTTAGTTCCCACCAAGTTCTTTAAGATCCGATTCATCCATTTTCATTAATTTGTATTATCAAATGATACCAATTTAAAGTAAAGTGAATTTAAATATTCATTATTATTAAAAGGTTTACCATTTCGGCGGTAGTAAAAAGGAAAATGCAGGATGTTTCTTTGTTTTAAGCCATTCTATTATCAGAAGAAATTATCAAGGTTTGCCACAATATTGTGTTAGAAATAATAAGTAGACGAGCTATTTTATTTTACTCTCATATTGCGGTATAGAAAGTTCCCCAAACTGATTGATATCAAATTACAGGTTTTAAAGGAAATGAGATTTCGAGTGCTGTGCCCCATTCAGTCTGTAGATTGAGCCAGATATGAAGATACATAGTTTCCAAGAAATGGCGGTCATTTAGCAGATTATTTGTCATCTAAAGTTAATATAACTTCAATCAACATTTCTTACTTCTGCTTACTTCAAGAAGAATACAAAGCGCAATGGCAATGCAAAAATATTTTTAACACTGCGAACAATTGACATGGATATTATATATATATGTTTAACAAAACATTTTGGTTTTGATCCCATAAACAGCGGCAGCAAAAGAGCAGTTAACAAATTGATATTCAGTAATACAATACTTTTATATAACTTAAATAAAAAATTGGATAATTGATATTTTTTTCGATTTAGGAAGAATCACAACAAAGCGAACAATTTCTTGTGCACTATATAAACAATGTAAAATACGTAAAACGTGAACTGCTTTGACAAAGAATTTTTACTTTCAAACATTCAGTGGGCATTTGAAAAAGTTTTCTGCTTTCACTAAGCATTTATGCTAAATTTTATAGCAGAAAAAGGAGGAAAACAGTACGCTATAGAAAGCAAAACCTACATATATATGACATATCTTATGACTTTCAAAACACCCACACGGAGTTTTGAGAAATTTAATACTGTTTTAATTTATTAAATAAAAGGCTCGGATAATTTGACTAGAGATGTATTTAATTAATTTAGCGAGGTGATTACGCTTCTGTAAGGGGTGATCGCTAATTTTATCTGCAATTTAATTAATATATATATATTAAAGTTGAAGGCAAGTTTATGAGGATATCAACTCACCTTTTTTCACAATGCCGAAATCCCTAGTTAGTTCGCCTTCTCGTTCAGTCGTTGTTGTATTTCATCATTGTAAGATTCATGGTTCATCGTTTATTGACCAGCTTTTATTAGTATGAATTCTAGCTCCCCGGTAATACGTCGCGGATCGATTCTGATTCTGCGATTAGCTGTCAACTCGAGAACTTTCCTATTAGCTCAACACTTGAGATATAATGGCTGATTGGTTGTTAATTTGTGGCTTACCATATGTTTCAACAAACTCATACGAATTTAGCGTGCGTCATCCCAGGTTATAACTTCCGCCTGTTGGGCCATTTTGGGTAATATTGAGCGTAAGTGACATTCTGATCGGGCTTCCTGTGCCCCGAGGAAGTGCTAGGTCTGGGCCGAGTCACCCGTCCTGTGACGTCGCCCTTTCTCTCTCCTATCCACCACAGGGGGCCCGCCCTTCCGTGAGGGACTAAAAATGGGGCATATTTATTTCTGCGTTTTTCGTTTGAGAAGCACTCGTCGTGAATGTTGAACTCAGAGTTAAATTCGCTTGTCGCAGAATCCAAAGCCGCGCGCTTGTTTCTTTGAAACCTACAGTACCAACCAAGTCCCTTGAATTCGCACGGGGTTCTCACGTCAATGGTTCCTGTGCTATCGAGGCTTTCTGCGCATGTTCCAACGTTCAAAATCAGCCAATCAACGAGGGCCCTCAAATGGATGTCCCCAGAGTCTCCCCTGCGAGCAGACGAGCCGGGGAGCTCTGGGTTCGATATGTGCGCGTAACAAGCAACTCCAAGAGCACGGCTGGTGGCGACGAACAGCACTTAGAAAACGTGACACGCTGGGCGCAAACGGGCTATACTCAATCGCGTGAATTTTGTAAAAAATTGTTTATTTACAAGGCGCGTCTTTGCCCCAGCATTGAGCATTTCATGTGTTAGACTTCATACGTGAAACATATCGTGAATAGAAATATAAATTGCCACAATTCTGTACACTATTTCCTCTCTATAGCGAAGACAGGACAGTCCCTACAACAACAACAACAAAAACAAATGCAGAAAGTTGTCTTTTAATTTTAATAATAATGGTAAAAATAGTATTAGCCAGTATAACATAGATCGTGCGATGTTCCGAAGGAACTTCTTGTTATTACAAGCTGAAAAATATGTTTTGACTTTTTACTTGTTTATACAAAACTCTTAATACTATGAAAAATGTATTGTCATTGCTAGACATCGATTGCCCATCGGTGATGTTTAAAACTGCAACATTTTCAGTCTGAAGTTAGTGAGGAAAATATTTCCACTGACATGTCCAATGACATCTCAAAATGTCTTGTGTCTAGTTTTAATATGTACGCACGCCTGCGCTAAGAAGTCCAGCGGCTGCTGCCAACTCGTCTCTGCTCCAGTTATCCGCTGGCAAGTAAGGTCTGAAGAGAGCCTGCGGTCTCGGGTCAGCGGCACGATATTGTAATAAATGTGCTGCTTCGATCTTCTGTTGTAAGGGAAATGATGGCGACGAAAGCGCTATGAAGGAAGACTCGGCCAGGTTTCGGGATGAAGCATTGCTGACTCGGGCTGATCTCGGCGGTATTTCGGAATCCATTCGTTCTGGGCTACTTTCAAGGACGTGGAACGAAATCGGAGACGCCGAGAGCATTGGGGTCTTCCGTTTTCGACTGCTCGGGTCATCCTCGGCTGTTCGGGTACTAGTCGGCGATGACTCTCTTGTGAGACTTTCTATCGAGAACGAAGACGTAGCTGGCGAAATTGACCGACTTTGCTGGCCACTCGATGTTTCCTCGGTTGATCGATCTCCGCTCGGTGCTCCGGAAGCCAGTGGCAAGGGCGGGAACAGACTGGCCGCAAACAGGGGAGCCTGGTACATAGCAGCGTTGAGCACGAACGGCGCGAAGTTGAGGCCAGTTACAGTACTCGGGCCCTGGATGGGAAGACTTGTAGCCTCTTCGGGCCGAGTCTCTCTCGGTGGAGCGGATGTGACGTCATTGTTGTTATCCATTTGTGAAGGTTTGTTCTTAATCTCGTGCTTGCGCCAGCGTGCGCGTCGGTTCTGGAACCAAACCTGGAAAGAAAAATTATAACTATCAATTACTACCTATCATTATGGACCTTGTAGACAGTCCGAAGACGAGCCGGGAGTTCTGGGTTGGAGGAGCGATGCTGTATCAACATGCATGAACCACAATAGAACAATTCATTTGGAAACTGACAAAAGGCAGGAAATGTTTAGTGACAATCTTAGGGAAAGGTGCGCGCTTACTGCCCTTTTCGGCGAACTCTCACTTTACATTCCAAACGCCAACTGCGCATTTTGGCTTACATCAAACCTTTTAGACACAGACGCATAGACTTTTTCTAACTTTCGCCATTATATTTTATGGCCAAAAAATTGGTTTTAAGGCCTAGGTAGTCCGTATAATAAAAAAAAGCTCTCAATGTCTGCGTGAAATCACCAAGAGTTTACTCGTTTGACGGAAGCCAAACCGCGGTTTGTTATCAAGGCCCGTGTACACTCGAAATGACTAAAACTAGGTGCAACTCAGCGCGATCTGCTGCGATTTGTGTCGCGAAGATTTAAAAAATGTTCGAAACTCTTTGCAACTTGTGCGATTTGAAGAAAAGAGAGCACAGAAATCGCACCAGATTTGCATCTCGTTTACACAAGAGAGTTGGAATTGCAATTCGCACGAGAAAAATCACACCGCAAATTTTAAGTGTGAAACTGGCTTTTAGTTGGCGTAGAGTTTGCAGAATTATGAAATTTTCAAATTTCAAATTTGTAAAAAAAAAAATGCACTGGCGACCGCGTTTGTGTTATTCTGCTCGCTTCTCACCTGTAATCTATCTTCCTTAACACCTAACTCGTCTGCAAGAGATTCTCTGACCATTATTCCAGGGAACTTGTCCTTGCGAAACACTTCCTCCATGCGACGGAGATTGGCATCCGTGAACTGCGTTCTTCTTCGTCTTTGACGAGGCTTCGGGTCTAGAAAACGAAAAACAAAAAAAGAGCTTTAGTTGAGTAAAGAATTGCCACAAAAATTTCCAGATAGAGGAACATCCTAGTTTCCGTGCATCTGAGTTTTCTTGGTCGAAAATTTTACCCGGATTACCAGCGATTCTGACAAAACGTGGCCAAAAATCTAGTTACTCTTGGCTTGATGTTATGTTGTTTTGGGAGAACTAAGCATTTTGTTGGGTTCGCCCCACCATGAAATTGTCATGGAAAGCGGAAAGGAAATTTCAACATGCAGAATCTACCACCTCGAGTACGATAAAAGGATAATTCCATGTAAAGTGAAATTATATACAAACCCCTATATGTTTTATATATAAAAAGAAAGTACGCGCGCCCTGATTGGTTGAGAACTGTGCATTCTCACATTATAAACGCACGGCAAATGCAATAAAAATTTCAGTGGTTTATATAGAGAATAATAAATACATGGGCGCGCGGGGGTATGGAATTTATCTTCGAGTGTTCAAATTTTGACATCTCTTTGAGATATCAAATTTTTGAACACGAGAAGATAAATTTGATATCTCCAAGCGCCCATGTATAATTCTGTTTATTATATAAACTTTTTCGTGAAAAATTTTCGATTTGATGAATTTCGCGAGTAGTGGGCATTATCATAATTTTTCACACATGCGAATTACGATATTTCTCAGTGGCCGAAATCCTGATAAAACACTATAGTTTATATAATAAATTGTGATAAACGCACTTGGATGCAGGAAAAGCACTCGAAAAGTTTGAAACTTTTAAAAAGGTGCTAAAATAAAGCATACTTTCTAGCAACCATATTTTTGGTCACACATTGCACCTACGAGATGAATCGCTAAAAAAATATGTCTTAAATGTGTCGCCCGGCCGCCATCATTTTGCTGGTCACAAAAATACCAAAGTGCATCTGAGTTTTCTTGGTCGAGAATTTTCGTTATAGAATCCAAATAGGAACTTCCTGTGACCGGCTTTGGAAATTAGCGAAGACACTCACAAATCTCTATACTTTTGCTGTAAAAAGTTTTGACCAACTAATTTCTAACTTGCTCTTTCAGCCGAATTTTCATTCTTTTTTAGTATGAAGAAACGACTTGCGTTCTTACTTAAAAGTGTAGGATAAATTTTTCTGGATTAATAAAATGAGCATTGAAAGGCTACCAAAAAATATGTGCTGCATCCGTCTTCACAACTCCCGCATGTTTTTGGAAACCTCCTAGAATTTTAAAGACGATCAAGCCAGCGCAAACCGCCATTATCTTTACCCGTCTTCCGCCATGGCAAGCCAAAAGTAAGAAAAAGTCCCCCGAAATAATGCCGATAATGGTAAAATTGAGGACTAGAGTATGAATATGACGAAATATGACTTCAGAAATTCACAGAGCAATAAAACTAGAAATTATTTTAGCCGAGCCACCGCAAACTTTGGCACATTTTCCTCCCAGAGGAGATTCAAACTCTCAACGAAACCCATCTTTATAAACTTAAAACTCATGCTGTAGATTTTATTAGTCCCCGTAAGTTAACTAAATTCCAGTTTTATTCTTAAACTAACAAGCAACATATTTCCAACAAGTCCAGGTATTGAAGAAACTACGGATAAACTTAGCAACGCTTTTAGTGCATTGCCATCCCGAAGAAACTTTCGCAACAAAAAAGCAATGTGTATCATAACTCCGCGCAAGAAAACCACTTCGTGACTTACCAGTTGCGTGTCGTTTCGTGGTGTTTTCTTGTATTGGCCTCTTCATGGTGAAAATAAGAACTTCTGCAAGGGTTGTGCTTCCAGTTGAAAGTCGTCTGCACTCGCTTCTTGCTCGGTGAACTAGTGAGCGCTGCGTCCCTTGCGCGTGTCTTTAGTAATGGAAGGGGCGGGCTAGTTCATTTGAATAAGTATAATAGATTGAAAAAGAAGACAAAAGGCGAGGACATATCATTATGCAGTTCACACATACACCCTGCCTGGCTATTGTTAGCGTAACTTATTATCAATTAACTCTTAAGTTTGTCCAAAACAAAGAGATTATGTTTGAGGTTTCTTTAACAAACTTATTCTAATAGAGTTAGAATCACAATCATTATGTCATTAGCAAACAGATTTTTCTTCATCCAAGTAGATATTCTCGATGATTTCTTGTTGTTTGACATATGAATGGTTTTCGACTAAACATTGACTAAGACTCGGGAATCTAAAATTATTGTTTTAATCATGTTTTTCCTGGTTGTTGAACTCGTTGAATACATTTGTTTCAGTGCCGACAGAGCGGAAAAGGAAATCAAATGCAATCTCAAGCACAAATTAATTTACCGGATATAACTTTATCCTATCGCTGAACGTAGCAAATTCAACTGGAATTGCCGATTATTCACTGTGAGCCGACAAATGTATTCTTTGAAATTTATGCTTAAAAGGTTGAAGCGTTTTGTGACAAAATGGTGAATGAAATTTCAATGCCCTAGACAATTGGCTTTTCTCACAAAATAAATCATTCACGAGCCTGCATAAAAAACTTTGCACTTTTGCAATTAAAGAAAGCTTGGCTATGAAGTTTTGCTTTTCGTGCCGGCATGTCAATAAATTTTCTTGTCCGGGAATTATAAACCAGATAGCACACTAGTTTTCTCTGGCGTAAAAGGACACTTTCTCCTTATACCACTTCTATTTTAATTATTTTATTTATGTTCATTTTGTTAAAAAAAAAATCTAGATAGTAATCCAAAACTTGTTATCAAAGTTTGCTAAGAATTCCTCGTGGTAACTCAATAAATCCAACGTTTTGCCGCCGGCTTGTTTAAGAAATTACTCGTATTCGGAGTGACAGAATTCTAGTCACAAGTCTTGTGACGTATCGCTAAAAAAAACAGCCTGGAAAATTTCCCTTGATTTATTGATTGCAGAGGAAGTCACTGATTACTATGGAAGTCACTGAGCTGGTTTCCTTCTTTGACTGGCTTCTGGATTTTTCACTCCTGGGTGTTATTTTGCCTCATGCTTTTGAGCTTAAAAACTGTTTCATTCGTGTTCATTGCAATGCTTTTTTCTTTTTGTCAGTCAAAAACCACATGCTAAAACTTCTATAGCTCACTTCGTAGCAGAAGCAAATGCCAGGCTTACTTAGGGTGACTAATTTCCTGTGACTTCCTGGTCAGCTCTGTGACTCATACGACTGCAAACACTGTGCGCCGTATAATCTTTTCCTGAGTGAACATGTATTTACCTATCTCATCTCCAAATTCATATCTTTGCTTTTACTGTGACAAGCTTAGCTCTCAGGTTGGACGAGAAACGTCATGAACTCCGGGTTCAGATTATTGCTAGGGCCCTTTTCTCGACTCGGCCCCGAAAAGTTTGTTTTGTAATTTTTGTGCATATTTAATTTAAGTGTTACTGCCATCGTGAATCTGCAAACTCTACGCTAACTAACAAACCGCGGTTTGGCTTCCGACGAGTGAACAGCTCTGGGTGATTTCACGCAGGCTTTGAGCTGTTGAGAGGTTTTATGAAGTGATAAGGACTACCTGTAGGCTTCAAAATAGAGTGCTTTATCCCCTTCTTCGGTGAACGTCCGTAAATCCAGGGAAATGGTTTTTACCCGCGGCGCGCTTCGATTTGTTTCAATAAACCGAAGCGCGCCGCCGCGGGTAAAAAGCATTTCTCTCGATTTACGGACGTTCGCCGAAGAAGGGGCTGCAAGCAGTCTAGCTTCAAAACCAAATTTTCCACAATAAAATGCAAAAGAAACTTTAAAAATCTATGGGCCTGTCTTTAAGGTTTGATTGACGGAAAGAGCCAAAACGCATTTTCATAGTTCGCAGAATTATGAAAATTGCAGTAACGTTACCATATTAAATATACTTTCATTCAAAATCAGAAATACACGAAAAATCACCCGTTCTTTGGGTGCGGCCGAAAAATCTGATAAACTACAACGTAACTGCTGTATAGGGGAGGAAGTTTTAAGGGCCTAAGCCTTCGATAATTATCGGGTGTTTGATAAACGGATATCGCCAAAACTGTTTTTATAGAGCTAGGCATGCCCGCGCGCGTCTGTACGATCGGAAGCAGGTCGACTGTAAGTGGCGTGAAGCCTCAGGTGATATAATAGATTTCCGATCTCGCAAAGTTCAGTCCTAAGTATATGGCCAAGTAGTTTTTTTGTGATCAGTTGAAACCTCCTATTCATTGTAGCCTGCATAGCAAGCAGAGCAAGTTCCCCCTTACAGTTTGCAGGAAAAATAACACAGGAAACAGGCATGAAAAGGAGAACGCGCCGAGAGGTTCGACGAGCGCTATTTACCGTGGCCGATAGCCTTCGTAACAAGCGCAAAGGGAGAGAGGGGACGCGCGCTCCCTTTGTGCTTGCTACACACAGGCTCGTGGTCGAAAACTTGCTAGTCGAACTTCTCGTCGCTTCTTTCTCTGGATTTTTCTCCCTGCAAACATACGGGAATGCTCGCTACGCAGGCTAGATCGCTTCAGCATGCTCAAGGATCTGCCTCGTACCCAGGCACGATCTAGCGAATTTCGAGGCGAGAGTGACTAGGGGCGAGCTAGCGCGCAACGCATCATGGGAAGGGTGAGTTGGGCATTCCCGTGGTCCTTTGCGCGAGCGCCCGAACCTTCCCATGATGCATTGCGCGCCTCGAGATTTTACCTTTCGCGTATCGCCGCGGGGTTTTGCCCTTTTTTGACAAACCTGAGACGCCTTGCTTTTTCTGGGCCGCAAACCCTTTTGGGGAGCTCACGCGAGCCCGCAGGATCCTCGAGCACGCCCCCTTATTGTTGTGTTTTCGATGCGTTTCTAGCGTTTCAGAAGTGGTTTTATGACAAAACTCTTCGTTTAGTCAAAATCAACGCCAACAAGCGCGCATGCTACGCCGGGGGGGGGGGGGGGGGGGGGGGGGGGGGGGGGACTCCCATATTTTTTGACCGGGGATGATCGTCGTATCTTTTAGGGGTTAAAATCACGTTGGTTTGGTCTCTTTTAGGGGTGATCTTGATCTTCAATAAATTTTAGGCAGATTGGTATCTTTTAGGGCCGAAACTGTGTCCAAATTGCTTTTTCTCATGATGTGCTTCTAAAAACCGTGTAAGAAAGAGAGATTATTCGATGAGAAGACGATGAATTAGAAACAAACACGGAAATGTCTTCATGGGTATTTTTCCCCTGTTACCTGTGTCCTTCGCGCCTACTTGGCACATAAGGCCTCATCTTTTAGGGTATCTTTTAGGGTAATAATTTTTTTGAGCCACGCTATGGCCCGCCATGTTTGGTATCTTTTAGGGGTGATACTGAAAATTTCCGACGATCATCCCCGGTCAAAAAATATGGGAGTCCCCCCCCCCCCCCCCCCGGGATGCTACGTCCTTTTTTAAACAAGATTTTTGACGCCACTTTTCCTTTTGCGCACGTAGCAGCGAGATACATAACTATGAAATATCAAATGGTACAAAGGATTATTACTCTTGCTTTATGTAACCTGCGATTTTTACCAACATATACAAAATATAACAATTTCCCAAAGTCATTTGCGTTGGTAAAAAATGTTTGGAAATCTTTACAGCCAAAGTGTAAGGAGAAACATTTCATATAAATTTATCTCCCTTTTCGTTTGGGTACTTGAAGCAGGTTCAGTTCTGTAGGTTTTGGACGCTTTTGTAACGCCGCGCGCGCACGTGTCGATTGGCGGTTACTACTGGACACACTGCTCATGACACTCTCGTTGTCCGTCGAACGATTAGACGCTTCAGACACGGGTCTTATTGTTTTGGAGTCCTCACGGAACAAGTCCCCAAAAGAAAGGTTCTTACTAGATCTTATTTTATCCCAGTTTTCATTTGCACTTGTACTATCCGCTCCCTTTGTTTCCCCCTGCTGAAGATTTTCGAAGGAGAGTTCCTGCGGCGCATGCGCGTTATCCTTCTCGTCACCAGACTCCTCCTCCCCGGAGTTCAAAGACGCCTGCGAACGAATGCGGTCACTGCCATCACGAGCATGCGTGCTTAATTCCTCCATAGAAAATTCAATACCGTTTCCTGTCGTCCCCCCACGATAACCGGATGTGTCGTCACTGTCGATGCTGAGAGGTGAGATCACGTGACGTGCTCTATCCCTAAGATCAACCGAGCTCGTCCCACTCCCCTGCGAACCCAGACTGATGGTCGAAGCAGCTTTCTTTGCTTTCTGCTTCCGACCTCGCGTCGTTCGTTTCATCAAAGCGACGTCTGCCATAGACCGTCGAGGCCTGTTCTGCGGTAAGCCATCTTTAACACTGCTCGCCCTCGATGGGCTTCGCGAGTCTTCAGCCTGCTGTTCTTGGCGGTCAGCGGTTCTCTGCACGACCGCTGACCGGTTGTCATCGTCGTACCCGTCCTCTTGATCACTCTCCTCGGGCAAATCCCAGTCCTCCTCGGCCTCGTCTTTTACAACCTCAAAATCCTTCACCGTGGTCTTCTCTTCATTCTCTTCCCTTGAAAATCTCTTCGCTAAGTAACCAAACGCGACAAACGCAGCGATAGAGGGGCCAAAGGCGATTCCCTTCACACTCAAGGGGTACCCCTCGTAACGCGAATTCATCCTATGATCCTCGAGCCCGTAGACCTTGCCGGTCAGCGGATTGGTGTTATTCCATCGCCATGCGTAGGAGAGTGTTTCAAGAGTCGCGTTTTTTAACCACACCCTGTCCGACACTGTGAAGATGTAACCCGCGTAGTCCACGTATTGGCCAAAATCGAATGGCTCGTAGAATATTTGATTTTTCCACATGTTTAGATCCAGTATCATGACAATGAAGATTATACCGTAGTTGAACCATTTTCCAGTAATGTGGACCTCGCCGCCTGGAATTCTGAAGTTGAAATCTCCGGTATTCACCCCGGGGAGTTTGATATCCATACCACCAGCAAAATAAGGAAACTCCCAATCCTGGAAAACGAGATGATTACTAACGTTAGTTATTAAAAAGGAACTGCGTGATGATTTTAGCGATGATTTAGTTAGCTTATGTAGTCTAATAAATCTCAAGAATTGGGTTTGTCAAATCTTACATAAAAACTATATAAAGTAAATTTCAGTTCCTTTTTAATACGAAGTTGATGTGCATATACGATTTTGAGTCCTTTAAGTTGAGCACCTTGTCACACCTTCTCTAACAGGGAGAACAGCCTGGGCGGATCCAGGAATTTCAGAAAGGGGAGGCTGGATTGTGAAAATGTATCAAATACAGTAAATGTATGAGAAAATCTCCCTCAAAAGCGGATAGGGGGGCGTCCCTGCTCCCCCTTAACCCGCCCCTGAGAACTAAAAGTATTTATAATATTCATCCATTATTCATAGGATGCTCATCCAATCTCTGCACTGGATTCGGATCAGGTGACACTACTTGTAACCCCCGATACCACATGGCTAGGTGTCTGATACAGAATACTAATTGATCTAGTTAGTATTCTGTATCTGATACAGAATACTAATTAGACCAATTAGTATTCTGTATAGGACACCTTCCAGTGCAGCCCTCAGTCTTTGAACAGTTGGATATTTGTTTCAAATAATACATATCTCCCCTACTGTCCAAAGGCTGAAGGGGACCACTCTAGTGAGGTCCAAGTATGGTCTTCTCTCGTAGAGCAGTACCTAAAAAAAGCTTCACCTGACTGACTATATGTTGTTTTAGTCCGGCTAGTTCCATGTGGGACAGGAATCATGCCTTCTGCGCATGCTTGCTACAAACGATTGGCGTTTTTCTTGCATCCGAAAATTCTTTCATTTTCAATGCACATTGTTTCAAATATCCCCTACAGACTAAAAGCTGAAGAGAACCACCCTAGTGAAGTCCAAGCATGGTCCTCTCTACAACATAGCCACTCATATTGTAAATAGTACATATTATACCTGCATAACAATTAGCAAGTCCATCACCAGTATAAAGGAGGCCAGAAAAGCCCTGGATAGCTCATTAGTAGGCATAAAGTCGTTACTAATCCGATCCCAGTCTAAATAATCGGTGGTTATAGCCGTGCAGACTATAACGGTCATGGTCAAGGCGACGCCCCAGAATGCATACACCCGATTAAGGCCCTTCCGCCACCACGCCCTTAGTCTTCTGTTCCACCACTCGTACTGGTCTTCCTGTGGAAAAATTGAATATAGACAGGACATACGAACTCAGTGGTACATATATAGATACGAGGTGGAAACAGACTGTAGCTTGTTTACGTAAACTAAGAAGACAGAGATGCTTCGAGAAAACGTCCCTGAAACAATTTGCAATGTGTGATCATCATCATCATCATCATCATTTCCCTGCTAGCAATGGCCTCTTTTCGCTGCATTTCGCTGGCCGAGGATCGCGAGGAAAGAGAACTCTGCCCCTGGGTTGAAACTCGCTTTGTTTTGCCGCCGTCCACAACCTTGGACGGTTTGCTGACCGTTTCTTGAGCCCACTATATGCGCGCGCATATCTACAGACGTTTCCCGCTATATTATTTGAGCACCCCAGCGGAAAACATCTGTAGATATGCGTGCGCATCATCATCATGCATTGTGCCATTCTCGTACCCAGAGCTCCCCGGCTCGTCTGCTCGCAGGGGAGGCTCTGGGGACATCCATTTGAGGACCTTTGCTGATTGGCTGATTTTGAACGTTGCAACATGCGCAGAAAGGTGTTCCTCGCAACTGCTCTGTATTAAATCTCGCGCATGCGTCGGTGGCTGTCACCAGAGCCTCTCCCGCGAGGTGACGAGCCAGGGAGCTCTGGGTTCGAGAATGACATTGTGTGTTCATTCATTCATTGGCTGATTGCATTTTTAAACCGCACCGGGGGGGTTGAGGACCTCTTTTAAAAAGACCCCCTCCCCTGGAATTTCCACTCGTGAAACAGACCCCCTCCCCTGGAATTTCCAACCTCATAAAGGACCCCCTCCCCTGAAATTTCCATTTTTTCTGGCAAAATACTCCTGGAAAATCTATTTTCGGCTTAAATGTCCCTGGAAAGTCACCTTTTTTACCCCTCCCCCCTGGAATTTCCAGTCTCCAGACACACCCCCTCCCGTGGAATTTCCAGAGTCCAAAACAACCCCCCTGGAAAATTTTCATAGGTCCTCAATTAAAATTAAAAATGCAATCAGCCATTGTCATTCAAAAACAAGGCTCCCCAAGGACCATTCGAGGACCCTTGAAGGGTGCGCACGCTCTTATATATTTGGAATGGTCCTTTGATAGCACGTGGACAGACAAAACATACCTGTAACATCATGTCCGTGACCATCCACGCTGTGATAAAGTCTCCAAACCACGTGCCCATAGCGGCGTACTTCATGAACGTTTGGTTCTCAATGCCCATGTTACTGCTGACCTTGTATGGGATGAATTGCGGGCCCCCAAGGATAAGAAACTCGTTGAAGCAGAAACTCCAGATGAAGGCGAATACGAGGACAACTAGGAACATGATCATCCAAGAGCCCTGAAACGAGGAAAGACGAGGAGAACGGCGAGGCAATTGTCCCTTTCGTAAACGGTCGTTGTCTTTTGGTAAAAGGAAAAATCTTGTATTTATAATTCTACCCTGTTTAGAACCCTGGTAACCCAATTACTAAATCAAACCCTAACCAGTGCGCTACGAGTGAATTCGCTGGGTTGGAGGTGCTTTTTAATTGGATTTGTACTATCTTTCAGTAGCACCTATAGAACGAAGCTATATGAATGGTAATGACTAACTGTCCCAAGGAATCAGAAATGCGCAACGGCTAGTCCTACTCTAAAATTGACAAAGGTAGTGGCGAGGGGATTGGGGGGGGGGGGGCGAGGAAGGGGAGGATTGAGACTATTCATACCTGCCCCTCCTCGGAAAACATCTTAAGTTTGAAGAAGCGACAGAAGAGGAACTTGTGTACGAAGAACTTGCCCACGATCATACCAGTGACGGCGGCTACGATGAACATGAACACCTTAAGCACGCAGAACCCAGCATCAGGAGGGTATCTGGCGGGAAAAATCGCGTTAAAGAGGCTGTGTCAGCCGCCAGTTTGACAGCATAGCAACATACCAAGTCGGAGAAAGCATCCCTTTCCATCGGCTGATTTAGAGAATATAGAGCAATGTTCTCGATTGAATTTGGTACATCAAATCTGAAACTTTGTTTTTAGATGTTGATTTAGAGATGTATCTTCTAATTGTGAACGAAACAATAACAAAGGAGTGGCTGACACGGGCTCAGAAGCAGCCTGCTAGCAGCGCGCGCCGAAAGAGACTCCTGCAATGAGGTTCCTCTGCGTGTTCAAGGAAAACAATCCATACTGATGACGTATGTTGACTCAGATCTGATCAAAAGAATAACGTGGCCAGTTGAACTTATTGCACCATTTTTAATCGTATTACTCTGAACTCATTAAACCTGCGCTTGTTGCTCGGTCTGTACTAAAGACCCCTGGCTGAGATTTCTCAGTACAGACCTCACGTTCGGTTAATAAGTAGTTAAAAGTTCTCTTCATATCAACCGATGGACTCTTTCCCAGGCGAAATTATTTATGTTTCCCAAAAAATCCCAATTTTAAAAGTTTCATACCCCTCAAAATCCTTCACACCTCCCCGACCCGTATACCTCCACCACCCCACCCCGTCCCTTTGGCCTCAACTCACCTTGCTCCAATGAAGGCATAAATGTTCCCTATAATGTCAATCACGCAATCAGTGTAGCTATGTGACACCGGGTCCTCGGCAAATATCAAGAAGTTACAGAACACCACCAGATATGACGTCAGTATTCTCAAATATGGATGACGCAGGCAGTATTTCAAGCCTCTCTTGGGCTTTTTTGTCTGCTCCGAATCTTCGGGTTTGTCTTGGTCTTCCTGTGGTTCATCTTCATCGAGGAAGAATGGGTCGAAGCCGTCTTGTTCGTGGCGCTTTGGTTTGGCTGAGCTCCCGTCGTGGAGACTTGGAAAGGTCTGCAAAGGAGCAAATTTCACGGGTGAAATAAGACTTCATGCACCGTAAATACATCTAGCCAATCATGAACGAAAGAAAATACGAATGGCTGCTGAATGGCTTCCTCGTCAGCCAATCACAAGCGAAGTAAATGCACTGTCACGCGATGGGCATGTGACTGGTTTATTTGTCAGTCAAAGTTAAATCACTATCACGCAGTGTACTAAATACACAGCCGCGTTTAGTTCAAAATTTGATTGGTTGACAAGTAAGCGCAAATACAAATAATTTCGGCACTTAACTGAGAATCATATTTTTCGCAATTTTTATCGTTCCTCGCAAGCCGATAGAACCACTGTCAGTAATTTCGTAACGTTTCTTTTGCAAAATGAGTACGATTGAGTCTGCCAGAGCGGACGGACGGCTGAACTCAGCCTACATTTGAAATATTTAAAATATAGCATTCACCCCTTCACTCACCCCTTCTCCATTCTCTGCGTCTTTCTTCCTCTTCAGTCGGTCTTCGCGTCTCTTTTTCCTGCGCATGCGCTTTAGCCTTCGCTCTCGCCGTACATCTCGCCGATACCTATATAACATATTTGACATGCCATCCTCAAATTATTTGATCAAGATTTTACAAAAGACGATTTTTAGAATACAGCATTCTCGTGTATCATTCTGTAGCGAGCGTAAATAAGTGTTTTGTTTGCGGCTTGAGCTACGGCTAAACTAGGACACGTGTAGCGCGCAACATTGTATCCTGCAAGTTTCCCCGAGTGGCTAAACTAGGAAACATCGCACGCGTGTGTCTCAGAAACACAAAATGTTTCTTGTCTTGCGAAGAAACATTTCTTGTGTTCCGGCTACAAAATTTGTCGCGCGCAACAATGTTTCTCGCGTGGCTAGACTGGGAAACAGTTAGTACCTTACCAGATGCTTCAAATAAAAGCGCCGCCATCCCCGCATTTGGCAGCGGAAACAACAGCGGGTTAGAAAAAACTTGAGGGTTTTTTCTACAAGTATATGCACGCACTGCTGACAGTAGAATGAACAACCTATTTTCTTAAATACCGGCAATCCGTCCCGTCTGTGCGTCTGTCCGTCATCCCTTCCGTCTGTTTTATTTTTATCTGTGTTCGTTTCTATCTATCTGTTTTATCTGTTTGTCAGTCTGTCTGACTGCGTGACTGATGCTGTGCTTTATGCCTGTTTCTTGTTTTACCTGCGAATCAGTGCCTCGTCACCACTTTCCTCCCGGCCAAATAACCACAACAAATATCCAAATGCACAGAATGTGAAGAGACTGGGTACGAATGCAATGCCCTTCAGACCCAGTGAGTAACCATGGTAACGCGAGTTCATCTTGTGGTCGTCAGAGCCGAATGTACGGTTTGTCTTGGGGTTGATGTGATTCCAACGCCAGTTGTAAGTCATCATACTGGTGTTTGCCCACCTGGAAACAAATAATTACTGCGTTAATTAACCGTCGGGGTGGTGCAATCTACTATTCTGTGCAGCCTGTGGATTCCATGAAGCTGAGCGGCTTTCTGTGGGCTATCCGGAGCCTCGTTATGAGGGAGAGGCTTGCTGCATTATAATACCGGGCTACCTGTGCATTTTTCACTATCATTTTGTCTTCGATGATGCAGCTAGTTTCCGTTCTGGTAAGAATTTCTAGTCAGAGAGCCAGCACACTGCTATGCCATCTGTACCATGAATATTAATTCAGAAATTCCTCGAAAAAGCTCAATTCAGAAATTCCACGAACTCAAATATATCGTGTCATACTAACGTAGCTAAACGTGAGAAAGGCTCAAATCGCCGTGAGAAAGGCTTAAATCGCCGTGAGAAAGGCTCAAATTGTTTGCACGCAGTCAGGGATTATGTAAACAATAGGTAAACAAAACGACACATTTACCCGGGAGAATCAATAAGGAGATTTCGCCATTTCAAGGCAGTCTCCATATTGTTGAAGTCCTGGGGTTGTTGCCGTCGCTTGAAACCCATCCATGGGAAGAGCTGAATGATAGAATAATGGGAGAATAATAATGAGCTCGGATTTCCCATGGCTATCCATGTGAATTCCGAACACTTCCCATGCGTGTGCCTTGGGAATTCAGCTTTTCCCATGGATGGGTTTCTGCAGAAATTCCATCGAATTCCCTGTGGCAGGAGACGGGGTACGTACGACTTGTGTCATGACAGTAAACAAGAGTCGTCGCTATAGTTTTGGTTTTTCTTCGTATTCTTATTGGCTGATTAAACAAAGACCCAAGGCCTAATCCAATAGGAACGTATAGAAAACAAAAGCCTGATTTACTTTAGACATTCATCTGAAATCCGCTCTATCGGTTTTCCAATACAAGTACAGATTTGTAATTTTGCAAAAAATATATATTTACCTTAAAAACTGCTTATCGGCTACCGAGTAAATGTACCCTTCTGAGTCCGTGTACTGTCCATATGTAAGAGGATCATAGAAGATTTGATTTTTCCACATGTTGAGATCCAATATCATCACGATGAATATAATTCCGTAGTTGAACCATTTTCCCGTAATGTAGATATCTAATGGTTCTCGACCACAACAGCTCGGGAGGCTGATATCGATTGAGTCCGTGTTGACCCCTGGGAGCTTGACATCCAGTGCGCCAGCGAAATGAGGGAACTCCCAGTCCTGGAAAATAGTTACGATGCAGTGAGCAGACAATTAACTAAGTTAATTTGATTTTTCCACATGTTGACTGATCCAATATCATCACGATGAAGATAATTCCGCTGTTGAACCATTAACTAAGTTAATTGTCTCCTCAGAACATAAAACATTCGCGCGTCTTAAAAAAAGGCGCACTATGCAAGATTTTGTCCGCCTAGTAGGCTCAACGTTGGACGCTTGTTATGTTGAGTACTGAGGAACCTCAGGGCTCGAGGAACCGTGACGAGATTCCAGCTATAAGCGCGCGCCTCTGGAATGTAACTCAAGTACTAGGACTCGAACGCGCGCATATACCTGGCGCCTGGTTCGTGGAATTTAGCACTAACTACCGACATGTACCTCGCATTCATTATAGCTGGAATCGCGGCCGAATGGGCTATTGACCCGTAGCCCTTGTGGGCGAGAGGTCTAATTGTTTTGGTATCGCCCAAATTAGTTGGACAGAAAAGTAAATATTGTGTTAAAAAATCACCAGAAACCTCGACAAAACGAGAAGCGGCCGCCATTGTTTTCATTGTTTTCGGCGCTTTCGCTACTGTCTATTGATAATAGTCCCCTAGTAGCGTAGCCAATCAGAATGCAGCATTGGCAATGGTCCACTAGTTGGGTTATACTAATTATATATAGATCTCGTTTTTCTGAGCATGCACTGGCGTCAATCGTGTGTGTGTGTACTGTATCACATACGATCTGTCGATCAATAGACGATTCCAGCTTTTAGCACGCACGCTACCCTTTTTGGTTTTACTTAAAACTGGTTCTCACTGGAACGCAAGCGCAGGACGCAAGCGCAGGACGCATGCACAGGACGCAAGCGCAGGACGCATGCGCAGGACGCAAGCGCAGGACGGATGCGCAGGACGCAAGCGCAGGACGCATGCGCAGGACGCAAGCGCAGGACGCAAGCGCAGGACGCATGCGCAAGGCAAATGTGACTCAAACGCAAGCCCAATAAACATTGATAAGTTTGCTTGCGCTTGCGTCCACTTGATTCACACTAGATCCAAGCACAAGCGCAGGCACAAAGTGTCTCGGTTTTCTGAAAACATTTTGTCGGCAAATATCCCTTATTTACAGAGAGGGTAGCGTGCACTTGCGTTATAACTGAAATCGTCCATCAAAACACGCGTTTTACTGTGTCATTATTGTGTAATAGTTTTCAGACCATGTAAGCTCCCTTTACCTGCATCACAATAAGTAGGTCCATCACCAATATAAGGAGGCCAGGAAAGCCCTGGATAGCTCGTTAGTGGGCATGAAATCCCTGCTGATGCGGTCCCAGTCCAAGTAGTCTGTACTGATAGCAGTGGAGACCACTACGGTCATGGAGATGGCGACAAGCCAGAATGCGTACACACGGTTAAGGCCTTTATTCCAGAATGCGCGCACTCCTTTGACCCAATCAGCGTACTTGAGGCCCTGCAGAGCAAGCACTGTAGTTGAATGTGGACAGGCAAGTAGTGAATGAACAGACAAACAAACAGAAAGACTGTTAGCCTGACCAGACGGGTGGACAGACAATGGGATAGAGTGAGATGGAAAGGGTGAACAGACAAACAAACTGAAAGACTGTTAGGCTGACCAGGCAGGTGGACAGACAGTGGGACAGAGTGAGAGAGAGATGGATGGACAGAATGTTAGACCACCAGGCAAGCCGACAGACAGACAGTGGAACAGATCCGGGGGGGGGGGGGACTCCTCAATTTTTGAGGCGGGGGTGCTCGTCGGGAACTTTGATTTTACCAAACATGGCGTCGTTTAGTTGATTTTGAACCCTATTTACGTATTTTCCCTCGTAATTTTCTCTCGTATTTTTTTCGAGGGAAATACATCTGAAATTCAGGCTACCAACAAGTGTGATTTGTTTGAATTGTTAGAACGGATCTCTAACAGGTACCTATTTAGAAAAAACTGCAAGTTTTCGAATATTACCCTCCTAAAGCAAAGTTAATCGAGTGGAATGGTTAGGAAACCTGACACCCTGTTATTGTACTATCTCTTTGTTGAGTTTTTCTGTGGAATCCTTTTGTCTGTGCACTGTCACGGTACATAAGTACCAAAATCCAGCCAATAAGATGCAAGTGTACTTTCACCTACGCACATTTTATGAGCTTGAAACAAAAGATTGTGCACTCTCAATGTCACGTGATAGCCCCTCTCAACATTCAGCCCACGCTATTGTCTTGTTTCTTTGAAGTTTGCCGGGCTTCCCAACCATTTCATTTTTTATTTATTTTATTTTAGAGACTCTACACGTGACTGGAAGGAATAAATAAATAAATAATGTCACGTGAAGGGGGCGAGTAAACGGACACGGAGGTCCCGACGAGACACGCCCCCAACACTTAACGGGTTACAATAACAATACAAAAATTATAAAATGTAAATATATATATATATATATTATGCATAGACTGGTCTAGCAGCAGTTAATGTTCAATGATCTGCAGTAGGGGCAGACAGTTTTCCAGGTGCGGATTCTATCCGTATCAAAATGAGTGTACAGTTTATTAAAATAGAAGGATTTCAAATCTTGTTTGAAAACAGTAGAGGAGCTAGATTTACGGATGTCGACAGGCAGATTATTCCAGATTAAGACAATTCTATTGAAAAAGGAGTCCCGAAAAAGTGAAGTTCTAAAACGTCTGGGGCGGAGATCTAAATTACTTGCAGCGCTTCTTGTGCGGCCTGTGTTAATGGAGACGAAGTTGTTAATAGGGAAATTGATTTCTCCCCTGAGGGCCTTGAACAGGAAACATAGGTCTTTTACTTCTAACCAGTAAGAGATGGGCAGCAGCTTAAGAATAGTGAGGCGCTGGTTGTAACGAGGTCTGAGTTCTGGCCTGGGGTCGCATGCAAGAATAAAGCGCGTGGCGCGACGCTGGACACCTTCCAGTAACTTAATGTCGGTGGTACGGGACTGAGGGGCCCAGACCTCGCTAGCGTAGCCCATATGGGAGCGCACAAAAGTTAAATATAAAAGTCTCTTTTGGCCAGTCCCTAGAGGCAAGCAGTGACGGCGCAGAAAGCCAAGCATCCGGTTTGCTTTGGCAACCACGGTACAAATATGGTCACCCCAAGTGAGGGTGCTATTAACAGTGACCCCGAGGTCTTTTTGTGAAGATGCAACCGTCAAGGCATGCCCACTGATCTTATAGGGATTGGTCACAAGAGAAGGCGCGCAGCTAGACCGTTTCCTGGATACTCTAATAACTTCGCATTTCTTAGTATTGAAGGATAGCCCCCAGACGTCAGTCCATTTATCTAAATTAACTAAGTCAGCTTGCAGACGCTGGTGGTCATCAGGGCCCCGAATGGCGCGGGAGCACTTGGCATCGTCAGCATATAATGCGATGCTAGTCCCAGAGCTAACCACGTCCGGCAGGTCGTTGATATATAGCAGGAACAGAACCGGACCTAGTAGGCTGCCTTGTGGGACTCCAGAGATGACTTTGGACCAGGAGGAATAGGCACCATCCACCAGGACTCGCTGCGACCTGGTCGACAGGTAGTCGGCGAACCAATCTAACAAGGGTCCATCAATACCGTACAAGGAGAGCTTGTGTAGGAGCTTTTGATGCGGCACCGAGTCAAAAGCTTTAGAAAAATCTAAATAGATGACATCGGTTTCCATCCCAGCGTCCAGGCTAGCACCAAGCTCATCCAACACAGACAGAAGTTGAGTGACGCAAGATCTACCTTCCACAAAACCATGTTGCAAGGCGGATAACAAGTCCCTAAGGCCGGGCAGGAGATGGTTCAAAACACACCGCTCGCACACCTTACTGACGATGGAAAGCAACGAGATCGGTCTGTAGTTAGAAACGGCGGATTTGACACCTTTCTTGAACACCGGGGCGATGTTTGCGCACTTCCATTCAGGTGGTAGAGAACCAGTGCGGAGGGAAAGGTTGAACAAGGCGCACAGAGAAGGGGCAAGTTCTACTGCGCACTCTTTTAAGATGCGCGGGTGAATCCCATCTGGACCAGGGGCCTTACTAGGTCCAAACCCTGTAGCACAGAGGTGACCTCCACCGTACTGACCGTTATGGAGGAGATGGTACTTTCAGTAAAGGGCGTGGCTGGGATATCACCAGGCAGTGAAGTGTCTTTGTTAAACACCGAAGAGAAAAACCGATTAAAGGCATCGGCTTTGTCCACTGGTGAGGAGTACTTTTCACTGTCCAAATCAACAGAATCTGGGATTGACGATCGCCTAGTCAGTCTGTTGATAAATGACCAAAAACGACCAGGATTGGTGTAGCAGTTGTCAGAAATGTCCCTGAGATAGGCGATGCGCTTCGCGCGGACAAGGTATTTCAATTCTCGTCGAAGGTGCCGAAACTTTTCCCATAATGCCTCGCTGTCCTTTCTAACGGCCTTCCTGCGAGAAGTGTTTTTCTTTTTGATTGCGTGCGTCACTTCACTGTCTACCCAGGGAGGCGTGATGAATTTGCGCGGCCTGCAAATAGGCACATGATTTTTAACGTGGCCAGTGAACCACCCTTTCCAGTTGTCCCAGGCTTTTTCAACATCTTCGACCACAAGGAGATTATCAAAGGGGCGTTCAACTAGTGAAGATCTTAAACCCTCAAAGTCTGCCTTCTTGATGTTAAAAGTCGGCTCAGTATTGTTGTTTAAAGAGCGCGACGAAAAGTGCAAGTCAAAAGTCACGGCTCTATGATCAGAAGGAATGGCAACACCACTGCAGTTGGTGACACAAAGGTTGCCGACGCCTTCGACAATAGTGGTCATAAGTAGGTCCAGGTAATTGTCCCCACGTGTCGGCTCATCGATCAACTGGAACAGGTTCCTATCCATTAGAGCTTGACAAAATGCAAACAAGGCTGAGTCAGTTGAAGCGCAAAAACCGGATCCTTCAATCCAAGAAATCGAGGGATCGATTGATGGCAGGTTGTAATCTCCCAATAAAATGATCTTATCGTAATTAATTTTGCTAAGAAGATCGATGAAGTTGTGAAGCCAGGAGACCCGTGAATCAGGTGGCCTGTAAAATACTGCAACAAGAACTTTTCCGCAGTTGTTTGTGTTCAGCTCGATTGCAGCGTATTCCAACTCGTTATCTGAATCAAGAAACACTGGGCTACAGCGAAGGCAGTTACGGGTAGCGATGAGTAT
Source organism: Scolanthus callimorphus (assembly GCA_033964015.1). Classification (NCBI taxonomy): domain Eukaryota; kingdom Metazoa; phylum Cnidaria; class Anthozoa; order Actiniaria; family Edwardsiidae; genus Scolanthus; species Scolanthus callimorphus. Next base: position 532,624 of record JAWWUD010000039.1, on the reverse strand, counting down.
TCCCCCGTGTTCACCTCGGTGACGATCGCAGCGATGTATATCGTAGCCCCAAGGAAGTATTTCTGAGTCAGAGATGTCACTGTCCAGCCAAGATTCAGTAATTGCAACAAGGTCAAAGTCATTAGCATAAACAGAGTCGCGAAACTCGTTAAGTTTCTTCAGTACTGAGGCAACATGGCGGCGGTGCGAGCACGCGTTTTTATGCTCCTGCCACTTTGGCTACTTGTTGGCCTATCAAGCGTCGTTTCCTGTCAAAATCCATCAATCTGGACTTCTCTTAGCCGTAATACGCTTTTAAGGGATCTGGAGGTCAATGTTTTCAAAGATAAATTTGATTTGTGGAAACATTTTCGAAACGCCTCGTATCGGGTCGACGCCATCTTGACCCTTCGACGCTTCTCTCTTTCGCTACATCAACGCCATGTCCTGATCTCTTGCAAGCCTATCACCACCTGGCTTCCTTCTGGTCATCTTTATCTGCAGAGGGACATTCTATGCTGTGGCGACGTTAAACCTCAACCCGGACCTGATTCTATGGGCCTTCGTCATTCCGGCCTCCATCTTGGAACTCACGAACGAACTCATTTCCCTCTCTAAACTATGCCTAAAGGTACTAGAGACCTGATTTGAAACCCTAAAGGGTACGACGAGCGCCCAAAAAATATAGGAGTCCCCCCGTGGGGGGGGGGGGGGGGGGGGGGGGGGGAGACAGAGCCAGAGATTGACAGACGGACAAACAGAAAGGATGGGACAGAGACACACCGACACACGATACAGAGAGAAAGAGAGAGAAAGAGAGAGAGAGAGAGAGAGAGAGACGAATTGAAAGAAGGCCGGCAGACGGAAGACAGCAGAGGAACGAAAAACAGACAAAGAAACGAATTCATGGGGTTCTGAATATTTAGTTCTAATATTTCCTTGACGAGAGTAAACAACATTAATTTGACTACATTTGTAGAACACAGGGAACTTCTGAAGAAACCCATTCTTGTGAAAAACTGAAGTTCCCATGAAAGTGATCGGAATTCACCTGTCCACCCATGGTAATGCCAAATACACCCAATTCTAGTGTCATGTAAAATCCCGCTTTTCAAAAAGAATGGGTTTCTGCAGAAATTCCCTGTCAACCCTGAAGCAACCGTGATTTTCCAAAACGCCATATTTTCTGCCTTTCGTGATTAACCTCTTTTTTTTTGCTTTTGACATTCCTGCTTCCAAGGTCACAGAAAATAGCTCGATGGAGTGTTTAGGAGTGTTTTCACTCCTAGTGTAGTGGGCTCCTGACAATACCTGTAACATCATGTCCGTGACCATCCAGGCTGTGATAAAATCACCTAGCCACGTGCCCATGGCGGCGTACTTCATGAATGTTTGATTCTCCATTCCCATGCGGCTGCTAGCGTGCAGTTTATCCATGTATTTTCCCTCCAACATCAGGAAACCATTGTATGCGAAACTGAAAAAAGGAGATTGTGATACAGCACAAAAAAAATTATACACGGTCACACGACAACGAGCTTCCCTCCATAAAATGCGTTTCATTTGCGTTGGCCATTTCTAAGCACGTAAAACATAGCTACAGGTAGTTTTTGAACTGCTGGCAAAAATTGGACCACAACTAATTTTGCAACAACAACAACAAACATTGAAAAATAACACGTAACTAATAGGAAATTATCAAGCATAGGTTCCAAAGTAAGAGTACATGTGACAGCCCCCGGGGGAGGGTGCTCCCCTATTTTAGGGGCGGGGGTGTTTGTCGGGAACTTTCGATTTTACCCCTAAAAGCTACCAACAGTGGTGTGACTTAGTTGATTTTGACCACTAAAAGGTACCAGCAAGTTAGCCTGACGTATTTTCCCTTGTAAGCAGTAAGTTTCTCTCGTAATTCAACAGAGAGCACATACGTCTGAAATTCAAGAGCTACCAACAAGTGTGATATTGATAAAACCTTTTTTGACAAAAAAGTTGTTGCTTGATTTGCTTGACAAGAAAAAAACATCTAGTAAGATATATAAATATAAATGATATGTAACCCCACTCATGATTGTAAACTGCACTGTAAAACTGCAGTCCGCATCTTAGAGATCAGACCTAGTCGCAATTTGTAAAGCGCTTAGAGCCTACGGAATTAAGCGCTATATAAACACATACATTTACATTTACATAAATTCCCACGAAAGAGGTTTCCTGGCAATTTTGCTCGCCAACAACGATAGGGGATGAAGAAATGGTTTTCTGAGGGAAGGTCCGTTGTGTGCCCGTGAAAAAAGTAATGGTGACGTTACATCTCCACCGTCCAGGGATGACGACTGGAAGAATCTTACCTAAAAATATATAGTGACATTAAACAAGTCAAGAAGATCACCATCCAAGACCCTTGTCCGTCTTCTGTGAAAATCTTCAGCTTCAGCTTATGACAGAAGAACCATTTATGGACGATGAACTTCCCTATCAAGATACCTAGCGCGATGGCGAATAACCAGGTACCCAGTTTGATAAGAACAAACGAGCCACCGGGCCACCTGTGGAAGAAAGACCGTCAGTCAGTTGGACATCATCAGGGGCCCATCAACAGGAGCCTCCATCCTTCTCCATCCTACTCTACTAGGTCTAGCCATATGCACAGGGAGCCCATCACCAGGAGCCTCTATCTACTCCACTAGTTCTAGCCATATGCACAGGGAGCCCATCACCAGGAGCCTCTATCTACTCCACTAGGTCTAGCCACACGCACAGGGAGCCCATCAACAGGAGCCTCCATCCTTCTCCATCCTACTCTACTAGGTCTAGCCATATGCACAGGGAGCCCATCACCAGGAGCCTCTATCTACTCCACTAGTTCTAGCCATATGCACAGGGAGCCCATCAACAGGAGCCTCCATCTACTCCACTAGGTCTAGCCACACGCACAGGGAGCCCATCAACAGGAGCCTCCATCTACTCCACTAGTTCCAGCCATATGCACAGGGAGCCCATCAACAGGAGCCTCCATATACTCCACTAGTTCTAGCCATATGCACAGGGAGCCCATCAACAGGAGCCTCCATCTACTCTACTAGGTCTAGCCATATGCACAGGGAGCCCATCAACAGGAGCCTCCATCTACTCCACTAGGTCTAGCCATACGTACAGGAGTAGAAGAATCAGGAGCCCATCAATAGGAGCCTCCATCTACTCCTCTAGGTCTAGCCATATGCACAGGAGTAGAAGAATCAGGAGCCCATCAACAGGAGTCTCCATCTACTCCACTAGTGCTAGCCATATGCACAGGGAGCCCATCAATAGGAGCCTCCATCTACTCGCCGCTCAATTCGTGGGACTAATGATCCCACACAACTTGAACGGCCTGTCCTATGAATAGTCTATTGTAGACTTTGTAAATGTCAAAAAAAATGTATATGTATATATTGGAGACCGATTCCCCAGACTTGCGCTGGGTTTCACGGCGCCACTGGCAGAAGCACAGTCACTGAGGGTGGTCACTGCCAGAGGATTTATATCATGCCCCTGAAACTGGGTAGAAATAGTAAAGGCGAGGCAGAACCTCTGTTTATTTCTCATCCGAAAGACGCGAAACACAGTAGAACAAAGTTCAACTCACAATATGAACCAGTTTCGAGCGAGACCCGGCCAGGAGTCGAGCCCGGACAACAGCGCGCAGTGAGAGACCCAGTTACCATGGTTACGTATGCACCTACTGATACGTGATATACCTGGTGAATATAAAGGTGTAGACATCCCCTATATAGTCTATTGTACACTCGGTATAACTGTGTGAGACTGGATCCTCAGCAAAGATGAAGAAATTACAGAAGACCACGAGATATGACGTCAGAATGCGGAGCCACGGATGCCGGAAATAGTAGCGCCATACTTGGACGTCTGTCTGCTTTTCTTCCTGCTGGTATCGGAGTAGATCAACCTTGGGCTGCAGGGAAAATGAAGCGTTTAGTGTACGGCCAAGTCGTGGCATGCGCACTCGATCAAATGTTCAAAAGCGCTCAACATTAGAGACGGAAAACTCGTCTGAGACGAGTTTTTCGTCCGGACGTAAAACTCGTCTTAGTGTGAAACCGGGACGAGACGGATTTTTGACGGGAAATCTCAGTGTGAAACCGAGACGAGACGGATTTTTGACGGGACGGATTTTTGACGGGAAATCTCAGTGTGAAACCGAGACGAGACGGATTTTTGACGGGAAATCTTCTGAAATTCATATCAGACGGAAAAAAACCCGTCATGACGAGTTTTCCGTCCTCTAGTGTGAATACAGCTATTTTGTTGAATCGCCAAGTTGAAACGGCCTGTCTCTGATGTCTCATCAAGACGTTTTTCGACTTGCCGCTTTCCTTATTAGGAATTCCCCCTTACCTTATTTGGAAGGTCTGTAAGTATTTTTCCTCATATTTTAGCGAACAAAGCAGAAAAATCCCCAAAGCTTGCAGGTGTTCGAGAAACATCGTACTTATAGTCGCCATCGTCGCCATGTTGTTTTTGTGTCCGCCAAAGGGCCTGGGACAAATCACAGGTAGCCCGCGCATATTCACAGAAAAAATCCAGGCGCGTAGCTAGACCTAATTTGTCATATCATTCAGGAATAATACATTCGACTTTACTATCCCAATGGGACGAGTGAACCACGTCCTAGTTTACAGTGAATATTTACTAACAAAATGTACTCAAGCTTTATTGTTTTGAGTCATCTTGAGTCAGAGTCTATGTGCCCATGACTGCAGCGTTTGGGAAAATTTCAAGATTAGGAGCATTGTAAAAACATATACTCAGGCTGAATTCAAAACCTAAACTGAGCAGGAATACTTGCGTAGTGTGAAATTGATGGTGCAAGTTATAATCATAGATGTAGATGTAGGGATCAAACGGTAATGAGAGTTGATAAGAGTAATGCACCCACGCACGTGATCGCAAACTTTCACACACTCTTCTCAACTCTCATTCAGCACTTTGAACATGTTCAAATTTGAACATTGAGCGGAGTCTCTGAGAGTTTTACCGTTTGTTCGCAACCCCATGAAGCATGTGAAACTGAAGGGGAGTCAACTCTCGTCGCGCTCGTATCATTGATGATTCCTGCTTCATTTTTAAAATACTCTCTCTTGCTTGCCAATTTCCATATAGTGCAACAAAACTTCATTCCATGTAAAATTGCCAAAAGAAAAAGAAAACTAAACTTGGTAATAAGTAATTTGCAAAACGGACATCCAGTTGAGACTCATACATTTTTCGTACTTAAATAGCGAAACGTCTACAAGCATTAAATTCTCAGTTTTAGAAGCGATAAAGAACACTGAAAGTCTTAGAAAGCTGAGCAATGCAAGTAAAAGTAATATAAACTATAGTTTAGTTACCCAGTATTTCCGCCCAAGCTCATGTATCTTCTGGATTTCTCTGAGTTCTTTCGGATTTATAGTTATCGTCGATATTCTTGGGTGCACTTTCGGCGCCATGACCGACTAAATTGTTCATAAATCAACTTGTAATTGAATACTTAAATTCTAGAAGTGATTTGTCAAATACATCGTAATAAAAAGTATTTCTATGAAATGCTCGCCATAGCAACAAGAAGTTTTCAAAACTAAAAATATAAGTAAAGAATAATCTCCTATAGAAATGCCCAAAACATAGATCTCGGCCAATAGATGGAAGTTGCGGTTTTCTTGCGCTCATGAATACTGAATGCGCTGTCTCGTATATTGTAACGTGGCCAAATAACATGAAACAAGGAATTTTTGTTTTCCAATCAGAAACAGTCAAGCAGCCAATGCGATATGAAAATATCTGTTCTGGATTGTTGTTCCTGGCAGACGGAGACGCTGGCAAAAATTTCATGCCGTAATCGGATAACTCAACGGATTATTATATTTTTCTCAAATGCGGAAATCGAAAAAAACAACAAAAATTTGTCGATACCCATAAAGCATTGCGCGAAAGAACATCGACGCCTGCGCACTAAATACTTCATTATTCAAGATGGCGGCAAGGCTGCGCTGTTGTTGTTGTTTATGTTCTGTGACCTAGTTCAGCTTTAGTCCTTTTCTATTTACGCTAGCAACATGGACACGCGAGGCACACTACATGAAGCACTACAACAACGCGTTTATGGAGGAATTACACCGCAAATTGTCTTCAAACGAGCGCGAGGTAGAGTCAATTCGCTCCGTCATTTCTCTGACAGCTCATTTCTGTGACGAATTTTCGAGGTGATTTTTCATCCGGATTCCTGTTTACCTTTGTTATAGGAAGTAAATATTTAATTCAATGTTTGAAGAAAACTGGGAGTCTGACTGGTCATGAAGGATGTGTGAGTATAAGCACTTCCCTTTAGTGTTTTATACTAGTCAAATTTTATACATCAAATACTTTCAGTTTCCGCGCACTTTGTATCCCCAATGTCGTGTCTTCTATGCCTGTCACTTCTATGTCTGTCACTATTACACTACATTTATTCCTGTTATAGAAATGTATAGTTCTTTATTACCTTTTCACAGAAAATTACCTTCTTTTGAAAATAGAGTGTGTCATGAATGTCTATGTTGGTATTTTGTTACATGTAATTCATTTGTTTCCTTTGAATGTCAAACATAAGCTTACTGCACAAGATTACACAGATTGGAATGATTAGATGCATTTTTAAGTACAATTTTTGATATTCTGAATGCCTAGACCAATGAAGACAGATATGGATTATCTGGATAAATCTCTATAGATATCTATAGATTAAAGTGAAGTGAAGTGATGCTATCCTAATTTTTTGCAAATTATTATATCAGTTGCATACATAGATAACCTAGATAAAATGATTGGTATGCCATCCTAATACACAATTTTGCTAATTCATGAAATGTCTAGTAACCATTGCTCCATGTGTCATCCTTCTGTTATAATATGTCAAAATGACTTTTAAAAACTATTTGCTTCAAATCTAATGATAACAAAGAATGATTTAAATCCGAAAAGCATGATTAAAAAGGTTACTCTAGTGGTAACTAGTTCCAAAGTGTAGGTGCTGTCACTGAGAAAATGTCCTAGAGCCATATGTTTTTAGCTTGAAGGTTAGGCTGTACTAACAGCCTTATGGTTGAGCATAACTTTCTTTTTGGTTTGTAGGGAGCTAGTAGGTGAGATAGGTAGGAGCCAAAAAGAAAAGGATTCAACCCCTTTTTGCCATGCACCTTTTTCTGTTTTGAAATTTTAATGCTGAATTCCACTAAATGGCTTTCCAAGTACCATGTTTTCATTATGTGAAGATATAATTGGTTACTGTTTGACAGCAAGCTATTGTCAGTATTTGGTTTTGTCGATATGGTTAGTATAATCTAATTTAGTAGCATGTTAGTGGTTCCTTGTACAACAGATGTCTGACATGTAATATACATAAAATCATGCAGGTGTTTTGTCTGCTGATACAGACAAGTACCATTCATAAATGACCAATAAGAAATTATTAGAATGAATTTCAGATGACTGCATGAGTAATTCATATTAATCTTCCATGAAATATTACTCCTAAGTAATAAGGTCTGCTCAACTTTGCCAGCTTTTTTAGCTGCACTACATAGTACAAAAAAATAGCCTGGACAAAAACAGCAGATAATAGGCCGTTATCATGCAAAATTGGTTAATGATATTTAATAGTTATCAGAAAATGAAATCCAGTATTCAATTCTACACATCCATATCAGTAACATTGCAATATTAATATTTTACTACACAAAATAATGACATTTTTGAATTTTTTTACTACACAAAATAATGACGTTTTTGAATATTTTTACTACCTTTATGGAAACTGTGTAATTAACATTTGGCAATTTTTTTTACAAAGTACCGGAAAGTTTTAGAAATAACTGCAGGTGAATAAAGAAAACAAAAACAGTTCACCAATATGTTGTTGCTGCCTTTGTGAACTTGTTAAAGGATCCGTCAACCCTACCCATAATGCACTTTTTCGCCACCATTTTCGATATCAAAGACTCAACAACAAGTGTTCGGGTTAGAGCATTTTACTGTACAAATGCAAGTGACCTAGTGATAGTAGAATTATTTGCATTAACTCAGAGTTTCTGATGGTAATGAATCATGTGAACATTAACATAGCAATGCATTATGGGGAGGGTGAGACGGATCCTTTAAGACAGAGTTTCTGATGGTAATGAATCATGTGAACATTAACATAGCAATGCATTATGGGCAGGGTGAGACGGATCCTTTTAGTCAGAGTTTCTGATGGTAATGAATCATGTGAACAATAACATAGCAATGCATTATGGGCAGGGTGAGACGGATCCTTTAAGACAGAGTTTCTGATGGTAATGAATCATGTGAGCATTAACATAGCAATGTATTATGGACAGGGTGAGACGGATCCTTTAAGACAGAGTTTCTGATGGTAATGAATCATGTGAACATTAACATAGCAATGTATTATGGGGAGGGTGAGACGGATCCTTTAAGTCAGAGTTTCTGATGGTAATGAATCATGTGAACATTAACATAGCAATGCATTATGGGGAGGGTGAGACGGATCCTTTAAGTCAGAGTTTCTGATGGTAATGAATCATGTGAACAATAACATAGCAATGCATTATGGGCAGGGTGAGACGGATCCTTTAAGTCAGAGTTTATGATGGTAATGAATCATGTGAACATTAACATAGCAATGCATTATGGACAGGGTGAGATGGATCCTTTAATAACACATGGTTAAATTCTAGGTGAACACCATTGCTTGGAGTGACTGTGGGGAGCTTCTGCTGTCTGGATCTGATGATTGTAAGCTCAATATATACAGGCCTAGAGAACATAAGGTACTCAGCACTGTACTGCCAGTACATTATATTATTGTCTCATAACTGTAATTTGCATCATTATGTGGAATGTAACGTTAAAAGCAAACCAGAAAGGATTCCATCAATAGAACTTTTGAACATAGATCTCAGCAAGATCTCATAAATCTCATAGATCTCAGCTGATCCCCAGCCAGTAATCCTTGTTTGCGAGGGGTAGGCTGTATCAGTAAAAGTAAAGTAAAGGTCTAACGCTTCACTTGATGAAAATAATTTTAGACATCTTAAGTCCATCATATAATTTTTTTAGTTTGACTGGCAGAAGACAAAACACCTGGTTTGTTGCATTAACAGAACATTCTATCATCATCTTATCATTTACATTTTCAAGAGTGTTTCTTATAGTAGATAACAGAAAGTTTCTTTTCTTCAGTTGCTGCATTCTATCCGATCAGGCCATCGTGCAAATGTGTTTAGTGCTAAATTTCTTCCCTGCACATCCAACAAATGGGTAAGTCCGATCATGGTAACACTTACTACTAAACAGTGGAACCCCGATTTTACGATATGCCATGGGGGCAGGAAAACTGTATCGTAAAACAAAAATTTGCATAACAACAGAAACAATAAAAACCAACTTATTGGTTGTTTTAATGCTCAAATAACCAATGACTAAGGAGAGAAAACGGTGAGAAAACAGTAAAGATTCGAACGACCGGCAATGAAAAACCGGGTCACTGTTGATTTTGGATGCGGGGGACTCGGGCGTCAGAGAAGCCTGCTGGTTTATGACATGCCCACGTGACAGACGGTGTGAAAGCTGCTTTTTCCCGCGAGAAAATCCCGGGGGGGGGGGGGGGGGGGGGGACTCCCCATATTTTCAGACGGGGGTGCTCGTCCTATCCCTTAGGGTATAAAATTGACAGACATGCTATCTCTTAGGGGTGTTTAAAATCAGCCCTATCCCTTAGGGGAGTCTCAGACCAATCCTTGCCCAGAAATATAATGGTACTGACACCAGAACCGATATTTACAAAGGAAACTTGGTTGAAAACCCTAAAAGACTTAAAATTCGCTTTTATTTGTTTTTTGACCTGCGAAATTTGCTGTCTTTTAGGGGTAAATTCGGCGGTCGCCACGCCAAATTTGCTTTCTTTTAGGGGTAAATTTGCTGTTTGCCACACCCATTTTGCTATCCCTTAGGGTCAAAATCAATTTTCCCGACGAGCACCGCCGTCTAAAATATTGGGAGTCCCCCCCCCCCGGGGAGATCTTGCTGTTATTCCCGGTGGATTAATGTCGCTTCTACAGCCATTGGATGGTTGTTTGAACAAACCATTCAAGGATCACGTGAAAAAGCTGTGGATGAACTGGATGGCTGGAGAAAATCACGAGTTTACAGCGAGCGCAGGCGGTGGGCGATATCACTCAGCCGAAATTAATTGAATTAAGATACCTAGGTACATTTCGCTTCATTTATACACATGTACTGTAAATAGCTTTGATTTCAAGTTCGAATCAATATTATGAAATGTTGTAAATAAATCAAGAGAGAATTGCATTTGATTGTTGATGATATTTCCCCAAGTCATATGGTTGTTGAAGGTTCGAAGTTTTTTGGCGCATTCTTTTGTCACACTATTTTTTCTCAAAATTGACCCTCAAAATTGGGGAGCGTATTATAGATGGGTGCGCATTATACACGGGTAAATACGGTAGTTGTATTATATAATTTTGAGCCTAGAGCGGATTTCACATGACCGTCGTGATTTGTTATGTAATTGCGATTGCTCTGCATTCTCATTGGCTACTCGTTTTTCTCAGCCAATCAAATTCTTTAGTAAATACAATTGTGTAATTACTCAGTAATTGGTTCGGCTTGTGATTGGCTGAGAAAAAAGCCATTTAGGAGCAAGCGGTGATTTCTCTCGATTCTGATTGGCTAGTGATTGCTCAATTGCAATTGCTTTCACGACAGTCATGTGAAATCCGCTCTATTGTTTGTTGTTGTTGTTTCAGGTTGTGTCATGTGCTGGGGATGGTATGGTGCACTTTACAGATCTTGATCGGCCAGAAAGACTTGGCTTGTGTTCATTTAACTGCCACGTGGGCACCACTTATGAGGTCAGTTGCCAACAATATGGTCTAGAGACTATGATACTAGTAAATGAATGAACAGGCAGACAGTGATACCGTACTGACAGGTAGAGAAGTAGACATATATTGAAAGATAGAGTAAGAGGGCCAGATGGGTAGACAGAGTGACAGGCAGACTGTTATACCACCAGGCAGGTGAACAGACAGATATTGGGACAAAATGAGAGAGATAGACAGGTGGGCAGACTGACAGCGGGACAGAGTGAGAGAGATGGACAGGTGGGTGGACTGACAGTCAGACTGTTAGACCAACCAGAAAGGTGGACCGACAGACAGTGGGACAGAGTGAGAGATGGACAGGTGGGTAGACTGACAGACAGACTATTAGACCACCAGGCAGATGGACAGACAGACAGTGGGACAAAGTGAGAGAGATGGACAGGTGGGTAGACTGACAGACTGACTGACAGACAGACAGACAGAGTGCTAGACCAACCAGACAGGTGGACAGACAGACAGTGGAACAGAGTGAGAGATGGATGAGCGGACAGACCAATAAACAGACAGACAGCTAGACCAATCTGGCAGGTGGACAGACAGATATTGGGACAAAGTAAGAGAGAAAGACAGGTGGACAGACAGACTGCTAGACCAACCAGACACGGGTGGACAGACAGACAGACAGACAGTGGGACAGAGTGAGAGAGACGGACAGGTGGGTAGACTGACAGACAGACTGTTATACCAACCAGACAGGTGGACAGACAGACAGTGGGACACAGTGAGAGAGATGGATGGGTGGACAGACTGTTAGGCCAACCAGACAGGTGAACAGACAAATATTGGGACAGAGTGAGAGAGATGGACAAATGGGTACACTTACAAACAGACTGTTATACCAACCAGACAGGTCGACAGACAGATATTGGAAACAGTGAAAGAGCCAACCAGGTAGGTGAACAGACAAATATTGGGACACTGTTTTTTTAGACATATTTCTCTGATCTGCTATCTATGTTTAATACCCAGGTGATTACTACTCCAGGAGACCCCAACACGTTCCTGACATGTGGCGAAGATGGTACAGTGCGTATGTTTGACCTCAGAACAAAAACTAAATGCAGCAGCAGGGACTGCAAAGAGGTGACTGTATTTTTTTTAATTCTCCTACAGGGCTCGAAATTAAACAGAGAATAATACATGGGCGTGCGGAGATATGGAATTTATCTTCGAGAGTGTTGACATTGATAGCGTAGCGAACGAGTGAGATATCAAATGTGAACACACCACAACAGGGGCGTAGCCAGGGGGGTCCAGCCCCCCCCCCCCTCCTTTCTCGGAAATTTTCCCATACATTTACTGTATTTGCTGGAGAAAATTTGCGCATTTTCGTCCCATGTTTTCACTATCATGGAACTATCGTCCCATGTTTTCACTATATTCCCCCCTTCAGAAATTCCTGGCTACGCCGCTGCACAATCATACTCACCTGACATCTCGGTCCGAATACTCCCTTAATATACAAAAACAACAACTCCAGGGAAGCGCCTTTAATTGGCCACGGGAGAAGACATCTGATTGGCTGATATTTTCACAGTAAAAATATCGTATTTCACATGTTTTTCTCAGTGGCAGAAATCCCTGTAAAACACTGAGGTTTCCATTAGGAGGACACTGTTGAAACTGAAAACACAGTCGTTTTTTTTACGCCAAATGATATGGTGATTTGGAGATGATTACATACGAATTTAGAGCCGTATTTGCGATTTCATTCAAATAACCTTGACACAGCCCCTTTAATCTCGATCCTGTCTTCTATGACAGGACGTCCTAATCGACAGTGGCAAAGCAGTCACCTCAATCAGCATCAACCCCCTGGCTCCATATCAACTGAGTATAGGATGCGAAAACAGTAGCGTGGGCGTGTTTGACCGGCGCTCTCTCAGCATCGCTAATCATAGCAGTGGAACTAATGGCATGAGAGGGCTGGTCTGTAAGTTTCGCCCTGACGCTCTCCTTGATAGAACTTGCCGTGTTACCTCACTCAATTTTAGGTACGTATTTTATGAGTAATAGAGCGGATTTCAGATGAGTGTCGAAAAATATTTGTGTTTACATTGCATTCTCATTGGTCACGCATTCTCATTAGTCACGCATTCTCGTTGGTCCCACACTCTCATTGATCACGCATTCTCATTGGTCACGCATTCTCATTGGTCACGCATTCTCATTGGTCACACGTTCTCATTGGTCACACATTCTCATTGGTCACGCATTCTCATTGGTCACACATTCTCATTGGTCACTCATTTCTGTCAGCCAAATTCTTCCTTTTTAACACTTAAAAGTGTTATGCATATTACAGAGCTTGTATTTGAAAGCGTTGACTTTGTATTGTAGTGAAGATGGCGGGGAACTGCTTGTAAGTTACTGTGCAGACTACCTTTACCTCTACAACATGAGAGGAGAAAAGCACCACCGCCTAGCTCCTGGCTCAAACGGCGAAAACGGTTTCAACCCATCAACACCAAGAAACAACGCTCCACTGAAACGACTCCGCCTTCGCGGAGACTGGAGCGATACTGGGCCGAACGCTCGACCTGAAAGCGAGGCTCAGTCGGCTGAGAGCACACTAATGCAGCGCATGTCCGATATGTTCGTCCGCTGGATACAGGAATCGTTTCGCGAGCGGCAGCGCAGTCGCAGGTCTCGCTCGGAGACCACTTCCTCGTCTTCGATGTCTCCCGATTCGTCCATGATGTACTCGGGCTCAAGTACCTCTTCCGAAAGTGGCGGCTCCGTCGGCGCGGAGGGAGGAGGGGAGGACAGCGGGGTCAGGGGGGTCGCGGCAGCTGTCAGGGGGAGGCATGCTGCTAGGCAACACGCTGATGAGGGGACTCCACGCAATAGCAGGACACGTGAGCGGGTAAGCGCGTGAACTTTTACTTTCCTCGGATAATGAAACAACAACAATAACACCCAACAGGCGACGGCTCTTGTGGCAGACAATCCGAAAGCAAAAGAATAATTGACTATTTTCCATCGTTTCCATGGCAACCAGTGTCCTCCAGCTCGTCTGGTAGCAGAGCCCACGGCAAACTCGGATCGAGAACGAGTTTTTGCAACAGAGAATGAAATAATTTAACTTTATAATTATCTTTCGTGTTGTAGAATGGCGAGCCTGTTCCACGAAACTCCCCTTCTGAGGAAACAATGGACACGCACTCCCATGACGCATCGCGCGTGGGTGCATGCGCACCTCCAGATAAGGCTTCCAGGGACGAGCCGATGGAAGTGCAAGCTGATGACGTCACTTCCGGTACATCGAGCTCCACTCCTAGAGAACGCAAGGCAGCTCGTGTTCGATTTAGAGAGGTTGATAAGGGAGAGCTAGGCACTGTAACGGACGGCGCTGATCAAGAGGCGTCCGTTCTAGAGAGGGACGAATCACAAGTTAATGATGTAGACACAATGGGAGTAGATACTGTGGGGGATAAAGGAAGGGTACAGGGCGTGGCTAATACAAGGGATACAGGGGTAGGTATGGGCATCGCACAAGGTGTGCCTTGTATTGTTGTTGAGTCTCGAGAAAGTGTCTCCGACTCGAGCAATCTGCGGACTGAATCGGACCCTATGGAAACTCAGGAGGGTCAAGAGACAAGAGATAGCAAAAACATTGAACAATGCCCATCAGATCAGAGCATGGGCGACAGGACTTTACAACAAAGCTCGGGCGATAGGATAACAGGACAGAGCATGGGCGATAGGACGGTACAGAGCTTGGGCGATAGGACTATAGGAATGCAATCTCACGGGGAAGGTCATGAAGGAGTTCGGCAGACGCGATCTACAGGAGAATCAACGCCTAGCGCTGATATCGACATGCCTCAAGCGGGCAGCGAGGGACCCTCGAGGGAACCAACTCCCTCGGGGGATCCGTCAGCATCGGAAGAACCCTCTTACGAGCCAACGGAATTCGAGCGAAGACTAGCAGCGGTCAGGATACAGAGGTTGTTCCGTCAACGTAAACAGGCTAAAGAAGACAGGGAAGTTTGGGAGGAGGAGTGGGACGTACAGGGGCTCCGTCAGGACCGAGAGCTGTGGCGACCGGAAATGGCGCGTGTCTACCGCGGGCACAGGAACGCGCGGACGATGGTAAGTACAAGTAGCCTGAAGGTTTTGTTATTTACTAGTTTGGACATGTGAACGGATGAAAAGTGAAATATAATAATAATAATAATAATAACTTTATTATTTAACCACGGTAGCAACATTCAGCTAATAAAAAGGTAAAAAAACTGTTTTTCAAGTAGGCCGTGCGCTATACTATTATAACAATAATCTATTCTGTAAAAATACAAATCTACTTTTACCATCCTTACTAGTCTAATTTGAATATTAACCCTAGCCCTAGAAAACAATCCCCACCCCCAACCCCACCCACCCCATAAACCCGCACTCAGAAAACTTATTATACTTATTCCAATTTTTCATAATTCATTTTAAAATTAAATAGCGATGGTGCTTCCCTCAATTGATCAGGGAGGGAGTTCCATGTTGTAGCCCCACTTTAAGAAAAACTGCGCTTCTTGAAGTCTCTCATGGGTTTAGGTAATACTAGGTTATATTCACAGAGGTTTTTTGAAAAAGCTCATGTAGATAACCAGGAGTAATTCCATGAGGGACTTTGTACATTTGAATCGAAAGCCCTGAATGGGTTTTGTAACAGAGTCGTACCCAATCGCGAACGCAAGGGGTTGTGCGAAGGGTTTGGAAGGCGCACAAAGAATTGTGGAGAGGACAAACTCGAGATTTGCGTGTCTGCAACAGTCTAGCAAGCAACGACTGGGTGCGACTGGGTTCTGTAACAAAATTCGGTGACAAATTGTTATGTTTTCTCGTAGATCAAAGAGGCCGCCTTCTGGGGAAATCGCCATGTTGTCAGTGGCAGTGACTGCGGACGTATCTTTTTGTGGGACAAGGATACTTGCGAGATCGTGATGGTTTTACAGGCCGATAAACACGTGGTCAACTGTGTACAGCCCCACCCATTTGACCCAGGTATTGAATGCGTAATGCCATTAATTGGTTCACAATTCGCTAAGTTTGCAGCGCACAGGTCTGGTGTCTCCGAAGTAATCTCGTTTCAAGGTGGCCTCGCTCGCGTGCTGCAAAAAGCTGGAGAGCAGGGGCTGGTTCCTAATAAGAGTTATCTGTAGATAAACGCTTATCTAACGGATAAATCCAGAACAAATCCTATACAACAGATAACTTTATCCAAGGTTTCAGGAACTGGGCCCAGGGCTCTGCTCCTACTACTAGACTTTCTCAAAGTCCTTCCCCTTCCCCTTCCCCTTCCCCTTCCCCTTCCCCTTCCCCTTCCCCTTCCCCTTCCCCTTCCCCTTCCCCTTCCCCTTCCCCTTCCCCTTCCCCTTCCCCTTCCCCTTCCCCTTCCCCTTCCCCTTCCCCTTCCCCTTCCCCTTCCCCTTCCCCTTCCCCTTCCCCTTCCCCTTCCCCTTCCCCTTCCCCTTCCCCTTCCCCTTCCCCTTCCCCTTCCATAGGTTGATCCAGACCATAGTTCGAGTTTAATTTCCCTGCCCTCTCCGTTGTTGTTCATAGTACTGGCATCTAGTGGTATCGACTATGATGTCAAGTTATGGTCACCTACGGCTGAATCCCCTCATCAGATGGTGGGCGTTGACGAGGTAGGGCGTGTTTCATGTTTATTTTAAATATCTTATATATAATACATAAGTAAATTTTGTAAAGCGCTTTGGATCTGTGGAGAAAGGCGCTATAACGAATCTCTGTTATTATGACTTTTTTTATTATACTTGGTCACGGCTATGCGGGATTGACACGCATGAAGACTTTTTTAGTAATATTTATTAAGCGATTATTTTGTATACATAAATACATTTAAAAAATATAAAAAAACGGCCTCCAACTCCTGTCTACTCACAGTGTACATCAATTACATTTTTACACGCACGAAGACGGCATAATAATCACATGACTTGAAATCAATTTCATGCTTCACAAAAATTTCATCTTTTGTAAACTAGCCAACTGGCAAGCGGTTGCTTGGGTTTTGAGAAGCGCGCGGTCCCGGGACGAGCGAAAACATCGAGCGACTGCGCGCTCAACAATTCAAGATTAATGTGTTTTTGTTTTCGCCCTCAGATTATTAAACGTAACGAGAAAATGCTTGAAGAGAATCGAGATACAATAACTGTCCCTGCGTCCTTCATGTTGAGAATGCTGGCTTCTCTAAACCACGCTCGATTTGGTAAGGCAATCGTCAGGGAAACGTCTGTGATTGGGTGATTTTTTCCCGCCACTTTTGGCGCGCGCGCGATGACACAGGGAGCCCGCAGGCCGCAGCCAATATTTTGCTCAAATTGCTGAACTACGAATTTGAATCGTTTCAATGAGAAAATTTTAGGAAGTTAAGTAATTTAAAACTTTTTCGTCACAAGGTGACTTTTTTTCTGGTTCTATGAATTTGCGTCACGTGTTTGTGTGAGAAACGTTTCTGAATGGTTGACGTTACCGTCGAATTTCCCGCCTTTATTGGCGCGCGTACCCACGGCACAGGAAGCCCGCAAAAGTAAATATTTTCCTATTTTACGAAGTGTTCTACATTTCTTTTCTGTGAGAAAAATTTGAGGAAATGAAAAGACTCGGCGACTGTTATCAAGAAAGTCTACCCTAATATCCAAATTTATTATACGTCTGTGACGTCAAGTTCAAAATCGAGTGCAGATATGGAGTCGTGTTACACGCGAAAAGCCCTATTGCACTGTAGCAAAGCCGTTACGGACCGGTTTTGCGCGCGCCGTTGAATGACTTCATCACTATGTTGTGCTAGTCAAAACATTTACGTTTCTAATGAATTTTGAAAAGAAAAGAAAAGAAAACACTCCTTAAATATGCTGGAGAACATTTTACCCGCTGCTCGCACTTTTCCTCACCTCCGCAGGGCTCGGAAAAATACGCCCGCAAGTCGTCAAATATCTGCCTGTGAAAAACATCTAATACGATTTATTATACATTGAAAATCTGATTGGTCAATGTCGCGTGAACTTGACATGATAAATCCATAGCTGCAGCAGATATTGCATTTAGCATATCAAGTTCAAAGTCGGTCGTTCCCAAGCTTCTCGTCCGTGTTTGCATTTTGAATTGACACACGCCTAAATCGAGGAATGCTCACTGGCACTTAGAATTTTTTTCTAAACAAGCGCTTACCTACAGAAATGAAAAAAGAATTATGAAAATCATCAGGGTTCGAACCTGTAACTTTCCAGTTACTATACCCAAACCCTAACCACTACGCTATGAGTGAATTCGCTGGTTCGGACAGCTCGTTTTATTGATTACGTACCTTAATAGTATTAATCTTTAATAGAACGAGGCATATACTATAAAAATATACTAAAACGATGTATCAACCCTTATCCTGACTAGTAGTCTTGATAGTTCAAATATTTTGAATGTTTTTAGGTCATTTGAAGTAATATTATCAAAAATATCGTTAAATTATTCATGGTGAGCATTCCTCCATTTAGGAATGACGTTGAATTGTAACAACTCCATTTTGAATAAAGTCATTTGGCATCGTTTCAATTTGACTTCTTAAAAACGTATAATAAAACATTAATATGTAAGCATGGTTGATTGCAAAACTCTTAAAGAAACCTTTAGTGGGTAAACATGGTCGTCATAAGGAAACGGGTTCGTTTTTGGTTTAATTTATTAAATTCTAGTACTTTGGGTGCGGCGGATATTGAAAAAAAAAGTAGTTCTATTGATTTTTTTCTTGATTCTTATGTTTGTGTCTTTGTCCTTCCAGCGCGCCGAAATCAAGACGACTCCGACACCGATACGAGTGACGACGAGTGAATCCCGATGATAGGGCGAGCACAGCACGGTAAAGCTTCGGCTCAGGTCGGGTAGATATTTCGGACACGTGCTAAACACTGCAAGGTCGCCAGCTTAGCCCCTGGCGTTCTGGGTGGGCTTCCTGTGGTCCGTACGACACGTGTGACGTGACGTCACAGGATGAGCTCGGCCCAGTGCTCGTGCATCCTCACGGTTCATCTTCGAGCACAGGAAGCCCACCCAAAATGCCAAGGACTAGGCCGCTGCAAGGCATCTTCTTGCAATAGTTTTAGCAAATGCTCTGAAAGAGATGGACATGCTTGACAAGAGCTTTGAACAATATTTGCTAACTTATAACCTCAGATCTGTCACAGCCTATTTGCGGCGGGACGTGCTGCATATCAAGAACGTTTTTTTACGTATCCGTGCGGGATCCCTGTGGCTTTTAAATCTCGTCTCAGGGTACAACATTTCGCGAGTATCCGCAAGTTCTGGTGAATTTTCCTGTTTTATTCGCCAATGAGATAGTGAGAAAAATACAGACCTTCCAAATAAGGCAATTTGCACGTCGGCAATTCGACATTTTTTGGCGAAATTTTCCATATCCAGATAGTTCCCGTTGAAATGTGTCGTTTTCTAAAATTTCCTTATATCGAAGTTTCTACTAACCATATTGTGAATTGCACATGTTTTCCTAGCTTATTCGTCAAAACTTGCAGATTTAGGAGAGAAACGCTCGTTGTGTAGGGTGCCATCTTTGTTTTGGTCCCCAGGAGCCCGGAAATACCTACACAGGTAGCCCGCGGCATGCATGGGTTGGCATTTACAAAAACGACACATTTAGTTTATCTTGATATGTTGATATGTTACAATCCTTGCAAATATAAACTGTGTGATGCTCAGTGGAAAATTAGAATATTGAAGCCGCTGTCCTACAGGAAAAAAAATAGAGAAAGAAGACGACATTTCGATTCATAAACAAAGAAAGCTAGACGACTTGCAAAGATTCGACCATGTAGTACTCTGCAACCAAAATATATTATTTCTCTACTTATAAATGATTTATCGCCGAAATTTTAGAACTGGGACAAGTTAACACTTAAACCTACGGGCCTGACGGCGGTAGAAGTCAAAGACCCATGCTAAAGCTATAATTCTGATGATGCACTCCAGACCTGATGCAATCCAGACCTGAAGTTAGTCACCAGTAGGGTGGTCCAATTGGTCGCAATCAAAGCGGAATTTTGTTAATCATGGAAAGGTTTTAAAATAAACTGTCTTTCCACTAATTGCGGCGATCGAAATTTGTTTGCACTTGGGTAGCCATACGGAAATACGTACCCTATCAGCGACCAAAGAAGCGAAAAACGATACCCTACCGTAGACCTCAGGAGCCCGAAAACCATACCCTATAGGGCGGCGCATACCTGTATACCATATATGAGGGATCCATGGGGATTTGAGGCGGGGTTAGGTGCTCGGCCCAGTGCTCGTGCATCCTCACGGAATCTCCGAGCACAGGAAGCCCAACGCCAAGGACAAGGCTGCTGGCCGTCTGCAGGGCGAACCTGCCATACGAAGCTAATCAAGTACAAACAAGAGAGGAGTAGAACAAAACGCTCAATGAAAAGAACAAGGCTTCAAGGAATTTCGAAGACGAACTGTTTATTAGTCAGCGCACGCAAAAGCTAAAGTAGTACAACCGAGCCTTAGCACTGTATGCATTGTTACGCGACCTCAGTATACAATGTTGTGATCGATGAACGATTGGCGATTTTTAGCTGTCAATCAAAACCAAAACGTTGGATTCGGCGACTTCAGTGGGTCGAAATTGATTGGCATGTCAACCAAAATGGTTTTAAGCGATCGTTTGTCTTCCTTGCCTCAATTTTCAACATTACATTTTTCTTGCGTAAAATCGCCAATCGCAACAGTGAATTTTGCGGTCGCGTAGCAATGCATACGGTGGTATGAAACAATTTAGAAACAAAATTGTGCCCCGCGTCACGCAAATGAAGAATAAAAAAAAAAAACATCGTTCTTTGCGCGCATGAAGAATAATATAATATATACAGGCTTTGTTAACTATACACAAAATATGGGCAGCATGTTCGTCTTCCTTTTCTCTATAAAGGCTTTAAAAAATTCGTTTATCAAAATCAGCGGGGGAGGATCACGCTAATCGTAGTACTTGTATTGCGTGTTTTGCCCAAAAATCCGCCTCCGAACCCCCTCCCCCCAGGCGATAAATAATGGCAGGTCCCTTAGCTAGCAATTTTCGTAATATAGGCATCAAGAGTTCCAGATTCGCGGTGCGTGAACAATGCATCATTAGTGTTGAACAAAGGGAAAAAGTGAGCCCAAAGCCGTTTTGATAGCAAGGGGCTCACATTTTCCCTTTGTTCAACACTAATGATGCATTGTTCACGCACCGCGAGTCTGGAACTCTTGATGCCTGTATTCACTGAAATGTTTAGCTTAACTTTACTTCTTTATAAATGACTTATCTTAAAAACTTCTTTTACAGTTATTTCTCTTACAATATCCGTTCTCTACACAACACAGGAGCACATGTCGTCCCATTTGCTCATCTGTTAAATATGGTCTTCTTCGCTTGCTACTGTGATCAAGGTGGCTGTAAAAAAAAAAACAGGAATACATGATGTAAATTTCACGGCCAACCCTCCGTCCAAATGTATAGAGCCCTAAAGTGATGACGTCACAAAAACAAATTTTCGATTTAGCAATATTTGTTCCTTGATTCCGAAAGGGCATATCGATTGTAGCTTACACACCAAAAATGAGGTGAATCGGTTGAAACGCGACAAAGATATGGCCCGCTGAATACATTATTTTCTTTAACAAATCACTGTATTTTTGGTTCAGTTCATAAAGTTATGAACTGAGTCCAAAATACAGTGATTTGTTAAAGAGAACTATGTATTCATTGGGCCATAGCTCGGTCGCGTTTCAACCGATTCACCTCGTTTTTTGCATGCAACGTTCTTCGAAGTTGGTCTTTCATTATCCGTGGACTAAAATCTGAAATTCGAAATTTTTCAAATTTGTGACGTCACACTTTAGGACTCTATTGTGACCAACCTCGTCCCCAGGGTCTTCTCGGTCCTTTTTCAAAATGGCAGCTGACTCAGGAGAAGACCCTGGGGGAGGCTGTGTCGTTTCGAAACAAAGGACAAACCTCGTTCCCATGTTTTCAAACAGTGGTCATGTGACTCAGCCTCCCCCAGGGTCAACCGCCATCTTGAAAATTACCAACAAGACCCTGGGGACGAGGTTGTATAGTGACCAACTCTCCAGACTTGAAGCACGTAAGCTGAATCACGCTGAATCTCACGGCGCCAATGGCTGCCAAGGATGGGCACTCCCGCGTCCTAGTGGTTCTTTAACGTCCCTCTGGTTCAGGTTAATTTAGTTATGTGAATGACTGGACCTACAAGTTTACATCGTTTCCGCGATTTACCTGTTGATTCATAGGGGGGTGGTTCGTTGGTGATAGGCTCTGCTTCTCTTATTAGGAAGTCAGCGGCATCGGCTTCTACGCATGCTCTAAAGCCCTCTCTATGATATAGGCTGCATACAGATCTAGTAAACATCTGATTCCCTGTGCAATGTGCTGGGAATTTCCCAACGAGCGCTTCGGTCACCCAATTAGGACATCCCTCGCAACATTCACAAAGGCATCCACATACACCGTCCACTTCTTCTGCATTCACTTCCGGTCCACGTCCCCAAACCCCGCGCTCCAAATCCGGCATACCCACGTCCTAAATAGTGAAGCATAAACACGTAATTAGACGAGATTATTACTATTGCCAATGTTACTGCATAATAACGGCCATGGGCACGGTTACCGCCTGTTGCTACTGCCATGCTCCAACTAGAGCAACCGGCAACTATAGCTACCTGTCGCTACACTACCACTGTTCGCTACTACCACTGTTCGCTACTCCTACCACTGTTCGCTACTCCTACCACTGTTCGCTACTCCTACCACTGTTCGCTACTCCTACCACTGTTCGCTACTCCTACCACTGTTCGCTACTCCTACCACTGTTCGCTACTCCTACCACTGTTCGCTACTCCTACCACTGTTCGCTACTCCTACCACGCGCTTATGCTAACATCAGTTTGTCTATCGTTGTCATTATTAACACAACCACTATGTAGTACCTCCCAATTCATTGGCGTTGATGTCTGTGTTCCCTTATTTGGATGACGGGGCGCAAGCAGCAGAATCTCTCCCTCCCCTGCATAAATGGCTGGATCATAATACGAATCCTTCTGGTAGTACTGCACTTTAAAGCGGTACGATCTGGGCTGGTTACCAGGCCTAGTTCTTGCAAAGGTCTCCCGGATGTCGGTAATGACGTCACCATCATTATAGCCAATGAACGCGCAATTAAGGTGATCACGCGCTAGTCTCAAGGAAACCAATATATCGTTAGCGTACGCTTCGTCTGATGTTTTATGCGCACCATCAACTACGACTATTCTTTTAAGTCGCCTCTTAAGCAGCGGCAGAAGTCCAAGGTTCTCAAAATGGCCGCCGTCGCTGAGCTCGAGGACTGGAGGCGGGACAGGCCCAACGTTTGGGATGCGAATGGCGCTTCTTATGAAGTAAAACAAGTCGTCATGAGCAACTGCCCACCTAAAACAGAAACAAGAGGCGATTTTAACAAACGACAATGGCAATGTGTAATTCAGACAGACAGACAGACAGACAGACAGACAGACAGACAGACAGACAGACAGACAGAGACAGACAGACAGACAGACAGACAGACAGACAGACAGACAGACAGACAGACAGACAGACAGACAGACAGACAGACAGACAGACAGACAGACAGACGACAGACAGACAGACAGACAGACAGACAGACAGACAGACAGACAGACAGACAGACAGACAGACAGACAGACAGATAATCATATATATATTTGGCTATTGTGCTTTTGCTGTTTTTTTCTGGTTGCAGAAAGTGTTCATTCCCCTCTATAAACTACGGGCAAAAGTACCAACCTACAAAACCGCTGCAGATATCCGGCATTCTCTGATCCGGTCTTTTGTATGGAACAAATTGTAACGACAACCATCCCTCCTAAATACATTAGTGGACCAATCGCGGCATATTTATCGACTCTGCCGCTTAGTAGCCAAATTAGAGGGAACACCACCAGCGGGACCAAGCGAAACAGATTACAAAGCAACGGAAAGCACTGAAAACAGAGGAAACGTTTAAAATTAGCATAGCCGCACAAGCACGCAACGAGCCACCCTTGATAGTTATTCAACAAAACGATTTTTCCATGTCGGGTGTTCTCTATTATATAAACACCAAAATGTGATATTACATATGTTCAGTCCTCCTCCTCCTCCTCCTCCTCCCCCTCCTCCTCACAGAATTGTCCTCCTCCTCCTCCTCCTCACAGAATCGCCCTCCTCCTCACAGAATACTCCTCCTCCTCACAGAATACTCCTCCTCCTCACAGAATAGTCCTCCTCCTCACAGAATAGTCCTCCTCCTCACAGAATAGTCCTCCTCACAGAATAGCACTCAATACTCCTCCTCACAGAATAGCCCTCCTCTTCACAGAAGATTCGCCCTCCTCCTCACAGATTAGTCCCCACAGAATAGCACTAAACTAGAAGTTTCTAATAGAAAGTGAAGTGCTCGCAGCAACAGACTGTGGCTCTGTGGCCAGTATATCGGGGCCACGTAACTGTAAGACACGAGCAAATAAACAACAACTTTCCTTTTACTATAACCAAGATGGTGGATTCCCCCGAGCACACCTCTTGTGCCCAGGCTTAAATACAGGAATCCTGCGGCCACAGCTCCTTAGTATGGTATGCTAATCAACCAATAGAAATCATCAGAAGAGCAATATCCAAGGCAAAGGATTTTTTTCATCATCATTTTGTTTAACACACTTGCCTGTGATCCATGCTGGTGTTTTAGGCTTTACTCAAATAAACTTACAATTTGTTTATATAACAAACAGAATAATACATGACCACTGGGAGATACAAATTTTATCTTCTTGTATTTCCGCATGGCCATGTAATATCCTCTGTATGCAGCTGAGGTTTAGATTGAATATGAGATAAATATTCTCTTGGTGTACTTAAAAGACAATAAAAATTTGCCAGAAATTTAGACAATCAAAAATGGGGATGCATTGTAAGAAAACAATAGAAAAAGAAACATTTATATAATTTCAGAAATAGCTTTTAATTAAAGTTTCCATGCCCCAGATTAATACAGATCACCACCAGCAATATTGGATATATATATCCATCAGATTTTCTTGTTTATTATTCCCGAATAATGTGGTTGCAATTGTAATCACTTAGCAGTTTTTTTTTAGGATGGCTAGTTAAACATCACTGGAATTATTCTTGGGTAAAGTCTACAAAAAGAAATATAAAAAAATCCAAATGTGAGCACACATAAAAATACCACTCAATCATTCAAGTTTATTTACCATCACACTGTTTGCAGGAAATGGATACTATTGGATACTGATTGGGTTAGAAGTCCCCCTTTTTCTTGATATCAATTTATAACTTTATAACTTAACAGCCATGTTTTGGAGAAATTTCACCATTGAAACATTATTCAACTACTTGTAAGATTCACATTAGCTATAAAGCTTATTCCCTGCAAGCAAAGGCCACTACTTTTGCGCCACTACTTTATTTGTAAAAACCAAGAAAACATTTAAGTTAAGTAAAAGAAAACGCAGCGACATGAAAAGTAGCCTCTGCTCACAGGGAACTAAAACTCAATAAAAGCTAACTAATAATAAAAGCTAAATAATAATTAAGTTAAAGTTTCTTCTGGAGAATTCTCCCCTCTAAGTCTAACCGAGCAGCTTAAGGGCCATTCCATTTTTTGTCCACACCCCCCGGTTGATGACATTTTCTGAGGGGTGGTCGCAGAAAAAATTCTGAAGGGTTGTTTTACCATTTTCTTAGATTTTCTGAGGGGTTACCCCGAAAAATATATTTTCTGAGGGTCAAAAATACAGAAATTTGTCATCAACCGGTAAATTTTAGGGGCATATGCCATTTTTTCTTAGGGGTTAATTGAAAAAAGGCAAAATTCTGGGGGTCCTCCCGTAGAATTCATTTCTTAGGGGTTTAATACTTGACGATGTCATCAACCCGGGGGGTGTGGATATAAAATGGAATGGCCCTAAGTTGAGGAAATTTTCGGCAAATCTTTCGTGAAATGGTTGTCAAAATACACTTTAAAAACATCTACAAATGCAATTAAGACTGACAAAAGCAATAATGACTGTTACTTACCGAAACTAAACATCATTTCTTTAAACCGATCGACAAATGGTGAATCCATGTTGACGTGAATGGCTTGCTAACTCACCGGGCAAATAAAAGGACTGTGGGGGGTGGGGTAATGGGCCACGGAACCCAAAATCACTTCGCCTAGAAAATTATCGTGCACCACAGGTAACCCACGTCACAATTGCAAGGTGTCGAGATTAGTATGCTCGCTCGCTAGCGCTCGCTCGCAATAATCCTCACAGAATGGCCCTTCTCCTTTCTCACAGATAACCCCTCTCCTCCTCAAATAATTATCCTCCTCCTCATCTTCACAGAAGCCTTTCGGAACCCTTTTAGAACCCCCGTAGCATCCACAAGACGTGCAATTCGCACGCAAGGACCCCTGCAGCGGCCGCAAGAGGTCGCAACGACCGCAACGTAGGAGGGGCATTTATGACAACGGGGAAACCAAAGGGTAACCACGGAGTGACCAAGGGGGTAAAATACATCACTATGAGCTTTTAGGCATAGTTTGAGAAACAAGAAAGTAGGCTAATAGAAAATTCTAATTTTTTGCATGACACGAAAAAGAACGCGTTTTATTTCGAAAACGCGATTATCTTTTCCTTTAAACTTAGTCTAAGTAATGCTTATAGCCTAATGTCTTTGGCATTAAGAGGGTTTAGCCGAAATTTCTCTTTGTCTGGGTGAATTTTGCAACATAGAATTTTAGGAGGGTTGCCATTACGTTGCCATGGAAGCATCAATGTAAACAAAACATATGTCGACACAAAGAACAATCCATAGCATATTTACTTGTAAAGTAGCTTTCCGTTCTGTGCGATTCACGCATGAGATACATAAAATTTAAATTTGTAAATTCAAGGGTGGAGGATATGAAAAACTGCATGCTATGAGCCTCCTTATTAATATTTTCTCCTCGCCTCTTATTCGCCCTTTGTAGCCCTTACCCGTATCCAAAAGCTCTCGTTTTTGTAAACCTCCTGATCCGTTACAACTGAAGCCCCCACTGCCAACCCAGTGAAGTGAAGGAACGTTTGGAAGTGACGCGTGTCCGTGTCGTATTCTCCCATCCTACGGGAGATGACACCGGCAGAGATGGACATAGCTTCAGACAGCTTGATATTATGAGGCATGAGACGATTCTTGAATTCTGTCTCAGGGACTGTTAGCTTGGGTTCAATTCTCTCCATGCCCTGAGGTGTTATCATTAACAACCCGTACGTTGGGGTCTGTAGTGAGCACAGAATAGAAGATTATAAATATGACTACGCCTCTCCAAACTATGGAATAACCTGCCTGAGGATACCCGCACCCTCTCTTCTGCTGATCCAATCTCGTACCCAGAGCCCGTCATCTTTTGGCCAGCGGCAAAGATTCAGGGCTCTGGGGGAATCGATTTTTTTAAAACCCAGATTCTGGGTTTCCGGTTTGATTGTTTTATGAAAGTTCGTTACGTTTTTGACCTACCACGCATGCTCACAAATCGGATTCCCCCAGGGCCCTGAATCTTGCCGCTGGCCAAAAGATGACGGGCTCTGGGGAGGTTGCTGCTGATCAGTTCAAATCACACCTTCTGCGCTACTACTCTGATGCCTTTACTGCTTCTTATAATATTGATAATTTTAACACTTGGAAATCTATTTGCTGCAAATGCTCTTCTACTCGCAATCTGCTCTCTAGCTACTCCTGTTGTTACTAGAATAACTACTTAGTATATATATATATTTATATCCGTGTTTAACGTGTTTTTAATTTTTTTGTTCTTAGTCTCAAAACGGGCGCACTTAATTTGGAGCCTCGCTCTGTTGTGCGACCCTCACCAAAGTTTTGTTATCATTTGTTTGTAATTTTTTTTTTTCGTGCTATTGTTTATTTTTGTGAATTATGTTTGTGAATTGGTGAAAGCTATTAAATAAATAAATAAAATACATAAATAAAAAATAAATAAATAAAATACATTATAAAACAAAATGACCCCTAAAAAATACCATCAACAAACCTTTTTGTTATTGTTTAATGTTTCTCATCTCAAAACAAGCTTGTTTTTAGAGCTATAAATGAATAAAGAAAGCCAGAAAACGCGTTTTGCTTGGTTTTTGACCCTTTCATTCATTTGCGTACCCCTAAAAAATAACATTTATTAGTGGAAGCCACAATTTTTCTCCGATACCTCCTAATAAATACCCGAGGGTCGATTTTGACCCCTAAAAAATACGACGAGCAACCCTATCAGGTCGACATGTGAAGAACCCCCCGGGATTTTAAACTACATTGTAGAACATAATTACCCTTTCATACGGCTAGCACTAAAGAGTAAGAGATTTGCCGATAACGGTCGGATCGATCAACCCATCCATCGATCGATCCGCAAGGCACAAACGAGTTGAGTGATTCGTTGTATGATTAGGCCTGTTTGAAACGTCGATCTTTGCCGCGTCGAATCCAATTCAGCCGACTGGTTTTCTCCTTTTCACAACAAAAGGAAGAATAAACAAGAAAAACAAACTTTATATTCCTTTTTGTTCTGCTATGACTCATCTAGATTTACCTTTTGCACTAGACAAAGTGTCCTAGAAGCTTCAAATGAAATTTCTAACAATTAGATTCGACGCGGCAAGAGTTCGACGTCTGAAACGGGCCTTATTTATGTGGAATTCAGACTTTGGACTTTAGACATCGAATTGAGGTGTGCCACTAGGGAAACACCATAAGCATGTTTTTCTACACACAGTTCATATTTTACCGACCTCTTTATCCATTTGCCAATCGTTCACCGTGGTATTCACTATTAGCTGGGGTAAGGTATGACGAAGATCTTCCATGGTTAGTGCCCGTTCCTCTAAAGGTCTCGGATCTCGGTCTCTAGTCACTCGACAAGGCCACATGTACTGAAATGTCTTGAAGAAAGATATCCCACGACATCCAAATCGCCCGATCCCCGAAGGGTGGAAAAACGCTTTTTGTTGACACCACCTGTGAGAAATGTCAAAGTTTTAATCGCAATAATTAAATGAGAGCCCATCAACAGGAGCCTCCATCTACTACACTAGGTCTAGCTTTACTGCACAGGGAGCCCATCAACAGGAGCCTCCAACTACTCCACCATGGGAGCTTTCAATTTACCACAAATTTTCGGTAAGAGCGGTGGAAAATGAAAAGGAAGCGTCATTCCCGGGAGACATTCTCGGAAATTTAGGACAACCTATTGAGCTTGTCCAGAAACCGGTAATTTCGAAAATATCGGTAAAACGCTTTCCATTCTTCCCGGTTTTTCTCCCGGAAAGACGCTTTCCAATTGATTTCCAACCGGTATTATACCGAAAATTTGTGGTAAATGGAAAGTTTTCAAGCGCAAGTTGGTTCCCATATTTTGGTGACATTTCATTTGTCCCGAGACTGAAGCAATTCTGCAAAATTATTAGAGGCGAAAACCCCCAATTGAAATGCTCGAAGAAACTAGCAGTGGTCAATGACACTACTGCGCATGTCCGTAGCACTCAATGTATGACGTAAACGTATTGGCCAGGACCGTGAGCCCTACATCTGTCTTTTTTCTTCACCCTGAGGCAGCTGTAATATTCCAAACGCACATTTACTGCCTCTCGTGATTTATATTTTGTTTTCTGCTTTTGGCATTTCCGTTGCCATGGTCAAGGCGTGAAAACAATCGAAATCAGATCTAAAAATAGCTCGGTTTATAGCAGCGTTATTTCAATCGCATAGCTATGTTGGTCACTCCTAGTGATAAGCTCCTGATCACCAATAAAAATATCACTTCTCGTCACACCTGGCAAAGGTAAAGGCAGCAGATTGTTGTAGCAAATTGAGAGCTGGCGACGCCCAAATTAAAATCCCACTTATAAACATCGCCACGTCGAACCGGTAAGGTCTATATGCCAACGTGTCGAACAACTTCTCTTTATACACTCGCCAATAGATCATTAGCCAGTAGAAATACAGGAACAGAATGAAGAATAATTTGGACCTTAGATCTGGGAAGAAGAACCACATAACAAATGAGGCTGGTATAATGGTGATTCTGACCCACAAAGGTAAGGTTGTGATGAGCTCGTAGATTAGCCAAGGACCGAACGTGAAAAAGAACACCGCGCCGCACACTGTGGCCAAAAGCCGGACATAGCCACGAAGTGTCCCGGACAGATTCAAGGAGATGCTGTATAATATGACAAAAAGGATCCCAGTTGTGGCGAACAAGATTTCACGATAAAATGGCTTGGTCCCGGGTTTTTGTCTACATCTTCCATATTCGTCCCAGTCAGAAGGGTTGCACGTGTCCTAGGAAGAAGGAAAATAGGGAATATCACTACTTTATCTTGGATAGGGAAGTGTCGAGGACTCAATTTTTCATATCGACTGAGACAACGTTGTGTCGTTTTCTGCGAATACCCGCGGGCTATCTGTGGTTTGTCGCAGGCCCTTTGGCGGAGACAAACAACATGGCGGCCATGAGAACGATGTTTCTCGAATACCTGCAAGTTTTGGTGGATTTCTCTGCTTTTTCGCTAAGATATGAGGAAAAATACTTACAGACCTTCAAAATAAGGTGAGGGGGAATTCTTAATAAGGAAAGTGGCAAGTCGACAACGTTAGGCTACAAATTGATATGTTTTGGTCCTTTTGCCAAATGACTTTATTCAAAATATTAGTCATTTGTAAATTAGGCCAGAAGACCCCTTTTGGGAGACCTAATAACGTTGTTATACTTGCATTTTTGTAGCTTTGTTCAAATTAAAAATGCAAACACGGACGATGGCTTGGGAACGACCGACTTTCAACTTGACATGCTAAATGCAATATCCGCTGCAGATATTGCATTTAGCATGTCAAGTTCACCCGACATTAAGAATTAATTGTTTGCTCTCGACTAATTAGATTTGCGGTAGTGAGCTCAATGTATAATAATGTCTTTAGCTTTGCATATTCTTAAATAGTTATCTGATAGGATGGTCAATGATCATCAATGATCGCTCCTGGAGCATGCGCGTATCGTGACAGGACGTCACAAGCTGTAAAGCCCTGGCCAAACGAACGCAAGACTTGCGCGGACTTGCGCTATTTTGAACATGTTCAAATTTTCACGCGACTTGCGACAACTTGCGTCTCGTTTGGCCACCACATCGCCAGTTCATGCAAGTTTCCAATTGTTTTCGTTTTCAAAATTGACGACATATAATGACCATTATAAGTCATGAAAATCTTGCTCTTACATTTCTAGTTGTCATTTACAAGAAACGGTGAGATTTCTTAATAATTCTTGTCTTTTTTACCAAGAAAAACACTAGCTTCTTGAGCGTGCACTAGTGTTCGAAAGTGGCGTGATCATGTCGGTCATTAGCGGGCGCAAAGCACCAAAACACTCAACTTGCATCAAAACTTACATCTCGTTTGGCCACCTCAACCACAAGTCTGTGCAACTTGCGTTTCGTTTGGCCAGGGCATAAACTTACCGCTGCTCTGAGAAGCCCACCGAAGACGAACTCCACACAGAAAGCGAGAGGAAACGCATATGGGGCCCAGATAAGACATGGCAACACGATGACAATGACAATGAAAGTGAGGGCGAGCCACACGGTATCCAATATTCCCTGGCAGACGTCATAGTAATTGCACACAAGGAAAATGTGATCACGGAAATGGGCGAAATATTCCTAAGTATACAAAAAGGTAACTTCAAGTTCAAGATGTTCACGAGGTGTTCAAATTCAATTTATTGTCAAAAGCAAAACTTACAATGCAGGGGCGTAGCCAGGGGGTGCAAATCTGTACCCCCCTTTTCCAGTTTATTATTTGTTTAATGTTTACTGTCTAGCTGCGCCCCTGCTATCATATCAGAAAAAACAAAAATACCGATTCAGGCTCTTAGTCTTTGAACCGGTCACCAAATACACAACGCAATATTTTCTGCAAAGTTTGTCATACTAGTCCAATACTCTGTCAAATTTATGCATGGTATTGTTCTCCCCCATTGTATTGCCTCGTTCTATAATACACTCCATTGCACTCCATTGTTTTAGACAATGCCTTGCATAAATTTGTCAGTGTATTGGACAACCCTCAAGTTTGTAACCTGCCCCCCACAGCGGCTACAAAATACGTTTTTGCCTCGAAACGGAAATGATAGCGATCAAATAATCACCTTGTGCCAGGAAGGGTGATCTTTGCTGCCATGGCGCACTTTCCAGTCCATGTACGAGACCGCCGAGTAACCTCCTCCAGAAACCGAACTCAAGTAGCCAATAGGAGCTGACTTCTGAAGCAGTCTGCGCAGGACACCGGAGCAGAAGGCCGCTGACCGCACACCACCGCCGGAGAAAGCAACCCCGGTTGAGGGGGCTGATGACTAGTTAGCTCTCTGAGATCCATGCTCTCATTGTCGCGAGACTTGCCTTCGTCACCCGCTTCACCCGCCGGATTCAGCATCGTTTGTTGGTTGCTTGACTATTGCCTTTTGAAAATAACAACTCAAACTAGTAAACGATGATTTCACCTTATGATACGGTGAAAATGTGAGGTAATAGCTGGATTCCCAATTCAAAGCTTTAAAAACGAGGGGTAGCGACCCGGGGGGGGGGGGGGGAACCTTGGCTTGATATAGGGTGTGGATGTGCCGCTGCGAATTTCAAATGCGGACCCCGTTTGAAAAGCTACCCCGTTCAATTTTTTGCATCCAAAATGAGACCCCGTTCTAAAGAGAAATTAAAAACCCTGTATTACTAAGAAGAAAGCATAATTCCTGTGTCGAAATAAGTCTGTCGGTTGAGGCAAGAAGTCGCAAGAAGAAAGCAGGTTACGGTTTTATCTGTAATAGAATGTCAAAGCTTGTTGAGTTCTTTACATTATAAAACAATACGTGACCGTTGGGTCGCTTCCTTGAATGTTTCTGGATGGTCTTCATTATCATACTCTGTTCGTAGAGGACGATTCCTAAACAACACCCCGTTCTATCGGCTGGAGGAAGAAATCGGGACCCCGTTTGGCGGCACATACCCGTATAGCTCTTGTAAGGGAGTACCCATCCCGGGAGTAGCGAATGGTAAATCCGAGACTTGGCGAGACTGGCAGTTTTAAAAATCCGAGCCCGAGACTGAAGAAAATATCAGCTCACATATTTACTGTATTCATAAAAGTTTGAGGGCTAATATCCGAGATTCCGAGACTCTAAAATTTTGGCGAGACTCTTGATATTTTTAGGGCCATTCGCTACCTCTAAAACGTGTTGGATTATGGGGTGAGACATAGATAAACAAAAACAAATGTGTGGCATTTTTATTATGAGTACACTTCCGCTTTGTAAAGTCCCTCTTCATCCGTGTGCTGTATAGCAACCATTTCGGCGCTTCTCGTTTTAATTTTAGACAGCTATTTATAGTTGGGCCGGATAGCTAGGTCAATTTGTGGCAAGAGTCTAGTCCTAACAAATATCCATCCTCTCATTCACAAGAAAACATATAATACAAACATAATAACTCGAGTTCAAAACTCTGTTTCAAGCACCTGAAAATTAAATATTCTGTTTACTGCACTTTTAACTTGTTGTGATATTAGTACACATCTAAAAGAGCACGCGACTTTCTAGAACTCGTGTTTCTTACCTTTTTTTCGAAGACAAATGGTAATCACTGTCAAATACCAATAATGTTTTCCTCTAGTGTAGCTGAGGGGAAAAGGATAACTGAAATACTACTTTCGGCGTTAAAGTTACACGAGTGATTTAAATATCGGAATGTTATGCGTATCTGGTATCGTCGGCGAAGCATGGTAATGGAGTAATGGCGTCTCTTTGAGATGTCCATGCAACCGGCGAAAAATCCATAGGCGGCGCAGGACCATAAAAAGTGGGGGTGCTCATTAGTAAGGGAAGAGTGAAAACACAAAATACAGTAACTGTATGAACATTTGACGAAAAGTAGGGTGCCCGAGCACCCCCTGCTACGTTGTAGCCCGCGCGGGCTACATTGAGTTTGTACCTTACCACGTGACCATGATAGAACCAATCAGAGCGCGCGCTTTGATCGAATAAACACGAGCTATATAATAATGAACAATTAGACATCAAGGCCGAATGTGCTATGATGATTAGTTGGTCGGTTTTGGCAATGAATGCCATTAGTTTATGTTGAAAAAATCAAGTTTTCTTGCGAAGAAAGGTGGTGGTTTTGCCAGGCACGGTCTAACACTAATAGACCATTAGTAGCTCAGCCAATCAAATGCAGGATTTGTAATAGACCATTAGTTGGTTTATACTAATTGTTGTTATTATATAGCTCGTGTTTATTCGATCAAAGCGCGCGCTCTGATTGGTTCTATCATGGTCACGTGGCGGGCTACAATTAAAAAATTGTTGCCCGCGCGGGCGACATCGCTAGAGCGAGAAATTTCGGCGGACTATTTTTACATGTTTTACACCGAATTTTCTTTTTGCTATATAATAAAACACTTAATGACTGCATCCTCGGGAAACAGCGAATTTTGTTTTCCCTCGAATCTCGATGTTTCCCTCGACTTCGTCTCGGGACATCAAGATTTTCTGGAAAACAAAACTCGCTGTTTCCCTCGGAAGCAGTCATTAAGTGTATAATGTACCACTCTATGTCGCACAACTGTTCGACACCCTTAACGAGATGAGACCTGATCTGTATTGCATTATGCCTGTTTGTTTTTATATATTAATGTACATATTTTAATAATCTAGTTTATCGTATCCGCTGGACAACATCCCATCTGATTCCGAAGATGAATCGATCTGGGTATCTGTTCGGGCATCCCGCCGCAAGGAGCTGCATTTGTGTTCTTTCTATAAGCCACCCTCTGCGCCTGCTACTCGCATCGATCTTCTCTCCCAGGCGCTGTTGAGGGTGTTCGATAAGCACAAGAAATCTCACCCTAACGTTGTCATCGCAGGTGATTTCAACTGCGGGGATATAAATTGGAAAGAAATCCCTCCATTAGTCACCAATCCGAGCACGGCGGCCATGATGAATACGTTACTTGACTTCATCGATGACCACGCCCTTACTCAATATGTGACAGATCCAACTCGTCCCGCCTCGCTGAAAACATTGGACCTCGTCTGCTCCTCTGTCCCTACTCTCGTCAATAATGTTTCTGTCCATCCTGGCATGAGTGATCACGACGTTGTTAATTTCTGTATTACCATCAATCCACGTCGAGCAGTCAGACCTCCACGTAAGGTTTACCTGTTCAACCGGGCGAACTCAGAGGGCCTCCAGAACTCCATGAGCATGCTACTCCGTAGATTCATGGCCTCCCCACAAACACGATCTGTTGAAGAAAACTGGTCTATGCTCAAGGAGGGCATACGCTCCGCTATCGACACCAACGTCCCGTACAAGATGACTAAACGCAAACCAGACGTCCCTTGGATGACCCCCGAGCTTAAGAGGCAGCTGCGCAAGCGCGAACGTCTGCTTCGCTGTGCTAAGCGTTCTGGGAACAAATCATCTGATGCTTGGGCAGCTTACAGGCTATACCGCAATAAGGTCACCAAGGCTCTGAAATCCGCCCATAACCAATACCTGAACGAGGTCGTCGGTGGTAGCATGGAATCCAACCCCAAGAAATTTTGGAACTATGTGAAGCATTGTCGATCTGAATCCTCTGGAATCCCGACACTCCGTTCTGGCAACGACATGTTTATCTCGGCGCGCGATAAAGCGGAAGCTCTAAATAATCAGTTTAAGAGTGTATTTACGGTGGATGATGGCCATCTCCCAGACCTTGGCCCGCCCCGTTACCCTTCTATCGGTGACATTACCTTCACTAGCGCTGGTATCAAAAAACAACTTGATAGCCTTCAAACATCCAAGGCTGCAGGCCCAGATGAGATCCCGGCTCGCATACTACACGACATGTCTTTCCATTTGGCTGACATGTTGTGTGTCATTTACCAGCAGAGCTTTGACAAGGGCGTCCTTCCCCTTGATTGGTCCGTTGCCATGGTTGTACCAGTCTACAAGAAAGATAAACGTGACAACCCCGCCAATTATCGTCCTATCTCTCTGACATGTCTTGCCTGCAAGGTTATGGAACACGTTGTTCTGAGTCATGTGAACAGGCACCTATCCTCCTTCAACATCCTGTCGCTCCTACAGCATGGTTTCCGCCTGGGTTTCTCCTGTGAGACCCAACTAATCCTTTCAACACATGATTGGGCGAACACACTGAACTGTCATGGCCAAGTTGATGTCATCATGTTGGACTTCAGCAAAGCCTTTGATAAGGTGTCCCACGTTAAGTTAGCCCACAAATTACACCACTGCGGCATCAACGGAAAGACCCTTGGCTGGATCGAAGCATTTCTGTCTAACCGCACCCAATATGTAGCTGTTGATGGCTCCCACTCCAGTCCTTATTCCTTGTACACATCAATGACATCGTGGAGCATTGTAACTCCGACATTCGTCTCTTCGCTGACGATACCGTTGTGTACAGGGACATTCGTACACCAACTGACCACGTCGTACTCCAACAAGACCTCACCAGACTGGAAGCCTGGGCTGACGCTTGGCAGATGAAGTTTAACTCTTCCAAATGCCAAGTTCTCGCCATTACCAACAAACGCACCAGTAGTCTGTTCACATATAACATGGGCGCCCAGCCACTCATCGCTGCATCAGAACACGACTATCTTGGTGTCAGGTGTGCTCGTGATCTCCGTTGGAGCAGACACTGTGCAAAGGTTTCTTCCAAGGCCAACAAGACCCTAGGGCTCCTAAGAAGGACTCTTAAACCTTGCTCTAAGACCGTCAAGGAACGTGCCTACGTCTCTATGGTCCGGCCTATCTTGGAGTACGCCTCCCCAGCCTGGAGCCCTCATACAGAGAAAGATGTAAAAAAGATAGAACAAGTCCAGAAGAACGCGGCGCGCTTCGTTTCCGGCGATCCAAGATCCAGCACGTCGGAACTCGTGGCATCCCTAAACTGGGACACCCTCGAAACGTGCAGGCTTTTTGCGCAACTGTGCATGCTGTATAAGATCCGAAATGGCCTCGTCCACATCAGTCTTCCTCAGACCATCCAATCTAACCCAAGACCTACTAGAAGAAACCTCCTACAATATAAACAGCCTTACTCAAGTGTTCTTTCACACCAATACTCTTTCTTCCCTAGAACAATCAGGATATGGAATCTGCTGACAACTCAGGTAGCAGATTCGCCTACTTTAGAAGCTTTAAAGCCAGCGCCTTGCCTGCTGTACTATCGTTCGCGATCCCTGGCCACCTGCGGCGACTATAGAACTCACGCCGCTCCCTAGACTTTAGCGAAAGCTACCTTAGGGTAAATTATTTAAGTATTTAAGTATCCGTTATAAGTCACGTCATAAAGTTCATATTTCAGATAGTATATAAGTGATAACATGCCAATTTGTATTCAAGAATACTTGAAGAAGGCTGGTTTGGCCAGTGTGTCGACTTTTTCTGTAAAATGTCGTAAAATATACGCCTTATTACATGAAAAAAAAAACATCTAATATTTAAAAAAATTATAATATAGCTACGATATAACGCGCGCTCTGATTGGTCCAAATCTATGCTCTATTACACCGGTTATCCCCGATATATCATCAAAGCATTAGAGCACAACTTTCTCTGACTTTATCGGCGCAATAGAGCACGCGTTCTCGTGTCTCTCCCAACATCACGCGTGCTCTATTGCGCCGATAAAGTCAGAGAAAGTTGTGCTCTAATAAGTGGCAGGGTGAATCGCAAGAATTCGCAGTTTGTCTCAATACTTGAAAGCGGCGCGCGCACGATTCGTTGTTTTCAGCTGTTTAGAAGTACTAAATCAGTGTTTTAGATATTGAAAACCTACAAACAGCAGAGAGTTTGAGCATATGATTAATAATGGTAATTCATGTGTATCAAACACTCATCACAAAAAAGTTTCTTTCTCAAGCTGAAACAAACAGAGTCGTCCGGCCCTCGCTGTTCTTCTTATACATTTCTCATATGTTTCTGCCGCAGTTTTTTTTTACAAGAGTACGAATTCACATTTTTAAACATTGCCCATGCATCTGCATCTGTGCACTTAACGCTTGGTTACCCAAATGATCTGTATGATGAGTTAGTAACGAATCATTATGTTATTTGAATTTGTGGGTTCCTCATGCTCTGGTTCCTTTGTTTCGGATTTCTTACCATGAAAAACAGCTTTTGTTAAGCTTGAAGTCAGCTTTGATCCCATAGTAATCCATACAGCTTCAATTGTTATATTTGAATATTTTCGGCTGCATAAACATTACAAAGGGACGCCAACGCCATTGCCATGCTTCGCCGACGAAACCAGAAACGCATAAAATTCCGATATTTAAAATCACTCGTGTAACTTCAACACCGAAGCAAGAAAGTAGTATTTCAGTTATCCTTTTCCCCTCAGCTACACTAGAAAAAAATTGTTTGTCTTTGAATGTGGTTACCATTCGTCTTCGAAAAAAAGGTAAGAAAACTTGACGTGCTCTTTCAATGTGTACTCATTAAATCACAAGTTAAAACTTCATATTTAAAGTAGTAAACAGTTATTCTCAGGCGCTTGAAACAGACTGTTGAATTTGAGTTATTATCGCTGTTTCTTGTGGATTTGTACATATTAGGGTCTAGACCTCTCTGGCCCTAAAGGGTCTCTAAAAACAAAACGAGGGAGCTGTGGACAAAGTGGTTGCGATTTAGCACGAAGAGGGACTTAACAATAGCTGAATAGTGCACGATGTACTCATTATAATAATACCACACGGTTATAATGTGTTTGTGTATCTGTGTCTCCCCCCATGTTGCGGGATCTGGAATATGGAATCCAATTTTTAAAAAGTTTTGCCAATGCGGAGTCCAGCTATTACAAACCGGAAGGGGAATCCGGTTTCTGGAATCCAGAACCCATATTCATTCGTTTTTCAACCCATTGACATGAGATTTCAGCGAATTAAAATTTTGAAATAAGTGTGTTTGAATAATGTCCACGCGTAGGCCGGTTCTAAATAACTCCTCTTTCTTTATGTAGGGTGTAATTTGAAATGAAATTACCTCAGATTTTCACCACATCAACTAAGTTAAAAGGATCGTTTACTAGTTTGAGTTGTTATTTTCAAAAGGCAATAGTCAAGCAACCAACAAACGATGCTGAATCCGGTGGGTGAAGCGGGTGACGAAGGCAAGTCTCGAGACTATGGGAGCATGGATCTCAGAGAGCTAACTAGTCAGCAGCCCCCCTCAACCGGGGTTGCTTTCTCCGGCGGTGGTGTGCGGTCAGCGGCCTTCTGCTCCGGTGTCCTGCGCAGACTGCTTCAGAAGTCGGCTCCTATTGGCTACTTGAGTTCGGTTTCTGGAGGAGGGTACGCGGCGATTTCGTATATGGACTGGAAAGTGCGCCATGGCAGCAAAGATCACCCTTCTTGGCACAAGGTTATTGATTGTTTTTCTTTTTATTACAATTCTCAACTCCCTTTAGAGCGGATTTCAGATGACTGTCGTGATTTAATTGCGTTTGCGATTGGTTTGCTTTCTCATTGGCTGCTTATTTCTATCAACCAATCAAATTTTCCATGAGAGTTGTCTTTCCGTTTGATCGCGCGGATGACAGTTGATGAGAGTTTTTCAGTCAGCAGCTGCCGCCAAAAGAACTGCAGTTAGGTTTTGGTTTGGTTCCAAAGAACTGCAGGCTTTCCTCCTCGGAAAGGATGGGTGCTAGTGCTCACGCTGACTCATCAACTCTCATGAACGCTTGATCGCTTCTCGTGAGAGTAGATGAGAGTGGATGATAGTTGGGACTCTCATTAGCTCTCATCAACTCACATTTCGCCGTTTGATACCTGGGCTGTTTTACATTCAAAAAGGCATTTCTACACCCTAAATCCGCACGTCATGCTCATTGCACGAGTGATTATAAGGATTTCCGCGCGCTGTTTGGTCGAGAGTCTTGTTTTTTTTTTGTTGCTATGATAAAATAAAATAAAAATCACCTATAACCACCTATCGGTGGTTACAACATTGAAAGCATTGAATGCGCGCGCGAGAATTTTTTAATATTGCGAAATAAATAAACAAAAAACTGATTTTATGAGTCACTTATGAGTCATCGATTAGTGTATATAATAGGACTCCATTTGGACAAGCATGGAGTCCTGTTATTGATTAATTATATAGCATCCATGTTCAAATCCAAACTGTCCAGTTTTAACGTGCGAAGTGTCCAATTAGAGCGCGCGCGATCGAAAAATAATTGGACAATTCAAGAAAAATCAATCTGCCGGCACAATGGGATTTCGAGCTGGCTATAATATTATACTTTAAAAATGATTAGTCGCCCCAGCCTCCGTGATATTCGGAGACTGATAGACCAAATCGGCTAACAATGTTTACATCTTGTTGCCTCCCAATTCAGATCATGTGATGATTCCTTTGGGTGGGTTACAATTGTCACATTTTTCTCACTCGACCGAGTGCACGAGTGTATGTGCAGAACTAACAAAAGTATCATACAAAGGAATCATCACATGAT
Source organism: Scolanthus callimorphus (assembly GCA_033964015.1). NCBI lineage: Eukaryota > Metazoa > Cnidaria > Anthozoa > Actiniaria > Edwardsiidae > Scolanthus > Scolanthus callimorphus. Next base: position 491,968 of record JAWWUD010000039.1, on the reverse strand, counting down.
CTGAATTGGTGTCAACAGATGTAAACGCCGTTAGCCGATTTGGTCTATTGTTTTTTACTTGGAAATAAGTCATGGTTACATTTCACACGAAACACCAAACCACATATTTACCGGCTGGGAGGAGGATCTAGACCGACCCCAAGCCGGTAAATAATATATATATATATTTTTTTTCTTTCACTGAAACAGCGTAAAACTACACAGAAACTAGCACGCGCATATCGTAATTCAGAGCGCGCGCGATTCATCCGGACCCGGGGTCCGGATCGTAGGATTCCTGACCGCTCGCAAGCCAATCGGAGCGCGCGATTTGATGGATACCGGACCGCTGAAAAAATAAAATACGATAGCGTTTTTAACTTACCTTTTTGTATACTTAGGAATACTTCGGCCATTTTCGCAACCATATCCCGTTCCTGTGCAACTACTATAACGCGTGCCAGGGGATATTGGAGACCCTTCTCGTCACCATTACTGCTTGTACCATCGTGATCGTCCTGCCATGTCTTATCTGGGCCCCGTATGCGCTTCCCTCGCTTTCTGTGTGGAGTTCGTCTTCGGTGGGCTTCTGAGAGCAGCAGTAAGTGTTACTTCAGGCTTGTAACCTGGGAAACAATTGTTTCTCGAGCCGAAGGCCGAATGGGCTATTGACTCAGAGGCCTTGAGGGCGAGAGGAATAATTGTTTTAACCAAATCACAGTAGAACGGTCAATTTGTATAGCCAAAAACTGGACTGGTCAGTTGCCAGTTTCCATGGCTTCCAAATGCGACACTTTTTGCGCTCAACTAATCAAAACATTGACAATAGACCACTAGTGTGATTTGACTAATGTTCTTTAGTATAAACCAGCTAATGCCAATGGTCTATTTACAAATCCTGCATTCTGATTGGCTGAGCTACTAATGGTCTATTAGTGATAGACTGTACCTGGCAAAACCAAGAAAACTTTATTTTTTCAACATAAAATAATGGTATTCATTGCCAAAACCGACCAACTAGTTGGTTTATACTAAAACAATTAGACCTCTCGTCCTCATGTGCTGTGATATCAATAGACCATTCGGCCTTCGGCCTCATGGTCTATTCATCATAGCACATTCGGCCTCGAGGTCTAATTGTTAAATAAATTCGAATGAATTTTCCAAGCGTTTTATGCAATTCGGTTGGTGTTTTACCAAGTGTTATTTAACAACTACAATCAAAAGTATTAAGTAATCATCCATGCAAGAACTAGGCAAACCTCCATTGTTCTACGGCATTGATGGTTCCCCACGTGGGATATGTCCCATACTTTTTACCACAGAAAGTAATCATGACTAGTAACATAATAAAAGTAAAAAATTGATAGATTTCGACTTGCTTTGAGAACATATGGCAACAAAAAGTCTCTAGACCAATCACATTAAAGAAGAACAAAGGAGTGAAAATCAGCATTTTACGCTAGGTTCCCCACGTACAAATTCTTTTAAAATTGCATATCCTGTTTGTGAGTACCACATGTGTTTATATATCCCTAAAAATCCTCAAACAAGTTTTTCTAGCATAATGAATTTGCTGATTTTCATGTCTAAGCCAATGAGATTGCCTATATTGTCAATAGAAATTAATTGCATTCCAGCGTGCTTTGCCGTTGGCTTGCCTAGTTCTTATACGGACCATTACTTAATTGAGGTCCTAATCTTACCCTCCTTTACCTGTCCAAATATAGGCAATTACGTTTCTATCTCAGACAAGGTCGTCAATTTCCTATTCCAAAATAAGACCCTCACTTTCCTATCCAAATAAAGGCCTCACTTTCCCATCCAAAATAAAGTCCTCATTTTCTATCTAAAATAAGGTCCGCAATTTCCTAGGCATAAAATAAGGTCCTCACTTTCCTATCCAAAATAAGGTCTTCAGTTTCCTAATAAAATAAAGTCCTTACTTTCCTATCCAAATAAAGGCCCTCACTTTCCTATCCAAAATAAGGTCCTCATTTTTCTATCCAAAATAAGGTCCGCGTTTACCTATCCAAAATATGACCTGTTTTACCTATCCATAAAAAGGCCTTTCTCAGACACAAGGTCGTCGTCAATTTCCTGTCCAAAAGATGTCCTCACTTTCCTATAAAAAAGGAGGTCCACAAGAAGGTCTTCACCTTCCAGATCAGGTCTTCAGTTTCCTATAAAAAATAAGGTCCTCACTTTCCTATCAAAAATAAAGTCCGCATTTTTCTATCAAACTAAAAAAAAAAGTTTCCATTTTCCTTCTTCCTAGGACACGTGCAACCCCTCTGACTGGGACAATTATGGACGATGTAGACAAAAACCCGGGACCAAGCCATTTTATCGTGAAATCTTATTCGCCACAACTGGGATACTTTTTGCCATATTATACAGCATCTCCTTGAATCTGTCCGGGACACTTCGTGGCTATGTCCGGCTTTTGGCCACAGTGTGCGGCGCGGTGTTCTTTTTCACGTTCGGTCCTTGGCTGATCTACAACTTCATCACAACCTTACCATTGTGGGTCAGAATCACCATTATACCAGCCTCCATTGTTATGTGGTTCTTCTTCCCAGCTCTAAGGTCCAAATTGTTCTTCATTCTATTTTTGTATTTCTACTGGCTGATGATCTACTGGCGAGTTTATAAAGAGAAGTTGTTCGACGCGGTGGTATATAGCGCTTATCGGTTCGACTTGGCGTTATTTATAAGTGGCATACTAATTTGGGCATCACCAAGTCTCCATTTACTACAACAATCTGCTGTCTTTACCTATACCAGGTGAGAAGAGAAGTGATTTTTTTATTGGTGATATATTTTATTGATACGATGATGATGATGGCTAGACCTAGTGGAGTAGATGAAGGCTCCTGTTGATGGGCTCCCTGTACATACGGCTAGACCTGGTGAAGAAGATGAAGGCTCCTGTTGATGGGCTCCCTGTACATATGGCTAGACCTATAGTGCAGAAGATGAAGGCTCCTGTTGATGGGCTCCCTGTACATATGACTTGACTTTGTGGAGTAGATGAAGGCTCCTGTTGATGGGCTCCCTGTGTATATGGCTAGACCTAGTGGAGTAGATGGAGGCTCCTGTTGATGGGCTCCCTGTGTATATGGCTAGACCTAGTGGAGTAGATGGAGGCTCCTGTTGATGGGCTCCCTGTGTATATGGCTAGACCTAGTGGAGTAGATGGAGGCTCCTGTTGATGGTCTCCCTGTGTATATGGCTAGACCTAGTGGAGAAGATGGAGGCTCCTGTTGAGGGGCTCCCTGTGTATATGGTTAGCCCTAGTGGAGTAGATGAAGGCTCCTGTTGATGGCTCCCTGTGTATATGACTAGATCTAGTGGAGTAGATGAAGGCTCCTGTGCATATGGCTAGACCTAGTGGAGTAATAGAGGCTCCTGTTGATGGTCTCTATGTACATATGACTAGACCTAGTGGAGTAGATGAAGGCTCCTATTGATGGGCTCCTTGTACATATGACAAGACCTAGTGGAGTAGATGAAGGCTCCTGTGCATATGGCTAGACCTAGTGGAGTAATAGAGGCTCCTGTTGATGGCCTCTATGTACATATGACTAGACCTAGTGGAGTAGATGGAGGCTCCTGTTTATGGGCTCATTGTACATATGACAAGACCTAGTGCAGTAGATGAAGGCTCCTGTTGATGGGCTCCCTGTACATATGGCTAGACCTCGTAGAGTAGATGGAGGCTCCTGTTGATGGGATCCCTGTGCATATGGCTAGACCTATAGTGCAGTAGATGAAGGCTCCAGTTGATGGGCTCCCTCTACATATGACTTGACTTTGTGGAGTACAGTAAAACCCGCATAAAAGAACAAGTGGTTTAAGAACACTCAGGCTGAAATTTGGTCAAAAAGGTACCTTGTACATAAGAACACATGCAGCCTGAAAAATGAAAATTGTTCTTGTATAAAACAATTGCTGCCAGTTAGATTCGAGTACAGTAACCCACTGTGTAGTAGAGTACCGAGGAGACCAATATAATGTGCTCAGACCATGCACACATTCTACAACAGGAATTCCAGGGTACATTTAGCAATTGTTTTTAGACTTGTTTGTCACCTTTCTACCAATCACATTCCTTATTTGACTGTTGGTAGTGTATGCAGTATTTGATGTTAAGAAACAACTTTAAGAACACCTTAAGAACAATTTCAGGCTGATTTTGCAGAAAACACCCAATGTACAAAAACAAAATCAGCCTGATTCTCCAAAACACCTGTTCTTTTACGCGGGTTTTTACTGTAGATGAAGGCTCCTGTTGATGGGCTCCCTGTGCATATGACTAGACCTAGTAGAGTAGATGGAGGCTCCTGTTGATGGGCTCCCTGTGTATATGGTTAGACCTAGTGGAGTAGATGAAGGGTCCTGTTGATGGGCTCCCTGTGTATATGACTAGATCTAGTGGAGTAGATGAAGGCTCCTGTGCATATGGCTAGACCTAGAGGAGTAGATGGAGGCTCCTGTTGATGGGCTCCTTGTACATATGACAAGACCTAGTGGAGTAGATGGAGGCTCCTGTTGATGGGCTCCTTGTACATATGACTAGACCTAGTGGAGTAGATGAAGGCTCCTGTTGATGGGCTCATTGTACATATGACAAGACCTAGTGGAGTAGATGAAGGCTCCTGTTGATGGGCTCCCTGTACATATGGCTAATGGAGAAGTGGAGGCTCCTGTTCATGGGCTCTCTGTACGTATGACTAGACCTAGTGGAGTAGATGAAGGCTCCTGTTGATGGGCTCCTTGTACATATGACAAGACCTAGTGGAGTAGATAGAGGCTCCTGTTGATGGGCTCTATGTACATATGACTAGACCTAGTAGAGTAGATGAAGGCTCCTGTTGATGGGCTCCTTGTACATATGACTAGACCTAGTGGAGTAGATGAAGGCTTCTGTTGATGGGCTCCTTGTGTATATGGCTAGACCTAGTGGAGAAGATGAAGGCTTTTGTTGATGGGCTCCCTGTACATATGGCTAGACCTAGAGGAGAAGATGGAGGCTCCTGTTGATTGGCTTCCTGTGCATATTGCAAGACCTGGTGGAGAAGATGGAGGCTCCGGTTGATGGGCTCCTTGTGAATATGACTAGACCTAGTGGAGTAGATGAAGGCTCCTGTTTATGCAGGCTCCCCGTACATATGACTAGACTTTGTGGAGTAGATGGAGGCTCCTGTTGGTAGGCTCCTTGATTTAATTAATGATCAAAACTTTCTCACAGATGGCGTCTGCAAAAAGCGTTTTCCACTCTTCGGGATCGGGCGATGTGGTTGTCGCGGAATATCTTTCTTCAAGACATTCAAGTACATGTGGCCTTGTCGAGTGATTAAAGACCGAGATCCGAGACCTTTAGGGGAACGTGCACTAACCATGGAAGATCTAAGTCATACCTTACCCCAGCTAATAGTCAATACAACGGTGAACGATTGGCAAATGGATAAAGAGGTTGGTGATATGTACTGTGAATTAATATTATTATTCAGTCATGCCACTATATCGATTCTGATTGGCTAAGAGTACGCAGCGCAATCTTGTTGTCGCGCAGTTCGTGACGTCATACTGCAGACATTAGGATTGATGCACTGTAATGACGTCATAATGCAAGCCATGGGAAAATGCAATTTTGTCTGACATCCTTTAGACCCCTGTTTATATTAAATTCTCATATTCTCTATTATTTGTAAACGATATAGTCCCCAACGTATGGCTTGTTGATGCTAACACCCCAGGGCATGGAGAGGATTGACCCTAAGCTAACAGTCCCTGAGACAGAATTCAAGAACCGTCTTATGCCTCATAATATCAAGCTGTCTGAAGCCATGACAATCTCTGCTGGCTGCATCTCCCGTAGGATGGGAGAGTTCGACACGAACATGCGTAACGTCCAGACGTTTCTTCAGGTATAAAATGCTGACCGGTTAGTGCAGCGGTGGAGCGCAGCAGTAGAGCGCAGTCAGTGAGTGGTAGAAAGCACAGTAGAGCGCATCAATCATTAGAGCGCAGTGGTAGAGCGCAGCAGTAGAACGCAGTGGTAGTGCGCATCAGTAGAACGCAGTGGTAGAGCGCAGTGGTAGAGCGCAGTGGTAGAGCGCAGCAGTAGAACGCAGTGGTAGAGCGCAGCAGTAGAACGCAGTGGTAGAGCGCAGTGGTAGAGCGCAGCAGTAGAGCGCAGTGGTAGAGCGCACTGGTAGAGCGCATTGGTAGAGCGCATCAGTAGAACGCAGTGGTAGAGCCCAGCAGTAGAGTGCAGTGGTAGAGGGCAGTGATAAAGCGTAGAGGGCAGCGGTGGAGCGCAGTGGTAGAGAGCAGCAGTAGAGCGCAGTGGTAGAGGGCAGTGGTAAAGCGTAGAGGGCAGCAGTGGAGCGCAGTGGTAGAGCGCAGAAGTAGAGCGCAGTGGTAGAGCGCAGTGGTAGAGGGCAGTGGTAGAGGGCAGTGGCAGAGCGCAGTGGGTGGTAGAGGGCAGTGGTAGAGCGCAGTGGTAGAACGCACAGTACAGCTCAGTGGCAGAGCTCAGTGGTAGAGCGCAGTGGTAGAGGGCAGTGATAGAGTGCAGTGGTAGAGCGCAGTGGCAGAGCGCAGCAGTAGAGCGCAGTGGTAGAGTGCAGTGGTAGAGTGCAGTGGTAGAGTGCAGTGGTAGAGTGCAGTGGTAGAGTGCAGTGGTAGAGTGCAGTTGTAGAGCGCAGTGGTAGAGTGCAGTGGTAGAGTGCAGTGGTAGAGCGCAGTGGTAGAGTGCAGTGGTAGAGCGCAGTGGTAGAGTGCAGTGGTAGAGCGCAGTGGTAGAGCGCACTGGTAGAGCGCAGTGGTAGAGTGCAGTGGTAGAGCGCAGTGATAGAGTGCAGTGGTAGAGTGCAGTGATAGAGTGCAGTGGTAGAGCGCAGTGGTAGAGGGCAGTGGTAGAGCGCAGTGGTAGAGTGCAGTGGTAGAGCGCAGTGGTAGAGTGCAGTGGTAGAGCGCAGTGGCAGAGGCAGTGCAGTGGTAGAGCGCAGTGGTAGAGTGCAGTGGTAGAGCGCAGTGATAGAGTGCAGTGGTAGAGTACAGTGATAGAGTGCAGTGGTAGAGCGCAGTGGTAGAGCGCATCAGTAGAACGCAGTGGTAGAGCGCAGTGGTAGAGCGCAGCAGTAGAACGCAGTGGTAGAGCGCAGTGGTAGAGCGCAGTGATAGAGTGCAGTGGTAGAGTGCAGTGATAGAGCGCAGTGGTAGAGTGCAGTGGTAGAGCGCAGTGGTAGAGTGCAGTGGTAGAGCGCAGTGATAGAGTGCAGTGGTAGAGTGCAGTGATAGAGTGCAGTGGTAGAGCGCAGTGGTAGAGCGCATCAGTAGAACGCAGTGGTAGAGCGCAGTGGTAGAGCGCAGCAGTAGAACAGGGTAGAGCGCAGTGTAGAGCGCAGTGATAGAGTGCAGTGGTAGAGTGCAGTGATAGAGCGCAGTGGTAGAGTGCAGTGGTAGAGCGCAGTGGTAGAGTGCAGTGGTAGAGCGCAGTGGTAGAGTGCAGTGGTAGAGCGCAGTGGTAGAGTGCAGTGGTAGAGCGCAGTGGTAGAGCGCAGTGGTAGAGCGCAGTGGTAGAGTGCAGTGGTAGAGCGCAGTGATAGAGTGCAGTGGTAGAGTGCAGTGATAGAGTGCAGTGGTAGAGCGCAGTGGTAGAGCGCATCAGTAGAACGCAGTGGTAGAGCGCAGTGGTAGAGCGCAGCAGTAGAACGCAGTGGTAGAGCGCAGTGGTAGAGCGCAGTGATAGAGTGCAGTGGTAGAGTGCAGTGATAGAGCACAGTGGTAGAGTGCAGTGGTAGAGCGCAGTGGTAGAGTGCAGTGGTAGAGCGCAGTGGTAGAGTGCAGTGGTAGAGCGCAGTGGTAGAGGGCAGTGGTAGAGTGCAGGTAGAGTGCAGTGATAGAGTGCAGTGGTAGAGCGCAGTGATAGATCGCAGTGGTAGAGCGCGCAGTGGTAGAGCGCAGTGATAGAACGCAGTGGTAGAACGCAGTGGTAGAGCGCCGGGCTGATGTGCGGGAGGTTGGGGGTTCAAACCCTAGCCGGACCAACAACACCAACACTATTTTTAACAAAACAATTGAGGTGAAATTGCTGCCTTGTTCCAATATCTGCAAATGGCTAGACCTTTCACGTCTTCTCGAATAAGGACCTAAAACCGTAGGTCCCGCAACGAAAGAAAAACCCATTTACATATAGTGTGAAGCCGATTTGCGTAACTCGTTATTTATTTATCATTTTAGTTCACTGGAATGGCAGTGGGGGCTTCAGTTGTAACGGATCAGGAGGTTTACAACAACGAGAGCTTTTGGATACGGGTAAGGGCTACAAAGGGCGAATAAGAGGCGAGGAGAAATGGTTACATCAGGAATGTTCACTGGTAGCCTGCTCGCAGGCGGTGGAGAGTAGTTTTAAGTCGAGAAACGCGAGGTTGCTCGCCATCTTAGATTTGTGACACAATGTGACAAATCGGGGGGAGGGGGCGGGTCTTTGTCACAAATCCAAGATGGCGGCCACGCGATAGCAAACTCGCGTTTCTCGACCTAAACTACTATCCAACACCTGCGAGCAGGCTAATTCACTGGCGGATCCATGAGTTTACTAAAGGGGCTTCCGTTTCTTCGTCACTTCTTCGAAGATTGATACGGGCAATGTATTATGCATGGAGGACTCGTCCGCAAGCGCCCCTGCAAGGGGGGACGGGGTCTTCTTTCGAACTGTTACTGCTCCCCAACTCTATCACTGCAGTTTTTTTTTTTGGGGGGGGGAGGGGGGGGGGGGGGTTCAAGAAAAACATGACGGGGGTGTCCGACTATATTTGGGTTTGGAAATTCTACACATTCGGTATCTTTTATGGTCAAGAAATCTGCCGCGTATTTGTTTAAGGTTTTAAATAAACACGCGTATTTTTGGGGGTTTACGAGTCTTTGGTCCCATTTTTTTATGCTGTTGATGTCGTTGTTGCTTTTATATTAGCATATCAGAAACTAGCTCGTTTCCGAACCACGACGTTTGAGTTTGGATTACAATGTCATGCAGAAAGGAGGATGAAAGGACATTGTCGGACATAAAATATTAGGCTTTTAGACGCGAATAAGAGAGCGCATAATGATCTTTTAGCTAATTATGCATCGTATCTGTGGGTACGAAATCTGTAGCCAGATATTATTTTGGTATGAAATTTAGGACTTGTGTATATATTTTTTCTTTGGTTGGCTCCGTCGCACCGCCCGCCACGTTTTTTTTCCTGACACCCCCCCCCCCCCCCCCCCCTCCCCCCGTTCTATGCTCTATGCAACTATGCTCATCTTGCACGTTTCCACTCTTTTCAGCTCATACCGTTGCTTTCTAATCTGTTTCGCTTCGTCCCGTTGGTTGTGTTCCCTCTAGTTTGGCTGCTAGGCGGTAGAGACGCAAAATATGCTGCGATTGGACCACTAATGTACTTAGGAGGAATGGTTTTGACTACAATTTTTGCCATACAAAAGACCGGATCAGAGAATTCCGGATATTTTCAGCGATTATGCAGGTTGGTACTTGCCCAACACAGTTTTTCAGTGCCGTTTCCAGTCTGAATTCTGCGCATGAAATGTGCACGCCATTGATCTGCGCTGTTTGTGCGATTGAATTCGCGCCATTGCTAGGGGCTGTTGCTAAAGAGCACAGGGAATTGCTGCAGAAACCTATCCATGGGAAAAGCTTAATTTCCCAAGGCAGAAGCATGGGAAGTGTTTGGAATTCACATGGATAGCATGGGAAATCCGATCACTTCCCATTCTCCTACCATGGGAAATTCAGCTTTTCCCAGGGATGGGCTTCTGCAGAATTTGGCCCTGTGGAGTGAAGGGGTGCTCTATAGAGGGCCCGCTATCACTTTCAATTATACATTGCTCTCTTGATCGCATTTCGCTTTTATAGGTGGGCAGTTGCCCATGACGACTTGATGTACTTCATTAGAAGCGCCATTCGCATCCCGAACGTCGGGCCTGTCCCGCCTCCAGTCCTCGAGCTCAGCGACGGCGGCCATTTTGAGAACCTTGGACTTCTGCCTCTGCTAAAGAGGCGACTTAAAAAAATCGTCGTAATTGATGGTTCGCATAAAACATCAGACGAAGCGTACGCTAACGATATATTGGTTTCCTTGAGACTAGCACGTGATCACCTTAACTGCGCGTTTATTGGCTACAATGATGGTGACGTCATTACCGACATCAGAGAGACTTTTGCAAGAACTAGGCCTGGTAACCAGCCCAGATCGTACCGCTTTAGAGTGCAGTACTACCAGAAGGATTCGTACTATGATCCAGCCATTTATGCAGGGGAGGGAGAGATTCTGCTGCTTGCACCCCGTCATCCAAATAAGGGAACACAGACATCAACGCCAATGAATTGGCAGGTACTACATAGTTGTGTTAATAATAGGTAGTTTAAAGGATGCCTGTCACGCAACTGCGCAGCTCTTCTGCGCATCTCAATAATCAAAGAAGCAATCTCGTACCCAGAGCCCGTCATCTTTTGGCTAGCGGCAAGATTCAGGGCTCTGGGGAATCGATTTTTTTAAAACCCAGATTCTGGGTTTCCGGTTTGATTGTTGTATGAAAGTTCGTTACGTTTTTGACCTACCACGCATGCTCACAAATCGGATTACCCCAGGGCCCTATCTTGCCGCTGGCCAAAAGATGACGGGCTCTGGGTACGAGGTTGTCAAAGAAGTATCGTCCCGTAACAATGACCAGCGAAAGCTAAAAACCTCGAAAACAAATAGTATATAATCTCGCTACCTCTCAATCCATCCGATCATGCTTTTTAGCATAGCAACGACGACGTCTCACTAAAATTCCTCTGCTGTTTCCTCACATTTCTCAATATTCATCAACCGTTTCCAATTTTTATTTGCCCTAAAACTTTGATAACAGCAAATTCGCATCCATTCTCAATCATATCAAATAAAAATACGACAAAATCGTCATCCACGTTCCCGTTGTCACGAGAGCGTTAATCATGACAGTTTCACGTCTTCAGAAGAAAACTGGTTGAAATTTATGGATTTGCACGTGCAAACATTGTAATCTGCAATCGAGTGTATTGTTCTTTGTCGTTAAAGCCAGACACGCAACTGCGCAGCTGTTCTGCGCATTTCTCAAAACAAAGAAGTATCCATTCTCGAACCCAGAGCTCCCCGGCTCGTAACCTCGCGGGGAAGCTCTGGTGACAGCCACTGACGCATGCGCGAGATTTAATACAGAGCCGCTGAGCGCATGCTCCAACACTCAAAATCAGCCAATCAGCGACGGCTCTCAAATGGATGTCACCAGAGCCGGGGAGCTCTGGGTACGAGAATAAGAAGTATCGTCCCGTAACGATAGCCAGCGAAGGCTAAAAACCTCGGAAACGATAGTTTATAATCTCGCTATTTCTCGATCCATCGGACCATTCTTTTTTTGCTATACATAGTGCATGCTCCAGGAGCGATCACTCTGATTCATTAGCAAAACTAATTAGACCATCCTATCAGATACCCACTTAAGAATATGTAATGCTAAAGAGAATGGCCTGATGGAGCGAGAAATAGCGAGATTATATACGATTGTTTTCGAGGTTTTTAGTCTTCGCTGGCCAATCGTTACGGGACGATGCTTTGAGATGCTCAGAACAGCTGCCCTGTTGCGTGACATGCTCCCTTTAAATAGTTATCTGATAGGATGATCTAATTAGTTTTACTGATGAATCAGAGTGATCGCTCCTGGAGCATGCGCGTATCGTGACATGCTCCCTTTAAATAGTTATCTGATAGGATGATCTAATTAGTTTTACTGATGAATCAGAGTAATCGCTCCTGAGCATGCGCGTATCGTGACATGCTCCCTTTAAATAGTTATCTGATAGGATGGTCTAATTAGTTTTACTGATGAATCAGAGTAATCGCTCCTGAGCATGCGCGTATCGTGACAGGCTCCCTTTAAATGGTTATCTGATAGGATGATGTAATTAGTTTTGCCGATGATCTAAGGGAACCTGTTATTGGAGCACCGCTCTGTTGGTATGCCCTGCCCTTTACATATGGGCGAATCATGTAAATAAATAAAAATAAATAAGAATCAGAGCAATCGCTCCTGGAGCATGTGCGTATCGTGAAAGGCTCCCTTTAAAGTCCCTAATAGCACAATCTCGTTCCCAGAGCCCGTCACCTTTTGGCCAGCGGCAAGATTCAGGGCTCTGGGAGAATCCGATTTGTGAGCATGTGTGGTACGTCCAAAACGTAACGAATTTTCATACAACAATCAAACCGGAAACCCAGAACCTGGGTTTTTAAAAAATCGATTCCCCCAGAGCCCTGAATCTTGCCGCTGGCCAAAAGATGACGGGCTCTGGGTACGAGATTGCTAATAGCAATAATGAGAACGATAGCCAGAAACTGATATAACCAACTGGCGGTCAATAAGCAGGAGCTGTAGCAGTAACATCGGCAATAGAATTAGCAATAGCAATCATTTCGTGTAGTAACGTGTTTATAGCGCAGCTCCATAGATACGAAAAGCTTTTAGGCAGTGCCTAAATCTATCTATTATGCTTCATATTTAGGACGTGGGTATGCCGGATTTGGAGCGCGGGGTTTGGGGACGTGGACCGGAGGTGAATGCAGAAGAAGTGGACGGTGTATGTGGATGCTGTTGTGAATCTTGCGAGGGATGTCCTAATTGGGTGGCCGAAGCGCTCGTTGGAAATTCCCAGCACATAGCACAGGCAATCAGATGTTTACTAGATCTGTATGCAGCCTATATCATAGAGAAGGATTTAGAACATGCGTAGAAGCCGATGCCGCTGACTTTCTGATGGGAGAGGGAGAGCCTGTCACCCACGAACCACCCCCTATGAATCAACAGGTATAAATCTTGTGCCATTCAAATCCTTCTGCCAGGGAAACGTCTGTGATTGGCTGATTTTTCCCCCGCCCCTTTTGGCGCGCGCGCTGGCAACATAGGAATCCTGGAACAAATTTTGACGAGCTATGAAATTGAAGATTACGCTGTTTTCTCTACTTACATTTCTTTTCAATGTGAAAGTTACATCTTTTATTTCTGGTAATTAATGCAGGAGGCCGATATTATGCTTGGCCCACAGGGAATTTCTGCAGAAATCCATTGGAAAAGCAGAATTTTCAAAGGCACACGCGTGATCGGAATTCACATAGATAGCCATGGAAATCCTAACACTTCCCATTCTTCTACCAAGGGAAATTCAGCTTTTACCATGGATGAGTTTCTGCAGAAATTCTCTGGTCTGCAGCAATTCCCTGTGGCCTCACGACCTCACGGCACCACTACCAGAGGGCTAATTACGTCCTCAAAGACCCTGCGTTGCGTCTCCTCGGAAGGAGGACGTGAAACTGTAGGTCCCGTATCTCATATGCACTAAATTAACCTGAACCAGAGTGACGTTAAGGAACCACTTAGGACGCGGGAGTGACCATCCTCGGTGCCTGTGCTTACGACCGCTTGGCAGCCATTGGCGCCGTGCGATCCTAGTGCATAATCCAAAGCCCATCATCAACCGTGAGCCTTTGCGCCCCGTTTTTTCACAGGTTCCCCAAGCTCCGTGGGAGTTGAAAATAATAAATTAAATAAAGCTGACGTGGTTTCAATACCGATGTTGTTATTGACTTCACTTACATGAACCTTTGCTTCGCTAGCGATTGTAGTGAGTCATCAAATATCCCTTCTGTAAGATAAATAATAGAACAATAATAAACTTTCATTCAGTCATCCTGTACTTTCGATAAATTTGAATTTTGAGTCCGTTTTTTAGCGATTTGTATTTCACCCCTCTCTCCTCTATATAATCTCTTTCAAAGGTTGGAGACTTTGACAACACCTCCCGAGCGAAAACAGCCATAAATTCGAAACAAACGCTCGAATCCGCTCAAAACTCGCCACTCGGCGATAGCGAAAGGATAGAACTATTCATCTCAACCAATCGACGGTGCAAAACTTACGTTGTTTATGAATTTCAGGTCGAAAAATATGCTTATTCAAAGTCTCTCAAGGCGTACCGCCAATCTTGCGTGCAGAAAAGCCGTTGAAAAGCAATCATTCGAATGTCTAAAATCAAGCGGCCACGTGATAGATTCAAAACAGGCTGCCCTTGCCTTTGATTGGCGAACGTAACAAAGCGAAAGCAAAAACCGAACCAATCAGAGGCGAGGGTAGCCTGTTTTGAATCTATCACGTGGCCGCTTGATTTTAGACATTCGAATGATTGCTTTTCAACGGCTTTTCTGCACGCAAGATTGGCGGTACGCCTTGAGAGACATTGAATAAGCATATTTTTCGACCTGAAATTCATAAACAACGTAAGTTTTGCACCGTCGATTGGTTGAGATGAATAGTTATATCCTTTCGCTATCGCCGAGTGGCGATTTTGAGCGGATTCGAGCGTTTGTTTCGAATTTATGGCTGTTTTCGCTCGGGAGGTGTTGTCGAAGTCTCCAACCTTTGAAAGAGATTATATAGAGGAGAGAGGGGTGAAATAAAAATCGCTAAAAACGGACTCAAAACTCAAATTTATCGAAAGTACAGGATGACTGAATGAACGTTTATTATTGTTCTATATTTATCACAGAAGGGATATTTGATGACTACTGCAGTCGCTAGCGAAGCAAAGGTTCATGTAAGTGAAGTCAATAACAAACATTACGGTATTGAAACCACGTCAGCTTTTTTTAATTTATTATTTCAACTCCCACGGAGCTTGGGGAACCTGTGTTTTTTTTTCTTCAAATTTATCCATTGTTTTTCGGGTGCTCTGATTGGCTAATAAACCGCAAAGGCTCTCGGTTGATGATGGGCCTTTCAGCTTGCGTGCTGCAGGTCTGAAGAGTCAGACACAATACATTTACTTTTGTACGGAGGGTTGGCGGTGAAATTTACATCGTGTTTTCCTTTTGTTTCCACAGCAACCCTGATCACAGTAGCAAGCCAAGAAAACCACATTTAAAGGCCCATTACACCTTTAACAAATGTCCTCTGATTTTCCGTGGTATGTCCTCTTATATACCACGGAATGACGTAATAAAGTGGCCAAAATGTTGTGGACTCACGAGGCGCAGCCGAGTGGGTCCGCAGTACATTTTGACTACTTTATTACGTCATTCCGTGGTATATAAGAGGACATACCACGGAAAATAGAGGACATTTATTTTATACCACAACAAAAAGCAAAAATAAATACAAAAACAGCGCGCGCGCTCGGCCAAACGGTTTTTTCGTTGGTTCTTTTTAGCGCGCGCGCTGGTGACGGCGCGTTCCGTGGTATATACTTTTATGTACCCATGGCTGAGAGCCAATCAGAAACGCGCGCGTTGTGGTATAATTCATAATGCATTGAGCGCCGTGGTGTTTATGTTTTGGTTTTTAAAACGAGACAAAAGCTTAATTAAACTACCAACTGGCCTCTCAATCTCTTTCCTCGCCTGGGGGACAGAACCCAAATGGCAAGATTTCTACCCTAAGGTCAGGTAAAGTCAGATAGGCTCGATTCTTTGCTTAGAGAATGCTTATACAATAAGAAACAAAATAGAAATGAGTATTTTTTTTCTAATTGATCCGTCTTTAAGATATCAGCTGCTAAACTTTGGTTACTGCATCGTTTTATGGCAAAATTTGTACAATTCTAGCAAAAAATGCCAAAAAGTGCTGCAGCAACCAAAGTGTAACTCCTCATATCTTAAAGACGGATCGATTGGAAAAAAATACTCATTTCTATTTTGTTTCTTATTGTATAAGGATTCTCTATGCAAAGAATCAAGCCTATCTGGACTTTACCTCTTGCCATTTTTGGGTTTTGTCCGCCTGGGGGGTCTGAGGATTTTTGGCAATACACGCAATTTTACAGAAAAAGGCGATAAATAATGACCGGTCCCTAAGAATAACAAGACATATTTGATTAACTCAAAATATGTGTCAAATGTATTTACTGTCTTGAGTAAAATGCAACATAAAGTCATTTATTGCATAGTGGTATTTGCTTCATCCAACTGCTTTTATTCTGAAATAAATACAGGGGCTCATAATCATACTCATACTCATACTCATACATATCATGATAACGGTGTCGTCTTTTCAGAAATCGAACGGGCTTCCTGTGGTGTCTCGTCTACCTTGTCTACCCCGGGGGGGGGGGGGGGGGGACTCTAAGGTTAAAATGCTAGGGGTGACCGTCGGGAAACTCGAATTTTGACCCTAAAAATACCTGGTCGAAAAAAATTGCCACCCTAAAAAATACCCCTCAGTCTGAAAATGACCCTAAAAAATACCAACAATTTTGGCAGATGAAATTTTATTCTGGCCGGTTTATTTATCCTCTCGAGTTTCATTCTTTCAAATATTTTGGAACTATGTACCTTATTTGCGTGAGAACCCCTAGAAATACCAATTTTTTCTTACCATACCGCTTTTGTATTTTCGAACCCCTAAAAAAATACTAGATCGCCGAGTTAACCCCTAATACGACGGTCAACCATAGCATTCGAATATAGGGAGTCCCCCCCCGGGATTTTTATCGTCTTCTCATCGAGTAATCTCTCTTTCTTAGGGACCGGTTATTAGTTATGTCGGAGAGGGGGGTGGAGGAGAAAATACCTGTGATCCAAAATATTTTCAAGAACCCCACCTGATAGCTTTGATTGTTTTCGGGAGTCCCCCTCTGATAGAATGAAACATTTCAGGACCCCCCTTCCCCTCCATCCATGTCAGTCAAAATGATTCAAACAGGTCCTGAAGGGGGTCCAAATCCCATTTCTCAGTGTAAAAGTTTCGCAAGATCCCAGTCCTGAAGTTTTCCCAGTCAAAGTTTTCAAATCCAGCATTAAAAAGTGACTTTTAGACATGTGTACAGTGTTTGTATTGCAGTCGTAGGGCAAAATTTTAAAAGCAGTTCACAAATTTTTAAAGTCACTCTTTACAGACATTGATATTTGATTGTTGGTTCAGTTAAAGGCAATTTGAACTTTCTTAACATTTTTCCCATTTCTAGTTCTATTGGCCAAATCCCAGTCTCAGTGACTCCAATCCCATTTCCAAGCCTAACATAACGGTCTCCCACAATGGCTATCATGCCAAGTCACTAAAACCTCCTACCTCCCCCTCTTTTCTGAAGGCAGTATCTGGGTCTCTTAAAATGATCAGGAGTGTTCAGATTGAGTAGATGGCGAGCGCGTAGCGCGAGGCGAATTGTTTTTTTAGACTTTTTGCTGATATAGACAAATAATTGTTTCTCAAGACCCCCCTTAACTGCCATTTTCGCCTTTCAAGACCCCCTTGTGTTCGCTTAAAAAATTTCAGGGCCCCCATTTTCTCCTCCACCCCCCCCCCCCCCCCCCCCCATACCAATCTCCCTAATTTTATTGAAGTTAAGATCAACCCTAAAAGAGACCAATGCCCCGTGATTTTAACCCCTAAAGCCTGGTGCACACTAGCGACATAAGGACGTTATGTTGCAACGAAAAAAGCACGGGAAAATAATTGAAAAATCTCTATATTTGCCATGGATCTTCATAGATTGACTTCACCAAAGTAATCTTATGTTATTTTTTGTCGACTTCAACTTCTTGAAACCACTAAATTTTGTTCGCGTGACATTTTTCTTATGTCGTTATGTCGCAAGTGTGCTAGGGTCAGATAAATTATGCTCGAAAATTCTAGTATTATGCTTTTGAGCAGTGCTCCCAAAAACATGCATAGCATTATGCTCAAAATTATGCTCGAAAAACACCATTATGCTCGACATGTTTTTTTCGACGCACTTTCCCATGCTCTTTAAAAAACAGACTGCACTCACTTGATTTGCATGAAATGTTGGTTTTATTTGAAAACAGAGAACAGAAAACAGAAAAGGATAAATCAGACAACCAAAGGAAGCCCGTGCGATCATAGAGGAAGTCGTCAGTGCTATTGAAATATTTTTTTTCAGAAAAATATGGGCATTATGCTCGATGCTCTAACTTTAGTATTATGCTCAAAATTATGCCGGCATAATTTATCTGAGCCTAAAGTGTGCACCAGGCTTAAAAGATACGACGATCATGCATCCTCGACCAAAAAATATGGGATCCCCCCCCCCACACACACACACACGCACAACCCGGGGTGAATGACTCCTGGCTTGTTGACACGGAGCGCTGACACAAGGGGCTAAAACATGGAGGACGGTGAGTTGTTTTATGGGCCGAGTTTTGAACTCTAGTTTTGACAATTTTGAAGCGAATTTTGCTCCAGAACTTCAGAGAACTGTTTTGTTTCTTTTCTTAAAACTTTGATGGTATTTTCAACAGGTCGGAAAGAATCGTTGACTGTTTAGTTTTTTCGTTTGTGCTATGTTTCTAACGAGTAGAGGAGCGTAAATGAAATGTTTAGTGTTCTCTTATAAAACGTTTGTGGTGTTTGAAAACTACTAGCATGAATCGTTGGTTGTTTAGCTTTTCTTGGTGCTAGTTCTCTAAGGGACGCAGAGCGATTGAATGACCGCGAAGGTTTTTTTTACACAGAATTATATAATGATTAACCAGGGACGCCGGTCGATTCTCCCGGTTGTGCCGGGAGTCTCAAGATTTTTCGCTTCCTCTCCCGAGAAAAGACGGCTGCCATACAGATTACTGTAATGTCAGCAAGTCTCCAGATTTATGAAGCCCTGTTGGGGTTGACGGGCCTGCATAACCTGTTTATTGTAGCTGCAATGAACTCAGGGGCCGCAAATAAAGCAAACATGCCTTCGACATAAACTTTGGTGGTGACCTTTGTGGCGGCCCCCATTAAGACATGTAAAGACGAACACAAACAAAAGCTAAACAACCATGCAACGATTCTTCCTGGGGAATCCCTTCCTCGCTAGTCTTTTGAGCATCACAAAAGTTTTGAGAAGAGTATACTGAACATTTCTGTGTTTCTGAGCAAATTCATTCACGCTTTGCAAATAAAAGCGGTTAGTGTTGAAAGACTGGTTTGCATTGTTTCTACAGTATTGTCCGTCATGGTCGATCGCGCTTTCATCGGATTGAAAGATCCAGATTCGTTTTCTTTTGGCAGCTTAATATCCCGTTATCAATGTAAAAGCTCGGTTGTTAGAGTTTATTGTTTAAATCAAATGTGCTAGACACTTTAACAATTATTCCTCGAGCCCGAATGGCCTTCGGCCTCATGGGCTATTGACTCAGAGGCCATGAGGGCGAGAGGAATAATTGTTTTAGTCAAATCACACCAGTAGGTCAATTTGTATTGCAAAAAATGTTTTTGTTCTGGTCATTTGCCATTTTCTAGCTTTCAAATCCGACACTTTTCGCTACTAGTAGGCTATAACTTATAGCCTACTAGCGGCTCAACCAATCAGAACGCAGCATTGTTAATAGACCACAGTATAATGGCCTTTATTATTCAGCACATCGATGTACTGCCCAAATATGGTCATTGGAACGCCAATAGCTGTCTTCTGTACATGACAGCTATCCTGCGATATCCGTCTCTGAGGAAAATATGATGTTTTGAGCTCGTAAATAATACACAAAAGTCATTTTTTCGGGGGGTTTTGTGCTATCGATGTGCTGAATAATAAAACCATTATCCTGCTCGATTTTGCAGAATATCGTCTGATTTTAGCCAACTCGGGACTTCGTCCCTCGTCGGCTAAGTATCAGACGATATTCTGTGCAATCTCGCAGGATAATGGTTAATATGCGCGCCGCATATCACCCCTTTCATGGCATCAGGTTTCGGTCAGCGGTCTCAGATGCAGGCTATTAGATGATTGGTTGATCGTTACAAAGGCCAGACCAATCTCGTTCCCAGGCTCTGGGGACGAGATTGGGGCCAGACCTGTGATCAGGTGTGATCCAGCCGTTGTTTGGGGGACGGACCGCGAGCTCACTACAAGGGCTGGGAATAGACCTCCTCCGCTTGGGCGTAATGTTTTCTTATTTCAGATCACGCGGCATTCCCTTTGAGTATTCTTTCTTTCTTTTTCTGCTACACACTGAAGGATAAGAAATAGAACATAGTCAGATTTATGACCAAGAATTTGCCTTTGCAACTGTGCGCCTGAGACCCCCGGGTTTACGAAAAAACATCTGCTACAATCTGTCTCTGTAACACGCATCGCCCTTGCTCGTCATTTGGTTTTTCAGATAACAACGTAATCAACCATTATAACGCGATCTCCAAAAACTACGACAAATTTTACGCACCCATCCATCAAGGGTACTGCTCTACCATCGCAGAAAAGCTAGATCTTCAGCCATCAGATGAGTTCTTGGATATTGGCGGTGGGACAGGACGACTAGGTCATATGTTATGGAGCCGCGTTGGTTTCAAGAGCCCCGTGATCAGTGTGGATCCATGCTTTGCGCTACACGAACAAGCTTGCAAGCTACAGGGAGTGACGGCCGTACACATGGATGCTGAGGAATTCTTCTCGGATCAGCTCAAGAGAAAGCATGATGAAAGCGATCGGGTATGTTATTACTGATACTGCATTCATAACATTGATACAGTAAAAACCCGCATAAAAGAACAAGTGGATTGAGAACACTCAGGCTGAAATTTGGTCAAAAAGGTACCTTAGACATAAGAACACATTGCAGCCTGAAAAATGAAAATTGTTCTTGTATAAGAAAAAAAAACTGCCGGTTAGATTTGAGTATAGTAACCCACTGTGGTAGAGTACTGAGTAGATCAATAGAATGTGCTAGACCATTGCACATAAAGTTCTACAGCAGGTTACTGTATGGGGAATTCCAGGGTACATTTAGCAATATTGTTTTTAGACTTGACAAATTGTTGTTACCAAATGACTGTTACCTTCTGCCAATCGCATTCTTATTTTGACTGTTGGTAGTGTATGCAGTATTTGATGTTAAGAAACAATTTTAAGAACGCCTTAAGAACATTTTCAGCAAGCTGATTTTACAGAAAACATGCCATCCAATGTACAAGAACAAAATCAGCCTGTATCCCGAAAACACCTGTTCTTTTATGCGGGTTTTTACTGTACCATAAAACCAAACCGTCACGTGAGTAGCCTGCTCGCAGGCGTTTGAGAGTAGTTTTAGGTCGAGATACACGAGTTGCTTTCGCTTGGCCGCCATCTTGGATTTGACACACTTCTGTAACAGACCCGACGAAATCTAGATTCCCACCGGGTTTTAGGAAAATGTCATCGGGTGAAACAAATTTTAGTCGGGTCAGTTCATTTTTTCACTGACTACAATTTCTTGCCCGTCATTTTCCAAAATTCCCACAAGTACTTATCAAGAAAATTTTGCCAAAAACTGTCGATTTGCCGACGTTGCAAAACTTCCTTATTAGGAAATTCCCCATTGGGAAGGTCTGTAAGTATTTTTCCTAATATCTTAGTGAAAAAAGCAGGAAAGTTTACCAAAACATGCAGATATACTCGAGAAACATCGTTTTCTTGGGCGCCATTTTGTTTTTGTTCCCTCCCGAGGGGGCTGAGTCCAGTTTTGAGCACCACAGGCAACCCGCGGGGATTTGCCATAAAAGCGACAGCACTTTCTTGATATGTCTTCTGTATGAGTGCTGTTTGAGTTTCCAGTCCTTTATGCAGTCCTTAATTTTATATATAATGCATTTATCAGCCTCTCTGTTTACGTTTTTTATGTCGATTTCTAAAGTACGTAATTTATAAAGCACGTAAAACTTGGTAAACACACTCTGTCGCACCGGGGAAGGGAAAAAACGTCCGGGTCCATTTAGAAAAGCCGTCGGGTCTGGGGGAGGTTACAAATTCACCGGGTAGGGTCAAATTACCGTCGGGTCGGGTTTCGTCTGGTCTGTTGTTACAGAGGGGTGTGATATTTTGTGACAAAATAGAAAGCAAACTCGGATTGCTCGATTAAAAGTACTCTCCAACGCCTGCGAGCAGGTTACGTGAACCGCATTACCGGGTTCTCCGCCATTTCACCGTCTGTATTTGTTTGTTTGTTTGTTTTCCTGTTTGTTTGCGCAGTGTTTGTTGCTTGCTTCCAACTGATATCACCTACCGCGTACTGAAAAGATTCTACCTCGAAACGAACTGATACCACAGGTTTCGCAGTTGTAAAGCAAACAGTAAATTCAACCATTTTCTTAGACGACTGACGTCATTTTATCATATAAGGTCAAAATTGAGTGCAGATATGGAGCCGTATTACACGGTTGAAAGCCGTATTACACTGTAGGAAACCGGTTACGAACCGGTTTTGCGCGCGCACTTGAATGGCTTCCCGATCAGGTGCTAGTCAAATTAGTCCGGCGGATTAGCGTAAAAATTGCACACTTATGGATAAAGACACCAAACTTTGCATGTCAATAGTTTTCAGTATTTTATTGAAGATAAGATATGGAGGCACGCTAAATTTTATTCGTAGCGAAAGTTAGAACAGTTTTAATGTTCTAATTTTTGAATCCTTTGTTATTCATGAGACAAGCTTCTTTATACACATTCTACACATGAGGTACCAATGATTCCGAACTTTTTTTAGAATTAGTTGGTCATTCTTGAAACATTTCATCAAATCTCAGTCAGGCTATTGTTTTACGATATTAATTATAAACATTCCCAATAAACTGGTCGTGACATTTAATATATCACCAAAACTCTAAGGAGACTCTCAGCCGAAGTCAGTCAGCTCAATTCATAGTTCAGAATTAGCGAATGTTGAGCTGCTATGGCTGAGCTCTAAACCTCATTAATAACAAAGCTTTCAAAATGGCTGCTATTGAGCTGAACAATAGTTCACTCTAAAAGTTACCTAGCTTTCGCTAAAGCCTGGTGCACACTTGCGACATAACGACATAAGAAAAATGTCACGCGAACAAATTTAGTGGTTTCAAGAAGTTGAAGTCGTCTAAAAATAACATAAGATTGCTTTGGTGAATCAATCTAACGAAGATCCATCTGGAAAATATTGATTTGTTTCGATTATTTTCCCGTACTTTTTTCGTTTTCTTTGCAAACATAACGTCCTTATGTCGTTATGTCGCTAGTGTGCACCAGGCTTAAGAAAGAATTCTAGCGTGCCTCCAAATCTACAATTTAAAAATACATTGAAAACTATCACTTTGAAAAAAGTTGGGGCTTTAGCCTAAAATGCCCAATTTCCTCGAAAATTTGCTCTAGTCCGCCGGACTATACCAACTACTGCACGTCCAGCCAACTAAGATTGTTTTACAGTCGACGTTTACTAGAAAACCGGTCTTCAAATAAAAGAAAAGAAAAAATTGGCGACCACGACGTCGAACATCTGCAGGGTTTGGTGAAATTGCCTGCTGTGTTCGCAAAGATACGAGGAAAGAAACTTTACACCCGGGGGGGGGGGGGACTCCCATATTTTTTGGTCGGCAAATTTTAAGTTTATCCCCTAAAAGATACCACACATGGCGGGCCAAAGCGTGGCTCAAAAAAATTATTACCCGCCCTAAAAGATGAGGTCTTATGTGCCAAGTAGGTGCGAAGGACACAGGTAACGGGAAAAATACCCATGAAGACATTTCCGTGTTTGTTTCTAATTCATCGTCTTCTCATCGAATAATCTCTCTTTCTTGCACTGTTTTTAGAAGCACCATCATGAGAAAAGCAATTTGGACACAGTTTCAGCCCTAAAAGATACCAATCTGCCTAAAATTTATTGAAGCTCAAGATCACCCCTAAAAGTCCCCCCGGGGCTTTACAGTCCAGTTCTAAATACGGCAGTTTTGCAACGTCGACAATTTGACAGTTTTTGGCGAAATTTTCTTGATATGTTCTGGCCGAACTAATGACACTGTTTTCTTGATTCCAGTATTCATTCAATAAAATTCTAATGCTCGGCATGGTTCATCATTTGCAAGATCGCAAAAAGGAGGTGTTTTCAGACATGCTTGAGTGCTTGCCTGCGACAGGGAAATGCTTGGTTCTCACCAGAGGCAAAGTGCTACTTCAATTTCCTGCATCTATCCGAAAGGACCAATCTGACAACTTCGAAGACGACGTAACTTCAACAATTGCGTGCTTTGAAGGCACAAATACAAGAGTGGAAGTCTCAATTGAGAATAAAGAGTATTGTATTCCAAAACGAGACTGGCATGATATGATACGTGGGAGGTTTTTCTCAAGTTAGAAAGATATACCGATCAGCGACTTGAAGAAGGAATCCAAGAGCTGGATCAAACAATCTACAAAGGCAAACAGGATGACGACATGATTACACTTGATGACCAGCACTATGCAATTCTTGTAACTAAACTTTGACAATTCTTGGATTTCAATCACGTGTCTAATTTTTTTTTGCTGTGAAAATTGCATTTCCAGAGAGGTAGAGGTCCACGGATTGCAAATTTTGAAATGGCGCACTATGAAAAGTGATGGAACAAAGAATGGCAAATAAAATTGTATTGTTGTTGTTGTTGTTGTTGTTACTCGGACTTTCAAGCAAAGATTTAGGTTAATACACCTATTTCAAAAAGGTTGCACCGTCACTACTGCCTGTTATATAGCCTGCGCGTCATGGGAACAAAGGAATTAATAATAATAATAATAATAATAGTAATAATAATAATAGCTTTATTGATTCATCATTTGAATAAAAATTACTATGAATTTACAGTAAGAAGTATAAAAAATATGAAGTATATGAAAAAATGAAGTGTATAAAACTATACAAAAACTATTTACAATTAAAAATGCGACAGACCCTAGGTGTAAAAGGACGTCATGTGCCTCGTAGTTCTTGATATTGGGACATTTACTCGCTTCTTACCTCGAGTGGAATACCGATTGCCGGACGGTATAGAAATCAATGAATAATTAGGATGACCTTATTGTTCAGAATAGGCCTTATCACGGTTTCCGACGCCATTTTGTTCGGTAGGCAAGATGTGCAGCAAAATCCCACATAAACTCTGTAAACGCGAAGTGAAATCGTTGCGAAAATATCAAACATATCGATAAAATATGAGTCGTAGCATTGGGAGAGTGGCTGAAACTGTTTACCTTAAAAGTTTGGAGGTTATAGCTGCTGTATGAATCGAGTAATTACGTTTTTAATTCTTCATACAAACGCCTGTAAAATCTGTGTGCATCGATGCGTAAAAGCCTGTCAAAATACAAGGGTAGATGTGGAAAAATAAAAACTACAATTGCTCGCTTTCTAGAGAGCGTAGGAAGCTTAAATTTGATAGAGTGTTTGTCTGGCCAAGTAGAATTATTTTACGCTAAGTACTTTGTTGATATGTGCAATATTTTCGCAACGATTTCACTTCGCGTTCACAGAGTTTATGTGGGATTTTGCACATCTTGCCTACCGAACAAAATGGCGGCGGAAACCGTGATAAGGCCTATTCTACCAAGTTTACGCCTAGTCGCAGCATCTTTGCGCTCTTAAAGGGTTAGGTAGGCTGCTCTTCTGAATGCCAATAATTGAGAGACTGCGATCTTCGCGAGGTATTTGGGAATACCTCCCAGACTGGAGATGCGTCTCCAACAGTGGACAGATTTTAGTGCAGTCAAGACGGTGGTTCCAACCACTCTGGGCAGGTTGGCTTTTCTACGTACATGTTTTCGCTTTTATCGCTTTGCTCTTCTTACCGCTCTAGCTACCCCGTCGGTTAATTTTCTGTCGCTTTTCGCTTTATTTTAGGGCTAGCCTCGCCTCTTAACAACGTACTCACTTTGTAGTTAAATCGTTTTCTGTTGCGGGCCGTGCGCGGGTGTCAATTTGAGCCTTCCGGTAAGGCCGGTGCGCGTGTGCACGTTCATAGTTTTCTACCGGTAAAGACAGCACGGAGCTGTGCGCGAGTATACGGATAGTTTTCTACCGGTAAAGACAGCACGGAGCTGTGCGCGAGTATACGGATAGTTTTCTGCCGGTAAAAAGACAGCAAAGGGCTTTGCGCGTGTACTATGTTTAAAAGGTTTTCCGCCGGTAAAGACAGCAAAGGGCTGTGCGCGTGTATACGGATAGTTTTCTACCAGTAAAGAGACAGCAAAGGGCTTTGCGCGAACGTACGGACTGTTTTCTGCCGGTAAAGATAGCAGGGGGCTGTGCGCGAACGTACGGACAGTTTTCTATCGGTAAAAACAGCAAGGGACTGTGCGCGAGTATATGGATAGTTTTCTACCGGTAAAGAGACAGCAAGGGCTTTGCGCGAACGTACGGACTGTTTTCTACCGGTAAAGATAGCAGGGGGCTGTGCGCGAACGTACGGACAGTTTTCTATCGGTAAAAACAGCAAGGGACTGTGCGCGAGTATATGGATAGTTTTCTACCGGTAAAGAGACAGCAAAGGGCTTTGCGCGAACGTACGGACTGTTTTCTACCGGTAAAGATAGCAGGGGGCTGTGCGCGAACGTACGGACAGTTTTCTATCGGTAAAAACAGCAAGGGGCTGTGCGCGAGTATATGGATAGTTTTCTACCGGTAAAGAGACAGCAAAGGGCTTTGCGCGAACGTACGGACAGTTTTCTACCGGTAAAAACAACACGGGGCTGTGCGCGGGTATACGGATAGTTTTCTATCGGTAAAAACAGCAAGGGGCTGTGCGCGAGTATACGGATAGTTTTCTACCAGTAAAAGAGACAGCAAAGGGCTTTGCGCGAACGTACGGACAGTTTTCTACCGGTAAAGATAGCAGGGGGCTGTGCGCGAGTATACGGATAGTTTTCTATTGGTAAAAACAGCAAGGGGCTGTGCGCGAGTATACGGATAGTTTTCTATCGGTAAAAACAGCAAGGGCTGTGCGCGAGTATATGGATAGTTTTCTATCGGTAAAAACAGCACGGGGCTGTGCGCGGGTATACGGATAGTTTTCTATCGGTAAAAACAGCAAGGGCTGTGCGCGAGTATATGGATAGTTTTCTATCGGTAAAACAGCAAGGGGCTGTGCGCGAGTATACGGATAGTTTTCTATCGGTAAAAACAGCAAGGGGCTGTGCGCGAGTATATGGATAGTTTTCTATCGGTAAAAACAGCACGGGGCTGTGCGCGGGTATACGGATAGTTTTCTATCGGTAAAAACAGCAAGGGGCTGTGCGCGAGTATACGGATAGTTTTCTATCGGTAAAAACAGCAAGGGGCTGTGCGCGAGTATACGGATAGTTTTCTATCGGTAAAAACAGCAAGGGGCTGTGCGCGGGTATACGGATAGTTTTCTATCGGTAAAAACAGCAAGGGGCTGTGCGCGAGTATACGGATAGTTTTCTATCGGTAAAAACAGCAAGGGGCTGTGCGCGGGTATACGGATAGTTTTCTATCGGTAAAAACAGCAAGGGGCTGTGCGCGAGTATACGGATAGTTTTCTATCGGTAAAACAGCAAGGGGCTGTGCGCGAGTATACGGATAGTTTTCTATCGGTAAAAACAGCAAGGGGCTGTGCGCGGGTATACGGATAGTTTTCTATCGGTAAAAACAGCAAGGGGCTGTGCGCGGGTATACGGATAGTTTTCTATCGGTAAAAACAGCACGGGGCTGTGCGCGAGTATACGGATAGCTTTCTACCGGTAAAGAGACAGCAAAGGGCTTTGCGCGAACGTACGGACTGTTTTCTACCGGTAAGATAGCAGGGGGCTGTGCGCGAACGTACGGACAGTTTTCTATCGGTAAAAACAGCAAGGGGCTGTGCGCGAGTATATGGATAGTTTTCTACCGGTAAAGAGACAGCAAAGGGCTTTGCGCGAACGTACGGACAGTTTTCTACCGGTAAAACAACACGGGGCTGTGCGCGGGTATACGGATAGTTTTCTATCGGTAAAAACAGCAAGGGGCTGTGCGCGAGTATACGGATAGTTTTCTACCAGTAAAGAGACAGCAAAGGGCTTTGCGCGAACGTACGGACAGTTTTCTACCGGTAAAGATAGCAGGGGGCTGTGCGCGAGTATACGGATAGTTTTCTATTGGTAAAAACAGCAAGGGGCTGTGCGCGAGTATACGGATAGTTTTCTATCGGTAAAAACAGCAAGGGGCTGTGCGCGAGTATATGGATAGTTTTCTATCGGTAAAAACAGCACGGGGCTGTGCGCGGGTATACGGATAGTTTTCTATCGGTAAAAACAGCAAGGGCTGTGCGCGAGTATATGGATAGTTTTCTATCGGTAAAAACAGCAAGGGGCTGTGCGCGAGTATACGGATAGTTTTCTATCGGTAAAAACAGCAAGGGGCTGTGCGCGAGTATATGGATAGTTTTCTATCGGTAAAAACAGCACGGGGCTGTGCGCGGGTATACGGATAGTTTTCTATCGTAAAAACAGCAAGGGGCTGTGCGCGAGTATACGGATAGTTTTCTATCGGTAAAAACAGCAAGGGGCTGTGCGCGAGTATACGGATAGTTTTCTATCGGTAAAAACAGCAAGGGGCTGTGCGCGGGTATACGGATAGTTTTCTATCGGTAAAAACAGCAAGGGGCTGTGCGCGAGTATACGGATAGTTTTCTATCGGTAAAAACAGCAAGGGGCTGTGCGCGGGTATACGGATAGTTTTCTATCGGTAAAAACAGCAAGGGGCTGTGCGCGAGTATACGGATAGTTTTCTATCGGTAAAAACAGCAAGGGGCTGTGCGCGAGTATACGGATAGTTTTCTATCGGTAAAAACAGCAAGGGGCTGTGCGCGGGTATACGGATAGTTTTCTATCGGTAAAAACAGCAAGGGGCTGTGCGCGGGTATACGGATAGTTTTCTATCGGTAAAAACAGCACGGGGCTGTGCGCGAGTATACGGATAGTTTTCTATCGGTAAAAACAGCACGGGCTGTGCGCGAGTATACGGATAGTTTTCTATCGGTAAAAACAGCACGGGCTGTGCGCGAGTATACGGATAGTTTTCTATCGGTAAAAACAGCAAGGGGCTGTGCGCGAGTATACGGATAGTTTTCTATCGGTAAAAACAGCACGGGGCTGTGCGCGAGTATACGGATAGTTTTCTATCGGTAAAAACAGCACGGGGCTGTGCGCGAGTATACGGATAGTTTTCTATCGGTAAAAACAGCAAGGGGCTGTGCGCGAGTATACGGATAGTTTTCTATCGGTAAAAACAGCAAGGGGCTGTGCGCGAGTATACGGATAGTTTTCTATCGGTAAAAACAGCAAGGGGCTGTGCGCGGGTATACGGATAGTTTTCTATCGGTAAAAACAGCAAGGGGCTGTGCGCGGTATACGGATAGTTTTCTATCGGTAAAAACAGCAAGGGGCTGTGCGCGAGTATACGGATAGTTTTCTATCGGTAAAAACAGCAGGGGCTGTGCGCGGGTATACGGATAGTTTTCTATCGGTAAAAACAGCAAGGGGCTGTGCGCGGGTATACGGATAGTTTTCTATCGGTAAAAACAGCAAGGGGCTGTGCGGATAGTTTTTCTGCCAGTAAAGAGATAGCTTTGCGCGTTTTGCAGAGCAACGTTAATTGTGTCGTGAGACTGAAATCACGACTTGTTTGCTAACGTTACATGGCAACACCGTCCCTTCAACTCCGTGGATTCTCCCTAGGTGTCTGTTACCTGCTCTCGTGATTTAACCACCAGCAGCAGACAACAGTGCTTAGGATAATTCAATATTTTGTTTAGTCTCGTATATTTATTGTTGTCAAATGAGGATCACGCTAACACTTAGCCTTATGTTCTGTTGTAGATCTCTACTTTGGAACTATAATTTACGCTCATGGTTCTCATCTCTAGAATTCCTAAAATATTAGCACCTGACTAGTTGAGTCACAGTCTTTTCCATTCGTCCATTTCCAGGAATGCGCTAAAGTTTCGCGTGATCCACCTGTTGTCAACAGTTATCCTTTCTCATAAGTGTAAAAGTACTTGCTGGAAAAGTGTGGGATTACCACATACACGCATTATTTATTTAACATAGGCTTACATAAAAACGCTTGTAAAGTAAGACTAAAGGAGAAGCTTTTACGGAGTGAATAAACTAACGCCAACCAACTCTACCGAGTTAGTCCCTCGACAATTGAAACAGGTGTATATGCACCACTATTCACCTCCCCTTGATCACGCTTTTCATGTATTGATTCTACTTCAAGTCACGTTTAGCTCACAGCTAGACTTGTGACTCATAAAATATTCGGACACATGCAAAGCAGGCGAGGTGAAAGGCTAATTCGCTTGAAAACTTGTGTCTGTATCATTTCTAATAAAATCAGTCACGCAGAAAGAGAAAAGGCACAAAGCTTTGACTAAGGGTATCGTGAGCATTATTAGCGTTGTGGATTTTTATTTTTCATTTTTTGCTTAAAATACTGCATTCTATTAAAACTAGGTACAGAGATTAGCTGTATTCACACTAGAGCCATATTCAAGGCGAGAAACTCGTCTCAGACGAGTTTTTCCTTCTCTAGTGTGAATACGGCTAATGACGCAGTAGATATCCAGACAATGTATCCATAGTTCCGCTCACCGCTTGGTAGCTGCTTTTGTCTTTCCGCGTGACTTGGATGACGACGGCATTGCAGAGAAAACAACTTGATGCAGCAAGCCTGGTTATACGGCAAGGTAAAATGTTTCTGTCAGTCTTTTATATAGTTAGCATTAAGTTGTTCGCGTGTCTGGTATGTCGCGAACACGCGAACAACTTTGCTAGGTAATAAAAGACTGACAGAAAAAAACCTCTGCTAGCAGGGTAGCTGGCAGACTATTGCAGTCTCGTCTGCAGTCCTTCAGCTACTGCTTTTTCCCAAGAACAATTAGAGTCTGGAACTCTCTACCGTGCACTGTTGTCTCCTCTAACACTCTGTCTAGCTTTAAAGAGACCGCCTTGCCTGCAATACGGGCATTGAAGACACCAGCCCACCTTCGGAGGCTTTAAACCTCTTGACCGCCCTTCTAGTATTAGCGAAAGCTACCATAGAAGTACTGTATCTAAGTTCTTCTTGAGCGAACGTCAAAATCGAGAAATAGAGAGAAAAAGGGTCGACGGGTAGAAATACGAGCGCGCAAACAAACTACAATGTAGGACAAGGACTTTATTCTCGATTTACGGACGTTCGCCAAGGAAGGGCTGCAAGCAGTCTAAATTCTGATGGATTTATATTACATGTCACTATAACTCAAAATATCGTAGGCTTTCGAGTCCCTCTAAATGCAAATGTTCTATTGTTCAACTTGTGAAAAACATTATGCTGCATTCACGTGCATAGCGTAACGTCTCGCCATATATCACGGGGCGTCCCTCTGATATATAATTCTTGATAAGGCGTCTTGTGACAGACCTAGTTATTTTTAGATTGGTATTTACTCTTGTTTCTATGCCGCTGCGGTCCCGTTTATTTAGAATAACAATAGCAGAGAACAACAAGAAATCAGTGCTTGCACGTGCATATCTTGCCAATGTCAGGAGTCTGATACAACGAATTTGATTGGCTAGTAACGTGGCAGTTTCTTGGGACGTTTAGGGACGGACCATTTGATATTTGATGGGGGGAGTGGCTAATTTTTTTTGGCTCGTTATTGTTTTCGCGTCCAGCTTTGCTGCTCGAATTTTTTTCCCTAGAAAGTGACTGTGCTCGATTTTTTCCCCCTGATATTTCTTTTTTTGGTTGAGATATCAACCCAAAAGTTGGTATGCTAATATAGCATCCGAATCAGTTCGGGGTTTTGGTCACCGGGTTTTTGATTTTCACTACTAAGATTCAGAATTCTATTTCCTATCTAAGTGCTCTTTGGTGCATCAGTACAGAGCCTTGTGTTTGGAATTTGTTAAAAATCTGCACTAGTCAGTAGATCTGTAATAATACTTGCATTTTGCACCTAACTAAACAAAGGCTTGGCTATTCAAGATGCCTCAGGCAGTGGCGGGTCCACGAATTTACGAACGAGTGTCGACCAACTGAGTAGTTTGCTTGTATATGTTTCTGCGCGCAGCTATTTTGAAAATCAAACTACAAGATGAATTAAATTCTTATTTCTGGGAGACAAAAATCACGCTGAAGAATTGAGTCACTGAAGAAACATCATAGAAATCTTCCAAAATTAATCATACGATGTTAGTTTCTAAATACTACACCACAGCATCCGCTTTTTATGCGCGCAAAGTCAGTAAAGTTATTGTCGTACATGGCGAGCGCGCAGCGCGAGCCGACCAAAAAAACACTCTGTTCCTAAAGGCGTCAGGTTTCCTAAAAAATAGTAATCAGGAGAGAGTTTTAGAGTGAGCTTGCTCGATTTTTTTTCATCACCAGCTTTGCTTGCGCGTTATTTTTTTTCTAGGTCAGAGGCTTGCTCGATATTTTTTTGGGAATCAGCCACCCCCCCCCCCCCCCCCCCCCCCCCCCCCCCCCCCTCCATCAAGTATCAAATGGTCCGTCCCTTAGCATTTCGTATAGGTAATCATACGACTTCGAATTCAATTTGAGATTAATTACACGAGTGATTTTTTCAAAAAGTATCAAAATTGCACGAGCCCGTACTCACAAGTGTAATAACCCAAATTGAACGAGAATAGAGTCCTAAAGTGTGACGTCACAAATTTGAAAACTTTCGAATTTCAGATTTTAGTCCTCGGATAATGAAAGACCAACTTCGAAGAACGTTGCATGCAAAAAATGAGGTGAATCGGTTGAAACGCGACCGAGCTATGGCCCAATGAATACATATTTTCTTTAACAAATCACTGTATTTTTGGTTCAGTTCATAAAGTTATGAACTGATTCCAAAATACAGTGATTTGTTAAGAAAATTCAGTAAAGTTATTGTCGTACATGGCGAGCGCGCAGCGCGAGCCGACCAAAAAAACACTCTGTTCCTAAAGGCGTCAGGTTTCCTAAAAAATAGTAATCAGGAGAGAGTTTTAGAGTGAGCTTGCTCGATTTTTTTCATCACCAGCTTTGCTTGCGCGTTATTTTTTTCTAGGTCAGAGGCTTGCTCGATATTTTTTTTGGGAAGCCACCCCCCCCCCCCCCCCCCCTCCATCAAGTATCAAATGGTCCGTCCCTTAGCATTTCGTATAGGTAATCATACGACTTCGAATTCAATTTGAGATTAATTACACGAGTGATTTTTTCAAAAAGTATCAAAATTGCACGAGCCCGTACTCACAAGTGTAATAACCCAAATTGAACGAGAATAGAGTCCTAAAGTGTGACGTCACAAATTTGAAAACTTTCGAATTTCAGATTTTAGTCCTCGGATAATGAAAGACCAACTTCGAAGAACGTTGCATGCAAAAAATGAGGTGAATCGGTTGAAACGCGACCGAGCTATGGCCCAATGAATACATAATTTTCTTTAACAAATCACTGTATTTTGGAATCAGTTCATAACTTTATGAACTGAACCAAAAATACAGTGATTGTTAAAGAAAATTATGTATTCAGCAGGCCATATCTCGGTCGCGTTTCAACCGATTCACCTCATTTTTGGTGTGTAGCTTTCAATCGCTATGCCCTTTCGAAATCAAGGAACAAATATTGCTAAATCGCAAATTTTGTTTTTGTGACGTCATCACTTTAGGACTCTATAGTCGTATGATTACTTATTAATAATATAGATGCAAAAATTTTCAGAGAAAGACAGTAGGTTTGTAGCGGCCATAAATGCACCGAACGCGTGCCAAACAAACGAGTAAAGTTTACAAAACCTAACTTGACTTATATAAACTTGACACAACAAATTCATTTTGTACAAGAAGCAGGTGAAATCATTTTATTTTTCAGATTCAAAGGTACAATAACATAGGTTTCTTTCGACAGTTGAATTGCTTTTGAATACAAAAATAAGTTGTTTGTGCATTTTCGGTCAAGCAAACGGGCAAAATATTGATAGATAGATAGATAGACTTTAATAAAACCTTGGCAGCCGAAGGCTGAATTATGGCTATTTACAAAATTATATACATATAAAATGAAAACTAGATTAAAATTTTTTAATAATATATCAAAAACTACTTTAAAATGGGTGATCTCACTAAAAAACTATGAAAGTCAATTAATGGCGTAACGAATTTGCAATGATAAAACTCTGCTGCGCTCGTTTCGTCTTGCTCACAGGGACGTTAAAATATCTTGGGTTCCTGAGTGATATCATACATTCATTACGCGGCGGTAGTAAGTGGTGGAGCCTGTGTGTTGGAAGCAAGACCTGCTCAAAAAGGCGCGCAGTGAGGTCTTCTCTGCGCGTATTTAGCCGTGGCAAACTCAGTCCAGCGCACGCATCTGAATAACTCAAATCTGGAAAGATAATTCTAAAGGCGCGCTTTTGTAGACTTTCCAATTCATCTGATAGATAGAATGGGAGGCTATTGCGAAAAGTTTCACAAGCATATTCTGCTACCGGTCTGATGCACGCAGTGTAGAAGGAAATGAGCTCGCGTGGGTCTAAACGCGCGCGCTTAAGTTGTCTTAAGAGGTACAATCTACCAGCTACCTTCTTGACTACATTAGAAATGTGTGCATTCCATTTCAAATCATTAGAGATGGTGAGACCTAATAACTTTACGCTTTGGACCACTTCAATGTCCTTGTTGTTGATGACGATAGGTGAAAATGCACTATTTGATCTGATTTGGAGCTCCTTACACTTTGTCTCATTTAATTGAAAGCGGTCTGCCTGAGTAGCCTGCACAAACCTATCAACGGCATCTTGTAAGCTACTACAGTCCTTCTTGTGAATCGTCTCGCTCATGGTCGTATCATCTACGTACTTCCAAAGATCAACGCCTTCCATTTGTAGATCGTTGATCATCACTACGAATAGCCAGGGACCAAGCTTGGTCCCTGTGGTACACCGGCTGGGACCCTTCCCCACTCAGAGTAGCAGTCCTGAGATAGCTTAACCCGTTGTTGTCGGTCAGTAAGGAAATCTTGGATCCACAGACGTACCCACTCAGGGATTTCAAAGTTCTTCAATTATCCAAGAGGATTTGGTGATCTATCAATATTACGGGAAAAAACGGGTAAACTTCCACAGGAGACATACCTGAAGTCTTTTCTTGTGTTAAAGTTTCTTTTAACAGCTAAACAACCAAGATTTACAGGAATGACCCGGGAAATAAAGAATGAAAACTAAAACAAGTCGTGCTCAAGTCCATAAGGAATTCACATTTTGCTATCCACAAGTTTCGGAAGATAATTCTATAGGTAATCATACGACTTTTTTCGTTCAATTTGGAATAAATTGCATTTATAAAATAATTGAGTTCGCGCAGAAACATATAACTTAGTGTTTCTGGTTCGCGCGCTCTTATTGGTCGAAAGCTGTGTTTCAAAACTCTATGAAGGTCATAGAAATGACGCCATAATTTACGCGGCAAATCGGCAGATGCGCTATTGAAACTTCTCCTCCCGCGTATGATTATTGTTCTCGCTTTATAGAAATTATTTTATATAAGAAACTAGACGCAGAAACTGCGTGACCTCGGGCTTCTCTGGCGTAAGTTCTTTTAATAATGAGTTTGTGCACGCGTTATCTTAGATGATCAGATTTGTTTAAAAAACTTTAAGATATTTTTTGCACTTTTTTGTCAAATTGGGTGGTAAAATATCCATACCCCCACCACAGAAGGGTGTTGAAAAGTGACCCGCCACCCCTCTGGAATTTCCAAGGGAAAATACAGTATTTGTATGGTATTTGTATGGAAATGATCAGGTAATTGACCCTCCTACCCCTCCGGAATTTCCAATTTCCATTGCCCCGTAGGGGGGGGGGGGGGGGGGGGGGGGGGGAGGGGGTATGGATAATTTCTGGAACCACACATTGCATTGAAGCAATAAGCATAGAATAATCACTGGTGTCATCAGAACAAAAACAATATCTCTTATTTACCCTTTCAGGATTTATGAGAAAACAAAACTTTCCTTTTGTTTGTTCGGTTTTAATTGATGGCTTGGTAAAAACTAACAAAGGAAAGGCATAATCTAGTAGGTCTCTAGTAGGCTATAAAAAATATTTGGTCTCTTGTAACCCCTATCTTATCTGGTTTATCTTTGAAGCAACATCAATATTCCTAAGGTTTACTTCAGAACATATTAATTCACCAGAAGTACTACTATAGAAGTATGAATGCAATTCCCTTAGATAGTTATATTGGCGAGAATGGTTAACGGTAATGCACCAATCAATTCCAGCAGTGACCATGCCCCCCCTGGTCAACCCCCGGAACTTTGCATTTTTTTGAAAAAAATCTGCAAAATTCCCCATGGTGGGACGATGTAGGGGTGCAATTTCCCCAGGGTGGGGCAAAAAAAGTGGTGCAAAGTGCCTGGCCCTGGGGCACATTCACGACTGGAAAATAAAGAAAATGGAGTGGCAATGAATATCTATTTTACAAATAACTTGCAAAAGTGTGTAGCGTGGTTTCTCAACAATCGAAATATCTTTACATGGGCAAGAACAACAACATGTCTACCTTATGCAAAAGCTAGAGAGAGAACATCTAGGAATCGCATAGCTGGGTTTTCTGTGCATGCACAATAAATTTTCAGTGGTTATCATTGGAAAATTAAGACACAGACCGAATATAGACAGCAATCTCTGCTATCACCACTGTAATGAGAACTGGGGCTGATTGAGATAAAAAATTCTCAACTTAAAAGTTGGTCAATGAAATTGCAATGAACCAGTTCCTAATGCCTTGCCAACACGAGTTGGCAGGTATGTTGATCTGCCCATCATCTACAGGGCCTGATTATGCTGTAGAGGTGTAAGCCAGAGTGGCAATCTCCACCACTGCATCTCTCACACCTGGGTTTGCTTGCAGAGTGTACCTCTCCAACTTGAGCATGGTGAGGGTTATCTTTAAGTCTAGGAAGCACAGTTGATGTAGTGGCTAAGCACTTGCCTCTTACTTCTGCCAACCGGGTCCAATTCCCTGTTGGGACACAGAGACATTTTCTCTGTTTCTAACCGTGGATTGAGTTTGGTCAGTTTGTTGTCTTGTTAGACGCTTGTGTTCCCTTAGATTTAAATCTTGGTGATGTGAAAAGCTTTTTTGGACTTACTGCGTGCTGAATAGTCAAGACAAAGGAAGTATTTTGTGTCTGAAACCAGGAAAAAAAGAACATTGCAAGAAAACAAATAAATAGGCATGGAGTAAAAGACAATCATAAAGGATGATGTCCCCAGATAAATATTAATTAGGGGCATGTACTTTTAGCAAGCTAAAGTTTTTGATTGAGTTTTTGGCCCTCAGCAACAAGCCAGACAGTCATCAGAAGTCCAAAAAATATACACCTATGGAGTTAACTCATGCCCGGATTTTCAAAACAAATAGCTCTCAATTATGTTTAAAGATTTCGATCATATTTCAATACAAGATTAAGTTTGTATCGAATCAAGATCGCTTCTTATTTTGAGTAGAGAAACTCGACGTTTTACTTTGTTTAGCAACAGGAATCACAGATTTATACCGAATCTCCGCAAAATATACAAACTAGACACATCAGAGATAGATATTTCTGTTGTAATGGGAAATAAATAGTTTCAAAGACGCAGGAACATTGCGTAGGTTGGTTGTTATATTATAAACTTATGGGTCAAGTCGCACTGTCAGAGGCGAGGCAGACGAGCGACAGACAGAAATATTGAAAAATACCTGGTTTGCGGCATCGGAGTACTCTGACATCCATCAGCATCAACAAATCGACCCTCTGCACAGTTCCTTGTCAAATCATGGTTTCATAAGATGGGTTTTAAGTTCTTATCTTAGCCTATTTAATTTATACTCCGATTCGTGTAATCCAAGATGTCGGCTCATTTCAGGATCCAAAAGCATTCATATATGTCACGCAAGTGTGTGAACTTCCGATTGGCTATATTTTCACCGGCTGTAACCTTTGACGAATAGGCTATAGCCGAAATCTGAGTATCGTGTACTGCTGATTGGCTAATACATACTGATTGGCAGCTGTCAAAGGTGCGTTTTGCGACTGAAGCAGAAAAATACGACGAAGCCCATTTTATACCTCGGGCCTTCCACCGGAAGCCCGAGGAATAAAACATTTTTTTCTGTGCCTTTCATAGAGTTTTGAAAACTCGACCCTCGAATTCTTCCAAAGAACGCCTCGGTTTTACTCTATGAAGGCACAGAATTTATTTTTTATTTCTTAACTCTATTCAGACTTGGGGGGGGGGGGGGGGGGAGCCCCCCCCCCCCCCCCCCCCCCCCCCCCGATTATCCTGATTATCCTGAAATCCTACCTGATTACTCTAAAACCAATTGTCGCTGTGATGGTGAAACTTCGTGACTTTTCCTAAAATTTATCTGGGGACATTTTGGTGTCAATGACATTTTCTATGGCAACCAATTTTTGACAAGCATGTTTTGCAGAAAAGACGTGATTTTTTCATATTGCAAGCTTAAAGGCCCATCACCAACCGGGAGCCTTTGCGCCCCGTTTTCTTTTGTTTTCAAATTGATCCATTGTTTTTCGGGTGTTCTGATTGGCTAAGAGTCCGCAAAGGCTCTCGGTTGGTGATGACCTTTAATGTTGGACACATTGGGCAATTTAGGTGAAATAGGGTGTGTGTGTGTGGGGGGGGGGGGGGGGGGGATCACGAAAACGTTTAACTGCTCAGAGGGGGGATCACGTTAATCACTGTACTAATAGAGGGTGGATCACTGCATTTTGACCTTGTATCACCCAAAATCCTCTGCCCCCCCCCCCCCCCCAATGTTCGAGAAACATCTTTCTTGGTCGCCATTTTGGATTCTATCATGCCACAGTCCTGTTAAAGTGCCACTAGCACCTAATTTCCACTTGCCTGAGATGCCACCAAATTCGGCACACAAGTAGAAGACATCATGATCTTTAGCTCTACGCCATTGTTTTTTTTGCCAGAAGTTGAAAGGAACATGGAGCAATTTCAGGCTTTAGAAAGATATTCAAATTCTGTTTGCATTTCCTTAAAGCTAGTGGTGTTACTCATTAACTGATAGTAACACCAAAAACAAATTCCCATCCGAGCCTTTTAAATAACGTTCATAAAGGGCAAACGTAGGGCTAGCCTGAGTTAATAGACGCCCGCTCAAATCACAAGATTTTGATTTTGAGCGGGGCGTCTGTTAACTCAGGCTAACGTATGGCAAACACAGGAAAAATCATTTCACTACCATTTCCCAGTGTTTTGTAAGAACTTTGAAATTGGTGCTCAATTTTTTCCCCTCAATATTTAGAACGACTTGAGATTGAGCACCAATTAAACACCAATTTGACATTTCATTCAAAAATAATAACAAAATTTTGTTCTAGAGAAGTTTAAAGAGGAAAAAGGGGGTCCACTGTAGCCGGAATTCAGGGAAAATTGTTAAAAGCATTAACGCAAATAAAGATCACAATATGTTAAACTATTGCTTAATGACACTCCCTACTGTCCTCCAAGTTTGATATCCGTCACACGAATATTATAAAAGTATGACCAAACTTTTATTTACAGAAAATGCGTGGAATTAAACTAACAACAGATACACAACTCTGCATACTTCAATATTGCATGCTTGTCTGATGGGACATATTTTTGGAGCAGTTATAACAGTGCGAAAACATTTGCTTGATAACTCAAAGAAAATCCCGTTTATTTCTCTCTTCCAGTGTTTTATTACAGACTTTGGAAATGTCAGAACACAAAAGTATCGAAGAGTATGACTTCGAGAAAGAGCGTCCAACACGTTCTTATATGGACGACCCGGACATCAATTGGAACGAAGGAAAACCGGACTACACCAAGGCAGACCATACTTACCTGAGGGGTAGAACCAAGAAACACAAGAGTGATTCCTTGGAAAAAGTTGTGGAAAACTTAGTGAAGACTTGGGAAATGGAAATAACTCATAAACCAGATTACAAGGTAAATAAAATCCGTTTACAAAAACGTACTTTTTAAGCCGCCAGTCGCCCTTATCGGGTTGTCCTGGGTCCCGATGCAAGCGGAAAAGGCAACGAGCTGGAACATTTCCACATTGATGAGGTTGGAACTGTGGTTTCAAAACTGAATCAATAAACCAGCATAAACGCGTAGGTTGCCTGGTAACGGATCAATGATAACAAGCTGACTTTTAAAGGCCCTAAAGGTGAGTAAGGGGACTCCCATATTTTTGGTCGGGGATGATCGTCGTATATTTTAGGGGTTTTGGGAGATTGGTATCGCTTAGGGCTCTAACGCGGCGGCAAACCTTCAAGAAAGAGAGAGAGAGTACTTGTTGACAAGACGATAAATTAAGCAACATCCAAGGCAGCATCTCAATCAAAGATGGAAATTTCATGATGGGTATCTTTTACGGTGAAAAATTATTTGAGGCACACCCTTTGGGTATCTTTTAGGGGTAAAACTGAAAATTCCGATCGGTCATCACCGACAAAAAATATGGGAGTCCCCCGTCCATGTTTATTTGAATGTCCGCATGTAACCCGTCCCTCTAACTTTGGTTTCTATGATTCTTGTACATTGCCACTATTTTGCCCCCTCCCTATGTTTATGATTCTTGTTCGTAATTGATCTGTGAATTCTTGTTGATGATTGCAAGTTCCTCCATGTTCCGGTCCAAAGATCAGTACGGTTGATACGCCTCTACTTTCTTTTTTCTTTTTTAGACTGGGGAAGTGTCGATCCAGAGTTGTTCAAGCTCATTGTTAACAATGACGCAGTCTTTGACAGCGAAACGCTCAACAAATTTGGCTCCTACAACCTTTTGATACAAAACAACCCGCTGTACGACGCTGATAGCGAGACACTTGAATCATCGCACAAACTGTTCAGGACAGCTTTCAAGGACGGCTTTCCTTGGGAAGTGCAGGAAGTCTTTACAAGTAAGTAGAAGTTAGTAGAAACATTAGCCTACTTTTGACTCGCTCTTGGGCTTTTGCCTCTCTCTCTGTGGGCGCCCTTAGTCCTGTCATCATGTTCTGTCTTCATGGCTTGTCTTCATGGCTTGTCTTCATGGCCTGTCTTCATGTCCTGTCTTCATGTCCTGTCTTCATGTCCTGTCTTCATGTCCTGTCCTCATGTCATGTCCTGTCCTCATGTCCTGTCCTCATGTCTTGTCCTGTCCTCATGTCCTGTCCTGTCCTCATGTCCTGTCCTGTCCTCATGTCCTGTCCTGTCCTCATGTCCTGTCCTGTCCTCATGTCCTGTCCTCATGTCCTGTCCTGTCCTCATGTCTTGTCCTGTCCTCATGTCCTGTCCTGTCCTCATGTCCTGTCCTGTCCTCATGTCCTGTCCTCATGTCCTGTCCTCATGTCCTGTCCTGTCCTCATGTCCTGTCCTGTCCTCATGTCCTGTCCTGTCCTGTCCTCATGTCATGTCCTGTCCTCATGTCATGTCCTGTCCTGTCCTCATGTCATGTCCTGTCCTGTCCTCATGTCATGTCCTGTCCTCATGTCCTGTCCTGTCCTCATGTCCTGTCCTGTCCTCATGTCCTGTCCTGTCCTGTCCTCATGTCATGTCCTGTCCTCATGTCATGTCCTGTCCTGTCCTCATGTCATGTCCTGTCCTGTCCTCATGTCATGTCCTGTCCTCATGTCATGTCCTGTCCTGTCCTCATGTCATGTCCTGTCCTCATGTCATGTCCTGTCCTGTCCTCATGTCATGTCCTGTCCTGTCCTCATGTCATGTCCTGTCCTCATGTCCTGTCCTGTCCTCATGTCATGTCCTGTCCTCATGTCCTGTCCTGTCCTCATGTCCTGTCCTGTCCTCATGTCCTGTCCTGTCCTGTCCTCATGTCATGTCCTGTCCTCATGTCATGTCCTGTCCTCATGTCATGTCCTGTCCTGTCCTGTCCTCATGTCATGTCCTGTCCTGTCCTGTCCTCATGTCATGTCCTGTCCTCATGTCATGTCCTGTCCTCATGTCATGTCCTGTCCTGTCCTCATGTCATGTCCTGTCCTGTCCTGTCCTCATGTCATGTCCTGTCCTGTCCTGTCCTCATGTCATGTCCTGTCCTGTCCTGTCCTCATGTCATGTCCTGTCCTCATGTCCTGTCCTGTCCTGTCCTCATGTCATGTCCTGTCCTGTCCTGTCCTCATGTCATGTCCTGTCCTGTCCTGTCCTCATGTCATGTCCTGTCCTGTCCTGTCCTCATGTCATGTCCTGTCCTCATGTCATGTCCTGTCCTCATGTCATGTCCTGTCCTGTCCTCATGTCATGTCATGTCCTGTCCTCATGTCATGTCCTGTCCTGTCCTCATGTCATGTCCTGTCCTCATGTCCTGTCCTGTCCTCATGTCCTGTCCTGTCCTCATGTCATGTCCTGTCCTCATGTCCTGTCCTGTCCTCATGTCCTGTCCTGTCCTGTCCTCATGTCATGTCCTGTCCTCATGTCATGTCCTGTCCTGTCCTCATGTCATGTCCTGTCCTGTCCTCATGTCATGTCCTGTCCTCATGTCCTGTCCTGTCCTGTCCTCATGTCATGTCCTGTCCTCATGTCATGTCCTGTCCTCATGTCATGTCCTGTCCTGTCCTCATGTCATGTCCTGTCCTGTCCTCATGTCATGTCCTGTCCTCATGTCCTGTCCTGTCCTCATGTCCTGTCCTGTCCTCATGTCCTGTCCTGTCCTCATGTCTTGTCTTGTCCTCATGTCCTGTCCTCATGTCCTGTCCTGTCCTCATGTCCTGTCCTGTCCTCATGTCCTGTCCTGTCCTCATGTCCTGTCCTGTCCTCATGTCCTGTCCTGTCCTCATGTCCTGTCCTCATGTCTTGTCTTGTCCTCATGTCCTGTCCTCATGTCCTGTCCTGTCCTCATGTCCTGTCTGTCCTCATGTCTTGTCCTGTCCTCATGTCCTGTCCTGTCCTCATGTCTTGTCTTGTCCTCATGTCCTGTCCTGTCCTCATGTCCTGTCCTGTCCTCATGTCCTGTCCTGTCCTCATGTCCTGTCCTGTCCTCATGTCCTGTTCTCATGTCCTGTCCTCATGTCCTGTCCTCATGTCCTGTCCTCATGTCCTGTCCTTATGTCCTGTCCTTATGTCCTGTCCTCATGTCCTGTCCTGTCCTCATGTCCTGTCCTTATGTCCTGTCCTTATGTCCTGTCCTCATGTCCTGTCCTCATGTCCTGTCCTCATGTCCTGTCCTCATGTCCTGTCCTCATGTCCTGTCCTGTCCTCATGTCCTGTCCTGTCCTCATGTCTTGTCCTCATGTCCTGTCCTCATGTCCTGTCCTGTCCTCATGTCCTGTCTTCATGTCCTGTCTTCATGGCCTGTCTTCATGTCCTGTCTTCATGTCCTGTCTTCGTGTTCTGTCTTCATGGCCTGTCTTCATGTCTGTCTTCATGGCTAATATTCATGTCTGTCTTTCTGTCATGTCTTCGTGTTCTGTCTTCATGGCCAATATTCATGTGCTGCCTTCATGGCCTGTCTTCAATGGCTAATATTCATGTCCTGTCTTTCTGCCCTGTCTTCATGGCTAATATTCATGTCCTGTCTTCAAGGCCAATATTCATGTCCTGTCTTCATGGCCTGTCTACATGTCATGTCCTTTTCTCATGCTTTGTTCTGCCCTTTGTCCCGTCCTCATGCCCTGTACGTGCTGTCTCCATGTCTTGTCCTAACCTCACGTCATGTCCTGTCGTCATCATGTTCTGTACTGTTCCAATGTCATGTCCTGACCACATGTTCTTTCCTATCCTCATGTCCTGTCCTGCCCGGTCCCGTCGTTTCCTATTTCCATGTTGTCCCCTGCCCTGTCCTCGTGCCCTGTCCTGTCTGGTCCTATTCTTGTCTTGGTTTCATTTGCAACGTGTAAACGTCCCTCAGCTTATCAAAGTGCAAACTCGCTGGCTGTTCTCACCACTGGATGTGTGGTCGCTATTATTCACTGGAAACTGCCAAATTGCAGCATATATCGCAGCATGCATCGTAGACGTACCACTAACCGTGCTCCTTATTTTACTCTAGAGCCACCCCGTGTGGTCTTCTCTTGGCGTCACTGGGGACATTTTACTGGCCCTTACCGAGACAACCCTCCCACGGGCGAAGAAATTGTCATGTATGGAATGGGCGTGGCTGTGGTAGACGACAACCTCAAATTTACATCAATTAATGTTTACTACGATTCCAATCAACTACTCGCCAAATTGGAAGGGAAAACGGCAAAGACAAGCAAGATAAAAACCTGTCCTTTTGCCAATTAGATCTGCCGCGCCAGATGCAAGTCTAGATTTTAAACCCTGTTGTTTTATAATAGAGCAGATTGCGTATGACTGTATAAGCTAGAGCGTAATGCTAAATCACTTAAATTTCACATAGCCACAAAAAAGCTGACGGCGGTTTTATAGCGATCCAAAGCTCTTTTTCTTGCTTCATTGGACACCCTAAAAGATAGATTTACAACATTTCCTGGCTTTCATATAATATTATTACCCCCAAAAAGATACCGCAGGCCACGCTTTTAACCCCTTAAGATACGACGAGCATCCCCGCCCGACGAATGGGAGTCCCCCTCGACGGGGCGTAAGCTCAATTCACACGATAAACAACATAACTTCGCACTGACTAAACGCAACAACACGACACGACACGACACAACACAACAAAAATAAAAAACCCACCAGAGTAAACAACGCGAGGATACCTTTATTTGCATTCTTCTTGTCATATACATTAACCGTACAAAGGCTCGTAACATGGTAATATTTAAACCACACAGATCCCTTATTTTTGTCAGTATTTTTGATCCCTGAGCCAAATTAATGCTACCTTAATTTTTCATTCATGTTCTCGTTGATCTTTCATCCGGGTATGAAACAGCTATTAAGTCCCTACTCCTAACTCTTTGATCCTTGGGCTCACTCGTCGGAGCCCTTGATCCTGGCAATATTTTGGGCTTTGATCCATAAGCACTACCACGTTACGAGCCTGCTTTACGCGCGGCCTTTACATACATTACTTATTCCATGAGCCTATTAGTAGGACCTTCCATCTAAGATATATAAGCGAGGAGTCGATTTTAGAAACAGTTTTCTTGATCAACATAAGTACAGTTGTAGCTTGACAACGCGTCTTTCTAAAAAAAAACTCACTGGTAATATTGGATTAGAAAAT
This sequence comes from Scolanthus callimorphus, assembly GCA_033964015.1. Classification (NCBI taxonomy): domain Eukaryota; kingdom Metazoa; phylum Cnidaria; class Anthozoa; order Actiniaria; family Edwardsiidae; genus Scolanthus; species Scolanthus callimorphus. The sequence continues at coordinate 447,003 of JAWWUD010000039.1, read as the reverse complement.
GAACTAAACAATCAGACCAAAAACAAGATTTTTGTTCCCTACAAGGGAGTCGGGCTTGTAAAAAAGCAAAACAATGGAAAACTGTTCTTAAAATTGTTCAGCTCAGTTGAAAGCCTATACCACCGTTCTATAATGCATTGCGCACCGTGTTATTCATGTTCTTGATATCCCAACTAAACTAATTGATTGAGAGGCCCTTTTTTGTTCGTTTTGAAAACCAAAACACAATCATCACGGCGCACAAGGTATCATAAAACAGTGGCTCAGATTCGTCGCGCAAAAGAAATATAACTTTATGTGGAATAGAAGATCGAGCCAAGAAAAGTTGTTCTTTTGTCAAAAGTTGACAAAAATTGTCGAGGAACTTGTGGAAAAGCCTAAGGACGGAGAGCCCCGCTTGATATCTATCCCCGACATCGCTAGAAAACTATTAATGAAAACTTAAAGAAAAAGACCGTACTATGACGGAGACAGATACGGGAGTGCCATGCATTGCTATATAAAACGTGATAACATTTGTAAGGAGAGCATAAAAGTGCAACTTTTTCAAATTGGAAATCCACCTGTTTCCCCACGCGGGAATTCGGGTTCTGTTTATTTATGCGACTGTGTATCATTTGCGTTTAAATGGCCGCTTGATCTATGCAACTAAATAAAACATTAACGTCTGCATGCATCACTGAAGGTCAACCTACGATATCCTAAAAACTGGTTCACACTTAATCCAAGGTACAAGCACAGGGAGCAACTGTCGTCACGGGCGTAGCTAGGAAGAGTCCCCTTCTAGCAACCAAAAATACAGTACCGGTGAATGATTGGGGCATTATTTAAAATAAAATAGAAAATGGGCCCCCTTTAGCCCCTCGCATTAAAAAACCTGGCTACGCCCCTGGCCGTGAAGTAGACAAACGCAAGTAACAAATCAGCATTGTTTGCTTCCCTGCACGGTGCGTTTGCGTTATTCACATATGAGTAGGATAACCGTGCGCTTGAGTCTAAGTGTGAACCAGCCCTAGCCCTATGATACGTTTACACTGAGCGATTCCAACAATACTGTTGACACACGGTGTCAGTATCAGTCTAGACATTGATTACCACGACTAGACTGCCATGTCTTGCTATCACTATAATGTCCTACCATAGACATGTTCTACCCCACCTTTCGCGACGGGGAGCACTGACCATGCACACAATTATTTTACAGTGTTCAGAGCGTTGCATTTCGTGATAGTATATCATGGTGCCATAACCCATAAAAGTCTAAAAAGTCTATACTAACGAGGAAACGGTAAAGTAGTAATTTCGATCCACCGTTTGGTCTAAAACTGGTTTAAGTGATATGTAGTCATAGGACAACAAACCAATGGTGTTTCCCTCGCCACTTCAACCGTAGCTTTGTGGTTGATGTTTGCAATTTAGTAGCATTGCATCTTTTAGATGCGTGCATTCAATTGAAATGTCCCGGAATGACATCAGAAGCGAGCTTTCAGCAATGAAATCTTGGGCAAGAGGTCTTATATGTGGTTATTGTGTTGAGCTGTGCATTGGACCATGATTTTGATGTCAAGTGTTTTATGTTTTTTTGTCTTTCCGTGAGAGGGCAATCCCTTTTTGGGGAACGTGTCCTTTTAGAGATGATTCATTCTTTCAAGACAGGCTTGAAGGTAATTCCGTTAGCTACGGGACCCTGAAGCGTGAAGCTCACAACAAAGTAACCAGGCTACCAGCAGTAAAATCCTTTTCCACTTGACCAATATCAGCACTTTTTCCCACATAGACCTCAACATTACCTTGTGTGAGTTCAATATAAGGCTGTGCGCGCTTTCGGCCTGACCTTGAGTGCATCCTGATTCTTCCGCTGCATTCTCGGAGCTTTTTTCGGCTTTCGACTTCCCAAAATCTCTGAATATCCACCGAATTCTCGTAATCTTCATTTCTTCGTAGGGTGTTATACGTTATCAGACGATACATCCCTTCGCCTCCGTTCCTGAGATAGTGTGTAGACATAACACTACGATAATGGTTCACAGATCTCTCCTGGCACATCTTTCTAGCCTTATGAAATTCTGCTGTGTACTGGAAAGTATTCCCATCAAGAATTTGAAGAAATGATATGACCATTTGATAATAGTGAGGGAACGGATCGTAAGGGAATGCTTTGCTCCATATATCTACAATTCTGAGGCCTTTGTCCAACGTGTAATACTGTGGCCCGCTAAATAGCACACTTATCTTCATCAGGTGGTATCCCATACCGCCAATTCCCTCTACCAAGACAATGTCGTCCAAAAGCTTGCGAAGGTATTCAAGCTGCTCCCTTGGTAATGTTTCGATCTGATCGGTGGAGCTCAAAATAAAATGGGCTTGAAGTCGCTTCAGTTCAGACTTTGTTGAATGGGGAAAGTTTTCTTCAGAACAAATAGCCTTGCATGTCCGTACCACGCTTTCTGGGGCTCTCCTTCCTCCCTTCTTTCCCTTGTTGAAAGTTTTCACCAAAGACAGTCGTACGTTGTTGGCTTGAATTTGTGTATCTTCTGGGTGCTGCAATGTTACTTCTGAATGCACAATATTATCCACAATGTCAAGTAGGTAAAACGAGTCGCTTATGCAGGTACGAAAAAAAGCAGGTGCTTTCGATGAAATGAACTTTAGGGTCTCATCAGAGTCTCCACCACACTCATGCTTCATGATCCACTCAATGCAGACAAGCCAAACTTTTACTTCTCCAATGAGAGGGTATGCAAACGTTGGAGGAAAGTCCCTTGCCCTTTTGTATGCCTGGATTGCCTCGTCTGCAGCTATTTGGAGCTCTTCTATGGACTTAATTTTCTTTCCGTTTGATTTTCTTTCCATTTCACAATACAGAATGTGGCCTTTCGTGTCATATATCATTCTTGTCCTTGACTTCGCATTTCTTGCTCTAAATGCTCTGTCGATCATATCCTTCGCTTTGGGAAATGAAGGCGGAGATAGTTTCCTTGCATAGAAGCGAGCAGCATTTGTGAACACGTAAGCATCATTCGTTTTCTCGGCGGCTTCTCGAAAAATCTCTGCTGCACGTTCTGTATTTGTATCTTTCAGTTCCTCGAAAAGCAAAGAAAACTTGGTTCCTTTTCGGCTGTCATTAGGTTTATTACGAACGAATAAATCACTCATGATGAGCCCAGAAAACGTCCGTCATCGAAGATGGAATACTTCAAAAACTGGCGTGTAACAGCAAAGAGATCCCTTTTCTGATCTTGCAGCAACTTCTTCAAAACAAGTTCAGCAACCACGGGGTGCTGTAAGGTATACATTTCAGGAAAGTCTTCCTGCTGATTTAGTCTGTCTGTGCGATGCTTTCGAACCGGATGAGCGGACACCATTAGATTCAGCAAATGTTCAGTAAACAACTGGTTTATGTCTTCATAAGTCACACCTTCATTCGTTCTTCCTTGACGAAAGTTTTGTTGAAAAGCTTTGTACAAAAGTGCAGCCGGTGTTGCCTGCCCTGCATATTTCTGGACAAAAGCGACAAGTACTGCAATTTCCCTTTCAAGCGGAGACATTTCATCTAAGGTTTCGAATATTATTTGTTGCAGCTTCGGGCGAAATCCCTCGAGCATCGCCATCAGTGGAAAATGGAAGACGCGTCTCGGTGCGAGGGACCCATTTGAAAAATCTTCAATGTATTCTTTATACTTTGCTTGGAATTCATGCAGATCAGTAACTGATTCTTCGAGCTTAACATTCACAGAAAATTGCTTGACAACATGAGAACAGTCCGGAGGTAAGTCGATGACATTGAGTTTGGAACCATGTTGACATTTCAGTAGAATTGCTCTTTGACCTCTGTTCTCGAGAACCCTGGCCAACCGACTAGTTAGGACTTCTATTCTCATGTGCTTCCCATCAAGCAGGACCACAGGCGTTGTGTGACAGATCCCTTGCAGTGTGCTGATTCGATCTGCAAGAGCGTTAATAAAGATGCAATCATCTTCGTATTCGTAATAGTGATCCTCGAGTCTTGCAATGGCACATGGATACGATTTATGTAGATCCCACAAGACGCGTCGTGCTATTGTGGTGCCGCCTGTTCCAGGTGAATGACGTATTTCTACAATGGAAGGGTGTTTTGGGCCGTTGCTCTCCAGAAGACGTTGGAGAAAGTTTTTCACTTCGTTCCCTAGCTCTCTTCTGGCATCATGGTTATCATACAAGCTTGCAAAAGAAATCCAATTGCCTGACAAAAAAGACTCGCGGTGACGTTCGAGCTCGTCTTTCAGTTGTTGCTCATTCAACTCATCGCCGTAAGGTGTCAGTAGGTCTTCGCAGCCTATATACATCACATCGAGGTACTCCTTTAGAAACAAATACTCATTTTGCTTCAGGTTTGCTGTTAAGTTTTCTTGCGATGTTGGAATTTTATACTCTTGGACAGAAGGAACATTGAACATTTCACTGAGACCAGAACTAAGAAGTGAAGGAGGTAAATTGCAAGTTTGGAAATCGACTTTTGTGTGCGGCAGCGGGCCGAAATCAGGTTTTACTGCAACAAACTGGACAGGGAATTCGTCAAAGTTCTCTAGGAGTCTGTTGATAGTTGTTTCCAAATAAGGGATGTTTCTCTCACGGAAAGGCAGCATCAAACAGATGATAGGCTTATGTTTGTCAAATTATCAGGGTCTGAGCAAAAACTAAAAAACTTGCTAATTTGTTTCACGGAAGATGCTTCCCAATCTGCCAAACCTTGAGGCCCGCCATCAGCTGGGCTATCATCATCTCGTCCGTTCACAAAAAGCCACTGAGTCTTGCTCGGATCAATCTGCCTTGCTAAGTTGGCGGTGAGGTGGCTTCTTATTTCTGATGGAGTTATCATGTTGATAAGCCTGTCTTTCCCGTCTTTTGACGAGAAGTCATTGTACATCCCTTTTCGTTCTGAAGATGGGTCAAAGTCGAGGACCATTTTCCAAGAAACGTTTCTCAAACTTGAAAAATGCTGCAAGTATTCAGCTGACATAGCATCTGTAATCAGGATATACTGATTCTTGGCAGCATTGAACTCGCGGACACTTTCGCAGAACCTGACCCAGTCATTCCAGCTTGGCTCACTCACATCACGGCCTACTGATGACGGAAGAGCTGGCTCTTGCTCCGGATAAGCCAGTTTAGCCATCGAGTCAATTTTTTTCTCTATTCTGTCGACTTGGGCCTGAACAGCCGACTCATTCGCGTATTCCTGAAGAAACATTTCGCGATAGAATCTACCTGTCTGAAGAACGTCATCTGCAACCAAACAAAAGAGGCAGTTCAATTTCCCAATCGGATTGTCCTTTGTGCAATATCCACAAAAAAACCCGAAGGGTCTTCTCCTCATCGTAAGGGAACTCCAAGCGGTCGAATATACACGACCATTAGATAAGGTGAGGTTTGAGGACTTAACGGGCTGCAAGAATGGCACAAGTTGCGGACAGCTTACAATCATGAGAGCTTTTTTTTTTTTTTTTTTTTTTTTTTAATAGCTTTTTATTAAGTTTTATAGACTATTACAAAATACAAATTTACACATTAACATAAACTTTAACATTGATTCCTCCCAATAACCTCCACCCCCCCCCCCCCCCCCCCCCCAAAAAAAAATATATATATATATATATAATAATAACACAAATATATATAAATCGAATTATAAAAAAAAAAAAAAAAAGACGAGGAAAAAAAAAAGAAAAGAAAGAAAGAAAGAAAGGGAGGTAGTCGGGTACCGTCATATTATCAAGAAACAAATGGTTTTATAATGAGGATAGCAAAGTATTCCATTTTCTATTGTGAAATACGAGCTTGTTACCTTCTCTCGCTATGAGTTCTTCGGCTTCATATGTTTTTTTTACTCTGTATAGTAATAAGTTTATTGATGGGAAAGAATTGTTGAGCTTACATGAGAAAATGAGATATTTGCACTCCAAAATGATGTAGTTAAACAGTAGCAAATCGTCCGAGTCCAAAGGAAGGATACCAAAGAGGACAGTTTTTAGATTATGTTGCCAGTGGAGCCTCTAATGAGGCTTGCTTGTGTAGCAATAATATTCTGAATCTTAGACTAAAATTAGATTCGTTACCTCGTTTCGACATAATGTCTTCCTTATGTAATCATTCTAGTTTATCCAAGGCTGATGTTGATCTACAGATGCCTTGTACTACTAGTTTTGAATACTATACTTCACATGATTTTCATTCAAGTGATGAAATCCAATCCTGCCTGTCTGACAAAAACTTTCTCAGCTTTACATTTCAATATCAGAAGCTTGAGTGCTAACTTTGTATCCTTTTTCCAATTATTAGAAGATCTGGACCACCATTTTCCTGTTATTGGACTTTCAGAAACACGCATATTGCATGGATCTGACCCAATCTCTAATACAAACCTCCAAGGCTATAATTTTCTATCACAGCCAACCTTGTCTGAGGCAGGGGGGGTTGGATTTTTTGTCAAGGAAAATTTGCGTTTTTCAATACGTAGTGACCTGTGTTGTTCTGAGCCTGAGTTTGAGTCTCTGTTTATTGAATTAGATACCCATAATCAGCATAATATTGTTTGTGGGGTGGTGTATAGACATCCTAATTCAAAACTTGACACCACTCTTAATTTCCTCTACAAAGCAACCGAGAAATTAAATAAAGAAAACAAGTACTGTCTTTTAATGGGAGATTTTAACTTAAATCTCCTGAACTATGAGACTCATTCTGACACAGAAGATTTTGTTAACACTTTAGGCGCCTATGATTTTCATCCGCAGATCCTCAAACCCACCAGAATTACAGATCACTCCGCAACCTTAATTGACAATATATTTTTAATTCTCTGGAACACCAAGTTACCAGTGGCAATATCATCTCTGGGATAACAGATCACCTCCCAAATTTTGTTATCATAAATAAATTAGCAGCATTACCACATAATTTTAAATTGTACAAAAGGGACTTCTCCGCTCTAGACAAACAGGCTCTCATATCTGAAGTGTCCTCTACTGACTGGACTGGGGTTTTCCCATGCAATGATAGCGCCAATGTGAATGATATTTTTCAGTCTTTCTATAGTCACATTGCCAGGGTCATTGATAAACATGCTCCTATGAGAAAATTATCCAAAAAGGAAGTAAAATCTCTCTCCAAACCATGGGTCTCAGTAGGCCTGAAAGTTTCTATAAAGAAAAGAGATCAACTCTACAAGAGGTATCTCCTTTCTAGGGACCCTTACTATTTAACCAAGTATAAGTATTATAGAAATAGGATATGTCATCTCCTCAGGGCTTCTAAGAGAAATTATTACCAAAATTATTTTAATATGAACAATAGAAATATGAAGAATATCTGGTCAGGCATTAGATCACTGGTCTCACTCAAGCCTAGAAATGCTAGCATTCCTTCAAAAATTATATCAAATAATAGAACTCTAGTAGACCCCAAATCTATTGCTGAAGAATTTAATACTTTCTTTGCCTCAATTGGAAGCACACTCTCTGACAAAATTGCTCCTACAGATATTAAACCTGAATCCTTTCTTGGGCCTCCACTGGTAAATAGTTTCTGCCTCTTCCCAGTTACTTCAGTAGAAATTGAAGATGAAATTCGGAATTTAAATTCGTCGAAGGCAACAGGTCCTTTTAGTATTCCTGTCTGCCTGCTAAAAATTTTGGGGACTTGTTTGTCAAAACCACTTGAAATCCTCTTCAATCATTCATTTAGGAGTGGCTGTGTCCCAGACCAGCTTAAGTTAGCTAATGTTATACCAGTGCACAAAAAGGACTCAGTTAACCTCTTGACCAATTACAGGCCAATTTCTTTACTGTCAGTATTTAATAAAATTCTAGAAAAACTCATGTATAAGAGGCTTATCGCCTTTATTAACAAATACAACATCTTGTATGAGAAGCAATTTGGTTTCCGCGAAGGGCATTCTACTTTACATGCTGCTCTACTTATTACTGATCGTATTCAAAAAGCTATAGAAGAGGGCCAGTACTCCTGTGGTATCTTCCTCGATTTTTCCAAAGCATTTGACACGGTTAATCACAATATTCTTCTGAAGAAGCTTTCTCATTATGGAATCAGGGTATTGCCAATCAATGGTTTGCCTCCTATCTCTCAAATAGAAGACAGTCTGTTGCTATTGGTAATACCTACTCAGAAAATCTAAGTGTGTTCATGGAGTTCCACAGGGTTCAGTGCTAGGGCCTCTCCTATTCCTCATCTATATAAACGACTTCTATAGATGTAGTCGCTTTTTTAATTTTCATATATTTGCTGATGATACAAACCTCTTTGCTTCTCATACTAGCTTACAAACACTAGAAAAGGGCATCAATGAGAATCTTACATTGTGTCTAATTGGCTTACAGCCAATAAACTTTCCCTTAATATTGATAAAACCAACTTTGTTATATTTCATCCACCTCAAAAAGCCTCTAATTATGATGTACGACTAGTGATCAATGGACAGTCTATTAAGAAAGCTAAGTGTATTAAGTACCTTGGGATTCTCATTGACTCTCATCTTAGCTGGAAACAGCATATATTGCATATTTCAAAAAAGGTTAAGCGTTGTGTGGGCATTCTCTCAAAAGTCAGACATTATGTAAATGCTGCCACTCTTTCCATGCTATATTATTCACTAATTTATCCTTTTCTAACCTATGCAGCTGTGACATGGGGGAACACCTACACAACCACCCTAAGGCCTCTTCTTGTCCTCCAGAAGAGGGCAATTCGATTAATGACTTTTTCGGAATTTAGAGCTCATTCAGATCCAATCTTCCATGCCCTTGGTCTACTTAAATTACCTGAAATAATATTTTTGCATAATGCACTCTTTATGTATGATTTCTATTCAGATCGTCTGCCCTCTGTTTTGATTGTTTCTTCTTATCAGTTAACAGGATACATCAACACTATACCAGACTAGCAGCTAAGAAAACGTATTTCCTTCCTAAAATAAGAACTAATTATGGAAAATTTAACATCCGCTTCCTAGGCGCTAAAGTCTGGAACTCAATTTCTGAAGAATTCAAAAGTAAATCACGACCCTCTTTCAAGAAACTTTTGATTGACTCCTTCATCAATTCATATAATACTAACTAAGTTTTCACCATTCCTCCTAGTTATATATATCTAGATAATCTTTAAGCCACTTTCCCTTGTTCGTTTTGTATTAGTGTTTTGTCCTGTATCTGCTGCCCGTGTATCTTGTTGATGTATCTACCTACAACTCTACAATTATTTTTCCTATAGACCCTAGGCCGAGGTACTTGGCTCGATTAGTCCTGACTATTTCCAAGTGCCTTGTGCTCCATTAACCTGTAAAAACAAACTCATAAATCCTGTATCTTTTCTTACGAGTGCTAAATAAAGTGTTGTTGTTGTTGTTGTTGTTGTTGTTGTTGTTGTTGTTGTGTTGTTGTTGTTGTTGTTGTTGTTGTTGTTGTTGTGACAGCTGTTAAAAAAGAAACCGGAAACAGTGTTCCAAAAAGCAGTAATCTTAGGGCAATTGTATAAGAAATGTTCCAAAGTTTCAACTTCTGAGTGGCACCAGTGACAAAACGGGGTATCAGTTAATTTGAATTTAAAAAGCATATCATTAGTGTATAATATTCTACTGAGTACTTTGTATTGAAATTCTCTTAATTTGGGACTAAGTGTAACTCTAAAGGGTAAAGAATAAATTGCTTCCCAATCTAAATCTATGTCCATATTGAACTTCAGATTATAATTTTGCAATGCAGTAGGTATGCAGCAAATTTTAGATGTAAGAAAATCGTATAGCTTCCGTGATTTAATAGTAGACATGTCAATAGAGGTGGAATCATCTGCTTCAAAAACATATTTAGAGGATTCGAGGGGAACAGTAGAAGGATGAATAGATGCTCTTTCGAGTTTTAATACATTACGCCATGCCAAAGGAAGAGTATCAAAAATACTGTAAAGGTAAAACCATCGTTACCGGGGGTTTTATTATTTTTAAAAGAATCCAATACTTCCGAACATTCTGAAAGTTTTATCTCCCCCTCGCAAGACTCCCGCATGATGCTAGTTAATTTCGGAATTTTTTCCGAATTCAAAAAGGAGCAAGACTGCCTCTCTAATATGGGATACGAAGTATCGTCATACAAATCCGCATAAAAGCTATACAATTCGTCCAAAATGACTTTTGGATTGACACACTCCTTTCCGTTAACGAGAAACAATTTTCTTACACAAGACTTATTCTTCTTAGATTTTTCAAGGTTTAGGAAATATTTTGAATTTCTTTCCCCGTGCTCAAACCACGTAGCTCTTGCCCGAATAATTGACCCTCGTGTTAAATATTCATATTCTTTCTCATATTTACATTTTAAAACATCAAGCTCCTCTTGTGAAGTTTCTGAAGGAGAAATTGCTATGTTATCCTCGGCTACTTTAAGTTCTGATTCTAGTTTAGAAAGCTTACTCCTGCGTTCGCGCGCGATTTGCTTGCTATATCGAATACTATGCTGGCGAACTTTATATTTCATATAATCCCAAACAATCCGTGGATCATGAGCAAACGAGGCTTCGCACTCAGCTCGCCAAGCGGGCAGATTATTTTTTATCAAGGATACGTATTCTTGGTCGTGCAATAAGCTAGTATTAAGTTTCCAAAAATTGCTTCCGCGAAGTTGATCTTTCAAGCTGTTAATCATAAGCGTGACGGCACTATGATCGCTTTTTATCGAGGTTACAATCTCAGCTTTTTCGATATCATCCTGTAGCAAATCGCTTACAAAAATGTAGTCCAATCTCCGTTGGATCAGAGGTTTTTTTTGTCTCCAGGTATAGCGTTTTAAGTCGGGGTTCCGAATTCTCCATATATCGTCAAGATCATGGTCCGAGAGTAAATCATTAAGAACATTTACTGAGTCCTTGAAAACAGGCTTAGGAGAACAGTCAAGAGATGGTTGTAAACAAACGTTAAAATCTCCAGCTAGTAAGACCCTGTGCTGTGAATCTGAGGTACTACCTAGCTTATTTTCTATTAACTTGGAAAGTTTGTCAAAAAATGCGCGCTGTTTTGTGTTCTTATAAGGTGCGTAGACGTTGATTAACAAGAATCTTTCATCCTGAATAATAGTATCGAGAAGTAGAATCCTACCTTCATCGTCGGCTTGCACGTTTTTAACCTGGAAATCAAGAGAATCTTTAACCAAAATCGCTACTCCTTATTCTGGGATTGCCCATGACTGAAAAAGATACTGCCATTCCACTGTTCCCGCCATCTTTGCTCAATCTCTTTGCTACTGTTTGTCTCCTGTAGAAAGCAAATATCTGCATTTTGATTTCTTAGCCAATTGAAAATTGACGCTCTTTTTTCTACAGTACGAATACCTCGAACATTTAGCGAGATAAGGTTGAAGTTTATATTAACCATTGAAATAGAAAATTAAGGTATTGTTAATGCGAGGGAGCCGGCTACCGCCCAAACAAAGGATAATGAACAAAGTACGATAAACAAAGAGAAATTGATGAAACGTAGCTGACATGAGAAGGCCAAAAATGCTACGACTGGCTGGTTTCGTGCTGGAGAGATAACGTTATTTAACGCACCCGGGCTCCTAACAAAGGAAAAGTTTGAACTACAAAAATGCTAAGCGAACTAAGTGTTAATCACTTGCAAATCTCTTTTCTTTTCAAAAAGTTAGAATCTGAAAAAAGTTTATGCTAATTTTCTGAGCTAACTTTTTAAAAAAAAAAAACATGGAAAATTAAATTATTATTTGAAATTGTTATAGCGTAGCTAGGATATTATGCTATTGCTACCATTATATTTTGTTTGTCAGTATTTCTTTATGACTTCGTTCTTCAATGGAAAACCGGTTTAGAAAAGAAAAGGATGCTGTGACATAGGAGGCCGACTTTATCGAGCCTCAGGAATGTATTCTACATCATTAATATAGAGCCTATATGGCTCTCTCTTGCTAAAATAGACCTTTTTCCCTTCCTTTCTAGCCGCGTCGTGGATTGGGAGGAGTTTTTTCCTCATCTGAGAAACTTCCTTCGGAAGATCTTGGCCAATTCCGAGACTAAGACTCGCGCTAAGCGTAGATCGATAACCGTAAACGCGCTCCCGATCTCGGTATCTCAAAAACCGGGCGATTATGGTTCTTGGCTTGGTGGAGGAATTATTGCGACGACCCAACCTATGAACCCTCTGAAACTCGATCTGTCTTGCATCCTCCAACCCTACTGTAGACTCTAAGAAGCTATACAAAAGCTCTTCTGTGTTCTCCTCTTCAAACTCCGGAATCCCATGAAATCGAAGATTCTCTCGACGATCGTAAACCTCATAGTTGAGTAACTGGCATTTCAGCGCCTCCAGTTCTTTTCTGGTATCTCCCTTAGCCTCGCAAAGCTTTTGCTTGCTTGCTTGAACCTCACCGTCAATAAAGCTGACCGACTGCTGTAGGGCTTGAATTTCCTTTACGTTCTCGTGTACTTGAGCTTCGATTTTACTAAATTTATTTTCTAGACTGCCAACAGCAACATTAAGCTTATCTATAACACCATGAAGACCCTTGATTTCCGTTCTTATCAGACTAAGCTCACTCAGTTTACCGAGAATCTCATCTAGTTTGTCTTGTGTCGTTTCGGCCATTTCGAGAGCTTGAATTATAGGGTCCTCTTCTTCCTCTAAATGATCTGGTCCCTTTACTTTCTTTGCAACTGGACTTTTTTCTGTCGATGAAACACTGCTACTGCTAGATTCTCTCGCTCGCCTTTTAAATCCGAAAAAGTTATCCATAGACTGATAGTAAGATACAATTTTCAGGAGCCCGTCAAAAACACGTCTTTACCGCTCCATGTCTCCGACCCAGACCAATCATGAGAGCTGTTAAACGCTATATAAATGCCTTCGATAGCGCGAGGCCATTGCAACGGGAAACAATCCACCCATAATGTACACTTATACCGTAGGAAGAGTGCAATGGGCCATTTTAGTGTCCACCTTGTACAGGGATAGAAAGAAAGGTAAACAGGACCAAACGGTTTATTAAACTCAGTCCAACCCACAAATGAACCAGTCTCAATAACGACTCCAACAGAAGGGAAGTTTTCTCAAACTGGGAATCGATCCCAAACACCACAGCTTTTCAGAAGAATAGGCCATTTGCAGTTGAACAGTCAATATGTGGTTATTACGTCGCTTACGAGCCTATCAATAGACCTCTAGATTCCTAAGGGGAAATCAACCGAGCATGACTGGAGGGCAAACAAACTTTTTAGTTGTCATGTTTACGAAATTGCAAATAAATTTTACTGCTGACGTTTTGCATATTGGAAGTTACTGTGCGACTACGTCAACCGGGCCATTTTGTAAGAAGTTAGCAAATCAGAAAGCGAGTACAGAACATCTTGAGATCTTAGACATCGAAATATTCGTTTTTCTATAACAATTGTGATAATTATTAGTAGAAATAAAGGGGTGGCGAATGGTCCTTCAAAAAAACTGTTTTCTCGCGAAATTTTAGGCGTTCTCGAATTCTCGTATTTTAAATTTGCCGTTCTCGGATCTCGGATTTTTTTTCAGGTCGTCTCGGATCTCGGATTTTCCAGTTTGTTGTGTTTATATGGCGAATCTCAAATCGAGTTCTCGATCTCGGATTTTGAAAGCGGCGTTCTCGCGTTCTCGGAATTCTCGCATTGACCATTCGCCACCCCTAAATAACTTAAAAACACTTATTACCCATCGACAGACGTATTGCAGGTATTAAATTTCCGTTTGGTTGTGCGGGTCGTCAGTTAGTGACATCACAGATGTGTTGCATGACACGCGAAGCTAACACAAGACGCCTAGGGGGTGAGGCTAACCTTAATTCAGTGTTGAAAGAATAGCTCCTAGGCAATCATTAGGCCGACTCTGGGACCTTATCTCGTCCTATCTTGCCTTATCTCGCAGCTTCCTGATTGGCACAATTTTTCCATATCTCGCTTTATCTCGCAAGTACAAATCACCAGTTATAAATTGCTAATTCAGGTTGTCCATTTTTTCCCTTATCTCGCCTTTCAATTGGACCATTTCCCCCTTATCTCGCATAAACTCGGTGAGATCCTATCAGTATCATATATCCGGGCATGAAGTACTACAGCCAAATCTTTTTATATAATAAATATTTTGGCTGAAGAAACTTACCTTCCAGGATCTGGTTTATGTTTTCTGCATCTGCATCAATAGCAATTAAATCCTTTGATATGCCTGACCAGAATGATTCAAAATCTCCATCACTCATTTTGTCATTGGTCGGGTGGCTCAGCAACATGTTCTTGTGCTGTTTCAGCGAATGCAAAGTAGCTTTGTAGCCTAATTTCTTTACTTCCTTTGCACAAACGTTTGAGAACAAGAGCACAGTTGTGATCAGCGAGAAATCCCACTTGGCAATGTTTCCAGTGTTGAAACTGGTAAGTTCGTGGCTTTTAAGTTTCATGCTTCCTTTTGCTAAGAATGTTGCATCACTAGGCTGATTAGACCATTTGGGGTGAATCTTCATGAACACATTTCGGAGGGCTGGTAATCCTATCCCATACAACAGCTTGAAAATTCGTAGTATGTTGATTCTGAAAAAGAAAATCCAAATTTACTGAGTGACCATGTGTTGCTGGATCCACCTAGTTTTCCCGTAAAGCTAGTCATACCATGGACCTAATACAGTACCGGCATGAGAAAAAAAAAATGGAAAAAAATTATATGAATAAGAAATACTTTAACCAGTTAGAGACGCCCATAGAGTATGCCTTTGGAAGTTAGGAGGAGAACAATTATAAAACATGGTGAAAGGACATGGTAAAATACATCTCACATTAAGTTTAAGTTATTACTTGAAATCATGGCGACTGAGGGAGCTCTCATTATATCTGTATTTTTGATTTGTTTTTAATTTCACATTTCTTGGAACCTAATGCCTATGTATTTTTATATACATGGTACCAATAAACCATGTCTATTTCTTATTTACGGGGGGGGGGGGGGTTGTTTTTTGTTTTTTGGGGGGAGGGCCACACATTTTTAAAGCTCATTTAAAGGGACGAGGACCCCAAGATTTTTAGCGGATTTGGGGAGGGTCACAATTTTTCAATGAGCCATTTATCGTAACACAGTCCATTTCTGCATTTTATTATCATAAAGATGCAGAAACGTAGACAGCTTTTTGATGTAAAGTTATTTTTACTACAGTACTGGTGCCATACACAATTCTATTGAGACTATTTGAGTCAGTAGAATAAATCTTGCATCGCAGAAATTGATTTGCTATTCTATTTTGCCCAAATGTGTGTCCAGAAAATATCCATCCCCCCCCCCCCTTCCCCCCAGAAGGGTGTTAAAGATATTTTCTGGAACCACACAATAACACATACATGCTGGGACCAACCACCCCCCTAAATGAGTCATCAAAACGTGGGCAAAAATCAATTCTCAACATAACTTTCTACCCTTTGTGTCTATTTTACCAAACTTCGTACATTGGATGACATTATGAAGACACACATTTTTCACCTATTGAGTGGTCGCCATGGTGTTTGTGACGTCACTGGGGATGACGTAATTATTGGACTATTTTTTATTATGTCGAATCTGCTTGCTTTTTGTAGCGGCAATGATAGATTATAACAAGAGAAGCTGAAATCGAAAAACCGTTTGCGTTTTGGGTTTATATTAGCTGAGTTATGATTTTTTAATGATTCGTATAAGGTTGGATCTACCTTAACTGTCATTACACAGTCAAATATCTTAGTATATAAGTTATACTAGTTGACTACAAAAGAATTGCAATCATTTCCATTCTCGATCATCTATTTTCCGTGTTTAAAATCTAAAAATGTAAACTCATGACGTCATAGATTATGACGTCACAATCTAACAATGCTTTCTATCTTCGCTCTAAGGACGAAATTCAAAATTTTAAAATCATACGATTTTAGATACCATTTTGCTTGACACTTAACAACAGAAATCGGTTCAATTGACGAAATACTCGAAAAAAATAACCAGTAAGTTTGTTTTACCGTACATTTGTTACTGTAACAAAATATTTAGGGGAGGGGAGGGGGTCAATCTTTGAAAAACTAGAACTCAGCTGTTTTTTATGCTATCAACAAACGGTTTTCGGTTTTCAACATCTCTTGCTGAGGTGTATCATCGCCATTACAGAAATAGTGCATATTTCAATTCGTAAAAATGATCAAACGATTGTGCAATCTCTGGTGACGTCACAAACCATCATAGTGACGTCAAAATTAATGAAAAATATTATCATTGTGATGTCATCCTATGTACCAAATTTGATCAAAATAGCCACTTGGGATGGAAAGTCATGTAGAGTCAAAGTTTGGATGACGCATTTTGGGGGGTGGTTGGTGCCAGCGTGATAAAACATGAACCAGGTCTGACCAACATACATCAAGGCAGTTTGGAAACAACAACCAAATCTGGTCAAGGATATAGGTAAGTTTTTTTAGAATGTACGTAGATGTCATGTGGGGGTTATTTTTTGTATCGCCTATAGAGTGGTTTTCATAGGACTGTAGTGAAACCAATCGCAAAGTAATTACACCAATTCTGAACAAAACATATAGGAGTAATTACAAATTACCAAGTACTCACAACAGTCATCTGAAATCCACTCTATTTGCCGAAATTATTATCAAAAGAGGATCTCCTGTCACTTCCTTATGCACCAGTCAATTGACATCCCCGCACCCCCCCATTCGCGCATTAGCGGGGCATTTACCTTTTTGGCAAGTGAAAGGCAGTGTGCGCCTCGGTTTGCAGGGACAATCTGAGAGGTGAATGCACCGTCCCCAGAGTAACAATTAAGAGTGAATTTGTTCCTTGCCCAACAAATTTTTACTCACTGAAATGAGTCACGTCAATGGTGCCCAGTTTTCAATACAGCCGCAGCCGATCGCAAAGCGCAATAAAATCATATTTTCTACTTGCATGTACTTTGGCTAGTGTAGATTAAAATTTAATATGCGTAATTCAAGTAGCAAAAATCTGTATTTATTGTGTCTTTTGTGAAGTAAGGGGCTGCTCATATGGAGGTGAAACGGCCCGGAAAGCGGCTGGTTTCTGTTGTCTTGTGTCCCAGGGAAGAGAGTGACTCCCCGCTCGATGTACTGTGTGGATGTCGTGAAAGAAAGCGCATCTCCCGACCAACGGGGCAGTAATGTAGTGTGAATTATGTACGAAAGCCCCGCTAGTACCCCGCTAATGCGCGAATGGGGGGGTGCGGGGCTGTCAATTGACTGGTGCATTATAAGGTAAATGATTCCAAATATGGTTTTGGCCATGAGGTGTTGAAAAACGACATTTTTTGCTTGGAGATTGTTTCATATATTGTTTCTGGGGATGCGAATTTAAACATTCAGTAAATTTAGAAAACCACCGCCCTACGTGGACAAAACAAATGAGATGAGCGGTCCCTTAGAGAGATGGGGCTTATGCACCAGTCAACTGACAGCCCCGCACCCCCCTATTCGTGCATTAGCGGGGTACTAGCGGGGCTTTCGTACAGAATTCACACTACATTTAACTGTCAATTGACTGGTGTATTATTAGAGCGTTAACGGTATTAAATCTTACTCTTCGCTATTTGCTTCCAGCAATGACTTTTCATTGGCAAACATTTGTAGGTCGGCCTTCGATGGGCCCGCAACTGTCTCTTCGCCTGTGAAATCGGAAACCAGAATGCCCATTTTCTTGTTTCCTTTCTTTTTCTTTTTCTTCTTTTTCTTCCTCCTATTAGATCCTGGCGAGTCTGAATCAGTTGTTGCCTTGGTCATCGCTGCACCTTCAAGCGACGAAGCTGGATCTATGACAGGGAGGAAGGAGCTTTCAGTGGGTGCAACTTTATCGTCGCCATCTGATGCAAAATTTGCGGTTATTTCTTTTGTATCTGTATCCTCAAATTCGTTAACATCTGGAGTTTTTGTTTTACCCCTCCTCCTCTTCTTAGCGCTTGTTTTTGGGCCATTTCTGGCAACGCATTCTTCCACTACTGAAGCCATTTCGATAAAGTACTGTATCTTATCTCGTGACTCTGTCTAGACTCTGTCAGTGTCAGTTCTTGGAAAAATAGCCTTCCCATAAGACATTTCGCGCGCGTTTCCGCTTTCGTTCGGGCTTCCTGTGTTAACAAATTGGCGATGCGTAACATGCTCTTTTACTCCCGCACGTGTAAAAATCCAATATGGCGGACACCGTGGAATAACATACTTCTTGCATATTTATCGCTAAGTTTTCGCCATAATGGTACTAACAAAGTCGTACCTTCGCTATGAGTCTGCTGCAAACTTCGGTGTAGTAGCTTCCCAGAAATGTAATACTATATTTCTGAACAAACAAGATAAAAAGGGGTTTTCAGCTGCGACCGGGGCGCTCGAAGATGTTGTTGTTTGGGATGTTAGACGACAAGAAAAGGTGAGCAAGCTGTTTCACCATTGCAAGCATTCCTCCCGGTATTTGCGAAAACTGGCATGGGAGTATTGTATCTAACTATAATGCAATTTCACCACTTTTCTGCACCTCTCTGGATATACCTAAACATTTAATATAATAATAAGGCCTTTTGCAGCTCGTTTGTAGATACACGTGCTACACACAACTGTGTTTCCTTTTAAACTCAAATTAGCTTCGGTTACAGCTCTGATGTCCAAGGATATAATGCAGGAGAAATTTGTGTAAAAATGAAGCAAAAAGTTAACCTTTGCAGGGCCTGACACTGCGGCCATATGGTTGCGAATGGCGACTTAATTTGGGGTTGGCAACCAATTTTAGAGCTAGTCGCCAAATGGAACCCATCTTTCCGAGTTCAGCTGAGATCCACCGTGATGTGGCGACTAAATCTTTGCATTTTGGCGATGAAAACTTTTTAATTAGTCACCAATGGCGCCGAGAAAAAAAGGTTAATGTCGGGCCCTGCATTGAGATAAGGCGTACAGTCTTGAGACTCCTGCCAAGTGCAGGAGAGTTGGTAGATATTGTGACAGTTTTGATGTTGTTGTTTAGGTGTTGGTCTTGAAAGGATCAAAGTCAGAAGTTACTGCTCTTGCCATTAGCCCTGATCACCTGATGCTAGCGGTTGGGTAAGTGTAGAGTACTCGTAGTAACAAATCACCAGGGTCTGAATTACAGGTGCTCAACCCTTAGAGGGGAGGGAGGATGGTGACTCCCTTAAAGTGCCACTAGCACCTAATTTCCACTTGCCTGAAATGCCACCAAATTCGGCACACAAGTGATTTTTTTTGCCAGAAGTTGAAAGGAAAATAGCATATTTCCACGCCAAAGTTTGAATTTAATGAACTGTTTTCGCCCTGCACGCGACCCAGCACAGGGAGCCGTGAAAATCCGCTATTTTCCTTTCAACTTCTGGCAAAAAAAAATGATGTGGAGCTAAAGATCATGATGTCTTCTACTTATGTGCCGAATTTGGTGGCATTTCAGGCAAGTGACAAATTAGGTGCTAGTGGCACTTTAAACTCCCCTAAAAGTATACAGGGCTTATTGTTGGCAATAATTTAAAAGATACAGTTATAAACAGGATGATGGTCCATAGGAAATTTGCCTTCAAGGATGAGAAATTGGGTTTGGCCA
Organism: Scolanthus callimorphus; assembly: GCA_033964015.1. Classification (NCBI taxonomy): domain Eukaryota; kingdom Metazoa; phylum Cnidaria; class Anthozoa; order Actiniaria; family Edwardsiidae; genus Scolanthus; species Scolanthus callimorphus. The sequence continues at coordinate 427,370 of JAWWUD010000039.1, read as the reverse complement.
AAATGTTTAGCAAATAAGGCATATGAGGTTAACTGCAAATTCTTTGAATATCTAAAAAAATTTGCATTTATTGCATGAATTTTTATACCCTTGGGGACAGGGAGATCACCCACTGATTGCTTCAAAAATATAGAATTCAGAGATTGGTATAAGATACCAAGTTCAAAGCCAATAGTCTAAACAGCTACACCCTAGAATTGCATGTCACTGACTTACAGTAAGATTATTATGAAAACACAGAAATTACACCCTGGAACTCTTATTGGCCTTACTACTGATACATGTGTGTTTCATCTGTTCAACAGTTATGAAGATGGGACGGTTAAACTCTGGAAAATAAAACGTGTTCAGTGTCAAGTGACTTTCAGGTATGCATGGATCACATTGATATGTTCCAGTAAATGTGTGGTTCCAGAAAATATCCATCCCCCCCCCCACGGAAGGTGGTTCAGAAATGAGTATACGGAGTATAATTGCGAAAGCGCGTTCCGAATAGTTGTAACAATATTTTCTAGTCATGCTTTAGGCACTTACTAATTGCGAACTGTGCAAAATATCAGCTTTCGATGTTTCAAACTTAGTAGTTTAAGAGTGTTGCTATTTGCGTAAATATTGCGTTCTTGGCAAAAAAGATGAACTGGGCAAGACGCCAACGTTTACGCATTTTTAGAATTTCATGTGTACAACAACCACCAAATGCACAAACTTTTTAGACAGAAAGTCGATAAATATATTAGTGAAAATGTAACCTGAACTGGTAAATAACAATAAAAATAGATTGCAAATTAGAATAAAGCAAGGATTAACTGGTGCGCAAATTTCAGGGAAACCATTCAGTTGTTATTATTCCCTTGGGAGACATGATCGTGGAAACTGTCACGCTTGATTGGTTTCTGAACGTTGTGGTGCCCAGCTGTCTTGGGACGCGTTAGTTCATGTTATAGCCAGCGTAAAATTAATTCTTTGAGCAGAATCTCTCATTCTAGACTATTGAAAAGGAAATACATTTTTGAATACTTGGGCTTTAAGACAAAGAAAGCCAAACCACAGTTTCTTTAGGTGCAAATAACTAGTTTTCTTGAACGTGTATACGTCCCTTCAACGAACTTTGCTTGGAGGATAGACAACGAAAATGCTTCTTTAATGGCAGTTTCGCTTCAGAGAAAAGAGAGATTTTTAAATGTCAAAACACAGAAGTTAGTTTCACTATATCAAATGTGATTAATTTATTGTAGAAAATCTCCTTTGACCCCCCAACCCCTCCGGAATTTCCTAGGCCTTTGACCCCCCACCCCTCTGGAATTTCCAAACCCTTCTGTGGGGGGGGGGGGGGGGGGGGGGGGTGGATATTTTCTGGAACCACACAATCACAAAATATATCTCTTAATCTCTGTAAGTATCAGTTTGTGTAATTTGCTTTCTTGTGATTATACACTGAGTGTACCGGTATACACTAAACACATGAGTCCAGGTGATCAATAACTCTTGCATGCAAGTTGCGCTGCAGATACATAGAACATATCCCTAGTAAATAAAGTTGCAACAAGACACTGGCTTGTAAGCAAATACTTTAAAGAGCCCCAAATATTGACTGCCACTGGCAACTATGGGACCTCTCAATGTCAGACTCTGACTGTGGACTACATACTACTCTTCCCGATACACAGTTACACCTTGGATTTTTCAGCCCACCAGCAGCTGTCTCAAATTGATTGTGTGATCACCTTTTTTATGAACCATGTGATGAGTACATTGCTTATTACAGTATGTACCACATGATCAATATTTGTGGGCATAGGTAAATTTTGAGTGTTTGGGGAGACACATTGTTTTGCTACTTTCCAACAATTTCTGCATCCCAAAATAAAAGGTGACCAAATGATCAATTTGAGACAACCATTGCTTGTTGGAAAAACTGAGAGGTCTACGGTAGGCTACGGTAATTATTATCTGCTTTTGTCTTGATTCTCTTTAGTGGGCACCGTTCAGCTGTTTCTGTGTTAAAATTTGATTCCTCTGGTGGATTACTGGCATCAGGAAGCAGGGTAGGTATACACAGGGCTCAAAATTGGGCTCAATATGTATCATCGCAGAACGATTCACACTCTCAACCAAAAAATCAATGATTCTATTTCACACTTTCTCATATCTGCCAACCCTGAAAACTCAAAAACCAGGAGATTTTGTCTCAACCGGGAGACAAATACAACAACTGTATGAGAAAATCGCAAGAAATTTACCCGGGAGATATACAGTAAATATACGGAAAGTTTCAATTTTTTCCCCGGGAGACTGAGGGTTAAAACCGGGAGTCTCCCGTGTAAACCGGGAGAGTTGGCAAGTATGCTTTCTAATCCTTCCTCTCACTTTTCTGCACTTTGTTAATAAATTGTTAAAGAAATAATAACACAATTGTACGAAAACATTATACAATACTACTTTTTACTTACCCCCCCCCCCTTCCAAAAAAAAGTTCATTGACTTTTTAAATCACCCCTTTTAGTAGGTTTTGACCTACTTGATCACCTACTGATTTAAGAACACCCATTAATTATCTGAAAACCTGAAGCAACCACTTCAGTTTTCAGCAGAAAGCAACTCATCTCGGAGTTTTTTTCTTGTTTTTCTCTTTTCACACACACTTGAATGGCTTCCCAGGCACGTCTGTGCTTGGCAGATCACTTTTTTCCAAAAAAAAGGACTAAAAACAGCATTTGCCCAGGTTTGAGCTGCAAATTGTAAAAGCAAACTAATTCAACTTAAATAGACCATCAAGACATCTGTAGCTTACAACTCTTAGTATTTTTTAGGATACAGATGTCATTGTCTGGGATGTTGTGAATGAATCAGGACTATACAGGTGAATTTCCAAATATTCATATATTTTTTCCTGGTGTGATAATATATTATACAGTTGTTCCATTTAATATTGTTAATGAAATTAAAGGCCCATAAGCACCCAAGCCGCATTGCAGGCTCACAAGAATAAAACGCAGTTGAAAATTCGATGCAAATTTTCAGTTTGAACTTGTGTAATGTGAAGAACAATAGGAAACCCTTTGGGACCTACAACCCAGCCAACCACAGCTGTTGAATAACAATAGATCCAATTGAAAACAAATCGCAAAGGTTCCCAGTAGACTATGGGCCTTTAACAATAAAATTAGTTATTTTAATGACTAATTCATTATTTATACAGTAATTATTTCATTTGCTGTACTTTTTCCTTGCTTTTGCCTCAATTTTTTTTAGGTTGCCTATTTTATAAGATGAACATATTGTATTAACATTTGGATTCAGATTCATTCAAACCCTTAAACTCCTCCTTCCTATGGGATGATGTTGCTCTGATTACCAGTGAGGCAACTGAGAGAGTCAATATGTTTATACTGTAACTGATTCTGAATCAGTTACAGTATACTGACGATCCTTCATCATTTCTGCTGAGGCCAGACACCCTTAAGTCATCGGCGACAACCTGAAACCATGCTTTCTCGGCCTGCGCCGGCCTTCTTCTATAGCCAGCCAGAAACCTCAAAGTCCCTGACAGCAGATATCCACCTTGATGCCCTCTATACATGGCTAAACCACCTCAGCTCAGCACAATGGAATGCCGTCTCTTTTTATGTAATTGTTGATTGTTTTTTCAGGTTACAAGGCCACAAGGGGATGATAACTCAATGTCAGTTCTTCAAAGCCAAAAATATTCTAGTCACAAGGTAAATGCCGTAAAACTCCTAGTGCTGCTTTACCATTTTGTCAGAAAACCAGCTGGTTTGATTGGCATTACAAAATGTTACAAAACATTTCAGTTACTAAGATGAGATCCTGATTCTTCTTCCAATCAAGCCCACCTCCTTCTTGTGAAGATTTTTGTGAGCATAATATAACATGCTTGACGTGCAGGTGCCAAAATAAAATAATAAGTGTCAATGTGCAGGTGGATAAAAATAAACTGGGTTGGCTAAGTGGCCCCACAGCTGCTCTTTGGAAGCATTAAGGCTGGGGGCCACTACCACAAAGTCCGGCAGCACGTTCCAATCCCTGATGGTTCTGGGAAAGAATGCCATCTGGTGGTAGTTGGTGGCAGAACCAGGGACTTCAAAGCTCCTCCTGTTGAGGTGTCTTGATTGCCTCTGCATCGGCGTTAGTGGGCTCAACGCCGATGCAGAGGCAATTGGAATGGCAATTGGAACGGCAATTGGAACAGCCCTTACCATTTGCTTATTTCTATGTTGGTTCACATCAGTTACTTATTTGGTCATAAAACCAGTGTAGGAGTACTAATGGTACAAAGCATTCTGATCAGTTCATTCCAACCGCGACAGCAAGACAATCGATAGATATTGGTACTCATTCAATTTAAAATTGTGCTACTTTTTCTCATCAGTTCTAAAGATACATTGGTAAAGATGTGGGACTTAGATACCCAGCACTGCTTTCTTACCCTGGTTGGACATAGCAGCGAGGTATATATAATATTACATTTCCCTTGGTAAATTGAAATGGGAGGTATAATGTTACATTTCCCTCAGTAAATGGATGTTCCAGCTATAACGCACCAGTTGTTGTTGGCTGCATGTCGGTAAATATGGGACATTTGAGTGCTTGAATAATGTGTTAAAAAGTGTGCACTGCACTCTGGTAGTTGTCGGACATGGCTTGAGCATTTCTGAATATAGAAGAGCATGCACTGATAGCTGGAGTAGTCCATTGAAATTTTGTGTCACACACTTATAACGGCATAAGATGTCGAGTTCATTATCTTGCTCCTCTGGAGCAGGGTTGAGAAAAATATGGTATCCGTACATGGCAGTAAAATTACTACTTCAATCTCGCCATACCCTGTGCATGCGTGTGAAGGAAAAAGGATATAGTACCAAAGATTTTGCCAAATTCCATTAAAAAAAACGAACCCAATTTTTTCTTATTTTGTGAATGTTTCATGGGCCTTATATAAGTGTGTCATATTAATTTTTCCAGGTGTGGGGTTTCGTGTTATCAAGTGATGACAAGCGGTTAGTGACTGGGTGTGGTGATAGTGAGTTGCGGCTGTGGAAGGTACAAGAGCATACAGATGGACAGGAAATCAGCGAGGGTGTGGGAGAAAAAAGAACAGCAACCCAAGCTGGACTGGAACACGACACTGATTTGCAAAGTTCTACAAATTTAGTGGTAAGTAAACTGCCATAACGAAAACATAAAGAAAATTTCGCCAAAAACTGTCGATTTGCCGACGTTGCAAATCTTCTTTAGTCAGAAATTTCTCAAATCTTAGCGAAAAGAGCAGGAAAATTTACCAAAACGTGCAGATACTCGAGAAACATCGTTCTCTTGGTCGCCATTTTGTTTTTGTTCCCCGCCGACTTCCTTGATATGAAAAGAAGAATCTTTTGGCACACAATTTTGTTATCAGATCAGTAAATTACTTTGTCTAAAATTCTGATATTTGGTGTTACCGGTAAATATGTTTCTCTTCGATTTTATATCCTGTATCTACAGTATACTATTAATTTTCAATGCGATGTGCAAGAAACGTTTATGATTGGCTGAATTTTTCCCGCCGTTTTTGTCTCGCGCCCTTTTGACACAGGAAACCTGTTCAAAGTAAATATTTTACTCAAGTTGCAAATTTTCAGATTTGACGAAGGCAACTTTCCACTTCTTTTCTGTAAGGTAGTGCTTCGTCTTCCGTGATATTCCAATAAGGAATGGAAGCCACTCAAAAACAAACCAATCAGAAGCAATGGGGTTTAATTTATGGCGAGTTTTGATTTAGTTCGCAAAATGATTGGCTGAAAGACTTTGCTCTCGACCAATAGAAACGCTGACTCAACGCAAGCCTGGCTTACTTTCGGCGGTCGTCTGAAATCCACTCTAATTGTAATTTTGTTTGACAGGGTCAAGGGAGGTTGTCCTGTGAGCTCGTTGGATCTGTAATGAGGAAAAGTCGTTCGCGAGTGGTGTCAGTGCAAGCTGATTCGTCCGGCGCTGTCTTGGGTTGTCTGGTAGGTGTTCACTAGATCTTTGAGTAGCGTGCTGGTCAATGAACTTATTACTAAAAACAGAAGCCAGAGTATGTTACATACTGTAGGATGCCCTGCAAATATCAAAGCTAGTCAAGGCAGGGCATGAAAACCATGCAATTCTATACAAACCCCTATATGTTGAATATAGACTTTGAAACGTATTTTCCCAGGTTACCATCAAGATTTCTTAACGGGACTAGCACGAGTTACTACTTACATGTAAACCTTTCAAAAGATGCGAAATAAACCCGATAGGTTTCATACTTTCTAGTAACAAGATATTTGGCCACACGTTGCTCGAATGACTAAAAAATTATGTCTTAATAATATGCTTTTTTCTTTCAGGGGAATGACTCGCTTTTAGAAATATTCCGCATTGCTAGCGAGGATGAGGTCAAGAAGACTATGCAAAGAAAGTTAAAGAAAGCACAGAAAAAGCACAGGTATACCGAATACATTAAATACATAAACAAACAAAGAAACAAATAAATCATTATATATTTTCCTCTTCCTTTTAAATGATAACCTAAATTGGGCAGTCACAGTTCTTGCTTGTTTACTGGGCAGGAATGAGACAAGACGAGTTGTTGAAGTTAAAATGGCTGAGGGCGATAGCGCAAAGCCGCTTTATTCGAAATCTTTTTATCCAAATCGAAAATACGAATATAATCTGGAGATGCCGAGTTTGAGTCCCATTCTAGCCAATGGTGATTTATTTCTACATATTAGCCAGGTGCCAGTTGGATTTTTTTGTTCATTTTTTTGTTCATTGATTTTTTTGTTCATTGTATATAATTTGTGTCCCAACTAGCTCTACGGACTAAATACAACGCTTACAATACAACCGCTCAACCGGAGGAACCTAAAGCTAATAAATATATTTTAGCTCAACCTTTGTCTATATTTGATATGATTACTATTTTGTTTTACTGAAAAAACATCACAAACAGGCCCAACATCAATTGTATGAAATGCTTGTTTCTAAAGCAGACCTCTCCTTTGTGTTTTCTCGGTTGCTGATTGGTTGAAAAGTCGTATCACATTTGAAAACTGCAAAACAATTTTCAAACCAATACACTACGATTTCATTTTTTTACAGGAAAGCCCAGCTTGAAGGAAACGCCAAGGTAGGTGTCCTAGTAAGATGTCTGGTAACTCATAGTGCCTTGCTTGAGCTCTGCATGTCACGCGTGAGATATCAAGGGGTAAATCGCAGGGATCGAAATTGCGACCGTATCAGTCGCAAAAGCGAACAGAATTTCCCACTTTGCGAAATAAAAATATCAGTTATTCGCAAAATATCGACTAGTTTTGTAGTTATTCCTTAAATTCTGCTTATAATTGTGCGACAAACACCCGTCTCTTTTGCGACAACTCGCCAAGTAAGTCGCAGAATTGCGACCACTGATATCTGTTAGTTCCGCACACTAATGACAGAAACACGCACGCGCTTGCAGTACAATGAACGATAAGTTTTTTTTTAATATGAAAAAATTCGGACACGCGGTACCTTTTTTCACAGACATAGGAAATCATCATACGAATCAGTGATAAGATGAAAACATGCTTTGTCTTGTTTTCACTTTTATTTCATTCAGGAATCAGAGTTTGAAACACCAGCGCGGACGACGGAAGATGAATTGCTGCGTGTCAACACACTCAAGTTGCCAATGAAGATCAAGTAAGGCCTACGGCAAACGTCGCGCTTCTCCTGTCGGACCTTTCCTTTTTCAAAGGATCCCGCCTCATTATACTTTATAATAGAATACTTTCTATTGTTTTGGATTGGAACGGCACAACTCTGGCACCACGTTTGCCGTAGGCCTAAGTCCTGGTGCTAACGCCGGGCTAAACATGATCCGTTTCTAATGCAATTGATGTTTAACAAATAGATCTCGTTTTGCGTGCGTGTGTACTGTAATAGATACACAGATGACGTCACAGCATGTCATGAATAAAAAAGTACGCAACGAGACGCAGTCGAGTTGCGTGACTGTTGTTCGTGAAATTCTGTGACGTCTTCTGTGTATCTATTACAGTACATACGCACAAAAAAAGAGATCTATTTGTTTTATACAAGAACAAACAGGGATTTTTTATCAACCAACCTTGTATCTGTACTCCTATAGCAACACGACTCTCTACCAATCAGAGAGCGCGATTTACTTGTGTTGTCGTATAAAAGATAATAGAAGTTCCTCATTTCTATTAGGAACGGCTCATGCTTAGACGGGTATACGGAATTTGTCCTAGATATTTTTAAACATTAAACAAAACATTTAAAAAATACTCGAATTACCTGCCTCTTTTGCTATTGTTTTAACTCGATATTAGAAAACGAATTAACTGAAACAAAAACGGAATAACAATCTACAAACAAAGTTTTATAGAAGTTTGAGTTACCGAATTTAGTCGCACTACCTTTCTCAAAGAGCCTGTGTCAGCCACTCCACCTTTGTTATTGTTTTCGTTCGATATTAGAAGACGAATTAGTATATATAATAGGACTCCATGCTGTCCAATTAAGAAAAAATTGGATGATTCAGAGGAACTCCAAAATTGGACGAGGCCGCAGGCCGAGTCCAATTTGGAGTTCCGAGGAATCATCCATTTTTTTCTTAATTGGACAAGCATGGAGTCCTGTTATTTATTAATTATATAACATCCATGTTCAAACCCAAACTGTCCAATTTTAGCGCGAACTGTTTAATTAGAGCGCGCGCGATCCAATTAAAAAATAATTGGACGATTCAAGAAAAATCTATCTGCCGGCACAATGGGATTTCGAACTGGCTATATAATTACGTGTAGAAATCTCAAACTCAGCATCTAAAAGCAAAGTTTCAGATTTAATTTACCAAATTCAATCGAACAAATTGCTCTATATTTTTCTAAATCAGCCGATGGAAATGGATGATTTCTCCGACTTGGTATGTTGCTATGCTGTCAAATGGGCGGCTGACACAGGCTCTTTAAATCAGCCGATGGAAATGGATGCTTTCACTGACTCATTATGTTGCTTGGCCGTTGAAAAAATTGAAGCTGATTGGGGCTGTTTAATCCTTCCTCCTAACATTAATCCGTGTTGATATTTTTAGGTCATTCGATATGCAGATTAGTGAGGATACAGTTAAGGTTGGTGTTTTAGTGTTAGTGCAAGCGATTACTAATGCATTATCTGTCGCATTGTTCATTGTCTCTCACCATACTATCCCTATAAACACTTCAACGAAAGTTACATTTTGCCCGCACGTGAATATGCTCATCCAAGAATTCTGTGAATGTGTTTTTAAATTTATCTTGATGAACAACGTTCAACATCCCCATGACATTGGTAAATATATTTCTGAGCTTTGTTCATTGTCCTCTTCCTATGGCTTCTCGTCCTAATCCTGCCCCCTGTGTGCTGCTGCTCTACCTATTCATGCCCCTTTTCCAAATCGTTCGCTTCTCTCCGCCTGCTTCTTCTCCTTCTCAATTTCAATTTCAATTGCCATTTTTTGTAACAGTTACAGTTATACATTTTACAGATAGTCTCGATTGAATGAGGAAAAAGTAAATTGCGAGAGCGCCTCAAAAATACCGGGATTGTGCGAGGAGGCGCCCTCATCTTGTAGGAAGACACTAAAAAAGAAATGCGAGACAAGACAGAAGAACACGTCGATTGAATGGTTGCTGCTGCTGCTGCTCTTCTTGTACCTCCTGCTCCTCCGCTTGTTCCTCCTGCTTCTTTATCTCCTGTTCCGCCTGATCCGTCTCCTCCTTCCCTTCCTGCGCTCTTCCTGCTGATGTTTCTCATCCTGCTGCTGCTCCTTGCCTTTGTTATCCTCCTCCTCTTCCTAATTCATCCTTCTACTTGTAATCGTTTCACAGGTTCTAGTGATGCTTCAAAATAATAAATTAGAAGTCCATAGTATACCAATGACAAGTTCAGGAGCCCAAGACACAGCACTTGTTGAGGCCGTCAGCCAACCTGGTCATCGATCAGACATCAGGTACTCTTCTTGAAAGCTCATACTACACGGGTATAACGCTAAACTTTTGACTCACCGGGTATAACTTGAATTAAAAGTTCTTAGCTTTTGGCTCAAGTTGCGCCTTGATAGTTAATCTACTGCAAGTCACGGGCCTTAGGGCCACGTGACCGCTCCTCTGAAGTCGCTAGACAACTCCACAAATAATTCAAGGGTCATTAGTTACGTGGGTTCCAGGTCCTCGACACCGAATCATAATGGTTCGAGAGGGGTGCGCGAGGCAGCCTACATAAGAATCAGATATAGAATCAGAATCAGATATAACGAGACAGGGGTCAGGTGCGGCTGCCCCATGTTTAGGAAATTCTACTGCGGTTATTTACTCCTAAGACTCTTACTACTAAAAAGTGTGAACCGTTGGAATGTGTATAAATTCACTCAGTTTGTGATGTATTTAATCATGTAAAAATACAAAGCAATGCATTATGGGCAGGGTGAGAGGGATCTTTTATAACCGCGAGAAAAAACCTTAAGAAACACGCATTCTATGTGTTAACATCGGTAACTATCTCGGTGGTAAATACATTTGCAGCCTACGTTGTAAAATCATGTTGATTTCGTGTTATAGACATTTTAAATTACCTGCTAGAAGGAAAAACCATTCCATAATTAACTGGTTACCTGACAAATGTACTTGTACTCGAAACATCTATATCGTATAACTTTCACTTTTAATTTTCATGATGCATTTTTTCTCAGAACCTTGAGCCTTAGCTCTGATGGAATGTGCATATTGTCCGGATCGCACGAGTCTATCAAGTTATGGAACAGGTAATGTAATTTTCTTGCACGCAGTGACGGTGACGTGACAGACTTGCGTGACGGAATGGCCTGAGCTAACTGGTAGGCTAACCTACGTATTGTATTCTCGTGTTCACTTAGGGAATCGCAGCAGTGTATTCGAACAATGGAAACCGGGTATGCTCTCAGCTCATTCTTCGTCCCTGGTGATAAGCATGTCATCATCGGTACAAAGGTAATTTAGATATTCTAATTTTCTGAACTTCGTGTGTTTGTGCCAGCCATGTCTTTACAAACGCATAGTTACCAATGAAAACAACAACAAAAGCAAGAGAACGGTTACAAGGAAGGGGTTTGTTATAAAGTATAGTTGTTGCAATTCATAGTTCCGACCTGTCATTCAAAGCCATAGTTACTGTTGTTATGTCCCACAAACAAACCAAGTTTTGTACCAAGTACAAAATTCCTGATTCCGCTAAGATTTACCAGTTTACTTTATCTTCAGATCATCTGAGTTTACACTGTCATAAAAGGCGAAAAAGGTCTGTAAGTCTGAGTGATTTCGGAAGTCATGACATATTATTCGTGGAACACGATCAGTCCCAGTTGGAGAAACTCTCTAACTCTGATTGGTATCTCCAGATAGCATGAAATGGCTTCATTGTTTGATCGGATCTATGAATAACGCGGGTGGCTTGGACAAAACTAATCGTCCTAGTTTGCAGTTAAAGTTACCGTGTACTTCCTAAGGTAGTTTAGGTTCCAGCCTCCTCCCATCACAGGCATCTGTTGTCTCAAATCTCAAAGTACAAAGCGCGGGGTTGTTGTGCTGGGGCGAACACGCGCGAGAAGACATGGCACTGCGCATGCCACAGGAAGCCCAAATCTTGCAAAGCGCTAAAGAGTCAAAAACACTCAATGAAGATGTCTACAGAGGAGGCTATTTAGGATATTATATAATCTCCTTACGTTTTCCCTAGGCTGGTAAGATAGAAATATTTGACATCGGGTCTGGAAACCTACTGGAGTCGGTCGACGCACATGAGGGACCCGTGTGGTGTTTGGCCCTTGCGCCAGATAAGGTACATCATACAGTCATCATAACTGTTTCATCTAAGACTCCGTTCACACGAGACTGGTACAAAACCGGACCGGCACAATTCTGATACGACACCTAGCCGTGCCAAAATCGGTCCGGTACCGCAGGTCTTGTGTGAACGCGCGACGCTACCGTACCAGAATTGTACCGGTCCGGTTTTGTAACAGTCTTGTGTGAAAGGGGTTTAAAGCAATCATTATCATCATCATTTTCTTTATTGCATTACTGATCGTTAACCGTTTCAGCGCGGGTTCGTTTCTGGTAGCGGTGACTCTTGTGTGAAGTTTTGGGAGTTGGAGCTCATAAGTGATGAAAACTTTTCCACGTCAAGGTAAGACTTATGGTGTATTTTTATATGTGTGAGAAGCGCGAAAAGTGGCATAACTAGGACGTGAAACACTTGTGACGTTTCACATGGGGTAGAAATGGACGCACTAATAGATTAGTAAACAACACATTTTCTTTTTCAGCAAGAGACTAAGCATAGCGCATGTCCAAACACTCCAGTTGAAAGAGGAAGTTCTCTGCGCCAAATACAGGTAGGTAGGTCGTAATAAATCTGGTATTCAAGAACATAAGATGGCGTCCGAAATGAGTGTAAGAAGTAAGTGAATCTTATTGGCCCCTAGAGCATGTGATTTTGTTTTGTGCCACAAATGAAACAATATGAACATTAATATGGCTTCTACGTTGCACGTAATTTCCTGTCTGTGGCGCAAACTTATGTCCCCACTACCCCAATGTCAACATTACGATGGCGCTTTTATTGCATGTGAGTTTATATTTTGTGGAACAAACGGTAGCGTAGCGTAACATGCATGGCGTTCGTGTTGCACCTTCATGATCAGGTGATTGTTTTGATTATTTCTCGATGGTCTGGTCCATAAGTCATAATAGTTTCGTTTCGTTGGCTTGCTTGATATGACAGTCTTGAAGTAATTAATCAAGCTTTCGCAACACCTCGAAGTCTGTTTAAAAACTCACTTCTCGGTGTTTTTAAATCCCTATGAAAAACACTCTACCGAGTGTTTGATAGAGCGGATTTCACATGACTGTCGTGAAAGCAATTGCAATTGAGCAATCACTAGCCAATCAGAAACAAGAGTAATTACAACTTACTGCTGAATGGTTTCCAGCCCAGCCAATCAGGAGCCGAACCAATTCCTTGCTTGTAATTAGTTCGCAATTTGATTGGTTGATAGAAATAAGCAGCCAATGAGAAAGCAAACTAATTGCAAACACGACGGTCATCTGAAATCCGCTCTATAGCTTCTCAAACGAATCATTTAATATCGAGAAAAAATAGAAATAAAATTTCAAAAATATTTGCAAATTGATACCCCGCATCAAAACATCCTTCACGCTTATGATTTTCTTTTTAAAGCTTGATGAATAATTATTGAGTTTGAGAATGTTTTTATCTATTTGTAGCGCCAACCAGCGATTTCTAGCTGTTACCCTTTTAGACTGCACTGTTAAAGTGTTCTTCGCTGATACCCTGAAGGTTTGTTGTAAGCACGTTTAGTTGTTTAATGTAATTGCTTCCTTAGGAGATTTTAAGAGGTCAGTTGGAGGTATTTTCTTCGTTCTTGTTATTCCTATTTCTCCCTGCCCCACATCAGTGTAGCTTTGGTTGTAAGTCTTTGGTCGACGGGCGCCGAACAAAGCTGCAGCGTTTATTTAACTAGGAATAAATTTTAATTCCAAAACTGTGCTTTGGGAAATTGGGCTTTGGAAGGACTTGCACTTGTTTTCGTGATCGCAATCAATTGAATTTTAATATGTATTTTAACGACCAATTCTAGTAGTAGTAGTATTACCTTTATTTAAACTCGAATTGTAGAGCACTTTTCCCTGCTAGCAGAGGCCTCTTTTCTCTGTATTTCGCTGGCTGAGGTTCGCGAGGAAAAGAGACCTCTGCGCTGGCTCGAAACTCGCTTTGTTTTGCCGCCGTCCACAACCTTGGACGGTTTGCTGACCGTTTCTTGAGCCCACTATATACGCACGCATATCTACAAAACGTTTTCCGCTGGGGGGCTCAAATAATATCAGCTGGCGACCAATATATTTTGGTGGCTTTGTGCCACCTTGGTGCAACCAAAAGTTATGTTCAGGCGACCAGTTCTTTTGCAATTGGTCTCCAGCTGATGACTAAAAAGAAGTCAATTTTCAGCCCTGAGCCTACCACACAGTAGACCGGCGCTTAACAACTGAGTTAATCTGGGCGGCGTTTTGTGTTCTTCTTATATATTTTTTAATTAGTTGTATACTGTAACACACTGCAATGCTTATCGTTGCGCATTATCTTTTACTTTTCAGTTTTTCCTGTCGTTGTACGGACATAAGTTGCCGGTCATGGCAATGGACATATCCTCTGTAAGTGAACTCACTAGTAACCAAGTTATAGATCAAGGGGTAATTGGTCGCTCCTTGTTGAGAAGCTCCGTGGCCATTTCTTCGAGGTTTATACTTCCAACAATTGCTTTGGGAATTGGTCTTTGTTGAATGTGCATGTTGCGTGGAAGGGAAGCACACTTGGATCAATGTTCCGGCGCTGGCCACTCACCACTGATCCACTCACCGCTGTGATATTAATTTCGAGCCCTATTAGTCATTGGCGCCGTTGAGACCCAGCGTACTCCAGCTTACCAGCTGCAAGTCAGGAGTTCCTCCGAATAGTGAGATCTGAGCTGGGGATAGCAAATACATCATGACCAACCGAAGTTTTAAAGGCCCATTAGCACCCAAGTCGCATTGCAGGCTCACAAGAATAAACGCATTTGAAAACTCGATGCAAATTTTCAGTTTGAACTTGTGAAATGCGAAGAACAATAGGAACCCCTTTGGGACCTACAGTATCAGCCAATCACAGCTGTTGAATGACAATAGATCCAATTGAAAACAAAGCTTAAAGGTTCCCGGTTGACTATGGGCCTTTAATGTTTGAAGCGCTTGGGAAGAAAGGCCAAAGCCCAATGAGTCTATTTAATATTGAGATAATCCTATCCACGCTACACACAGAAAAAAAGAGAAAGCAAGTGGATGTGGGGGACAGACGGAACCAAAGTCCAACTTTAGTAAGCCCCGATTTAATATAGATACACAGACTAATAAGCTGAACTGTCAATGGTCAATGCCGCATTTCCATCAAAGAGAATTAGAGTGAGACCTCAAATAGTGAGGTCCAAATGAATGGTGGGCTACGAGAAGCAATATACCTTCTTGGCTTGGGGATGATGTTTTCCCCAGGGTTCGTACGACTCCTGGAAAGTCCTGGTTCCGGTTCCTGAAAGGTTGGATAAATGTTTCCACGGATAAAAGTTGTCTGTTGTATAGGATTCGTTCAGGATTTATCCGTTGGATAAGCGTTTATCTACAGATAACTCTCAACTGGCCTTCTAGGAACCGGCCCCTGGAATTTAGTTGAACTCCTGAAAATCTCTTGAAAGTCCTGGAATTTGGAATTCCTGGAAAAAATCCTGAAAATCGTTTTCAAGCTTAAAACTGGACAGTAGAATGAAAATTATTGTAGAAACCTCCTTAAAAATGTCCAAAAACGTCTGGGCGTCTGAATTCTAGTTAATCAAACTCAACACGATTCTATTCATTTCCGTGTCTGCAGGATAGCACGCTCATCGTGACCGGATCAGCCGATAAGAACATCAAGATATGGGGTCTCGACTTTGGAGATTGTCACAAGTCCATATTTGGGCATGATGACAGGTATGAAAGAGTGGTTTGGTGATGTACTAACGGCGACTTGTCACTAATAAAGTTACTATTTTCTTTTTTTCCCACAGCATCATGGGAATCCAGGTAAATAATCTTTCAGAGCTTTTAAAAATTGGTAGGTGTGAACTGTTTATTTCGCTGGACTATTGGAAGCTTGAATTCATTTTTATTGTTGTTAAAAAATGCTTCACATCGAAACGTTGCTGGATTGGATATGTTTACATTGCCTTGTCTGATCAACGGGGTCAGGTGTTCCATTGGGTCGACTTAGCGAGAAATCTTGTCTTTCGTGTGTTGAAATCGCTGAAAATTTAACCTTTCCTTTGCCCAGACTCAAGGTAAAGAGATCATATCCATATTCTTGCAGTTTGCTACCGATTTCTTCCGAACATCACTAAAAGCCGTAGCCAAATTCCCCTAGCAAGCCATCGCTTCCTTGAATAAAACAAAGAAATGAAATGAAATGAACTCTGACTGGTTGACAGTAAGTTGGGTGAAAATGAAAGATTCCTTGTGATTGGGCAATATTCTCCACGTGATTCTTATCCAGAACTTCTTACCCCGTGACGTTGATTACGCGCGGAGATGGGAAGTGCCAACGAACTGTACCGTAGCGAATGAGAACCAGGCTAGAATTCATTCGAAGACCAGAATACGATTTTCATGACAAATTCGTCTTTTCACATGGCTGCATGTTCTCTGTAACCTGTGGTGTCACAACTTATGGTTGCAGTTCATCGCCAACACACACTACTTCATGTCAGTCAGCAAGGACAAGACCTTGAAGTACTGGGATGCAGACAAGTTCGAACAGATCATGGTTCTACAGGTGAGTAGACTGTCACATGCTTTTTGGTTTTCCCATCCAATTGGAATGATCGCCTTTTAAATGACTCATTCCTTTTTCCTTAAAACCACCCCTATTAGAAATATCCTTGTCTGGAAGTACCTGGCTAGCCTCTTCTTTCTCCAAGTTGCATATACTTGAAGAGTGTGTTTGGTTTCAGATGTGTTTTTCCAAGGATCAGTTAGATCAGTTATTAGATGAACCTGGAAGGCAAGGTGATGCAATTCGTCTTGTCTTTTACCTTGAACCTGGCCAGCAAGGTTGGACCTCCAAGGGTCAGCAACGCACAGCACAATCCTTCCTCCACGTACCACTTTAAGGCGCAAGACGTAGTGAATAAGTGTAGTTTACAGAACTAATATCTCATGCTTCTTGTCACAGGGTCACCAGAGCGAAGTATGGTGTCTAGCTATCAGCCATGATGGAGAATTTGTGGTAAGAAAACTGCCTGTGTCGAAAACTAAACAGTAAATAAATTCACTTAGTCAATCAGAAAACAAAACCATATTCAGTCTTGACCCAAGAAATAAACAATGTGTGTTCTGGCTTTTCTTTTCATTCTCATTGTAGAGTGGAACAGATCCAAAACTGGCAGATTAAAAATATCCAAGACCTTACCAATATATAGAAACATAACTCAGAGAACGCAAACATACCCGCTATTCCTTTTTGCTTTGTTAGGTGACAGGTTCACATGACCGTTCATTACGACTATGGCAGCGGACCGATGAACCACTCGTGTTGGAGGAAGAACGTGAGATGGTTAGTGTGGCGCATCTTAAAGAGCCTCTGTCAGCCTCCATTTTCTCAGCCTAGTAACATACCGAGACAGAGAAAGCATCCATTTCCATCGGCTGATTTAGGAAATGTAGTGCAATATTTGCAATTGAGTTCGATAAATGAATAATCAAACTTTGTTTTTAGAAGACTATTTCAAGATTTCTACACGTAATTCGTGTCTCATATCGACTGAAAACAATAACAAAGGAGTGGCTGACAAGGGCTCTTTAAGGAGCACTGTCATTACTTTGGCGCGATCAAACGGGGATGAGAGTTGATGAGAGTCAGCGTATTTTTATATCGAAAAAGCTAAAAGTGAGCCTTCAGTTCTTTGCAACTATGAGCCTGGAGTTCTTTTGGCGGCAGCTGCTGACTGGAAAACTCTTATCAACTCTCATCGCGCGATCAAACGGTAAACAACTCTCATCGACTTTTATGAAAAATTGGAACATGTTCAAAGTGTATGAGAGCGAATGAGAGTCGATTAGAGCTCACGATCAAACGGGAAAACTCTCATTGGCTCTCATTAGCTCTCATGAACTCTCATCACCGTTTGATCGCGCCTTGAGCGGTTAAGGAACCCCAGATTATCGTCTAGACATTCAAGGAATCGTCCGACTTCCAAATACCAACCTACCCGGGTGGTTACTATCAAACGTGAATGGAATTTGATCGCAAATTGGTTCTCAAACCGCGAAATTTTATAGAGAACGCTGCTATATTATGCCTAGAATGTCTGTATCACGATTCATAGTTTGTATACTTTCTCTTTCCTAGATTAAACTGAAGTGTAATGTAGGTGTATTAGATAATATATACAATTTCTATAGTCTAGAGTAGAAAGTTCCAAAAGTCTTAGGCCAACCGAAAGCCCAGCTACGCGGTCAAAAATTGATTCACAAGAGTAATGTCACAAACATTGAATATATTTGAATTGAAAACATTTGACAAAACTACCGACGCATAACTGTAAAGACGTTTCGGCTTTTCAGCCTTTGTTCAGCTAAAATCAAAATTTAAAACTCCTATACAATTTCTATAGCCTATACATATATGTCCTTAGCGCTTTACAACAATTATGGGCTTGTTGAAGACCACCGTGGCGTCCCTGTGGCGTTTTATTTCAGACCTATTAAACGTTCTGTATAGAAATATTACTCACCGTATTCTTTCATAGGAGAGAGAAGAGTCTTACGAACAAGCTGTCACTCAAGCACCTGGAAACGTGGTATAACATACATATGTCATATGATCATCATATATTTTATGTCAGGGGGGGGGACATATGTCATGTGATCATCATGTATTTATCTCGGGGCGGGGCATGTCATATTACCATATATTATATACCAGGTGGGCAACATGTGTCATGATCATCATATATATTATGTCAGGGGGAACATATGTGATTGGTATTGTTGTCAGTGGTTGTTATTGTTGGTAACCACGGTGGGTAGATACCAGTAGATACTCGCCAGTAGATACCCCATTGACGCTCAAATTCCTACAGGTCGTAAAGTGCAGGATCCAACGTAGCCCAATAGGCGACTAGATTTTGGACTTTTCCACCAATTGTAACGTACTCGCCGTATGGCGGTGACTTTACCTCTTATTATGTATAAAATTCACATACTAAACATAGTCAAACAGAGAGAAATTAATTTTAGCAGCTGCTGAACATGGCGATCGACCAAAGTTTGCCATTTGTCGACAATAATTTTACTCTTTGTTCCAATGTCTTCTAATTGAAAAGTGATGTCGAGCCTGAATCGCCTTTTAAGTTCGGACTGATTTGTGGGCTAGCACTCGTTCACATTGACCACAATATGAATGTGAAACAATAGAACGAGGCATAGATATATTGTGATAATCCTCGTTGTATTGTTTCACAGACAATAGAACGTCCTTTTGTCCAATGTGAACGAGTGCTAACCGATTTTGTGTTGCTAATTGCAGATCCCTGGCGAAACAGAGACAGAAGCTGGAAAAGCCGGCAAGAAAACCATGGAGAGCGTCAAGGCGGTACGTATCGAGCAAAGCGGTAACAAAACAAGCCAACATTGTCGCGACAATATTTCACGCGCGAGCATGTTTCCACGATATTTCCGCGTCTAGCAACGCCAGGCAACAATGTTACGGCAACAATGTTCTGAACTTCTTTAGGCCTAGGGCATACGTCGAATTAGGGTCGCGTCGATTACATTTTTTTTTCAAAAGAAACCGACTCATTACACTTTCAAATAACAAATTATCTATTGTTTGAAATGTATTCGACGTGACATTAATTCGACGTATGCCCTAGGCTTTAGATACACCCTGTCGTGCGAAACAATGTTTCCTCGTTTAGTCAATTTAGGCAACATCGTTGCCTTCCTCATTCGCCAGAAACGCGGGAGAGAGAGTACAATTTTTGCCAGTTGGAAATGATTTTTACATTACAGTTCAGATCAGAGAGTCAATTCTTTAAACCCTTGGAAAAGATCATGTTACGGAAACTTTGAGCTGTTTATCAACTCCGGAAACTTCGACGCAAAATGCATTGTTTAGCCAGTTCTAGTAGATTTCGCGCAACAATGTTCCCATAACTTTGTTGTCTCGGTTAGCCAGCTTTCGGAAAAAAGGTTGAACCAATGCGGAATTCGGAGGGTTTAATAGTTTGCGTTTGATACTGTTTTCCTGTTCATAAAGGCAGAACAGCTGATGGAAGCCCTGCAACTATACAGAGAAGAGTCAGCGAAGATTGAAGAACATCGGAAAACCAACCCGAAGGTACTAGAGTGATTCCATTTAGTACGAGGAACACAAACTAAAACCTAGTGCCAATTGCGTGCTCTTTATTTAGACGTTGCGAAGCAACCTGTAATTCCCAAGGCGGCATTTTTTACATGCTTGTCGTGTACGAGTCTGATTTAGAGAAGAGGTTCCTTGCGCGCTGATAGACTGGTCAGAGTAGGAGCATTGTAATGTAACGTTGGTAGCTCATTTCGAGAGCAGCGCCCCGCTATAATAAGTGTTACAATGTGAACGTGTGGTAAGTTTCATGCATAGTTAAAACTACTCTTGTTTATCTGATAAGTCGAGTGCTTTACCGTGTTTTCTTTATCTATTCGCAGATTGCTCCACCCCCAGTTCACCCAATTTTAATGGCCTACGGAAACATATCGGTATGTTCTACAGACTTCATTTGTATAGTCAAAAAGGCGCATAAATAGCAAATGGCATCTGACGCATAGCATTCTGTCACCTATGTCTGTCAACTAATATTGACTGGAAGCCAACTAGAACCTCATGTTCAAGAGTGCGTAATGTGTACAAGTGTAGTAAGGACTCTCATGTGGCAATTTCTCTTAGTTTTGGGCGGAGCTTGCGGTAGTTAGACCTAAAGGCCGAATGGGCTATCATTCGATAGACCATGAGGCCGCAGGCTGACCCATGAGGTCGAGAGGTCTAGTGGTTTTAGTATATCAACTAGACATGATCGATAGCAGAAAATAAAGTACCTGCCCCAATTTTTCCCCGGAAACGCAGCAGCAAAATCGCCAATTTTCTATTAGTAGCGTGGCCAATAGGATTTGTTATAGACCACTAGTTGATGTATACTAAATCTGGATATGCTATCCACTTCTGTTGTAGCCCTCGCGATACGTGCTTCACGTGACGAGGAAAATAAAGTCAAGGTAAGAAACATTCTTCCACTAGGTAATTATGAACAGATATTTAGAGCAGATTTCAAATGACTGAAGTTTGTGATTACTTAAATAACACATGGTTATCCACCAGTCAGTTGAACAGTAGAAGGCGTATAATTGTTGAAGTGCATTAAGGCTTTATACCCGGTAAAGCCATATAAAGAACGCCAATGGACCAAATCGGCTAACGGTGTTTACATCTTTCTTTTTTTTATCATTTAAAGCTTTATTACTTTATTCCTCCGTATTCTTTACATGTTTTGTTTTACATATATATATCTAGGCGTGGGTTACCTCAGATTATTAATTCAATCTTGGAATTATAATAGTACCCTGCCCCCCAAACGCACATCTTGTGTTTACATCTTGTTACCACCCAATAGTTCCGATCATGTGATGATTCATTTGCTCTGGCAAGTACACTTTGTTGCACGGGTTTATAAAAAACACTCTAATGAATTACTTATCCTACTATTTATTCATCTTAAGCGAACTCGAGGAAGCGCTGGTCGTCCTTCCATTTGATTACGTCACAGACTTTCTTCAGCTTACGGATTTATGGATAAAGGTATTGAGATTCGCAGGGCTGCAAATTGGGCAGTTTGCGACTAAACTTTGTCAGTCAGTCGAAGTTTTGCGCCCGCCCTTCTGGTCTAACTCGCTGACGCAAGTTCAGTTTTTGCGACTAAAATTTTAGAAAATGCGACTAGAATTTAGAAACTTGCAAAAAATTTCGACTGGACTTTTTTTTTTAATTTGCAGCCCTGATTCGCCTATCATTTTATGTGATATCGCGATATCGCCTCTCTCTTTCGATCTATGTTAACGTCAATCTTGATTTCCCTTTGTGTTATGCAGCTGAATGCAGTGATCACGAGAGTGATAGGACCATTACAGCTAAAATCGTTGTATCGCGACCCGCGTATTCAAAACATCGATTTGCTTTTGGTTTTGCTCTTCCGCCAGTCAAATCTTATGAGCAAATCAGATTCTGACCCTTTTTCGCCTAGTTCAGTCACCTGGCCTTCCGTCGCGACGTTGTCTGATTTTAGTTCAGAGGGAAGCCAGTTGACTGCATTAGGCGAAACAGGGCACGTCTTTCATTGGCTCAGATAGTTTGATTGGCGGGAGTCAAAAGTATAGTAAAAAGTCAAAACATAATTTGATGTTTTCTTAAAACGTGGCTCGTGATGCAACAATTTTAGCTCTAACGAAATCTCGCCCCAGGTGCATCATGGGTTATCAGGGCGAGGTGACAGAAATAATTCAGAATCGTAGGAGGGATGGAGGTGGAAAGCCGTCACTCAAAACTCTAAATCTTAAACTTTCTACAATCTGGACATTTTTTTCACCACTGTTAAAAAAATCTTAAGCGGTTTCACGTCTATAGCTGTTTCTTTTATTTCGGCATAAAGTCAATAGAAGACAAAAGACCGTAGAACGATACAATAAGATGGAATACAATAGTTCCAATCCAATATACAATACATCTTGCAACACCAAGAAAGACCCTTTATTTCTACGAGTCTTATTTGTCATACATTTCTCTATTTTAGACGGTCTAAATTAACAAGGATAGTATGAACAATTGTTTCTATAAAAACTTGAAAACAGATCCTCAGAAATTACTCTGGACTTGAAATTGGTAGCGTCAATTCTTTACACTCTTGTGTAAACGTAGGAAAGAGAAAGATCGGCATTTATTAATTCAATATTCTAGGCTTGCCTTTCTCCTGCGAATCTGAACTATTTCTGATATCTTGCCCTGATTAAACATGATGTAACCGAGAGCGTGAACTGGTCTAGTGATCTACTTCGAATTCCAGAACCGAAGTACCGTACATTTACACTTGCTCGTCTGGAAGACAACTTCTCCAAGGTGTCCACCAACACCATCCAGGCACACATCACCTACCACGACCTTTCCTCTGAAATTTCAAACCTCAGTTTTAACCTTCCCAAATGTCCCAACCCCCGGCTATGGAAATGCTTCCAACTAAGCGTTTGACAACAACGCTGTCCAGCATATAAATAATTATATCTTTGTGCATTTAGGCGAACTGGGAGGTGGAATTAACATGTAGATGTTTATTTTTTCTGATGAGGTGGGTACAGTCAGCGGTATTCCGAATATTCCAAAACGTGATTAGCACGATGTATGAATTAGGTCTTATTCTGTCGACTGTAGTGTTAGCATGTAAATTGAATGGAGCGCATAGTTTCTGCGCTGATAATTGGCACACACATACATCTGTTGTATCTGAATACTATCTACAAAGCGTTTTAAATTGACAGAGCTGATTCCATATGACTGTCACATGTATAAGGGACCTCGGTAACGCGGAACGACAAAATGGCCGTCGTTCCGCGTTACTGAGCGCGCAAAACAAGAAAATTTACAGTAAAAAGTTGAAAGTAATACTTGAAGTCATTCATTAGTCTTTCATACCTAGTATTATGGTGTCGAAATGTGTCCAAAATGCCAGCAGAGCGATCACAGTTGCTAAGTGTCTTCAGTAAATGCGCTGTTTTCATTTAGTTGGTTCATGTAAAGCCAGAGAGCACACACACAAAACAAAACAAATATATCTGTTGTATCTGAATACTATCTACAAAACGTTTTAAATTGACAGAGCTGATTCCATATGACTGTCATGTATAAGGACGTCGGCTTGGGTGTTCTGTGTTCCAATTTCAGGTCGCGTGCCATTCATGTGAATAATCGTTCATTGTTTGGGATGCTTTGAACAGTAATATACCCTTCGGTGCGTAGCAGATAAAGAAAGAGAGAAAACTCTTGGAAATGCCACGTGATCTTAAATTGGAAACCATCACTCGTATACCGAACAGGTCTATTCGTTACTACTTTGGTTTTGTTTAGAATTGGTGTCTTAACTGTGTGACTGGTTTTACCACTGTCATTCTCGTAACAAGAGCTTACCGGCACGTTCCCTCACGGGGGAAGCTCTGGTGACAGCCACTGACGCATAAGCGACATTTGATACAGAGATTTGATACAGAGCCGCAACGAACGTGTTGCGCATACCTTAACTTTCAAAATCAGCCAATTAGCAAAGGACGTCAAATGGCTGTCACCAGAGCGTCCCCTGCGAAATGACAAGCTCGGGATCAGCTCTGGTACGAGAATGCAGTCAAGGAATTCGCTTAATCAAAACAGCAACTTTTACACAATGTGTTTGTTCCTTTTAGAATCCATCATAATCAGATCGTAGCTACGGAGAAGTTATCGCATGTCGTGGATTCTCTGCGTACATCAACGAAAACCCAAGTGCAAGCGTTACATGTAAGTAGCAATCTGTTTCAGAATTTTGTCATGGCGTATAAAGGCTAGTTCACACTATCGGCGTAACTGCATTATGTCACAACGGCAAACGTGTGGAAAAATAACGGAAGTGCCCAAGATTTTCATCGCATCATGTTAACGTTGCCTTTTATCTACAGTTGTGTGTCCCTTTTCAAGATCCTGCGTAATTCTAATATATAGATTTAGCCACTGTCTAAAAGCGGAGCTCCCAGTGACATATTTTTCTGTTAACGGACGCGCAGTATTTTCCCGCCGAAATGAATTACGGTTTTTGGGTTGCCTGTGGGTGCGCAGACACGGACGCGCCCCTATTACCAAAATGGGAATACCGCTGAACCATGAAAAATGAATTCGATCGTATACCAGAGTTCTATTGTATTCTTCCTGCGATACCTATGGTGCTCCGCTCTGCGGCCTTCGGCCGCTAAGGAGCTCCGCTATAATTTTTTTTAAGTTACGTTTTCGAGCGGCAGAATTTTGTTCGCGTGACGCCGTGGTTACGTTGTTATGTTGCTAGTTTGAACCAGGCTTAACACTTAAGAATGTTATTAAAGAGAACTGGGATTTAAGCGTACGGCGGTGATTAAACGAGACCGATACGAACTAAGGCTATCTTTAGCACCGGGTTGCCCCGGGATGAAAACTGACCCGGGTTGAGCATGGGTTCGATAAAAAAGGGCGGTGATTATCTACGTTCGTATTGGTCTCATTTAATTACCGAGTAAGTCTCCTTGGTATGTACGACAACTTGCAAAAACATGTTTAAAAGGTATGTTTTGAGAATCCTAATAGGCGATTTGCACTAACTGGGTCACGTGACCCCAACTACCTCTTAACGAGATGTTTTGTCAAAATCAATTCCACAAATTCAAAGAACTAATTGATATTAGTCAAAAACTCAAGTTTCAGCTGGAAATCTTTAACCCGGAGCAAATGGCAGCGAGTTGAATTTTCAAGATTTTATTCAGAATGTATGGGATTTGGGTCACGTGACCCAGTTAGTGCAAATGGCCTATTTGGTCTATTTGTTCCGTCTCCTACTCGCGTGTGTTGAATTGAATTTCACTAGAAAGTAAGCAACGGAAACGGCAGAAAGGCGCACACTTAGAAGACCCCGCATATCAAGAAAGTGCTGTCGTTTTTATGGCAAATCCGCGCGGGTTGCCTGTGGTGTTCAAAACGTGACTCAGGCCCCTCGGCGGGGGGTAAAACAAAATGGCGACCAAGAGAATCATATTTCTCGAGTATCTGCAAGTTTTGGTACATTTACCTGTTTATTTCGCTAAGATATGAGGAAAAGTACTTACAGACCTTTCAAATAAGGTAAGGGGGAATTTCCTAATAAGGAAGTTTTGCAACGTCAGCAAAACAACAGTTTTTGGCGAAATTTTCTTGATATGTGGAATACAGATAGAAGGATTTTAAAACTTGACCTTTTTTTTTTCTTAGAACACAATTGGATTCAACCTCGCTGGTCTTCAGTTTATTAAACAAGAGATGGAGTCCCAGGAAGTTTCATTTTTCACGGACGCTACTCAAACGCTGAAAGGCATTCGAAAGAAAAAGAAAACAGCTCAGCAAGTATTTAGCTGATAGAGCGGATTTCAGATAAGTGTCGAAAATTAATCGCAAAGTAACACGAGTGATCCAGCTTCTCGGAAGATCTTGTGTGATTGGATAGGCAGAACAAAGCATCGCATTGTTTCCTTGATTGAGGGTAACAATCCAATGGGCTTAGAACTTACGAGAGCTGTATCATGACTCCAAATTAAATACTAGTATATAGATTTAGGCACTGCCTAAAAGCGGAGCCCGAATCAAAAGTTACTGTCATCAAGGTATCGACTTTTCTAGTTTTGATGGTCACCTAGCGATTGCCTTCTCGAGATAGTCAAATTTTGTCTTTCTTGATGGGAACCCTGTGGTGGTACAGGAACGTCGGACGGACACCGCACGCGCGTTCTAAAATCAGATCCATACCTATACATACGTTATTCTCCGCTCCGCTATACATACGTTATTCTCGGCTCCGCTATTAACTATGGAGCTCCGCTGGCGCGCTGCGCGCCGGAGCTCCGCTATTATATTGGATTTCAGATGAATATCGAAAGCAAATCAAAGTTGCGTTTCCTGCACGTTCCTATAGAGGTTTTTTACGGGTCACGTGACCGCTATTGTTTCCGTTTATGCCGCCATCTTGCATGCTAAACAAGAAAATTTACAGTAAAAAGTTGAAAGTAGTACTTGAAGTCATTCATTAGTCTTTCATACCTAGTATTATGGTCAATATGTGACGAATTGGCAGTGTCAGAGCGATCTCAGTTGCCAAGTGTCTTCCGTAAATGTGCTGTTTTTATTTAGTTGGTTCATGTGAAGCCAGAGAGCACACACACAAAACAAACAAAATATTTCGTCATCTCCATGTGACAAACAACAGAAGAAAGCAGCTGTTGTGCAGATCGAGCTGCAGTAGAACAGTTTTAGCAAATCGCGAGGCATGCGAGCAAGAGTCTGAAGAGTGAGCCCACCAGATTTATTATTCAAATTCTATGGATAAGATTGGATTTAGTAGGTTTGACTCTTTAGTCTTTGTTTAGTCTCTCAATCAAAATGCGAAGAAAAAACAAACACACAGTGTCTCTTGTTTTCTTGAGTCATGACTGAATGCAAGTCGTACTTCGCCTTCTGATTGGTTGGTTGGAAATTGGTTCCACTTCTGTTTGGCTAAGTGTATTCACTTAGTATTTAAAGTATTTAAAAAAGGAGATCGAATTTCCAAAATCCCCGAACGGTTTTTAGAACACATCTTAGTCAACGCTAAGATGCGGTCAATGGACGAAAATAGCAACTATTCGCGAGGTTGGAACTCTAGAAAAAGTTGATCAGATGCACCGGAAAGGGAACTCCATAAAAACATTGTGTTTTGTAAAATTAAATAAAAATAAACACCGTACTTCCGCCCAGGATATAAGCTTTAAAATGAAGTATCACTTGTAAAGATACGACCATTTTTTGTGACCATTTAAACCAAAACGTACCCCGAAGCTAGTCCGTAACCTTAACTGGAAAATTATGCGTTGCGCTGATCTTCAAAATTACTATGATTACATAATGAACATGCATACACGTCTGGATGTCTAGCAGTGTATGCTCCACATCTGCAATATTGCAAACGTTGCTTTGTCGAATTGCTTTTTGAGCCTGCAGCCTAACACAAAGATGGCTAGCAGTTGTTTTGATCCTCGCATTCGTAATGTTGCAGTAATGCCTTTGCCATGTGTTTGCTTTCTTCGGAGGAGGAGGTTTTTCGTTTTATTCAATACACTTTCCATTGTGATGTTATCGTTATGCTTGAGACCGAATATAGTCGAGTTTCGAGTTCCCCTAGATCCTTCATATATGGTACACTATAGTGTCCTCCGTATAACTATCTCCCATGTCTTATAGAACGAGGATATACAGAAGGACACTATAGTGTACCATATATGAAGTATAACTGTCCGTATAACTATCTCCCATGTCTTATAGAACGAGGATATACAGAAGGACACTATATAGTGTACCATATATGAAGGATCTACCAACCTAGATCCTTCATATATGGTACACTATAACCTAGATCCTTCATATATGGTACACTATAACCTAGATCCTTCATATATGGTACACTATAGTGTCCTTCTGTATATCCTCGTTCTATAAGACATGGGAGATAGTTATACGGAGGACACTATAGTGTACCATATATGAAGGATCTACCAACCTAGATCCTTCATATATTGTACACTATAACCGAGATCCTTCATATATTATACACTATAACCTAGATCCTTCATATATGGTACACTATAGTGTCCTTCTGTATATCCTCGTTCTATAAGACATGGGAGATAGTTATACGGAGGAAACTATAGTGTACCATATATGAAGGATCTACCAACCTAGATCCTTCATATATGGTACACTATAACCTAGATCCTTCATATATGGTACACTATAACCTAGATCCTTCATATATGGTACACTATCCTCCTACTCCTTTCTAGTCTGAATTTCAGCCGTCCGTTCTCGACCGTGCCTCACTTTGCGAGAGGAGACGATGAATTCACCACGAGATTTTCTCATCCATTACGTAATTACTGACTCAACATCGGTCATTAGAATCTGATTGGTTGCCTATCTTTTTGTGGGGATTTGAATGCTGTGTTTTGCGATTTTATTAGGCAGTTAAAAAAACTGTAACCCCTAATAGTGTCCTTCTGTATATCTTCGTTGTATAAGACATGGGAGATAGTTATAAGGTATAGCTATAGTGTATCATATATGAAGGATCTAACAGAATTCGAAACGGGACTATTGAAGACCAAGACTTTCAAGAAAGTTTAAGAAAACTGAAATGAATACACCTTTTTAGAAAAGATTGCGCCGTCACAACTTGCTGTTGTAGCCTGCGGTGTGGCGTAACTAAAACGTAATCGTCTTGTTAAGTAATCATCCATGCAAGAAGGAACCGAAACTCCATTGTTCTACGGCATTCAGGATTCCCCACATAAGATGTGTTCCATTCTTTTATCACAGAAAGTTGTCATGACCAGTAACATAATACAAGTGAAACAATTATTGATTTCGACTTGCGATAATAACGATAATAACTCTCCAGACCAATCAGATTAAAGAAAAACAAAGGAAAGAGAATCACTATTTTACACTAGGTTCCCCATATAAGTATATCCTGTATATGAGTATCACATGTGCTTTTACCATAAATCCTGAGAAAAAGCTTTCTTTCATGGTAATTTGACCAATTTTTGTGTATAAGCCAATGAAATCGCCGATATTTTCAAAATAATTGCATTCCAGCATGCTCTGCCGTTGGCTTGGGTAGTTCTTATACGGACCATTACTTAATCCAATTCGAAATTTATTGCGCGCGATATGTTGTACAAGCATTTGGTCCAAGCAGGGTGATAAGTATGGAAATTTACCCTCAACAACAATTTTTGACAGTGCAACAATTTGTTTTCTGAAATAGGTGTATATGTCCTGTTCTATTGGCGATTATATTGTGACGTCAGTGTTTACGATCTTTCTTATTTGCATAAGCATTAGTGAAAATCAGCCAGCGTAACGGAGGTACAAAGAGAAATGATCTGAATTTCAATAGCGTCTGGTGCATGAAGCGTAACTCAAATTTGTAACTCAAATTTGTAACTCAAATTATGAGCGCATGGCGAGAAGCTCAATTTGCAAGAAACATGTGGGCTAATGAGCTTCCTGCCCCAAAAGAAAATCAAGTCTTGAAAAATGTAATAAAATTGCTCAAGATCAAATAATTACTATTCCGAAGAACGCATTTGCGATTTTCACTAAGTTTTGGATGATCCACGCAGGTTTTTAAAATTCTGAAGCTAAACCCTGGTTATGCAAATGAGTAAACAAATGTTTCACTGATTTTCTTCTTGCTTTCCTGCGCCATTTCGTTGCACAAGTTTTCCTCTCAAGGTATGGAGGGACTGGCCACGCAATTTATCTCCAGTGCCTTGCAAATTGCATTTCGTCTCTGCTTTATCTGTTCATCTGATGTTGACTCTTGATCATTTTCTTGCTCCTTGGAATGTAACGAATGGTGACACATGTTAGCATTGTCCAACATTGCGACCATATGGTCTCCAATGGCGACTAAATTTAGGGTTTGGCGACCAAAAATTCCAACCTAGTCGACAAATGGCGACCTACCATTCCAGTAGTCTTAGGTTTCTAAAAAATGTCCTTCTCAAAATAAACTTTAAACAGAGGCAACTAGATATAGGGTTTGGCGACCAACTTATCATTCCAGTCTTTAGGTTTCTTTAAAAAATGTCCTTCTCAAAATAAGCTTTGAACAGCATTAATTCAGTCAAATTTGTTTTGACACTTCTTAAGCACTTTAAAGTGCCCAAGAAGGTCCTTAGGGACCTCGCACGAATGGTCCCTTTTGTAATGCCGGCCGACTGAAGAAGCTGCGCTCCGATGCCCTTCAACGCGCTGAAAAAGGTGACTGCAGGTATAACCCACGTAGCCTGCATCGCACAGGCCACACTGAAATTTATAAACAACGCGTTGTTGGGAGATAATAGCTGGCTTATCAATGGGTTTTGCGAGTTTTTGCCCTACTTTCTGGCTAGTACATATGAGGCAGAATTCTGGTCTTTATGTGGCAGGACTATCCTACCATTTTATGCTACCTAAATTCACTCTTAAATTGTGAGAATACCTCTTTAAACTCAACATTAAGTGACTCCACGAAAAGTCCAAGCGGATTTTCTGTAAATATAAATTCGGTCATAACTTTTATAATATTCGTGTGAAGGATATCAAACTTGGAGGACAGTAGGAGGTATCATTTAGCAATAGTTTAACACACTTCGATCTTTATTTGCGTTAATGTTTTAACTAATATCCCAGCTAATGTTGACCCCCTTGTTCCTCTTAAGACGTCTCTAAACCAAAATTTCAAAATTGGTGTTCAATTTAATTGCCTCAGATATTTAGAAAATCTTAGCCAATTCATAGTTCCGACCTGTCATTCAAAGCCATAGTTACTGTTGTTATGTCAGCTAAAAATGATTGCGTTTTTGTAAAGACATACTATATATATATATTCCAATGATTTTACTCAAAGAAAATTGATGTTTTAACTATTTTTCAAGTCTTTTACAAGAGTTTTAGATGAACTGTTCATTATATTTAATCGCATACCAGGTCAGTGACCCGATACCGTAGAATATCAGGATAGTATATATCGTTCCTGATTGGCTGACGAACTCAAGTGGGATGATAATATAGGATTATTCAAAGCTTCAGGAGGCTAGATTCCGCTAAGAAAATAGCACGAAAAAAGCGATATCGCACGAGTCGCGCAGCGACGAGGGCGATATCGTCTTTTTGAGTGCTATTTTCGGCGGAATCTACCGACTGAACGCTTTGAATATACTTGAATCCTATGATATCTCGTCCTCAATTTACACAAAAAAGAGATATCATAGGATTCTAACCGATATTGGGCGATTTTAGGAAATGTACGTACCTATATTTCATGTGGCAATATTAGAGATAAATTCGGTCACATGACGAGTGAATTCCACGCGTACAATTTCACGCGAAAAACCGCTTTTCAAGTGAAATTTCACACGGAATTCACGAGTCGACTGATGATTTTTTCTTGAATCCCATAGCAAAAAGATTTGATATTATTTTAGTGAAATAGTTCGAGCTTTGTACTTTCTTTGCGCGCGGGCAACCTGTGTTTTTGTCGATTTCAGTTCTCAGCTATTGAATTCCACGTTAAATCTCACTCGTTTTTAGCGAGTGAGTATTGAGATATGGGGTTGTTATTATAGTGTTATTCAAACCTTCAGGAGGCTAGATTCCGCTAAGAAAATAGCACGAAAAAAGCGATATCGCACGAGTCGTGCAGCGACGACGGTAGATTTCGCCGTGCTATATCTACCGACTGAAGACTTGAATGTACTTAAATTGTATGAATCTCGTCCTCAATTTACACAAAAAGAGATATCATATGATTCTATGCGATATTGAGCAGGTTTAGAAAATGTAACTATATTTCACGTAGCAACCTTAGGCTATAGTGGATGGTTTAGGCGATACAATGGCTCGTATACTCACCATTGCTGAGTGTCCTTCGGTACTGAACACGCCGTACTTGTCCCTATAGCGATATGCGATGTCATTACGCGCGTTATTTTCAAAGAACAGCATGTGTCCAACACGATTTCGGCGCCTAGGCAAGCGAGACAACATTTTGTTCTTCAGAAATCGAAATTACGATTACTACTGTCACTAAGTACGTTGAAAAAATATTTTAGCGTATGCATGTTCGGGAATTAAACTGAATTTAACAATCCCTTATTCGCCAGGCGGACTGTGGGGCGTGCCTTTGTTTATTGCCTTGGCAACGAACGCGTGGATAATTAAAGTTATTTAGGTTTCATTAGGTATTCATTAGGAATAAAGACGCCGGCTCGTCATATTATCGTATAGGAAACTACTATTTTGCTGCGTTGCCCAGGCAAACAAAGCTTGGTTTTCGAGGGCAGAACAAATTGTAGGCAGCCTCCTTAAGGTCCCTGTAAAGGCATTCGATGTGCTTACGGAAAAAAAAATATCGTCGCGTCGCAATTTATTCTATGATAATCAGCTATTTATCGTTTTAAAGCTTAAAGCTCTTATGAAGCTCTTATAGCTCTTAAAATGTTCAGTTTAGTGAAGTTTAATTTTTTCTTTTTTTTAAGACCCCGAACTTAAAAACTAACTTGTTTACTTGAGATGCTCCAGACCATAGCGTTTTGTTGCACAATCTCACACACTGTCGGATTTTAGTATCGGAGAAATGAATTGCAAAACCGTGTGAGCGATTTTTCGATATTTTGCATATTTACGAAAATAATAGGTCGCGAAGTTGAAAGTCGCATTTTTTACAATTTGTGGCGGCAAAATTTATCATAAAATCTTTTTCAAGTAAAAAATAAAAAGTCCCTCACACGGTTTCTTAGATGTTATAATTTTCTGACGACACAGAAAATTTGACGCCGATATCTTAAATCGTGCGAGGCCAGGAGCTTCGCGAAGGTGAAAATTTTACCTAAAATTTAAATGCTAGAAAAAGCGTGTAAGGTTAATTAAATTACAGAAAATGAGTGGCGGGCAATACAAAAACATAGACAATTGAAGCCAGGAAAACAGTTGACGTGTCATTTGAGGTTTTAGAAATATACTTTAGGACTGTATCAACATAATTTCAGGAAAAAAAAGTCATATTATGGATTTTTAAATGTTTACCTTCAAGGGAAAATCAGATTTTTACAAATAATCATTGATTTTATTAATACTTATTAATAGTTAATAACAATATTATATTTGTTTTCTACTCTTTAAAAGCTTTAAGATGAGATATAATACATGTACGTAGCTAGGTTGACGAAATGACAACTATTTTGCCAAACGACCCCTTGACCCTTTCACCATACCTTACCCTGGTGCCAGTGTGAACTTTCCGTGCTTTCGAGCCAAATTCAGTTGTATTTTGGTTATTTTAGTTGCAGTTCGTTTTGCCCCAGTGATTCTAGTCTTGCTCTGTCTTGCTGAAACTTCACCCTGGGGACACTCACTAGGAATCTCAGTTCTATCAATCAAAAACGTCAGTCCCAAAGGCGGAGCTTCGGTCCTCCTATCATTGGATGATGAATTTTAGCGCCTTCTCATTGGCAGCAGGATTTAAGTTCCGGAACGAAATCTTATTGGGGAGACGATTAACCAATCCTATCCAATTAAAGAAACAAATTTGCCATAGTTGCTGTGAAGAAATACGCTTCAAAATGAGGTATAACTTGTCAAGATAGGACTTTTCTTCGCGAAATTATGCCATTTTAACGAAAAATAGTAAGGTGTTCCGTAACCTTAAACAAAATGCAAAGTAAATACACATAATAGTGTAGGAGTCGTTACAAAGTATCGGCGAAATCAATTATCTGAAATCCACTCGCATTGCTCATTATTTCAAAGTTCTTTCGAGCATTTTTTTTTTCTATAGGAGCTGCTGGGGCATGTTTCTCCATCTGGAAAAATTTGAAACTATTTGTCTCTGGAACGCCATTTCTCTTCCCTGCTAGCAGAGGCCTCTTTTCTCTGTATTTCGCTGGCTGAGGTTCGTGAGGAAAAGAGACCTCTGCCCTGGGTTAAAACTCGCTTTGTTTTGCCGCCGTCCACAACCTTGGACGGTTCGCTGACCGTTTTCCGCTGATATTATTTAAGCCTCCCAGCGGAAAACGTCTGTAGATTGCGCATTTGAGGCTCAAGAAACGGTCAGCAAACCGTCCAAGGTTGTTCACGGCGGCAAAGCGAGTTTCAACCCAGGGCAGAGATCTCTTTCCTCGCGAACCTCAGCCAGCGAAATGCAGAAAAAAGAGGCCTCTGCTAGCAGGGAACCATTTCTCGCACTTTCTTTCAAACTGGAATAATTGCTTGTTGCATATATATATTTGGAATAAAAAATTAATTTTTTCATATACACACTACATATACACACAAAAAATGCTTGCTTGCCTTTGAAAAAACGGCCAAATGTTTTCTCTGCATGGAACTTTTTTGCTTATTTCCCCGCCCCCCTAATCGGGTCCGTCCCTAAGAAGTGCAATTGTCTTATCATCAGTGTCAGAAAGTCAGAACCCACAAGGAAGGGAAGGAAAAAAAACAGTACGCAATTGAATGCTTCGTGCTTTAATAAACGTATGCGGACACAAAGTGATTATAAACGAACATTGTGTTGATTAATATGTATGATTAGTATGCTCATTAATATGTATTAGCATAATTACTCTAGTGATTTGAAGAATTTCCGCACGCTGATTGGTCGAGAGGATTGGGAGTGCGCGCGCGAGTTTTGTTACGACTGCGAAAAAATCCAACAAAAAACGTTTTTTTGTCTAAAAACCTTATGAATCACTTGAGCAATTAATATACTAAACAATCGGTCGCCTCCGGCTTCGCGATTATCTCCGAATAATCACCTCGACTTCTTTCGGTGACTACTCGCCGATAATCACGTAACCCATTATATAATGTATTGCAAACTTTGATCGGCTATGGCTGAGTTCGGCACGTAGGAAAAGGTAATAGAAGGACTGATGCTAAAATATAATCACACGGATATTTCTAATAAAGACATATTGTATTTGAAAACACACTTTTGAATAAAGACGGCATTCAGTTATAATAACCAATTGCCCTATTTCTCTATGACGTCATGGTTTGTTTACATGAGCAAGATAGCTGAAACTTGGTTCAAATAAAAGTTCCATTCGAGATCTGGGTCCTGATATTCTAGCGTACAACTTTGTTTTATATCATGAATGGCATTTTCATCATGTTTTGGTCATTTCTAAATGCTGTTGTCCCCTCTGGCGACCATGACACATAGCGCATAAACAATAGAGTGTTTTGATATGACGTCATAGTGAAATAGGGCAATTAGTTTATATTCCTTTGCGTTAAGACAAACTTTCGGTTTCAACATAGTTAATGGAGTGGAATGGTTAGGAAGCCCTGCAAACTTCAAAGGGTCAACACAATAGCGTGGGCTATCACGTGATATTGACCCTGCACAATCTTTTCAGTGTTTCACCCTAATCTAATACGCATGCCTGGTTGTACACTGAATCTTACTGGCTGGATTTTGGTACTTATGTACCGTGACTCTACACAGACAAAAGGATTCCTCTGAAAAAGTGAACAAAGACATAGTACAATAACAGGTTGTCAGGTTTCCTAACCATTCTCCTCTATAAACTATGGTTTCAATGAATCATTAAATCGAAATTAGAGCAATGCATTATGGGTAGGGTGAGTGCCGCACTTTAGTATCCAAGCCTTTTAGAATATCGAGTATCTGTGCTGTGTCGTCCGTTGTCCAATGCGCTTCTCGTCCTTCTCAGTGACCAGAGAAGAAGGCCTTCGTAGCAATGGCGTCCATTGTTATGGTACAACGGCACCATTGAGAGGTTGTTGGTTGGCCTCGACGGGAACTACAATTATATAGAAGCGAAAAGGTGAGTAAATTTGCTTCATTGATCTTTTTAACCTGCATTGTTGTCCATTCGGAGTCGGTCATTTGCTAAGGCATTTAGTTTTAAATTTGCTCAGATCGTTCACTTAGCAAATAAAATTAAACCATAAATGCATAGCTCGAGCAGGTGGGAAATTTGTAAAGAGCATGCGCTCGTCCAAGTGAGGCCAGGCTTGTGAGTTTATGCTGGCGTCGGATACTTCGCATTCGTGGCAAATTTTCGTGCTGGTAGGTTAATTCGTTCTTTGTTTTATTGCATCGGCACGGATTATTTGTTGCGGATAATACCGCCTAACAAAATAAGTTTTGCGTGATTGAACGTCCAGAAGTAAACTAAGCCCAATTTAGTGTAGAGGGTATAGATGGCCCTCAAAATATACCTAGACAATTTTTTTCAGCCGATAAAACTAGCAAAAATACTTCGGTTTCAATGCAAGGATGACCCTGTGAAATTTTGGTTCTGGTTCAAAAGCTAGTTTCTCGAAGATGTTAATATTTTGTACTTTTGCCACAAGTCGCTCTCTCTGCTCTTCAAAATCGTGTGTCGGGGAGGGACTTTCCGAAAGTCTAAAACACGGCAGAACAGCAGTTTGGATAGAGGCATCAGTATCGATACAAGTAATGCGAACTATAAAGTGGAGCTTTTCGAGACAATCGAGCAAGAAATGAAGGTTAGTTTTATTCTGAGTATAGCGACTTTGCTTTTTCAGACTTTTACTTCATCGATGACGTCATACCACGTGATCACGCCATCGTACCCCCTTGCCACTTAAACAATTTCACCCAAGTTTGGTTGTCTGAGGTTCATCCCTTCCAAAGACAAGCCTTTTCTCTTTTGATGACGTCCTCAATGACGTCATA
Organism: Scolanthus callimorphus; assembly: GCA_033964015.1. Lineage (NCBI taxonomy): Eukaryota > Metazoa > Cnidaria > Anthozoa > Actiniaria > Edwardsiidae > Scolanthus > Scolanthus callimorphus. Next base: position 390,613 of record JAWWUD010000039.1, on the reverse strand, counting down.
CCACGTGATCACGCCATCGTATTCCCCTTGCCACTTAGACAACTTCACCCAAGTTTGGTTGTCTGAGGATAATCCCTTCCAAATATATCAGCCTTTTCTCATTTGGTGACGTCATCGATGCCATTACACCCCCCTTTCCACTCAAACAGCTTCACCCAAGTTTGGTTGTCCGAGGTTCATCCCTTCGAAAGATATAACCTTTACGCGTTTGATGACGTCATCAATGACGTCATACCACGTGACTATGCCATCACACTCCCATTGCCACTTAGACAACTTCACCCAAGTTTGGTGGTCTGAGTTTCATCCCTTCCCAAGATATAAACCTTTTTACTTCCGCTGTAAAACTGGTCATGGGTTGCCTGTGCGACGACGGAACCACGGACGGAAGTAAATAAACCGGAAGTCCATCACAAAACAGGTCGATGCATATACACTTTTGTGTTGTTTCCTTTCCTACTGCATGTAGCTATGGGGCTCCGCTACGTGGGCGCCGAGCTCCGCTATGATACCCGGAAACGACAAAGATTTTATCCGATTTAAGAAAAAAGAACATTGACGAACACGAACCTGAAAGTCTGAAAAGCTGAAGTTGACAAAGAATTTCGTGAGTGGGCTTACTCGAAAGAGCAAAAATATGGGCGAAGAAAGGAAACTGAAAGCTGCGTCGCAACTAAGGGATAGTGAAATTCTAAGGTAAATTACCGGCCTTTTGTTAGTTATACTTCTTAATTTCTTGGTAAAATATACTATGCAAAGTGAGAAACCTCAGCTTAATTCATTTGACAATGTTTAGAAGATAAAAACCTGTGGTTTCTCTTTTTCTTGATAATCTCTATCGATTTCGTACAATTTTTATACATTGATCATGATCAGAGCCATCTTCCTCCTCGTGATCTCCGTTGTTCTCATCCTCGTGTTCTTGAGATACCAAAAAGAAAAAAAAATCTACAAATCAGATTGAGTGGTTTCTTAAAACAACGGAGACTGCGCGAATTTGGTATTTATTTTGCAAAAATATCTGTCATCGGGAACCTGATAAAAGTGCGAACGCCATTACCAAATTTTGTCAATATTTTGGCGTTTTGCCAAAGTTCAAAGAAGCCGATTACAAATTTCGTAGAGCCCCTTTTGCTCCCCAAATTTTGTTACGCTGCAACAATTCTTTGTACTCTGACAGCTAGCTGAAATACATCATTCGCAGTTGTCAAATTTGATGAGCGAGACCCACAGGAGTTCTCTCCGCCATAGAGTCCTAAAGTGTGACGTCACAAATTTGAAAAATTTCGAATTTCAGGCTTTAGTCCACGAATAATGAAAGACCAACTTCGAAGAACGTTGCATGCAAAACATGAGGTGAACCGGTTGAAACGCGACTGAACTATGGACCAATGAATACATAATTTTCTTTAACAAATCACTGTATTTTGGACTCAGTTCATAACGTTATGAACTGAACCAAAAATACAGTGATTTGTTAAAGAAAATTATGTATTCAGCAGGCAATATCTCGGTCGCGTTTCAACCGATTCACCTCATTTTTGGTCTGCAGCTTAAAAAATATCCCCTCCATTTTGGACGCGACGCGAGCGAGTTAAAAAATGTCTTAAATACGCGTTTCAGTTGTGGGAGTCACCTTAATTTAAGAACCGATACAATTTGGGCCAACCTCAAAGGAAAAAAAGAAAGAAAGAGCAGTGTATATCGTGAATCGCTGAACAATCAATATGGCTAAAAATAGAAAACAGCCACAAGCCTTTTTCAATGACACTTACCAAAGTTCAATGGACTTCGCCTTTTGCGTTCCTCGTGTTCTTGAGCTGATACCAAAAAGAAAAACAAAAAACGCTAAAAATCAGAATGAGTGGTTTCTTTAAAAACGGAGATAATCAATTACCTTACCCAGAGGGGCTCATAAACAGGGGCATTCCTTTGATATATATTCTTGATAAGGCGTTTTGAAAAAAAAAAAGAAACTGAAAGCTGTATCGCGACTGATATATCAGTCAATTCCAGCAATGACCACCCCCCCCCCCCTCCCCTCCCCCGGACACCGTGGGGCGTTTGCACACCAATGCCTTCCCTGGGGTGGGGATTTTGAAAATTTTGCTGGCCCCGGGGTGGGGATTTGTTTTTCCCCGGGGAAGGGGGGTGGGGAATTTTGGTTTTCTCATCTCAAGCGCGTCTGGTTTTGTGGAACTTCAACACCAGTTATAATAACTAGCGGTTGGCAGTTACAATGTCCAAGTTACAGAAAATAACACGCCACATAAAATATAATGAAGAGCATGACCCGTATACACCACATTGGGGAAGACACATTTGCAACTTTCGCAGTTAACGTTTTCTATAGAGAAAACAGATTTCGCAATTTCGTCTTAGTAGAAAAACATAAAAATGAATTGACCATAAACAGAGGCCCAATTTCGCAAAAAGTCATAGAGCGGATTTCACATGACTGTCAACACTTGTTATGTAATTGCGATTGCTTTGCGTTCTCATTGGCTACTCGTTTTTCTCAGCCAATCAAATTCTGTAGTAAATACAATTGCATAATTACTTAGTAATTGGTTCGGCTTGTGATTGGCTGAGTGAAAAGCCATTTAGGAGCAAGTGGTGATTTCTCTCGATTCTGATTGGCTAGTGATTGCTCAATTGCAATTGTTTTCACGACAGTCATGTGAAATCCGCTCTATAACATAACTGCGAAATAGTTGCTCTGCAAATAGAATAAAGGTAATAAATTTCGCATTGAGAGATTCCGGGGACAATTTGCAGCCAAATTGCTACAACCGCGAATGGCCTAGGAATGTCTACCGATATTGTACTAATATTGTATTTTCTTGTTGTTTACGATGTATGACGTAATTCCCCTTGAGAATCGCTATTCTCTTACCACTCCTTAACAGTGGCTGTTCACTTGAGATCGCACATTCCTGTTATCAACCGGGGCCAATTTTTCCCTGTGCATTGTAACAATACTTCCAACGGAACAAAGAGTTGTTGGAAAGTGTGTTCATTATAGTTCCTAGCTTTATTATAATTCCAGGTAATTTAGAATGATTGTATATGTTTCAGATTATTTTCAGGGAGAACTACGGAATTCAAAATGTCCGAGCAACAAACTTGAATATCGAAGATTTTTCAATAATTATTCAGCTTTTCAAGATAAAAATATAAAATCCAAATTGCATGCAACAACTTCTAACACCTCCATGCAATCGGTGTCTTTTCCGCGCTCTATGCCAAAGATAAAATTTGGCTTGTCCGACGTAGCAACAGTAACTAGGGGTATAACAATGAATGCGGGATCGGTGAATTATTCTGGGCTTCCTGTTGATCGTATGGATCGTGGACCACCGCCTTCGAGAGCAAACTTTAACGCCGGGGAGACTTTAGCGATGGGAATATGCCTCGAAATGATACGAGAGACACAGTGAAATTAGAGGAAGCGCCAAGGATCAAGTTTGAGATTACAGTTGCTTATACGCCCTTAGAGTTCTTATACATCATGATATCTACTTCTGTTTGTCGGTCTTAGTCGTCTACCAAGCCACCACTCGCTCCTGTGAATAAAGTGGGAGTTGGAATATCAGGGAAATAGTTTGAATTTGACGGTATTGCACACTTTAACTTGAAATTTAAGAAGCTGACAGTTCAGTACATCTAATGGAATACGAGCCTTATCCTTGTAAGTCCACATATCTCGACATGTATCTTTGGAATTCATTCTGAGTTACGATTTAAGGGGGCACTACGAGACCACGACGAACTTTCTATTTCGTTTATTCCAGCTGATGGTGGAGCTCAGATCATATACTAGACTAGACGAACTTTCGGAAAATCGTACTTCATGAGGCATTTTTTAGTAAAAGCTGGCAACAAGTGCCATCTTATGCGAAATTTTACGCTTAGCCTGCTAGCAGGCGTTGGAGGCTGTTTTATCGGCGAAAACCCGGAGTTCGTAGTCGCGAGCGCCATCTTGGATTTTTTGGCCGAGTGACAATGGGGCGAGTGACAAAACGAGGGGGTGGGGAGCGGGAGAGAGGCGGAAAGAGGTGAAATGACGTCATGATTGACAGCTGTCACACAAACCTCCAATGAATTTTTCGCCGATTTTTCTTTTCAAATTTTAACGGCCAGTGAATTCAAATGTATAAGTGGCAATGTGATATTCAAAAAAATGTATCTATATTATCGGATAGGGTGATTGATGGGGCGTAGAACGTCATCCAAAATGGCGGATCCAAGACGGCCGCCGTGCCGCCATTTTGGATATCTGTTAATTGTTTGAGGCCATCACGTTCAAAGGCTAAACTTAAAAAAAAAAAAAAAGACAAAACTTAAACGATTCTGCAATACATAAAAAGTAGCAACTGACGATTATGGTGGAAAGAGAATAATATATAGGTAAATATATGATTGTTGTTAGGGAATTTAGGTAGGAAGCGCAATCCACAAAATTAGCAAGTTAGTCGTCCCTACTGTAAAAGTTCTCACTATGACTATTGATTCCAAAGCCTATCACTGAGTCAACTACATCTACGACTATTCTTTTAAACATTCCTCTTACACACACAGGAATAATAATGATAAGAAAAAGCAGGGATAAAGGTGGAAGTCATTCTATAGCAATTTAGGCGTTGCTCCAGCCTTTTCCGAATTTTTTTTATAGCCTGGTGGTAGCAACTTTCAACTTATAAGCAAAAGTAGCGAATGTAAGACTTTAATTTGTCCTCGGAATAGCTTTCCTCTCTATGCTTGAAAGCCCTTTCCTATTCCAACCCCTTTCTTTTCTGAGGTTCCTTTGAGGTTTCTGCTGGTCCTGAGGTTTCCGCTATTTTCCGATTATGCCACGGGGGCAGCAGATTGCATGATCGTTTTGAACGAGCTTTTGATATAAGGACTTCAAAGGCACAGTTTTGTTGCCGGGACTGAGGATGATCATCGAAAAATGGTGATATCGTTTAGATCGTAAAATCAAGCGGCGGTGAATCTAATTCACCTTTTCATATTGATTTGCCTTTTATATATTTAATATGGCTTCATTCGATTAGCAGCACTGCATTTCATACTGTGATACCTTGAATTCATTGTCAGGTATTTATTTCCGTCTTTTTTGACTACCAGACTCAATAGTTTCTAAAAATCAAATTGACGATATGGCGGCCATCTTGGATCCGCCATTTTGAATATCACAGCAGCGCTATATCCGAATGATACGACAATTTTTCGTATAGAACATTCTAAACTATCCTGTTCAAGTTAAATATTCGTTCGAATTTGAAATATAGCGACAAAACTATTTTAAGGGGTTCGCGAACAGCTGTCAATCATGATGACGTCATTTTCACCCATTAAAATGCAAAATCAGGGATGGCAACAAGAAAATTCGGATTCAGCGTGAAAAATGACATAAGAAAACTCTTGTTGCCAGCTTTACTAAAAAATGCCTCATGCGCCTTATAAATATCGCAATTTTCTGATATTTCGTCTAGTCTATACCATATTTAGGGGAGAAATCGTCGATTCCTAGTGCATTCATTCAAGTGTCCAAAGCTACGGTTATTGCTAACAATAATGAATTGCACTGGATTCCAGCACAGATAAAGGGAATAAATCGGGAGCGTGTTTGAGGGGAGTTTGGATATTGATTTAGCAGTTACAGATCTCAAGCTTGATTTGAAAGATAAGATTATTCAAGTGCCTGTTTACAACGACTCCGGTACGGACGTGACCATTCGCAAAGGCACTCATCTGGGCACGTTAACTGAATTGCAATCACAACAAACAGTAACTGTAACAGAGGAATCGGCGGATATTATTTCTGTCAATGCAGCGCAAGTTGAAATTCATGGTGAAGTGCAAAGGCTGATACGGGAATATCAAAAGAAAATAGAGGCTATTCCGGAATGTCAACCCGCTAATGTACCTGTCGAACATACCATAGAAATGAATGACGCCCTTCCTGTTTACGAGTCCCCACGACGCCTAGCATACAGCCAAAGAAATAAGATAGCAACTCTAATTAAAGATTTGGAGAGTAAGGATTTTATAGAGCCTTCTCAATCCCCTTATGGTTCTGCTATTATTCCGATCGTCAAACGTAGTGGTGAAATTCGCCTATGTGTTGATTATAGGAAATTAAACAGTAAAACAATCGTTCGCCAATTTCCCCTTCCAAGAACGAATGAGATCATTGATAACATGGGAAAATCATCAGTATTTACTGTGCTTGATCTGAAGAGTGGCTACTTTCAGATACCCCTTTCGGGAGAAGACCGCATTACCGTGGGCTAAATACCATTGGAAGAGAATGCCTCAGGGATTATTAGGAGCGCTGTTTACATTCGCGGAGAATATTTCTACTATTTTTCAGGATATGTCTGACTTTGTTGCTGCATACTTTGATGACATTGCTATTTTTAGTGCGAGCGAGCAAGAGCATTTGATACATGTAGGGCTTGTACTGGATCGACTAGCAGAGTGCAATTTACGCTCAGGCACTTTAATGTCTGGGTCAAAGGGACCACGCCCTGTTTAGCGTTCGATTCGTTCTAAGTTAACATACGTCAAACTTATCCTTTCAATTCCCTTACAATATTAAAGACCTCAACGTCCTTGATAATTTAATAAGTTGCTGTTACCATAGAAACAAAAGCCCGACCTTTGACCTCTGTTTCAAAAATTTTCGTTTCAAAGCTTGACGAGGAGTGGAAAATGCAAATAAACCTGCAATTAAACTAAATGAAGTAATAGGCCATACCTTGAAGTTTATCAGTCCAACTAGATATCGTGCATAATGTTTTCATTTACGAAGTTATTAGCAGATATCATATTTCAGAATGTCCAAAAATAGGTTTCCTGATGAAATGGACATCATATCTAGTTGGACCAGTGATACTTGTCCTAGCATTAATTACATAACATCTTAATATCCTCATCAATTTTTGCCTTTCCTTTCTTCGCGAGGCAGTTTTTAAATTTTTTTCTTTGGAGTTCAAAGGTCACATTCCACGTTGCCATGGGGATGTTAACTGGAATTTGAGCCGCCATTTTGAAAGCAACTGAGACCCAGGCATTAACATAGCTGAGCGCATCAACATGGATAAATGTCAGTGGGCGAGGCCAGAAGTTGAATTCTTAGGACATGTTATCTCGAAAGACGTCCAAGACGCGCAACACGGGGAATTTTCAGTTTTTATTTTTAGAAATGACCAAAATCCCGGGGGTTGCCTTGGGGGGGGGGGGGGCATGGTCACCGCTGGAATTGACTGATACATAAGGGATAGTGAAAGTCGAAATGCTAAGCCGTAAATTACGAGTGCCTTTTGTTAATTATACTTCTTAATTTCTTGCTAAAATATACTATGCAAAGTGAGAAACCTCAGCTTAATTCATTTGACAATGTTTAGGAGATAAAAACCTGTGGTTTCTCTTTTTCTTGGTGATCTCTTTCGATTTCGTACAATTTTTATACCTGGATCATGATCAGAGCGAACATCCTCTTGATCTCCGTTGTACTCTTCCTCTTGTACTGGAGCTGATACCAAAAAGAAAAAAAAATCTACAAATCAGATTGAGTGGTTTCTTAAAAAAATGGAGACTGCGCGAATTTGGTATTTGTTTTGCAAAAATATCTGTCATCGGGAACCTGATAAAAGTGCGAACGCCATTACCAAATTTTGTCAATATTTTGGCGTTTTGCCAAAGTTCAAAGAAGCCGATTACACATTTCGTAGAGCCCCTTTCGCTCCCCAAATTTTGTTAAGCTGCAACAATTCTTTGTACTCTGACAGCTAGCTGAAATACATCATTCGCAGTTGTCAAATTTGATGAGCGAGACCCACAGGAGTTCTCTCCGCCATTAGCATATCGCATAATGATCCCAAGCAGTACAGACCTCTCGTACTCTTTTATCTGAAAATATTCTTTCCCAAGAGGCGTACGGCGGTTTCCCGGCATACAATTATTACGGATCACAAGTCTTTCCTGTGATTTATAATAGTCCGGCGGATTAGAGCAAATTTTCGAGGAAATTGCGCATTTTAGGCTAAAGCTCCAATTTTTTGCCAGGTGATAGTTTTCAATGTATTTTTAAATCGTAGATATGGAGGCACGCTAGAATTCTTTCGTAGCGAAAGCTAGGGAGGTTTTAGCTCAATAGCAGCCATTTTGAATGCTTTGTTATTCAAATGAGGTTTAGAACTTAGCTTTGCGAACTTTCAAGTTGTTCTCTAGACTGCACAGCCATAGCAGCTCAACATTTGCTAATTCTGAACTATGGATTGGTTTGACTGACTTCGGTTGAACGTCTCCTTAGAGTTTTGGGTGATTACTAAATGTCACGACCAGTTTATTGGGAATGTTTATAATTTATATTGTAAAACAATAGCCTGACTGAGATTTGATAAAATGTTTCAAGAATGACCAACAAATTCTAAAAAATATCAAGATAATTGGTACCATGTGTCGAATATGTAAAAAGAAGCTTGTCTCTGAAACTTTCACATGATATTTTCTACCTAGTACTGTGCTATACTCTATAAACTCGGACAATAGAAGATTTCACTAAGTGCCGCAGAGCTCATGAATAACAAAGGATTCAAAGATGGCTGCCAATGGCAAAACAATGGTTCACATTAAAACTGTTTTAGCTTTCGCTACGAATAAAATTTAGCGTGCCTCCATATCTTATCTTCAATAAACTACTAAACACTATTGACATGCAAAGTTTGGTGTCTTTAGCCAAAAGTGCGCAATTTTTACGCTAATCCGCCGGACTATAAATTGAGCACAAACACGGGTAAATTTTATCGATTTCTAGCCGAAGATATTTAAAACTCGAACACGAGCAATAATTTTAGCGCGCGAATAGTAAAGAAACTCAGTGCTATTAAGGCATGGCTATGGAAAGAAAAGCGTAGGGGGTGGTCTATATTTAATCCATTTACTTATTTCTTTACGAAACTTAATTCATGTTACAGAGCACCCAGACCTTAACAAAGTTTGAGTATCGTTTCTATGACAACCTGGAATGTGACCTTTGAACCTCATTTTTAACGGAATTTTAAAAACTGCCCCTGCTGACAGGAAAAATGCATAAGAGGCAAAAAATAAATTAGTGGAAAAAATAATACATACCCTGGTGTTTGTAAATCTAATTGGAAATGGTGCACAATACACATGGATAAGAAGTTATCGAAGGGTATCGAATTTCACATTGTCCTAAAATAGGATTCCCAATGAAGAAGTCAACTTTTCCAATTAGATCAACAATATATACACAGACTTAAGTCACTTGGCACTTAAATATTTTCAGGATTTAAAGCCTTTCCCTGTCCGCAGTAGCACTTTTTTAAAAACCGTTACCTTCGAGTTCAAAGGTCACATTTAATGTTGTCATAGAAACAGCAACCAAAATTTACTTATTTTTCAACCCCCCACAGGCTGAAAAACTTTAAATAACCGAACACTTGAAAGCACTAGAGTTAGACCACCCCCTAGGTTTTATGACAATTCGTTTGTCAGCCATGCCTTAATGGTGCTGAGAAAAGAGAAGACAGAAGCAAAGCAGTGCTAACATGTTTCGCGGCAACATTTTGGTTGTAGTCATTGATCAAGTTTGCACAAGTTGTAAACACCAGATTGGCATTTAGGATAAGTGTCAGCTGCAGTGCGAACAGACGCACCAAAACTTGTCTCAACAAAATTTTGTGACATAAGGGAGTGGTCATTATTTAACGGGGGGGGTGGGCCGGCATTTTTTTCAAACCCGGGGCCCAAAAATTTAGACCCCCCCTAAAATGCAAGCCCAAAAATTTTGACCCCCCCTCAAATGCTAGCCCAAAAAATTATGACCCCCCCCCCCCCCCCCCCTCTCGAAAAATCACAGTTTCTCCGAACTCTTAAAACAGTTGATTGATCCACGCAAAACTGATAATCACCATTGAACTAAAGTATTAGGATTCGTGGAAAAAAGATGTCGCAATTCCTCCTTCTTGTACATCGGACATATCAACGAGTGTTACTATGCAATTAGGGACGGCCAGATGCTTATACTATAGCATCCGGAACAGTTCAGGTTTTTGGTCACGGGATTTTGGACTTTCGCTACTATGAAGATATTCGGATTCAGGATTCCATTTCTTATCAGTGCTCTTTGGTGTATCAGTACAGAGTTTGTTAAAAATCTGCACAATTTGTTTAAAATCTGATGCGCGCAAAGCGCGCCGTGATTTTGAAAATCCAACTTAACGCGGTTACTGAAATTCTCATTTCTGCGACACGAAAATCACGCTGAAGAAATGGAGTCACGGAAGAAACATAATAGAAAATTTCCAAAATTAAACATAGTGCAGTACGGTGTTTTAGTTTGTAAATGCTACACCAAAGTATCCTCTTTGCGCGCGAAGCGCGCTGCAATTTTTTTGACATGTAAGTTTAAAGAATGGGAAAAGTCCAGGAGTAAATGAGAACTTGGTGTTTAACAATTGGGGTTCCTGACATTTGCTAAACCTTTATTTACTGCTGGCTGTTAGTAAATTTACTCAATTAAAAAAAAAACATTTTAATGTTTTAGATGGCGAGCGCGCAGCGCGAGCCGACCAAAAACACCAGTCTATTTTTAAGGACGTCGGGTTCCCTAAAAAGCAGTCAGGAGACAATCAAGTATCAAATGGTCCGTCCCTAATGACCAGCTTTCACGTTTCACGAATCTCTAGGCCTGTAATCATGAGTCACGTAAGAGAAATTCGTAAAATCACGGGTTACGAGGGCATGAGATTTCACGGATATCACGGCAATAATTTTCCTGTTTTCACGAACGGAGCAAATTTGAGGTGAATTACGGAGAACCCCTTCACCACTCTGTCCTACCCTAATAACCACCGCAGTTGTTCTATTTCCAAAGGTAAAAGTTGAATTTCAAAATAGTTAATAGAGACTTCTAAGATTGCGCGGGTCGAAGCATCTTTAATAATGCTTTGTAAACTTTCATTTTGCTCAAGCTCAGGCAGTGGCGAGGGCTGACCAACTGAGTAGTTTGCTTGTATGTTTCCCGATGCGCGCGTAGATTGCTTGACACTATGATTTACGAGGTGAATGAAATTCCTATTTCTGGGAGACGAAAATCACGCTGAAGAAATGGAGTCACTGAAAAAACATCATGGAAATTTTCCAAAATTAATCATAGCCCACTACGATGTTTTAGTTTGTAAGTACTACACCGAGCATCCGCTTTTTATGCGCGCAAAGCTAGTAAAGTTATTTATTGTTGTAGATGGCGAGCGCGCAGCGCGAGCCGACCAAAAAAACACTCTGTTTATAAAGGCATCAGGTACCCTAAAAGCAGCCATCAGTGTCACCCTGTCTAACAATCAGCGCCCAAAAAATTTGGCCCCCCTCAAACGGAAGCCCAAAAATTTGAGCCCCCCCCCCTAAATCGGCGCCCAAAAAATCAAAGCCCCCCCCATATATTTGCCGGCCCACCCCCCCCCCCCCCCCCCCCCCCCGTTAAATAATGACCACTCCCTAACAAATTTTGCAAAGGAACAAACCGGCTTTTTGACACAAGTGCGAACGGGACCAGAAGGGAATAGGTCAAAACATCCGTACTTTTTTCGTATCCAATTTGGGGGGGGGGGGGTGTAAGTGCCGGAGCCACCTGCCTCTCAGTGCTGAATTCTAGGAGCATGGATCTCCTTAAATAAAATAGATATTAAAAAGTTGAATGCTCCAACGTTTTCCTCGCAGCAAGAGGAGTCCATATGTGCGAATGAAAACAGGACCCCTAGATCATACTCTGAGAAAATGAGGTCTGAAAAAGGGGTATTGGGTACCTAAGGGGGTAGATTCCGGTACCCACCACCTCCCCTGAAAAAATTGGGTACCAGTGAGACAGACCTAGTTATTTTTAGATTGGTATTTACTCTTGTTTCTCTTGTTTCTTTAAATCCAGAAGAATAGTCTATTGCTGGGTTTGTAAATCGCATAAATCGAATTTATATTGGCAGTCAAATAAGAGCACATTGATATTACTTCACTTTCGTGTTCATTTTTTGGCTCTACCTTGTACTGCAATTTTCGCTCGTACAATTTTCTTCAAACTTGAATGAGAAAAAAACGAAGCTTCGAATGACCTGAAGATTTCTCGCAGAGGAGGGACTTTTGTAAAAATACTATAGTTAGAATATCGGCTCGCATAAGCAAATGCGGCTCTTAAAAATATATTCAAACAAATAGTTTAAAGCACAAATAGTCGGGGTTTAACATATCCGGAGCTAAAAAATATCCCACCATTTTGGACGCGACGCGAGCGAGTTAAAAAATGTCTTAAATACGCGTTTCATTTTGTGGGAGTCACCTTAATTTAAGAACCGATACAATTTGGGCCAGCCTCAAAGGAAAAAAAAAGAAAGAAAGAGCACTGTATATCGTGAATGGCTGAACAATTAATATGGCTATAAATACAAAACAGTCACAAGCCTTTTTCAATTGACACATACCATTAAACTCCGACGGACTTCGCCTTTGGCGTTCCTCCGTATTCTGTTTATTATCGATGTGCGGTTTCGGGGCAGCACTCACCACCACGGCCAGAAGACCAAACAAAACGACCAGTTCAATGTTCATCTTGAATACCTTGTTGAGCTCGAAGGGAGAAGTGATTTATCGGGCAAGTTGTCCGCTCTTTATACCCTCCGTTTTGTTTGTTTTGCAGACTCAGTGAAAAGAAAGACCTCCTCTTAGTTCAATCCCTGAATGTCTCTTTTTCTTCTAGTTACGTCCCAATGCTCAAACACCTCATAAATAAGACGCATTAACTAAATCTTCTTTGTTTAAGTTGTTAAAGCTACCCCATGTATCTTATCCTATTAAATTTAATTCTGAATCAATTTAGAAGATAGAGCGGATTTCAGATGACTGCCGTGAGTAATTCGCAATTACTTTGTAATTACTCCCATACGTTTTATTCAGAACCGGTGTAATCATTATGCGATTGGTTTCACTACAGTCGTATGAAATTCGCCCTATCGCGATGTTGTCAAATTTTAATAAAAAGCAGTTCTCTGCGCAAGCTCTGTCGGCGATTTCTTTCTCCTGAGAAATGCTGCCTCATATCAAATGTAAACTATTAAATGTAAACTATTAAATATTGTTCTCGTTGGAGCAAGGAATGTTTCGTTTTGACAAACAACCCTTTGCGCAGCGTGAAAAAGGAGTTCATTGAAGTCAATGGGAAAAACAAACAGGATTGAGTCAAAAAGTTCAACATTTGATTTAACAACACTAACATTTGTTGAACGCTGCCCCCATATTTTTGGGGCGGGGGTGCTCGTCGGGAACTTTCGGTTTTACTCCTAAAACCGGCAGAAAGACGTATTCGTCCTTTTTACGAGGGAAAATACGTTTAAGATTCAGGCTACCAACAAGTGTGATTTCTTTGATTTGCTAGAACGGACCTCTAACAGGTACCTATCTGGAAAAAATTGCAAGTTTTCGAATTTAGGTATCAGAGGCCTGATTTTAAACCCTAAAAGGTACGACGAGCACCCCCACCCCAAAAGTAGGGGAGTCCCCCCCCCCCCTCCGAGGTCACTCTATAAAACCCACTAAACGACGAATGTCTTAAACAGATTCCTTCCTTTTACATTCTTAAAAATAATATGAATATGAATAGCATCACAGATGGTCTTGATTCGTTACAATAAAAAAAATAAAATAAAAAATGCATCTATCTAAAGTCGATTTATAGTAATAATAACTAGAAATGTGTTTGTTGTATTAAAAGTAAAGGTCTTTTGTTGGGATTTAAAATCCGCCACTGAAACATCTCTGATGTTTTGAGAAAGCGTGTTCATAATTTTGGTGCAGCCAAGGAAACATCTGTCACCATAATTTAGAGTACATGATTTTGGTATCTTCAGTAGCTTCTGACTTGCTGATCTCAAACTTCTCGCCGGTTGATAACGTTCTGAGATGTAGGTTCAGAACAACAAATTGCATAACCGTCTCCAATTGGGAAAAACAATAACTCACAAGATTACGACTATTATCTAATTGAAGCGGAAGAGGCTTTATTCAGATAAAGGCGACTAGTACAGTACAGTAAACACCTTGAAGTCACGAAGTCAGTTCGCGTGGGAATAAGGAAAAGAGTCAACAAGATTAATTTTCAAAGGTTCTCACGAAGATTTTAGTCTCCCCCAGGGATTTTGCACTTGAACCAAAGCAGATTGACAAACAAATAAAACAATGCAAATTAATTCATGTCTATTTATATTTGCTATTAGTACGTTCGATTTACAAACCTAGAACATACTAAGGCATTCTGTTAGTGACTCTTTTACTAATATCAATCATTAGTCAAACCGCACTAGTGGGATATTGTCAATGTTGCGTTCTGATTGGCTAGTAGCGAAAAGCGTCGGATTTGAAAGCCAGAAAATGGCAAATGACCAGATCAAAAAACGTTTTGGCTATACAAATTAACCTAGTAGTGTGATTTGACTAAAACAATTATTCCTCTCGCCCTCATGGCCTCTGAGTCAATAGCCCATTCGGCCTTCGGCCTCATGGGCTATTGACTCAGAGCCCACTCGGGCTCGAGGAATAATTGTTAATTATTATTATCATGATTGTTTTTTTCCTAATCTCTAAGGACTGTGGCCGGCTGTGCATGTTTGTGGAACGGGTGCTAGGACGTAAGTCTAAATGCAATCGTCCTTATAACGTTACATTCAAAATTGTTTCGAAATAAAATTTTACTTTTTTAATCGGAAAATACATTTGCGAGTGATATCAGTTCCAAAAGAGTAACTAATAGAATGCCCTATTTATTTATTTATAAATCGAAGGCGACTTCCCAGTCTCGTGGTCAGATACAGCGTATTCAGCATCGCTCCCTCTTATCAAACTAGCAGTGTGTTACCACTGTATCGATTGCCCATGCCACGCGACGACCTCAAAATTCGATGTTGCAATTTTTAGCTGTCAATCAAACCAAAACGCTTGATTCGCCTTTTCATCAGCTTCATGGGTCGATATTGATTGCAAAATCAGCAAAATGATGGCTTTCTTGCCTACAATGTTTAACTTTCTGTGCAAGAAAATTGATGAAGGCCGGTGGATACTGGCCGAAAGTTAGGTAAGCTTAGAATATTTTCGCTTGTGTGAATCCGTTATTTAAACTTTATTCGATATAACATTTTCTTGCGTAAAATCGCCAATCGCAAACAGTAAATTTCGAGGTCGCGTGGCAATACATACGGTGTTAATGCGATTGCATCAATTGCACTTGCATTGCATTAACAGCAATTGTTGGATTGAGGTTTTTGTGATATCCAGAATAAACAATGTCGAGACAAGTGGAAACATACATTCGCGATGAACAATTTTTTTTTCTGTCAAGCAAGTGCTCAAGTCCCATGATGTATTGCGCGCGTAGAATCAAAAATCAAAACAAACTGATTCTTGAAGACCCTCAAAGTGCGTGATTCCCAAAGTAAAGCGCGCGCTGTTAGCGCTCTTAATGTATAATAATAGAAAAAAACCTACTGACTGGGGCTGTTATTTGGAAGGAATCATATAATTTACACGTGAGAGTATCTTAAACGCTGTTTTCTAAAAAACAGAGGCTTGGACCACGGCAACAAGTGTGCAGGGGGAGGTTTCGCATGTAAAAATCCGGGTTTTGTAATAAATAAAATTGTATACCATAGTTTAGCCCACGATATACGCTTTAGAATTAGGTATCACTTGTCAAATAAAAAACGACAATTTTTTTCGTGAAATTATGCCACTTCAACGAAAACGTACCCCGAAGGTGTCCCGTAACCTAAAAGGGGCTCTCGCACGCTTAATACTTGTCCACCGTGGACATAAAATAAGTAAAATTGTAACCGTGAAAACACATGTACATTTGCCCGTAGTAATCAAAATAATACTACAGATTAATAGAAAAACCTTTCAAGTGTTAGACAAATGCAATTCTAGGTTGTTCTGACCTGTTATCAAGAGGATGGAATTGGATTGTGATTTGAGCTATTTTCTTGTCAGAGAAATGACCAGCAAGCGTGCGAGAGCCCCTTTAACACCTTGAGGTCACGAAGGTGGATCGCGTGTGAGCAAGGAAAAGAGTCAAAAGTCCAAGATTTATTTCAAATGTTCTCACGGAGATTTCAGTCTCCCCCAGGGATTTTGCACTTTTAATCACCTTGACAAACAAATAGAAACATGCAAATTGTTCAGGGGGAGGAATCACAAGTCGCTCGATACACTTTAAAAATCTGTCTTAAAATAAGATGTCGAGAACATCTCAGGCTGAAATGAATTCACGACATACTAACTGTATTGTAAGAAAATGTTACGATAAAGGCACATAAAAACCTTCCATATCAAGATAAATAAGTCGTTTTAGTCAATGCTAACCCGTGCGTGACGCGGGCTACCTGTGTTTGAATTTCCGGGCTCCTGGGGCCAAAATAAAGATGGCGGTTTACACGAACAACGTTTCTCTCCAAAATCTGCAAGTTTTGACGAACCTTTTGACAATTTAGGGCAAGAAATAAGCTAGGAAAACTTCTGGACTTCCAAATATGGAATAGAAACTTCCATATATAAGAAATTTTAGAACGGGAACTTTCCTGTTTGGCGTGTTTCGTGTACAAAACGGTGGAAGGTTTCTATTGTCAATAATAGAGTCGATTTCAAGTGATTGTCGAAAGTAAATCAGACTTGCCTTTCTTTACACGTTTCTTTGTTGAGGTATTTAGTCATTGCTTAACCAGCCAATGAAACTGCAAACAAAAAGCACCGTCTTTTTTGTTTTCTTTGTTCACGTTTTAAACGCAAGTCGTAACCTAATTGGTTGGTTGATGAATTTATATTTCTCCTGGTTGGCTAAGTGTATTACTATTAATATTTAGTATCACCCAACTAGTGGACTATTGCCAAGGCCGCATTCTGATTGGCTACGCTACTAGGGGACTATTACCAATAGACCTCTAGTAGCGAAATCGCCGATTTTGAACATGAAAACAATGGCGGCCGCTTCTCGTATTGTCGAGGTTTCTGGTGATTTTTTAGACAATTTTCACTTCTTTTTTTTTTCAACTAGTTGGGTGATACTCAAACAATTAGACCTCTCGCCTCAAGGGCCACGGGTCAAAAGCCCATTCGGCCTGGCCCGCAGCCCTTTCGGGCTCGAGGTCTAATTGTTAAATATACTTTGCGTTTAGCGTCCGCGTTAACCACGCTCTAATTACGCCAGTCTGTCTCTGCAGCAAATCTTGAAAGGGAATGGCTTTGAAACCAGACCAAAATCAGCATCGAGGCCTGGAGGCGAGCACCCAGGAGGGTTGACAAACTGAAACCTTTGAAGTAGCCGTGACATTATTAGAAATAAATCCGCCTTGGCGAGGGCCTCTCCAGCACACTTTCGGCGCCCGGCACTAAAGGTTGTAATATTGCCGTACTTCGGCGTGCATTTCCCATCTTCGTCGATGAACCTTCTCGGATTAAAGGCCAGAGGATCCTTCCAGGCAGTGATGTCGCGATTTAACGCGTACAAGTTGAATAATACTGTTGTTCCCTTAAACAATAAATACCAAATGACATTATATCATATAATATAATTTGAAGAACTTCAAACTGCATAATGAATCATGCAAACAAAAAAGCAATGCATTATGGAAAGGTCGATTCGGCCCCTCTAACTCAACCCACCATCTATATCCACTGAGTCCTATTGGCGCGTTTCAAATTATCAATTTACAAATCAAGGGAATCCAATAGACCTCCAACTCTCCAATCATGTCTTGCCTTGCTAGCTTATTACGAAAACATTGAGCGGAAAATTGCGGCACCAAAAATAACAAAGTTGAGCTGCATTTGAAAAAGTGCAGTCCTCTGGATGATGCACTGAATTACCTCAATTTTAAATTTCGTGACCAGAAAGGTTATTGCAAATTGTTCATATATGATAATATTGTCATACTAGTGGGTTAGCTTGCAATGTTTTTTTTTTGTTCTAAGTAAAATTGCAATGTAAAAATTAATACATTAATATATTCAGTTGAAAATTAATAAAAAATTATGAAATACAAAAATAAAGATATAACGTGCAGATCCGTTATCAAAGCTCACAAAATACAACAAGTCCGGAAAATCAAATATACCTCGGGAATTTCATATCCTTGGATTGTCGAGTTCCTTGTAACTTTGTGAGGCACGCATATTGTCCCCCAAGGAGAAAGTCTAAAAGTCTCGTAGATCGCTGCCTCGAGAAAGGGAAGCTTGTCTTTGTCGTCAATCACTGGAGGCCGTTCGCGCCCGACGATTTCGTCAAGTTCTCTGTGAATCTTTTCCTGTACATCCGGATGTCGGAGAAGAAAAACTAATATCCACAGGACCCCCGCTGAGGTAGTGTCCGATCCTGCCAGCAGAACATCCGCCATCATGCCGACTACGTTGTACTTGTTAATCAGTTTCTTCGCCTCCAGGCTGTTCTCTCTTTCTTCGTCCTTCTGCGCTTGTATTAAACTATCTGTCAAATCCCTGTGTTTACCTTCAGTGAATGTCTCCAGATGTTCTTCGTATTCAGTGAGAAAGATCTTATCCCGTTGCTTCGCCAGGTACTTCAATTCTTTTGATACCTTCAAAGGGAAATGAATTAACCACGGGAACATGTCCAAGACACTGACGCTTGAAATAGCCAGGAACAATCTATCGTTAAATTCGATATGATCGTAATCGTTTTCATCGGACCGTTCCCCAAAGAGTACATGTTTTCTAGCATTCGCGATGCACACTTGCACTTCTTCTTTAGGGTCGAATCTGCTTTCACCGCATGCTTGGAATTTCTTTATGAGTTTGGCTACTTCCAACTTGAAGATGTCCTCTGTTTGTTTCTTGGAATGCCGCAACGCTGTATGCAGCAACTTTCGTTGAAGAATAAGTTTAGGGCCGAAATCTTGAAAAGCGACGTCTGAACTATTCCAGAATAAAAAATCATGTACATATGAGCGAGGTCTGCCGGCATAATCGTCTTTCCTTGTTATTAGAGCCTCTCTCATCCCAGACAAGCAGTTAACGATTACTGTGCGTTGCCCACCAAGATAGACCGTAAAGATGCTGCCATATTTTTCTGCCAGTTTCATGAAAGAGAGATGTACACATTTCATGTCGAGGTCTAGCAGGTTACCAAGCAACGGCAGAGGTCGTGGGCCCGGAGGGAGATTTGGAGGTTCAAGCAGGCGACCAGCGGTGTACGCCAAGAGGAGAATTACACAAATTATGGCTATCCCCTCTAGAAGCATGATGACCTGCGAAATGGAATGAAATTCCACTTAGTTAACTGGAAGTTTGAACCATAGTGCACACAACGTTTATTGCATGATAATATACTTGCAAACATTTCGCGATTCTGATTGGTCGATGGATGTGTAATGTTCGAGTAAAAAAAAAATCCAGTCCAAATTACATTTCAATTTTAAAGTCATAAGAACCTGTATGTGTGTGCCCCTCAGCTTTATCAAGGTTTAATTGTCTGGTATCGAACTGCTGCGTATTTAAAGCAAAACTAAGTTTCACAACGCTACTGAAATAATCATGCCAACAATACCTTGTCAAAGCTTGTGCCTTTTCTCTTTCTGCGTGACTAACTTTATTGAAAACACAATATATTATCTACTGGAACATGTTCATATGCCAAATTACACTCTTGTTTATAATAAAAAAAATCAGTAATGCTCGTTTTGCGAGGGGTAGGCTGTATCGATAAAGTATCAACCAACTTCAAACATATTCCTGCAATCGGGGTCGTGCAGTTTGTTAAAGTCAAAAGACATGAAGCGTGCCCCCCTAGAGTTGAATACTCAATTCATTATTCCATTATTGTTTTCATCTTGTTTTTCATCACGTTTGTTATCTTCAGAGCTTCCATTTTTTAGCGGCATGACGGAACGTTATCTTCAGAGCTTCCATTTTTTAGCGGCATGACTGACCCGGTCGAGCCAACTTCTATTCGGGCAGAACCTCATTTTACGCGCCCGGCCCAGCTTATCGGATTCAGTCGTTGTACTCTTCATGTGACAAACGCGATCTTTTGGACACGAAATTTGCGCGACATCTGGTTTGTGCCTTATTTATCTAAATGCGCTAGCTGCACTTGGATGTTCGTAATTTGTTAGTACTGTATGATTGATTATTGGTTATTCCTAGAAGTGGAATAATCGCCTCGATGATATCAACCATGTATTCACTGTTCTTGTTTCTTTGCAATAACAAGTAAATTGAACTTACTTGTGCTATTTGATAACATTGCAAAACATAACAAACCCAAGGCCAAGGTGTGTGCATGTTTTATGAAACACAGTGATGTTTTAACAAAAGTGTACTTACCATATGATCTTCAACTTCTATCTCGGTTCCTTGTTCTTTTTCTGTGATATTTGCAGACGATGCTGTAATTGAATAAACTTGAGACTAAAACTGGGAACTCAATCGAGAACGTATTGCTCGTTTGTCTTCTTTGAAGATGAAAGCAACAAGTGTATTTTCCTGTCGTCTCACCCAGTGGGATATGATCTTGGAATTTTTTTTACATGGCTCCCCCATTGAGCAAATGGCGTATCTCCAGCGGCGGATTAAAGAAAACATCTGACAGTACCGCGCTAACATTTAATGACATTTGATACAGCTGTACTTGTCTAATTAACAATTAGTCAAATGCTGCGTTGTGATTGGTTGAGCTACGTGACTTGAAAAAAGTGACTTGACTAAAACAATTATTCCTCTGCCCTCATGGCCTCTGGGTCAATATCCCATTCGACTTCCTTAATATACCATTATCGAGACCCACATAAAGAGAAAGAACATGCCACATCAAACTACAAAATCCGAATTTTGGCGTTGATTGGGTAAAAAGACCTCTACCTCCCATTTCAGATCACGTGGCATTCATTTGAATATTCTTTCTTTGCTTGGGTTGATTCCATA
Source organism: Scolanthus callimorphus (assembly GCA_033964015.1). Classification (NCBI taxonomy): domain Eukaryota; kingdom Metazoa; phylum Cnidaria; class Anthozoa; order Actiniaria; family Edwardsiidae; genus Scolanthus; species Scolanthus callimorphus. The sequence continues at coordinate 369,613 of JAWWUD010000039.1, read as the reverse complement.
TTTATATGTCCGTAGCAGAAAAATAAAGAAAGAATACTCATGGGAATCCCACGTGATCTGAAATGGGACAACATTACGCCCAAGGTAAAGAGGTCTATTCCGATCGAGATTTTATTTTGTATGGTTTGCTGAACGCCGCATCCGGATTTCACACAAACATTGTAAGCTTAAGAATACAAATTGATAGCAGCTTTGATGAGCATAAGGTTACTGAGAACCTTCGCGCACGTGTTCGAAAAAAAAATCATGCACGTCCTTAGTTCAACCAAAACATATCAACCTATATATCGTTGGAAAGCTTATAGAATGGACTAGCGAACTATGGCAAAAAGAATTATTTTTTTCATAATTAGAAATTTTTTAAAGGTTTTATTAAAAATTCGGCTGTGAGAATTTCAAGAGATAACGCTGTCGAACTGCTAGACCTTGACTCCCAAGTAACACATTGTTTTAATCCTTAAAGGTGTTTCTCAAAAACCATGTCTGCGTTTTTTAAAATTTTGCTTTCATGCTCAAAAGTTATCGAACTTTTAAATTTCGAAGGTCAAATTTTGTAGAATTTTCACGCTCGAAAAATTTAAAAAATTCCTAACTGTTGAACTAAACAAAATTTAAAAAATCGCAGACACGGTTTTTGAGAAACACCTTTAAGGATTAAAACAATGTGTTACTTGGGAGTCATGGTCCAACAGTTCGACAGTGTTAGCTCGTGAAAATAGCACACCAAAATATTTAATCAATGCTTTAAAAAAAATTACAGGTATCAATAAGTGATTTTTTTTGCCATAGCCCGCTAGTCCATTCTATAAGCTTTCCAACGATATATAGGTTGACATATTTTGTTTAAACTAAGGATGATTTTTTTTTCGAACAACGTGCGTGAAGGTTCTCAGTAACCTTAAAAGAACACTAGTTTCCCACCCGTCATATTTTCTCTAGGCTCGGTTTCCAGCCTTGGCGGTTGAAGGTGAGCCCGCGCTATGATTCATTAGAAACGACACCAATCGGCTGGAATTAACCGAGCTAACACATAGGCTCATAGAATTATTAATGTTTGTTAAGGTCGAGTGCTAACCGACCTAATAGACCGATCCCTATTTTGACAATCCGCCCACTCATAGCAAACAATAGGATGTTTTCCTACGGAATTCAAAATGTCCGAGCAACAAACTTGAATATCGAATATTTTTCAATAATTATTCAGCTTTTCAAGATAAAAATATATAATCCAAATTGCATGCAACAACTTCCAACACCTCCATTAACAACCGAAAACCTTTGCGCCTCGTTTGCTTGACCTTACTATTTGAAATTTAGTGATTTTAGCAGATAATTTCCGCTATGTCGCCGTAACCTTTCGCACTGCTCTAAATTGTTATACTTGTACTATGTAATTAATTATCTGCTCTATATTGTTATTAATTATCTGCTCTATATTGTTATACTTGTACTATGTAATTAATTATCTCAGAGGACAAATAAAGTATTTTGTTGTTGTTGTTGTTGTACGGCAACGGGTATTCTATAGCGATTAGTGTACAAATAAAATATTATAGTCCATTCTATTCTATTCTATTCTATTCTATTCTATTCTATTCTATTCTATTCTATTCTATTCTATTCTATTCTATTCTATTCTATTCTATTCTATTCTATTCTATTTTTTAATCACGCGCATTGGGTGCAGATCTAATTGACAAATGGGCAGGTTTTCATCTTGCTCTTCTTTGCAGCTTTCCCTTCCAACTTGGCAAGTAGTTGATTGGAATCATAGTAAACATTAGCTGATGTCAATTTGAGGTTTTCGTCTACATCAGCAACGCCCATTCCATACATAACAATTTCTTCGCCCGTTGGAGGGTTGTCTCGGTAAGGGCCAGTAAAATGCCCCCAGTGACGCCAAGAGAAGACCACACGGGGTGGCTCTAGAGTAAAATAAGGAGCACGATTAGTGGTGCGTCTTCGACGGACAGGGCAGGACATGAGGACAGGGCATGACGACAGGGCAAGATATGAGGACAAGACAAGACATGAGGACAGGACAAGACATGAGGACAGGACAAGACATGAGGACAGGACATGACATGAGGACAGGACATGAGGACAGGACAAGACATGAGGACAGGACAGGACATGAGGACAGGACATGAGGACAGGACAGGACATGAGGACAGGACAGGACATGAGGACAGGACAGGACATGAGGACAGGACAAGACATGAGGACAGGACAGGACATGAGGACAGGACAGGACATGAGTACAGGACATGAGGACAGGACAAGACATGACATGAGGACAGGACAAGACATGAGGACAGGACAAGACATGAGGACAGGACAGGACATGAGGACAGGACAAGACATGAGGACAGGACATGAGGACAGGACAAGACATGAGGACAGGACATGACATGAGGACAGGACAGGACATGAGGACAGGACATGAGGACAGGACAGGACATGAGGACAGGACAGGACATGAGGACAGGACAGGACATGAGGACAGGACAAGACATGAGGACAGGACATGAGGACAGGACAAGACATGAGGACAGGACAGGACATGAGGACATGACATGAGGACAGGACAAGACATGAGGACAGGACATGACATGAGGACAGGACATGAGGACAGGACAAGACATGAGGACAGGACAGGACATGAGGACAGGACATGAGGACAGGACAAGACATGAGGACAGGACATGACATGAGGACAGGACATGAGGACAGGACAAGACATGAGGACAGGACAAGACATGAGGACAGGACATGACATGAGGACAGGACATGACATGAGGACAGGACAAGACATGAGGACAGGACATGACATGAGGACAGGACATGAGGACAGGACAAGACATGAGGACAGGACAGGACATGAGGACAGGACATGAGGACAGGACAAGACATGAGGACAGGACATGACATGAGGACAGGACATGAGGACAGGACAAGACATGAGGACAGGACATGAGGACAGGACAAGACATGAGGACAGGACATGACATGAGGACAGGACATGAGGACAGGACAAGACATGAGGACAGGACATGACATGAGGACAGGACATGAGGACAGGACAAGACATGAGGACAGGACATGACATGAGGACAGGACAGGACATGAGGACAGGACAAGACATGAGGACAGGACAGGACATGAGGACAGGACAGGACATGAGGACAGGACAAGACATGAGGACAGGACAGGACATGAGGACAGGACATGAGGACAGGACAGGACATGAGGACTGGACAGGACATGAGGACAGGACAAGACATGAGGACAGGACATGAGGACAGGACACGACATGAGGACAGGACATGAGGACAGGACATGAGGACAGGACATGAGGACAGGACAAGACATGAGGACAGGACATGAGGACAGGACAAGACATGAGGACAGGACAAGACATGAGGACAGGACAGGACATGAGGACAGGACAAGACATGAGGACAGGACAGGACATGAGGACAGGACAGGACATGAGGACAGGACAAGACATGAGGACAGGACATGACATGAGGACAGGACAAGACATGAGGACAGGACATGACATGAGGACAGGACATGAGGACAGGACAAGACATGAGGACAGGACAGGACATGAGGACAGGACATGAGGACAGGACAGGACATGAGGACTGGACAGGACAGGACATGAGGACAGGACAAGACATGAGGACAGGACATGACATGAGGACAGGACATGAGGACAGGACAAGACATGAGGACAGGACAGGACATGAGGACAGGACAAGACATGAGGACAGGACAGGACATGAGGACTGGACAAGACATGAGGACAGGACAGGGCATGAGGACAGGACATGAGGACAGGACAGGACATGAGGACAGGACAGGACATGAGGACAGGACAGGACATGAGGACAGGACATGAGGACAGGACATGAGGACAGGACATGAGGACAGGACATGAGGACAGGACATGAGGACAGGACATGAGGACAGGACATGAGGACAGGACATGAGGACAGGACATGAGGACAGGACATGAGGACAGGACAGGACATGAGGACAGCACAGGACATGAGGACAGGACATGAGGACAGGACATGAGGACAGGACATGAGGACAGGACATGAGGACAGGACATGAGGACAGGACATGAGGACAGGACAATACATGAGGACAGGACAGGACATGAGGACAGGACAAGACATGAGGACAGGACAGGGCATGAGGACAGGACATGAGGACAGGACAGGGCATGAGGACAAGACAAGACATGAGGACAGGACAGGGCATGAGGACAAGACAAGACATGAGGACAGGACAGGACATGAGGACAAGACAAGACATGAGGACAGGACAGGGCATGAGGACAGGACAGGGCATGAGGACAGGACATGAGGACAGGACAGGACATGAGGACAGGACAGGACATGAGGACAGGACATGAGGACAGGACATGAGGACAGGACATGAGGACAGGACAGGACATGAGGACAGGACATGACATGAGGACAGGACAGGACATGAGGACAGGACAGGACAGGACATGAGGACAGGACATGAGGACAGGACAGGACATGAGGACAGGACAGGACATGAGGACAGGACAGGACATGAGGACAGGACATGAGGACAGGACATGAGGACAGGACATGAGGACAGGACAGGACATGAGGACAGGACATGAGGACAGGACATGAGGACAGGACAGGACATGAGGACAGGGCATGAGGACAGGACATGAGGACAGGACAGGACATGAGGACAGGACAGGACATGAGGACAAGACAAGACATGAGGACAGGACAGGGCATGAGGACAGGACATGAGGACAGGACAGGGCATGAGGACAAGACAAGACATGAGGACAGGACAGGGCAAGATATGAGGACAAGATATGAGGACAAGACAAGACATGAGGACAGGACAAGACATGAAGACAGGACATGAGGACAGGACAGGACATGAGGACAGGAAAGGACATGAGGACAGGACAAGACATGAGGACAGGACAAGACATGAGGACAGGACAGGACAATACATGAGGACAGGACAACACATGAGGACAGGACAGGACAAGACATCAGGACAGGACAAGACATCAGGACAGGACAAGACATCAGGACAGGACAGGACATGAGGACAGGACAAGACATGAGGACAGGACAAGACATGAGGACAGGACAAGACATGAGGACAGGACATGAGGACAGGACAAGACATGAGGACAGGACAAGACATGAGGACAGGACAAGACATGAGGACAGGACAGGACATGAGGACAGGACAGGACATGAGGACAGGACATGAGGACAGGACAGGACATGAGGACAGGACAAGACATGAGGACAGGACATGACATGAGGACAGGACAGGACATGAGGACAGGACAGGACATGAGGACAGGACAGGACATGAGGACAGGATATGAGGACAGGACATGAGGACAGGACATGAGGACAGGACATGAGGACAGGACATGAGGACAGGACATGAGGACAGGACATGAGGACAGGACATGAGGACAGGACAAGGCATGAGGACAGGACAGGACATGAGGACAGGACATGAGGACAGGACATGAGGACAGGACATGAGGACAGGACATGAGGACAGGACATGAGGACAGGACAAGGCATGAGGACAGGACAGGACATGAGGACAGGACATGACAAGAGGACAGGACATGAGGACAGGACATGAGGACAGGACATGAGGACAGGACATGACAAGAGGACAGGACATGAGGACAGGACATGAGGACAGGACATGAGGACAGGACATGAGGACAGGACAGGACATGAGGACAGGACAGGACATGAGGACAGGACATGAGGACAGGACAAGACATGAGGACAGGACAGGACATGAGGACAGGACAGGACATGAGGACAGGACATGAGGACAGGACAGGACATGAGGACAGGACAGGACAGGACATGAGGACAGGACAGGACATGAGGACAAGAGATGAGGACAGGACATGAGGACAGGACAAGACATGAGGACAGGACATGAGGACAGGACAAGACATGAGGACAGGACATGACATGAGGACAGGACAGGACATGAGGACAGGACATGAGGACAGGACAAGACATGAGGACAAGACAGGACATGAGGACAGGACAGGACATGAGGACAGGACATGAGGACAGGACATGAGGACAGGACATGAGGACAGGACATGAGGACAGGACATGAGGACAGGACATGAGGACAGGACAAGACATGAGGACAGGACATGAGGACAGGACATGAGGACAGGACAAGACATGAGGACAGGACAGGACAGGACATGAGGACAGGACAGGACATGAGGACAAGAGATGAGGACAGGACATGAGGACAGGACAGGACATGAGGACAGGACATGAGGACAGGACAAGACATGAGGACAGGACAGGACATGAGGACAGGACATGAGGACAGGACAGGACATGAGGACAGGACAGGACAGGACATGAGGACAGGACAGGACATGAGGACAAGAGATGAGGACAGGACATGAGGACAGGACAAGACATGAGGACAGGACATGAGGACAGGACAAGACATGAGGACAGGACATGAGGACAGGACAAGACATGAGGACAGGACATGACATGAGGACAGGACAGGACATGAGGACAGGACATGAGGACAGGACAAGACATGAGGACAGGACAGGACATGAAGACAGGACAGGACATGACAGGACAGGACATGAGGACAGGACATGACATGAGGACAGGACATGAGGACAGGACAGGACATGAGGACAGGACAGGACATGAGGACAGGACAGGACATGAGGACAGGACAAGACATGAGGACAGGACAGGACAGGACATGAGGACAGGACAGGACATGAGGACAAGAGATGAGGACAGGACATGAGGACAGGACAAGACATGAGGACAGGACATGAGGACAGGACAAGACATGAGGACAGGACAAGACATGAGGACAGGACATGAGGACAAGAGATGAGGACAGGACATGAGGACAGGACAAGACATGAGGACAGGACATGAGGACAGGACAAGACATGAGGACAGGACAGGACAGGACATGAGGACAGGACATGAGGACAGGACAGGACATGAGGACAGGACAGGACATGAGGACAGGACAGGACATGAGGACAGGACAGGACATGAGGACAGGACAAGACATGAGGACAGGACAGGACAGGACATGAGGACAGGACAGGACATGAGGACAAGAGATGAGGACAGGACATGAGGACAGGACAGGACATGAGAACAACAGGACGTGAGGACAACAGGACATGAGGACAACAGGACATGAGGACAGGACAGGACATGATTACAGGACAGGACATGAGGACAGGACAGGACATGAGGACAAGAGATGAGGACAGGACATGAGGACAGGACAGGACATGAGAACAACAGGACGTGAGGACAACAGGACATGAGGACAACAGGACATGATTACAGGACAGGACATGAGGACGGACAGGACATGAGGACAGGACATGAGGACAGGACAGGACATGACATGAGGACAGGACATGAGGACAGGACAAGACATGAGGACAGGACATGACATGAGGACAGGACAAGACATGAGGACAGGACAAGACATGAGGACAGGACAAGACATGAGGACAGGACATGACATGAGGACAGGACAAGACATGATTACAGGACAGGACATGAGGACAGGACAAGACATCAGGACAGGACAAGACATCAGGACAGGACAGGACATGAGGACAGGACAAGACATGAGGACAGGACATGAGGACAGGACAAGACATGAGGACAGGACAAGACATGAGGACAGGACAGGACAGGACATGAGGACAGGACATGAGGACAGGACAGGACAGGACATGAGGACAGGACATGAGGACAGGACAGGACATGAGGACAGGACAAGACATGAGGACAGGACAGGACATGAGGACAGGACAGGACATGAGGACAGGACATGAGGACAGGACAAGACATGAGGACAGGACATGAGGACAGGACAGGACATGAGGACAGGACAAGACATGAGGACAGGACAGGACATGAGGACAGGACATGAGGACAGGACAGGACAGGACATGAGGACAGGACAGGACATGAGGACAGGACATGAGGACAGGACATGACATGAGGACAGGACAAGACATGAGGACAGGACAGGACATGAGGACAGGACAGGACATGAGGACAGGACAGGACATGAGGACAGGACATGAGGACAGGACAGGACATGAGGACAGGACAGGACATGAGGACAGGACATGAGGACAGGACAAGACATGAGGACAAGACATGAGGACAGGACAGGACATGAGGACAGGACAGGACATGAGGACAGGACATGAGGACAGGACAGGACATGAGGACAGGACAGGACATGAGGACAGGACAGGACATGAGGACAGGACATGAGGACAGGACAGGACATGAGGACAGGACAAGACATGAGGACAGGACATGAGGACAGGACAGGACATGAGGACAGGACATGAGGACAGGACATGAGGACAGGACAGGACATGAGGACAGGACAAGACATGAGGACAGGACAGGACATGAGGACAGGACATGAGGACAGGACAGGACAGGACATGAGGACAGGACAAGATATGAGGACAGGACATGAGGACAGGACAGGACATGAGGACAGGACATGAGGACAGGACAGGACATGAGGACAGGACATGAGGACAGGACATGAGGACAGGACAGGACATGAGGACAGGACATGAGGACAGGACATGAGGACAGGACAGGACATGAGGACAGGACAAGACATGAGGACAGGACAGGACATGAGGACAGGACATGACATGAGGACAGGACAAGACATGAGGACAGGACATGAGGACAGGACATGACATGAGGACAGGACATGAGGACAGGACATGAGGACAGGACATGACATGAGGACAGGACATGAGGACAGGACAAGACATGAGGACAGGACATGAGGACAGGACAAGACATGAGGACAGGACATGACATGAGGACAGGACATGACATGAGGACAGGACATGAGGACAGGACATGAGGACAGGACATGAGGACAGGACATGAGGACAGGACATGACATGAGGACAGGACATGAGGACAGGACATGAGGACAGGACAGGACATGAGGACAGGACATGACATGAGGACAGGACAGGACATGAGGACAGGACAAGACATGAGGACAGGACATGACATGAGGACAGGACATGACATGAGGACAGGACATGAGGACAGGACATGAGGACAGGACATGAGGACAGGACATGAGGACAGGACATGACATGAGGACAGGACATGAGGACAGGACAGGACATGAGGACAGGACATGACATGAGGACAGGACAGGACATGAGGACAGGACAAGACATGAGGACAGGACATGACATGAGGACAGGACATGACATGAGGACAGGACATGAGGACAGGACAAGACATGAGGACAGGACATGACATGAGGACAGGACATGACATGAGGACAGGACATGAGGACAGGACATGAGGACAGGACATGACATGAGGACAGGACATGAGGACAGGACAAGACATGAGGACAGGATATGAGGACAGGACAAGACATGAGGACAGGACATGAGGACAGGACAAGACTAGGCAAGACTTAATCTTGATAAGTCTTTGATTAGCTTATGTAGATAAAACTAATTGTCTTTATAATATTCATCAATTATTCATGAAGCAAGTATCCAATGAGAAGGCACAATTCAGGTCACATGACTAGCCTTGTAAACTGGATACAAGATCCATCAAACTAAAAGAGCGGGGAGGGCTTGAATATTCAGCAGGGAAAGGGTGGGGTTGATGAATAATAACAATAGTTATTAGATCTATTAGTATTCTGTAAATATTTATAGAATACTAATATCGATATTAGTATTCTATAAATATTTACAGAATACTAATAGATCTATTAACTATTGTCATTATTCATCAACCCCAGCGTTTCACTGCTGAACTATTCGAGTAAAATTACGACTATGAAAAAACATTACTCAAAACTTTAAGCAAGAAAAGCATTTGGCAAAACAAATGTTACAACAATTAGGCTAGTTGGTTTGTCGACAATAATAAACTGTATAAGAATAAGTTCAAGAACGGCTGCAAGCAGACTAGTGTTCATTTGACCGGCCATTTGACCAGAAAGCTGTTATTATATAAAACTAACAGCATTAAAAAAGACGCATTTTCAATAAACAACCAGAGAGTCTGACTCAGTTGAACTGCTTTCCCTCCACTGCCTTTCCAACAATTTCTTGACCTCGTCTTGTTCACTTGCTCCATTGTTGTATCTTTTCCAATCCCTCTGCGTGCAATGCTTTCGAAGCCAGTTTGGAAACCTTAAACACATGGAAATGTAGTTCGATATTTAATGTGTTTTACATTTAATTTAACGTCTGATAAATTAATTTAAAGTCTGATAAAGCAAAGTCGCTATACTCAGAATAAAACTAACCTTCATTTCTTGCTCGATTGTTGTCTCAAAAAGCTCGACCATATAGTTCGCATCTCCTGTTACTCGTATCGGTACGAATGCCTCCATTCTGCTGTCCTGCCGTGTTTTAGACTTTCGGAAAGTCCCATCCCAACACACGATTTTGAAGAGCAGAGAAAGCGACTTGTGACTAGTTTGGCGTACCAAAAGCGCTACGCTGCATTTTTTTACAGTACTTAGCATCGATTGAATAAATTTCATTGCACAACTTTCGGCTAAAGTTGATAACAAAAGCCAGTTCATTATTTTGTGTATTACATCATTTACAACAAAAGGCCTATTCATTGTCATCAATAAAACAAAAGAATCCTAAAAACCTTTTCAACTGAATTGAATTCATCCTGCCTTGGATTTTCAATAGTACTTCAAATTGTTTTCAACAAAAGAATACAAACAAAGAATTTTCAACAAAGAGTTGTTGTCTTGACATATCATAAGTCATTTACAATATTCGCGTCCGATTTGTATGGAATTTACAATTTCTCGGCCTCCGGCCTCGAAATTGTAAATCCCATACAAATCGGCCGCTCATATTGTAAATAGTACTAATCATTCAGGGTAAAGTCAGTGAATATTACGAAAGCCGAGAAGGGACATTGGATTTCAGTGTTCTTAAATACATTTCGTTGTTCTTAAAATACACTTCAGAGTTCTTATTTCGTTGTTCTTAAATTGACTTCAGAGTTCTTAAATTTCGTTGTTCTTAAATTGACTTCAGAGTTCTTATTTCGTTGTTCTTAAATTGACTTCAGAGTTCTTAACTTTCGTTGTTCTTAAATTGACTTCAGAGTTCTTATTTCGTTGTTCTTAAATTGACTTCAGAGTTCTTAAATTTCGTTGTTCTTAAATTGACTTCAGAGTTCTTAAATTTCAGTGTTCTCAAAGTCCATCAAGCTTACAGCCTGAGCTATGTTCTTATAGTATGTTCATATATAATTTTTATTTTGCCAAATCTCAGCTTTCGCGTCCTTATAAACTTCAGAGATCTTAAATTTTCGAGTTCTTAAAATGATTTCCAAGTGGTGGATCCAGGACCCGATCCAGGATTTTACTAAAGGGGGGTTCCGTTTCTTCTTCACTCCTTCGAAGACTGATACCGCCATGAGTATTCTGGAGAATATTGTGGTCTGGGTATCACAATAAGATCCTGTTCTAAAATAACTGTTCTGATGCTCAACCCTTGGAACCCTCTCTGGATCCGCCACTGTAATTCCACAATGCTCCGATGGGGTTCCGATATCAATGATCACTGTAATCATACGACGGCCATGTTACAATCGAACGAACGAGCCGAAAGCTGGCGGGCGGCTATATACCGATATGGATAAATTGTCATTGAATTACATGTAGCTCTTCCTCTTCTATCTAGTCTATTATGAGCGTTACTACTAAACAGTGGCATTACTAAATCCGAAATTAGAAGAGCTACATGTTAATCAACAATTGATCCAAATCGGTATATATTACAGTGGCGGATCCAGAGAGCATCAGAACAGTTATATTTTAGAACAAGGATCTTGTTGTGATACCCAGACCACAATATTCTCCAGAATACTGGCCGTATCAATCTTCTAAGGAGTGAAGACGAAACGGACCCCCTCCCCCCTAATTTTAAGAACACTGAAATTAACAACACTGAAGTTCATTTTAAGAACAACGAAATTTAAGAACTCTGAAGTCAATTTAAGAACAACGAAATAAGAACTCTGAAGTCAATTTAAGAACAACGAAATTTAAGAACTCTGAAGTCAATTTAAGAACAACGAAATAAGAACTCTGAAGTGTATTTTAAGAACAACGAAATGTATTTAAGAACACTGAAATCCAATGTCCCTTCTCGGCTTTCGTAGAATATATATCTGAAGGCAAATCTAATGGCACGCTCGTTTAGTTTTTCCAATTTATCTGTGGCGCTTTTGCTACAAAAACCCCGGGTTTCTGAACGGTATTTGAAGTGTGTAACAATAAAACCTTGATACAGGTCCCATCTGTTTCGAAGGGAGCATTTTCTTCTAGATTCCCGACGGTCATATACCATTTTTAGCTTGAAGAACCCCTCCCCGGAGGGCTAATTGTTTCTACTTACTTGTAAAGATTTCCAACACTTCCCAAGCAAAGCCGTCCTTGAAAGCTGTCCTGAACAGTTCGTGCGAAGATTCAAACGTTTCGTTATCAGCGTTGTACAGTGGGTTGTTCTGTATCAATACATTGTAGGAGCCAAATTTGCTGATCGTTTCGCTGTCAAAGACTGCGTCATTGTTGACGACGAGCTTGAACAACTCTGGATCACGGACAGTTCCCCAAGCCTAACAATAATAATTAACTTTATTAAAGTCTCAGAATGTAGAGGAACTTGCAGTCATCAACAATAATTTTGAGGAACCGGAAAACCTAGACTGCTTGCAGTCCCTTGTTTAGCGAACATCTGTAAGTCGAGAGAGAGTCCTAAGTTTCGTGAACTAGGACTTTCTCTCGATTTACGGATGTTATTTACCTTGTAATCCGGTTTATGTGTTATTTCCATTTCCCAAGTCTTCACTAAGTTTTCCACAACTTTTTCCAAGGAATCACTCTTGTGCTTCTTGGTTCTACCCCTCAGGTAAGTATGGTCTGCCTTGGTGTAATCTGGTTTTCCTTCGTTCCAATTGATGTCCGGGTCGTCCATATAAGAACGTGTTGGGCGCTCTTTCTCAAAATCATACTCTTCTATACCATTGTGTTCTGACATTTCCAAATAAAACACTGGAAGAGTCAAATGAACGGTTTTATGTTATCAAGCTATTGCTCTCGCGGTTATTATAATTGCCGCAAAAGATTGTTCCAATAGACGAGAACGCAATATCTGTTTTTAAAAGTAGCTAAGATATAATACGCGCGCTCTTATTGGCTGAGAGCTGTGCATTCTCGCATAGACGATCGGATGCTGGAAATGGGTTTGTTTATTTGGATGTTTTTTTAACTCGCCTACGGCTCGTGAGTTTCAAACTTTTCTCGTGTTTTTCCAACTTCCCTCGTGCGTTTATCACATTATAAACCACAGAAATCCCGCTTTTTGTTTCTCAAATGCAATATCATTAGCACAAGAACTTTTATTTACCAAAACTGGGAAATAAAACAAAAGAAATAAAAAATGATTCATTTTTCGATGCCGCTGCGGTTTTCTTTTGATGACTTTTATCGAAATTCATTGTAGGATAGCCATACCGAAATACATACCCTATCAGAGATCAAACACGCGAAAAATGATACCCTACCCTCAGGAGTCCAAAAACCATTCCCCTTTTGGGCGGCACGTCCCCCCCCCCCGCTTCACTCACTACCTACCGCACTCTCCGAGCTTATACCACTTGAAATTGGCCTGCCGCTTTTCACACACATTTGATGTAGCTTCAAGCTTTCAAAACTTTTCATCTCAGCAAATTTCAAAATCTCATTGTAGCATCCGTTTCCATCCGCTCGGTAATGGTCCACGAAATCTTCAATCATGATCGCTTTGCAGTCGTGTAGTTAAAGGGCTATTTAACAAACCTAGAATATAATTTTGGCTATCCAACAACACAGCTAGTTATTTGGATGTTTTTTCAATCACCGAAAATGTACTGGAATCGTCAAATCGCTAGCCTGCCAGCCGGCTCTCCAATGCTTTTTTTTTCGGATATTTGATGTTTTTGGCGCGGGGATTCCTGTGTAAAAAAATCAAATACTAGAGAGCCTGCTCGTTGGCTATGACATCGCTCCTTTATCAAACAGACATTAACTTCTAAAAAAACGTACTTACTATATACGTATGATCTTTCACTGCTGTCTCAGTCCCTTGTCCTTCTGGGATATGTGCAGATGATGCTGTAATTGAATACAACTTCAAACTTGGAGCTCAGTCGAGAACGCAATGCTTGTTTGTGTGTTTCAAGATGAAAGAAGCAAGTGTATTTTCTGTCGTCTTACCCAGTGTGAAATGATCTTGGTATTTTTTACATGGCTCCCATTGAGCAAGTAGCGTACCGTCCCCAGCGGCGGCCTTCCCTTTTGAAAACATTTGACTGTAGTGCACTAACATTTAATATGACATTTCGCTACAGTTGCACTTGTCTAAACGCGGCCCCGCTGAGCTCCGTCTTATAGGCAAACCGGCATTGGACACGAAAATCTGAAATGGCCCGTGAGATTACTCTATAAATACTTTATATGTTCAACTCTTGGAAGCACCGAAGTATAAAGAAACAGACGTCCTCAACCTTGGTATTATTTTTCCTATTTCGGATCACGTGGCATTCATTTTGAGAATCTTTCGTCGTTTGGATGACCTCCTTCTTATAGGCAAACCGGCATTGGACACGAAAATCTGAAATGGCCCGTGAAAATAACAAATGGTTACTTTATATTTTTAACCGTCTTGCAAGCATCAAAGTATAGAAACAAACATTCTAAACCTTGATATAATTTGTCCTATTTCGGATCACGCGGCATTCATTTTGAGTAATATTTATTCGTTTTGATGCTTCAATATGGTGTTTTCAATAAAGTAGGTCATATGTAGAAAGAAAAATGGTTCGCCACATGTTAAAGGGGCTGTGTCACGATTTTAGCACACTTTTGGTGATGTAAAAAACATACAAATAACGGATGGATAACCAAAATACTAGTCTAGCAGGTCTAGGTTTGTTAAATAGCCCTTTACCTACAAATCGATCATGATTGTAGGCTTCATGGACCTATTACAGAGCGGATGGAAACGGATTGCAACAATGAGTTTTCGAAATCTTGTCAGGATGATAAGTTTTCAATTTGATTGTAGCTCCCAAAAACGCAAAATGTGCCTTAATTTGCTTTAATCTATTTAAGGCAGGCTAATTTTTGGCACAGTTTGCTTAATTCAAAAACAAAGTTCCTGATTTGATTTACCAAATTCAATCGAGAAAATTGCTCTATATTATCTAGACGAACTTAATATTTTGGTGCTATAACTTAGTGCGGAGTGACGTCACAAGGTATGTCACGTGACAAAACAGTAAATTGCTTTTCCGGTGATGGAGAAAACATCTAACGATACAGCTTTGGTGAAAATGGATAGACCTCAGCAAT
Organism: Scolanthus callimorphus; assembly: GCA_033964015.1. Lineage (NCBI taxonomy): Eukaryota > Metazoa > Cnidaria > Anthozoa > Actiniaria > Edwardsiidae > Scolanthus > Scolanthus callimorphus. Next base: position 354,061 of record JAWWUD010000039.1, on the reverse strand, counting down.
AGAAACATCGTACCATTTTGGCTGCTGAATTATTATTTACTGTTAACGACTCAGGCACTTTAATGCCTGGGTCAAAGGGACCACGCCCTGTTTAGCATTCGATTTGTTCTTAGTTAACATACGTCCAACTTATCCTTCCAATTCCTTACAATATTAAAGACCTCAACGTCCTTGATAATTTCATAAGTTGCTGTTACCATAGAAACAAAAGCCCGACCTTTGACCTCTGTTTCAAAAATTTTCGTTTCAAAGCTTGACGAGGAGTGGAAAATGCAAACAAACCTGCAATTAAACTAAATGAAGTAATAGGCCATACCTTGAAGTTTATCAGTCCAACTAGATATCGTGCATAATGTTTTCATTTACGAAGTTATTAGCAGATGTCATATTTCAGAATGTCCAAAAATAGGTTTCCTGATGAAATGGACATCATATCTAGTTGGACCAGTGATACTTGTCCTAGCATTAATTACATAACATCTTGATATCCTTAAAATTTTTTGCCTTTCCTTTCCTCGCGAGGCAGTTTTTTAAATTTCTTTTCTTTGGAGTTCAAAGGTCACATTCCACGTTGCCATGGGGATGTCAACTGGAATTTGTTTAACTTTTGCCGAACAACAATTCTAAATAAGAAATGAATGGTAAAGATTAAAAGTTCTCGATATAGACCACCCCCTAAGGTTTTTGAGCCGCCATTTTGAAAGCAACTGAGACCCAGGCATTAACATAGCTGAGGAGATATAAGGGTCGGAATCAGATCACGTGACCTAATTAATATATCAGCCCCTTAAAGCACCCTAAAGGAGCAAACTTTTTCCTCATGTAAAAACGTCACTATGTAGAACCCAAAGAGAGAAATATTATTAGCTATTAACTTTTCAAAAAGGAGTGAAACTCACCACCGGAGAAATTTTTAAACTTTGAAAAGTGAAAATGTCACGTGACTGGCCACGTGTCGAGTGTATCAGCCGAAATTCCATACTAAAACATTTCACTCGATGAATGTTAACTATCCTAAAAAATTTCATGCTCCATCATTAATGATTAAAAAAGATATTTGAAATTTTGTAATTTTCTCGATTTTCTGGGCTGACCCAGGCCTTAATACACTTGAGCAATTTAGTGCTGTAATTACAAATTTATTCAAATGGCAGTGACACAGCCCCTTAAGGGATCCACAAACCTTGGATTCCGGATCCTTGTACTCCTTGTCGTTGGGCCGGGGTGCTCGTCGTATCTTTAAGGGGCTAAAATTCGGGTTCAAGGTATCTTTTAGGGTATATGACGAAAAAGCTAATTTTCTCAGGAAATATGGTATATTTTAGGGTGTTCGCAGCGGAAATACGAGACGCTAGAGCCGGTAGTCTGTATTCCCAGCCGTTATTTCTTGTGCGATCGTGGCTGGAATTCGAGAGCCATGTTGAAAATGGTATCTTTTAGGGTTGAAATTTTATTTTCCCGACGAGCACCCCCGCCAGGCGACATATGGGAGCCCCCCCCCCCCCCCCCATCCCCTGGGCACCTCCCTACTTTGGCGTATTGTCTGCTAGCAGTCTATATAGAGCATGTTCAATAAGCTGCTGTGCCATATGAGATTTATTTATGTAAAGTTGTAGAGGCTAAAATAAGCATATGATTCTCTGGCGCCAGAGCCTACGATAAACAGCGGATTGAATTACACCTATTTCGGAAAGGTTGCTCAACTACCGTAGCCCGCGCATGAGAAAAGAACAAACTCCCAGTCATACAAAATTAATTATTGCGGGATGTAACTATTGTAGAATCATTTTCGCTGATAAGTACCACCCGATCGATGGAAATGGATACTTTGCGTCTCGTTCGGTACTTTACTAGGCCGACAAAAATGGCTGTGAATGAAGCACTTTGTCTCAGTGGGAGTGGATGGTTACTAGTGAACCAAGCCAGTCGTCTGGAATTCACTCATATTGGAGAATAATCTAAATGATTTTTACTTGCAAAATTTTGCTATGAATAATTTTACATCTGTATTTCCACCGTATATGTGGGAGTATATGTTGGAGCAAGGAAAGGAAGGGAGAAGAAATCCACGGGCAAATCTCTTGATAAAATGGCATCCAAGAAAGCGGGAACTCCCAGGAAATTCAATTTCAAGGCGGCAGCAATTGTGGCTAAGCAGACACAACGTTTCTCGCGAGGTATATATTGAATATCCTAGTTTTAATTATTATGGGACGATAATTGCGTAGATTAAGTGAAAATCTGATCTATTAAAGCTATCTTAATTTGCAACTTTAACTTTTTGCAGCTTTTAACTTTATTTTCGTGATATATAAAGGCGCAGTAAATGAAGACCAAGATATAAATAATATTTGATAATTTAGAAGTGCGACTCAAGTAAGTGCAAATATGTTTTCTTACGTTTTGAGAAGCATAACATTTTTGGCGCTATCGAGACTCCAAACAGAAACACGTCTTCGTACTCTTGGACCTGATCTCGCCTTATCTCGCAGGTGGCACAATCTTTCCTTATCTCTCGCCTCATCTCGCAAGTACAAATCATAACTTATAAGTTGCTAATTCAGGCTTGCCTTTATCAAAACCTGTTCGAAAATGCCAGAAATAAAAGTTGAAATTTCTTTCCACATTGTGCTAAAATTAATTGATTTCTTGATGGATTTTCTCTTAAACTTAAAATTGCACCAAGAAGCGGTGACTGCCATTACATAAGATCATTTGAGAAATTACAGACTATTTCCTCTACTACTAGTAAAAAAAATACCGGAATTTTTTTTCTCTAAATCCTTCTGTGGTCTCTGTTTATTGAAACTTCCTCATGACTTCTTGAGTGTGATAGATAACGTGGCTCAATTTAACCTATATAAACACTTCAACAACAAAAGAAAAGTTGAAGTTAATAGTCATGTTTAAGTTAAATAGAAATGGTTATCTAAATATATTTCTACGTGTTTTCTAATTGAATCTCGATGGCAATTTTAATTTATTAAAATTCACTGGAATAAAGTACTTGAAAAGTGGCCTTCCTAAGTTATGCGTCGTGATTTATCAGTTCAGGAGGAGTGATTAATTTTCTACTTTCATTATTGATTAATTTTCTACTATCCCCGAAAGGGGAGGTGAATAGTAGTAGAGTTTTTATTTAAGCACGGTGGTTCTATCAGCGAGAGTCGCTGGTTTTCATAAAAGCCGTGATAAAAATTCTACAAATATATAATAATAAATAATATTAAAAATAGTCGATACTGTTTAAAACAAGTCAAGAAGCTGGGAGGCAACTTATCTAATTTTGATTTAAATGAAATCAGCGAGCTGCTTTCCCTTAATTCTTTGGGCAGTTTATTCCAGATATAAGCGCCCCGGTATCCAATTCGCTTTTTAAGTGGTGAATAGTGGTGGATATATACCGAGACCGCTGGCATGGCACCGCGGACCCTTGAGGGGATAGTTGTTAAATATTACCGGAACTCAAAAAAGCGATTCCTTCAAAAATCGTAATTGTATATGGCATGAGGGCTTTTGACATCTTAGAATTTAGAGTTGTACACGGCACGCCCTTAGCATGTGACGGTGTTGCGTGACTTAAATCGCTTCAGCGATCTCCGGAAGTACTTGGCAGAAACTGAAATTTCGCGGGGAGAGGTTCATGCGTAGGCTCGGTTCCCAGGCCGCCGTAACGTCGCGCGCGATTGCTTGGCGCTTGGCTCGGCGGGGGCGCGCGCACGGAATCCCCCACGGCTGGGAACCGAGCCTAGGCATGCGGAGAAAGAACTTTCTCCAGCGTCTCTGTCATTCTCGAACCCAGAGCTCGTAACCTCGCCGGGAGGCTCTGGTGACAGCCACTGACGCATGATTTAAATACAAATTTAAATACGCGAGATTTAAATACAGAGCCGCTGAGAGAAAGACCTTTCAGCGCATGCTCCAACGCTCAAAGTCAGCCAATCAGCTACGACCCTCAAATAGTGGATGTCCCAGAGCCTCCCCCTGCGGGCAGACGAGCTGGGTACAAAACGTCTCGGTATTAAATCTCGCGCATGCGCCAATGGCTGTCACCTGCAGAGTCTCCCCTGCGAAGTGACTTGGCTACAAAACATCCAATCCAATCTCCAAGGGCGCTTTCCATTTGGCAAAAAAATCCCGGAATTTTCGGTTAGAAGTCAAATGGAAAGCGCCAAACCCGGAGAAAAGTTTCGGAAATTTGGGGACAACCTTTGGAGCTTACCCCAAAAGTGGGAATTTTCGGAGAACTCGGAATTTCCGGGAATTTGTCCCTTTCCATTTGATTTCTGACCGAAATTCCGGGTCAATGGAAAGCGGTGCAGACCGTTCTCGGACTTTCGTCCAATCGTGGCTGTTGACGTGAATTACCGGATTGAAACCTTTCCATTTGACTCAGAGAACTACTGGGAATTCAAACCGAGATTTTTTGCCAAATGGAAAGCGCCCCCAATTTGGCTAGGAAAGACTAGTTATATGGGGGGGTACTTAGTGTTTAGCTGTTTAGGGGGGTACCCTGGGGACCAGAGGCTGAAACTCTGCCCTTTCGTGCATTTGTGTTGTTTCTCGGGAAACTCTTGCGTTCGTTCCTCGTGGCAAAGTCTCGCTGTGCTCGACCTTGCTAAAATGGCTGCGCTCGAAAATTTTAAGTCTTTACACCTCGAGCCTCTGGTTTCCAGGTTATAGAGGGAAATCCAGGGAAATAAATTAATTCGCACATGACCAGTGAAAACACAGAGAATACGAACTTCAACTTTTCAATTTATTTCGATAAGCTTACAACATAAGCTAACCCGCAACTCTCATTGAAGTTGAAAACGCTAAAGGATTGGTCAGTTAAATTCATCCAATGAAATGCGACGTAAACACACCCCGCCATAGTCAGGCGCCATTTTGTCAGCCTAGAAAAATACATGCTGAGTCTCAATCGGATCTCTCTCGTCAGTCACTGAAAAGCTCTTGTCTATCATCTCGCTCTGTCCGTGAGTTGTTCTGGGGTCAAGAGGCAATGTCAAATGGTGACGCGAATTCGGATACTACAACTGTCACAACTATAACGGATTTTTTCGAGTTGAACAAAACACTTTCAATTTCCCGTAAACAAGAGAAACATATTCATCAAACCAAAAAGAGTCTCCAAACTTATAAATATGCAAACTTTAAGTACGCTTTTGTGATTCAAATCACTTAGGCGGATGATTAGCATAGCTAAGGTCAGCCATCCATGGCCGAAGAGATCTGAAGTTCGAGCTTCAGCATCTATAAGTTCGTATGCTTTGCAAGGAATAATCAGCGATCGATTTAAAGCAAAATGGGGAAAACGAAGCTGAACTAAACAGGAGAGAATCTCTGAGAATGAAGCAATACATGTTGGACAAGGCTGGTAAGTTTTAAAGTCACTTAATAGACAAATATTCACTTCTCTGATGTTAGAGCTTGTTGAGCTTCCCCATAAATTAGACAACAACATAAGAATTATAGACATTTTTGGTGTCCTGGTTTGAAAACTTACAACTTTGCGTTTGCTAGTTGAGTTTATTAAACTTTTTGACATAAGGTCGCTGTTCTTAATGAGTGAGTTTTTAACATGAGCTACAAGTTGTTGCTTCGTGTTCATTTGCTGGTCTTAGAAGTGTGAGCGGATATATACAGCAGCTTTATCTCTTATAAACATTATCGCGGGCGTGTGCGATCACGAAGGCCTTATCTGCTACTTGTTTCACAAAATCCCCATCCAAATCCATCTAGGCCCAAAAGAAAACTTGGACTTACTATAATCAAATGATAATTTGTGAATTATATAGCCTGCGTCGGAGGGCACGTCAAATTTTTCATGATATTAGTCGCAAGCTTAATTGATTTTATTCTTTTCAATCTGCTAAACTTCAATGGATCTTCAATTAATAGAATATTTAACTGCAACTTTTGCGACTTGAAAAGGCGGCGTAAGACAGACTGAAATTTTAAGAAATGTGAAAGTAAAGCAATGAAATACTGTCTTGAGTTCTGTGAGTTGTGAGTTGAGTTGTCATGCATGTCATTTACAAGATGTCTACAATATTATTTATCGATTTGATCAGAAAAGAAAATTGACACTGAAATATAACTTTGTCATTCATAACATTCCATTTCAGTTCCTTTGAAAACAATAAAAGATTACTGTGATAAACAGGGAATTGATGTTTTTGGAATCGAAAATTTGAGGTACAAGAGACAGATAAGGAAGCAAGCGATATATCAAATACTAAAGCGAAATGTTGCAATCATAAATTGTTTTTTGTTTACCTCGAAAGGAAAGTACCGAATAAAATCATGTAATAAAATTCAATAGACGGCATGGTTAATTCCAATAAATACAATGCGTTATTTTACAATCACATCATAATAATAGTCCCGCAGTGACTGCGAAATAAAAAATTGTTTCTGTCGGCGCCTACGTTCGATGGCATTTTGCGTGCAGTCATAACCCGTTAAAAGCGTGTACTTGCGTGACAATTTGTTTCTTACTTTTAGGGAGGGTGCTAGCATATTTAAGTATATACAGGGTTATTTCAATTTAATTTTATCCCCAGTTGATAATTTGATTTCATACGTAAAGTATTGTCGCGCAATTTGTTGTGTTGCATGTTTTCTGAATGTTGCTCGTTTATTTTTGGTGGGAGGCCAAGCGAGCTTCTAATTAAAAACTTGTGGCTAGACATGTCAACGTTGCGGTTTATACTGTGGTCCGTCTTAATAATTCTGCAAACGCTCAATTTCCAACCGCCAAACTTTTTTGTCGTCCGTTTTATTACCAAAACCGTTGTTTTGCGCTGTGAATCTTCAAGTTAGCTTGCGTGAGGGCGCGCGCACCTTCTAAGCCAACGGGCCCTGCCCTGTTCGCCAGAGCAGTCAAGTGGTTTCTCGCGACAGAAAGCCAGTCGACTGCACAACTCCATTTTTCAACCGCAACGCGAGAGAGAAACGGTTTCTTTTTTACAGAGCACAAAGCCGATTTTTGGGGCTTGGTATAAGTGTTTAAGAAAGGGGTACCTTTTTCGGCTACCTTTTTTGCTCTAAAATTGGTATAAAGAAGGGTAAGGGGTCCAGAATCGGGGCTGAGAATCCCGTACAAAAGTTTTGGGAGTACCCCCTTCTTCCCGGGGGAAACTCCCATATTTTGGGGTAGGAATGCTCGCCAGATAACGGTTTCTTCCCCTTCCTCTATGAGCACTTTGCGCACTGGAAATCCCATCTCCTAGCTACAAACAGGATTTTGTTACACTTCTGCCGAATATATGTATCGATACGCCTTTTTGTTCTGTTTCATTACGATATTGGACCTGCACTGTTATTTTCGCCCTTCAGTATCTAATTTAATAATATCCATACGTATAAATTTTACGAAGGTTTATTGCGCACATCAGTTAAAATACTGCTGGTAGCTATCATATGCTCAAACATGAACAAATGGTATCCCAAATTTGCCTACAATCTTCTAAGACGCGGTAAGTGAAGGGCGAAAAAACGAAACGTTTTGCAAAAAGTTTGAATTTAATTCTTCACAGAACGAGACACCGACTGTATTATATGTTTAACTCTTCTAGCACTTCTAGCTCTCCTCACATACTGTCTTTCTCCACTTTCTCGATCATTTCTAAATCATTGATTGTACTTGATAAAATATCTGTTCTGTTTTTGAACGTCTATTTTATCGTTTATCTTTGTTTCTCTTTGCTTTGACTCGTTGTTTTGTTACATGAGTGCATCTCTGAAGTATGTACACGTATGTACTCTTAGTGTATTCAACATTATGCCTATTTTTCTATTGTCTGTTACAATTTTGCTACACTTGGCTCCTGACACTTGGTTTGTGGGAACCACCTAGTAAACATTGCACCCAAGTTTTAGAATAGCTCCTAAAAATGCCTAAAAATATTTAAGATACCTGTGGGGAAAAACGAGAAGACGTTCGTGAGAATAAATTAGCGCATTTTCACAAGTACTTACAGCCGATGATTACTATCATCATTTCGTTTGCATGCCACGCCCACAATATTGTTTGATATCGAAAACCTCTAGCTATACTACGGCCCTGCTGCTGCTCGTACCCAGGCGTCTCAGGTGTGTCAAAAAAGGGCAAAAACCCACGGCGATCCGCGAAAGGTAAAATCCCGAGGCGCGCAATGCATCATGGTAGCGATCAGGCGCTGTACCTGTCTGTGGGTGTGAATCTCCAAGCTTCACTCTTTAAGTGTCATGCTCAGCCAATCATTTTTTTTTCATATTTTTGTCTTCCAGGCGAGCGCGAGAATGCCCACAGGAAGGCTTTTACCAAGTGGGTTAATTCAAAGTTAGCACAGGTAAATATAAATACATTTTGTGGTCTTGATACAAGTCTCGATGGACGATTTCAGATAAGCGCGCGCCCTCTTTTCTTTAGAGATGCCTTTGGAATGTTACACAATTACCAGGATGCAATATGAAAATGAAGGTTTCCAGGATGAAACGCGCGCATACTAGGAACTTGGTTCGTGAAATACCTTTAAAGGGAGCTTGTCGCGCAGCTGCGCAGCTGTTCTGCGCATCTCTCAAATCAAGAAGTATCGTCCCCATTCTCGAACCCATAGCTTCCCGGCTCGTAATTTCTCGGGGGAGGCTCTGGAGACAGTCACTGACGCATGGGCGAGATTTTTTTACAGAGCCGCTGAGAGAAAGACCTTTCAGCGCATGCTCCAACGCTCAAAATCAACCATCAGTGACGGCCCTCAAATGGATGTCCCCAGAGCCTGAGCAGACGAGCTGGGAGCTCTGGGTACGAGAATGTATCGTCCCGTAACGATGGCCAGCGAAGGCTAAAAACCTCGATATAACCTCGCTATTCTCAATCCCTCCGACCATGCTTTTAGCTTTACATATTCCTTTGAACCTCAGGAACAACCTGAGGTTGCGCGACAAGTTGAGGTATTTTGGGCCTCGTATTTCCCCGGCTTAGGTTTAGGTATAACATGTTTTAGTCCTAATGTTGGAGCATTATCACATAGCTGACGAACCATCTGTTATTCTTGCCCAGCATTCTCCGCCATGTTCTATTACTGATGTCGTGACGGACCTGCAGGATGGGCGCATGCTCTTGAATCTTCTAGAGGTGCTGACCAAAAGGAAACTTGTAAGTGCGGGCTCAGATCAACTAACGACTCTGCTCTACAGGCGGTCGTAAATTTGCATTTGAATTTATTATTGTATAAGAACCTACTTTTTCAAGGCTAAAGACATTCTTACATGTTTACTGAGTAACGTTCTTATGAAATGGCTTCTAAAATGAGTAAATTTAGCCTGACAGGTTCCTAATTTCAGGTTTTTATCAACGACATTGTAAATTGTCATCTGCGCTTCTATAGCTCGCACTAACAGCCTTGGACCTACACGTAGACACTCCTTGGCATACCAGCATCTTCAGTCAAACCTGCAGTCCTTCAGCTACTTCTTCTTCCCAAGAACAATTAGAGTCTGGAACTCTCTCCCTAGCACTGTTGTCTCCTCAAACACTCTGTCTAGCTTTAAAGAGACCGCCTTGCCTGCTATATTGGCATTGAAGGTGCCAGCCCACCTTCGGAGGCTATAAACGCCCCCTGACCACCCTTCTACGTGCTTCTAGTATTAGATTAGCGGAAGTTCTAAGGGCCATTACTGTATAACATTTTACAAGTACACAGCAAATATAAAGGGACATCAAGATACATAGATACCATAAGGTTTTAATATGTCCCCAGGCGCACCTGGAGGATCCTCCGGAACAAGTACCAAAAGGGTCCCATTCAGATGGAACGACGTGATTGACGTATCTTTGGATACATTTTTTTTAGGGCGTCCAAAGCTGAATTCTTTCTGATAGGCCATCACTAAAATTTTATAACGATTTTCCCACCTTTTCTCGCTTCAGAAAAAGGAAAAAGGCAGCTTGCGTGTACACAAGATCAATAACGTGGAAAGAGCACTAGTGCTTCTAGATGAATGCAAGGTGAGTCATGACAATTAAAATAATAAATAATAACAATGACATGTGTAGATTTTGCGCACTCTACTAGAAAACCAATCTGGGGGTGGGGGATCTTGGTATGAAAAATGCCACCAAAAGATACACGCTGCGATTTGTCGGGCCGATTGTCGGACGGTGCACTCACACGCGCCGATTTGTCGGGCTGCTTTGATCTGCGAAATGAAAAATCGGGCCCGACAACAAAACATCTGTTGAAATCGCATCTAAAACGAACCTAAACAAAGTCGGGCCCGAAAAATCGGCGCGTGTAAACAAGCCTTTAAGTAGAAGAATAAAACCCCCTTGATAGAACATAGAATATGCGTCGCGCAATTTTTTAAAAATTAGTTCTATGATCAAGAGTGGATTACCAAGAGTTTCCATATTTACTATGTACGCCCGAATCACAGTCAGAAAAGTGTCTATTTTTAGAACTAGGTTTCCCGCTAAAATTCGTCGCCACGCGAAGAGTTGTGAGATCCAGCCTAAAATTAAATCACAGATCATTCGAAAAACCTTTAAAGTCGCAAAGATAAGGTAGGATATTCTCTATTTTTTGTGTGTGTTGGGTATACGATGAATTCAGGGGAATCAAGAGGGGATTCGAATACTTTCGCGCACGAAATTCAAATCTAAAAATATACACTTTGCTGACTGTGGTGTGGACAAATATAGTACGAAAGATTCTAACTCTTGTTAATCCACTCTTGCTATGATACATTTGTTGCATTTAACTGCCAGAAGACGACAAAGTCAGTTAGATTTTGTTTGTCAATTATCAGTTTATTTATTTCAAGGATTTTGTACAATTTCGAATTGTTGCTTTCCTCTACTGATTGTTCTTATGATCTACAGATTAAACTGGTTGGTATCAATGGTTTTGATATCGTGGATGGCAAGCTCCGAGTCATACTTGGGCTTCTCTGGAGTATCATCTTGCGTTTTCAGGTAACAATGTCCCGATTGTGTTGGACACGTTTTCAGGGAGGATCTAGGGGAGGGTTGTGGGGGTTGCAACCCCCCCCTATGAGAGTGATAGATTAATAGTTATTTGAACTCAGTACGGATTATAACCAGTCCAACTAGTGCTGCCTATCTCTCTCTCTGAAAGAAACCCTGGATCCGCCACTGTTTTTGGAACCTTATGTTACATTCTCTACACCATGCAACTCATTCTTTGCATTTGGGGTAAACAAAGAAGCCCTTTTTGCCAATTTGGGCAACATTTAAGCAGCTTCTTCAATTTTGGGCAAGTTTCCAACCCATCGTCTTTCATCAGCAACCTCAGGAGAAAAGTAAGCCATAACAAGCAAGAGAAAGATTCTTGTGCTAGTGTTATTCCAATCAACAAAAGATATATATGTTATTTACCGGCTTTAGGTCGGTCCGTATAGGGAAAAACTGTGACCAAGGGATGGAAAATGTTGACCGAAGCCGGAGGCCGATAAATAACTTACTGCCGGTAAAAACTTTGTCGCGGCTTTTTTCACAGACATACGAAATCTGCTCCATGAACTCACTCCCTTGGTTCTCTATAGGTTGAAGAGGTGATGCAACAGGAAGTAAATGCAGAGTCGTCTAAGAGTTTCACGATAGAGAAACGGCTACTTGAATGGTGCCGAGACAGACTTGACGGGTGAGTAGAGTAACTAGTAGGCGAGCGGTTGTCACGGCTATTCTACAAAATTTTACAAAATTCTAAAAATTTTTTACAAAATTCTAAAAAAAAAATTGACGAATTTCTACAAAATTTGTCAAAATTTACAAAACACATTTACAGTGAACATGCAAACTCACGCCATTATGTCGTATGATTTCGTATGACTTTGAAAAAGCTACGACGCGTTCCATTCCTTGTCCGCGTCATAACAGTATTGTGCCTTACTGCATTTTGATTGGTTGGTCAGTAGCTTCGCGCGATGTGATTGGCTGAATGTCGACGAAAAGGCAAAGTTCCGTGTCGTGCGGTAGCCGTACCGGTTTCCTTCTCAGGGAATTTCTGTAGAAACCCATCCATGGAAAAAGCTGAATTCCCATCGTAGAAGAATGGGAAGTGTTCGGATTTCCCATGGCTATCCATGTGAATTCCGAACACTTCCCTGCGTGTGCCTTGGAAAATTCATATTTTCCCATGGATGGGTTTCTGCAGAAATTCCCTGTGCTTGCCTTATCACAGTCATATGAATTCTGCTCTATCACGAATCCTGTATGAATACCACAAAGAAATCAAGTGCTTATAGTTATCGTGCAAATAATATTATTCTATTAAAAACTGTTTTGGCTCTGATGTGTTTGTCGTGTTCGCTAGCTACAACCAATTTAACCTGCTATGTGTTTTGTCTTGTTTTCGTTTATTATTCACAATAGATTTTGTTTCTGTACGTTATCGTTTGATTATAATTTTTGTTTGTTTTTGACGTAGTTATGATGTGAAGATATCCGATTTCTCGTCCAGCTGGCAGAATGGTCTAGCCTTCAGCGCCATTCTACATTCGTACAAGTAAGGGAGTGACTCGACCTCTGTGCTTGATTTAAGCTTAGAGAGAGATTGTTCTGACAGAACTTGTTCACAGAACTTGTTGTTTCAAAACGGAACGCATTCCAAAGATATGTATGCAATTTTGTTCAGATAGGAAAACTATATACTTGAGCAAAACGGTCACAAATTTTATCTGTGGTCTGATAAAATTTCCCTTCTTTAGACAAGACGCTTACGATTTCGAAGAGGTCAAACTGATGAAACCCGGTCAGCGGCTGGAGCATGCGTTTAAACAAGCGGAGGAGGACTTTGAAGTTCCACGGATTTTGGACGCGTCCGATGTTTACGTGGACCGGCCGGACAGAAATTGATCATCTTGTACCTGTCAAGCATGTATGACAAGTTGGAAGCCGGACGGCAACAACCGGTGGTAAGCATTCTCGTAACCACACCCTGGCAACATGACCTCGATCTTAAAATGAGGATTTTTTAAACAATTAGTCGCCGAATTCGACGTAAATATCGGCGACTATTCGCCGATATTTACGGAGCCTGAGGCGACTAATTGTTTTAGTATAATTACTCAACGACTTTTAAGATTTTTGACAAAAAAATTTTGTCGGGTATTTCGTTTAGGGGTATTTCGTTTAGTTTCTCGTAATAAAGTGCGCGCGATCCCCAATGCTTATTGCGGTTCTTATGGAAATTAGATGCTTCTGTATTCATGTAGCGACTGATAAGAATCCCGTGGGTAAATAAAGTCATATGTATGTATGTATGCTTTGTTGAATATAGCGAAATAATCCGAACGTCTCGACCAATCAGCGCGCGGAATCGCTTGAGTAATTATACTAACATCAATTGTTAAATGCGCAAGTCAAATAACCATGTCACCAGAATGATGATAATCCTCATTTCAAGACCATTTAGGGAAGTGGTCAAAACATCTGTACTCGAATGGGACCCGATGGGGTGGTGTATGCCGCAACCAATCTCTTTTAGAAAAAAATGGCCATTTTTAACTGCGAATATCTCGTGAAATAATAAATGAATACAAAAGATTGGCTCAGCACCGTCTTCTTTATAGCGAGAGCAACACATCTATGCAATAAAATCCAACACCCCTTACTTGAGCATGGAGAAAATGGGCATTGAAAAAACGGGTGGGTAGGTACAACCCGGGACCTACCACCTCCCACGATAAAATCGGGTCCCGTTCGAGTACAAGTGTTTTGACCGCTTCCCTTAACAATTGATGATAATCCTCATTTTTCGAGGTCATGTTGACCTCGCGTGAGTGACAGCCAATAGGACATTTTCATTTTAACGCACTTTCATTACCACTACCAGAAACCTTTGCGTTGTCCCTTCATTACCGCTATTGTGTCATTACCGCTATTGTTTTCAATAGCGCCTTATCTGCATAACAAAAGAAAACTGAAAAGGATTCTGGTAGTCGTAGTCAAATGACGCAATACTGCAAATGTCCTATGACGCATGCGCGAGATTTTAAACAGACCAGCCTTTGAGAGAAAGAACGTTCTGCGCATTCCCCAATGTTCAAAATCAATCAGCAAAGGCCCTCTATTACCAGAGTCTCTCTCTCTCGAGTTCACGAGCCGGGGAGCTCTGGCTATCAAACTTTGTGGTATGCGGAGTGTACAGCAGAAAAAAAAAACAGGAGCGCATGCGCGTGATAAAGGTAATCGCCGAGATAGAAAACTTGGCGTGTGTTTGTGACCAGCTAAGTGAAACTAGGTTGCTTTTGTAGAAAAAAACGGAGCCAATCATTAGTTTAAGCTTTAGTGGGAATCTCCTGCGCATCATGTCTTCCAGTTTTTGTATCCAGTCGGCGTGAGCCATTCTCGTACCTAGAACACCCCAGCTTGTCTCCTTGCGGAAGGGGCTTTGGTAACAGCCACTGACGCATGCGCGGGATTTGACACAGAGCCTTTGAGAGAAACTCAGCGCAAGCCCAACGTTCAAAATCAGCCAATCAACGCAGGCCCTCAAATTGATGTCCCCTGCAGAGCATCCCATGCGATTAGACGATCCGGGGAGCTCTCTGGGTACGAGAATGTCCTCCGTACGGTTATGATATCTAAAATATCTATTACTGGCAGGTCGAGGAGCCAGCGGTCGTGGTACAGAAAGAGGTAGACGTGGAGAGTGCACTTCAGGACAGTTGGGACCAACTGGATGCCAGACCCACAGGTTAGCTACAACACGGCGAGATAGCACTATGAAGCTATCAGTGAAGAGATTCATCCATTTCTTGTTGTGACACCAAGAACAAATGATTATCGTAGACCATCGTATCATTACCCGTGATATATAGGTGTTTAGACGTGACTCTTTTTGCGCGACCCAAAACAAATATATATGCCTATTCTGTTGAACAGATCGAAAGAAGAGCGTGACAAGGCTGACGAGGAGCTGACGCGCAAACTAGACGATCTCGAGGCTGCTGTCGATGACGCGGAATACCGCAGACCACAGACTAAGGACTCAGACCTATTGGAGCTGTCTTCTTGTAAAGTACATCTTGACAGACATAAAGTACGTTTTAGTTGCCATGGTAGTTCTCAATTAGCATATCAAGAAATTTCGCCAAAAGCTGTCGTTTTGCCGACGTTGCAAAACTTCCTTATTAGGAAATTCCCCTTATTTGGAAGGTCTGTAACTGGAGCAAAGTGTCCACAGAAATTTGCCGTTGCCAGGAGCCGATGAGTCGGAGCTTCCATCTGAGATACATTCTTGAGGCAGCGTTTTGACTGACCAAGCTATTTTAGAAACTGTTTTCTATTGTTCAACGTAGGTCAGTTGAAACAAGGCAAGAAGTCTGCTTAAAATAACCCACATTGAAAGAGTAACAGTGTTGCAAAAAGAATCAACAATATCCGACCATAATGGAGATTTTTGTGCCTTTCAAGGGAATCAGACTTTTGGAAAACAATAGAAAACTGCTTCTAAAATAGCCAGTTCAGTCAAAATGCTGCCTCCATAGCCCAGTATGAGAGAGGAAAGCTCCTACTCATTGCATAATATTGGTCTCGGAAATGCAGACGACGTAAAAACTTGAAAACATAAGATGTCTTTGTTTTTCGATAAACTTTCATTTTCACTTCTCTCATTGTTTACTTTTCTAGAAATACATCCGTACTGTGGACTCGCTTCACCAGTGCGCCAAGGAAGTTTGCGACGAGGGAAAGGAAGCCATTAACGATGGATACATAGAGGAGGATCGAGAGGACTATTTTGTCAAGAGAATAAGGACAATAGAAGATAGAGTGCAGGGACTACAAACGGAAGGATATGCTAACAAAGAAAAGTGAGTTTACATGATTTTGCGGAGAACTGTTGACTGATACCACGTTTGAACCAGAATGAATTCAACATTGAAATTGTGGAAATATGTTTACGTGTCATACCTACGCTATCTTAGGAAAATGCAGCTCCAAAGGCGGAATATAACCCTTCGCCATTGATCTTTTATTTTTCGTTTATCTCAACACTCGTCCTTTCTTCCTCCCTCCTCTCCCTCACAACAGGTTTTGTTAACTTTTGTCGGTGTAGTGGAAAAGTAACACATTCTCAGCAAGTGCTCAAATATGGAGATTAAGTAATGCTCCGTATAAGAACTACCCAAGCCGGCTACAATGTTGCGCGCTACATGTGTAAAGCCCGGCTAAACCAGGACACATGCAGCACACAAAATTGTAGCCGGACACATGTTTCCTTCATGTTTCCCAGTTTAGCCACGCGAGAAACATTGTTGCGCGCAACAAATTTTGTAGCCGGGACACAAAGAAATGTTTCTTCTCAAACAAGAAACATTTCATATGTCCTAGACACACGCGTCTGATGTTTCCTAGTTTAGCCACTCAGGGAAACATGCAGGACACAAATGTTGCGCGCTACATGCGTCCTAGTTTAGCTAAAGCCCGGGCTAAGCTAGGACACATGTAGCGCACAACATTATAGCCGGACACATGTTTCCTTCACGTTTCCCTGTTTAGCTACGCGAGAAACATTGTTGCGCGCGACAAATTTTGTAGTCGGGACACAAATAAATTTTTCTTCGCCAGACAAGAAACATTGTGACCGAGACACGCGTGCGATGTTTCCTAGTTTAGCCACTCGGGGAAACATGCAGGACACAAATGTGCGTGCTACATGTGTCCTAGTTTAGCCGTAGCTTAAAAGTTTATCCAGGGCCTAACTTGAGACTTCTATCCATCCTTCATAGAGTGTCTACAGTGTATCTTATCCTCCTGAAACAGCAACTCAGCCGCATGGACGAGTGGGTGTCCAAGACTGAAGATAAGATTGACAAGACAGAGGATGTGGGACATGACTACGACACCATCAAGCAACAGATGGTGAACACGAGGTTAGTTTTTAAAGGGGCACTCGCACTCTTGCCTGACAAGCAAATAGTTCAAATCGCAATCCAATTCCATCCTCTTGATAATAGATAAAAACAATATAGATTTGTATTGATTTAATAGTGTAATGTAAAAGAAGGAAAAACCAACACAGAAACGCAAGATTTGATTT
The DNA here is from genome assembly GCA_033964015.1 of Scolanthus callimorphus. Taxonomy (NCBI): domain Eukaryota; kingdom Metazoa; phylum Cnidaria; class Anthozoa; order Actiniaria; family Edwardsiidae; genus Scolanthus; species Scolanthus callimorphus. The sequence goes on along the minus strand of JAWWUD010000039.1, from coordinate 337,007 downwards.
AATAGTGAAATGGTTATTTCACAAGCCTGTACTGTTATTTTAGATTTTGGTTATTCCGGTAAACTTAAATGTATTTTTGGTGATTAGAATTAGACTTATTTTTTGACAGGTTGTACAAAAACCTTAACCAAAACCAAACCGAAACCTGACCCACACTAAACCTGAACCTAACCTAACCCTGGATGATACATAGGGATAGTAGTTGACTGGTATAGTGGTTCGTTATAGTGAATTGGTGTACTTGGACATTAATTTATATCCTATATTTTCTTACCACAGAAAGTCCAGGCGGACATTTCCGGACATTCCCTGGAAAGCATCATCATTGACGTCGACAACACGGAACCAGGTCTAGACCAGGACACGCGTCTGCAGCTGCGCTCATTGGGAAAGCGCTGGACAAAAGTATTCAGTTGGTCACAGGACCGGAACAGCAGCCTCATGGATGCACTTGACGACTGGCAGAAGTTCCGGGATGAGGAGTTAATCCTGTAAACTGGTTAGCGGCCAAGGAGAAGACGATGAAGGACATTAATAACACTGATTTGATGGACGAGGAGGACGTAACAAAGAACATGGACAAACTACAGGTAAGAGAAGTAATGTATCAAACACGAGTAAGAATGTTTTCGTCAGGATTTCCAACATCGAGAAGTGGACTCGAAAATATTAAGCAAAGCATTGTAAAACAACCCTTTCGGGCCCATTATATAGCTTCTGAAACCTGGGGCGTAGCCAGGAATTTTGGTTGGGGGGGCCGAATAGTGAAAACATGGGACGAAAATTTTCAAATTTCCTCCAGCAAATACAGTAAATGTATGGGAAAATCTCCCGAGAAAGGGGGCAGGCCCCCTGCCCCCCCCCCCCCCCCTGGCTACGCCCCTGGAAACCCATCATTTGTTATCGGGAAAAGGAAGGAATGCAATCTTCAAATATATGTACATTCTTATCGCGTACTCAAACCGCCTTCTCGCGCATGATTTTTTTGATGAGTTGTTATTAGGTTCTGAGAAATGATTAGCACGATGATTGAATGTTGATTACAGTATCGGTTGATGATGGTTACGTAATGGTATACGAACTTTCCAAGTCAACGGCAGAGCATGCTGGAATGCAAATATTTTCTATTGAAAGTATAGGCGAATTCATTGGCTTAGACACAAAAATCAGTAAAACTACTGTGCCCAAAAAACGTTTCTATGGATTTTTATTGAGATATAAGCACTTGTGGTACTCACAAACAGGATACACGATTTTTAAAGACTTCATTTATGGGAAACCTAGCGAGAAATAGCGATTCTTCTTCCTTTGTTCTTTTTTATTCTGATTGGTCTGGAGACTTTTATTGCCAAATTTCCTCAAGCAAGCCGAAATATATGATTGATTCACTTTTATTATGTTACTAGTCATGACAACTTTCTGTTGTGTTGTGAACCCCCACTGTCATAGAACAATGGCCGCCTCGTACCAAGGCGTCTCAGGTACAGTAAAAGAGCCACACTGTGGCCCTTAGTCATACAAACCTCTGTAAAATGTCGAGAATTCATTACCCTGTAACTTTTCTTCTGAGCAAGATACGAACTTCAAATGTTTCATGTTGACTAGTTTCAAAGGTTTCGTCCATCAGTTCAAAAAGCTTTCCAATGAGACAAGTAAATCAACTACCTCAAATTACGTCGAATCGCTGTATCTGCGAAAGGTAAAATCTCAGTGTCGCCTCGAAAATCACTAGAACTCGGGGATACAAGGCAGGAACACTGAAGCATAATACATTGCTTCGCCGCCATTTTTGTCAAGGGATTGATTTTGGGGTTTGGCAAAGTGACCATTGAATATTCGCACCTCTCCGACAAATATTTAACACTTTAAATTGGATGAGGTTGAGCATGATAGTGAGATTTGGCAACGCCGAGGTTTGTGTTATCGAGGCGTTGACAAATCTCACTATCATGCGAAAACCGAATTCAATAATTGTTTTGTTATTCAGCAACCAGGAATTCTTACCTAACTAAAACGAAGTCGACGACGAGGCCTTGCAAGGCGAAACGGTTTTGCAACTTCAGCTTACGTCCATTAGTATTTTCCTCTTCGTATTCAATTGTAATAGCCATTGTTGATGTTTAGATATCCTGAGCAATGATCTCTCGGCAAAAAGCATAGCAGATTCAACGAGAATATTGGCAAAACCGGCTTTCAATTCCGAAATGATAACTAAGATGGCGGCCAACTATTGGTTTGCGTTATGACGTCATTAGAGTGCATCAATCCTAATGTCTGGAGTTTGAAGTCACGAACTGCGCGCCAACATGCTTTCGCTGCGTACTCTGAGCCAATCAGAATCGAGATGGCATGGCTGAATAATAATAGTGTTTCATAAGAGTGCTGAAATCGCGGTTACTACTCCAGGAGATCCAAGATGAGTTGGACCAACAAGAACAACGCTTGGAGGAGCTGCACGTCTGTGGGGAAAAGCTGATGGACAAAGCGAAGAACGACAAAGAGACTGTGCAGGACATTGAGAAACAGCTGAAAGATTTCGACGATTGCTGGAACGATATCGCCAAACAAGTTATCGAACAGAAGGAGAAGGTAAGCAACCTGGCGAAAAGTATCAATAAATTTTGATATGCAGGTTTCGTGCTTCTGGAAAACCTGGAAAGTCGATCCTGGCATTGGAATGTACTCCTGGGAAAGTTCTTGAATTTGAACAAACTCCTGGAAAAAGAAATGAATTTGATCATTTAAAAAACATGAATTAATCATTCGATAACGTTGTAACGGTATTCAAAATGAACTAAAAAGAACGAGAATTCTTGGAAACGACTGGAAAAAGTCCTAGAAAGCTTCCAGTGTCTGTTTCCCCAATTTCTGGGTCAAGAACATATGAAGATTTTTTTCCAAGAACAATAATCAAAGGTAGAATGTAAAGGAAATACAAACGATCGACAAATATTGATAAACATGACAGAGGGAAGGTCATGTTACACGAGGCAAATGTTTCGTGCAACTCGCTATATGCAATACTGTGTTGCGTTGCGAGTTACAGAAATGTAAAACCGAGTTCTTCTTTGTGCAATTGGTTCCCTGAATATGCCAATAATCAGTGCGCTTTTGTTTTGATAGCGGCTTTGTAATTTGTCATTGTACTGCGCACGCATTGCAAGTTGCAAGAAATATTGCGAGGGCGTAACATCCCGCGGGAACTTGGAGTGTGTTTAATCCTTCATCGTTAGGTTTAAACTCCTTCGCAGCCCCTAACGGTCGGAGTCACGCAACGCTCCCCGCCCCCGAGGAGAGTTGCGTGACTCCGACCGTTAGGGGCTGCGAAGGAATCTACGTTAGGTTGCGAATTGCAAGATAAAAACGCCTCGTGTAGACATGACCTTGAGGCTCTTCCTCATTCCTATCGTCGCAGCTTAAATTTCCTAGACCTCATCAAATGCGGCACCCTTGTTGTCGAGATTCTTCCTTGGTTTCCCTAGATATGTCATATTGTCTCTTCCTCTCTCTCCTAGCTAACAAACGCTAGCAAGAAAGTGGCAGAGCTGCGTAAAGACATGAAAGATGTGACGGAGTGGATGGATGATGCCGAGAAGATGTTGACGGATCTTTCTAATGATCCAGACCAAGATGAGGCGAATAGACTCAAAGACAAGCTCGAGGTAAACAAAGATGAAAAAATGATTCGCGGATAAAGAGGATTAAGGTCTCGGTCAGTGTAATAATTAACAATCCATAATACGACTTTTTTCCTGGAATTCAGTTAATAGAGTCCTAAAGTATTTCTAAAACCCAAAATGAAGCGTCAACCGTGTTCCTTTGTTTCAATTGCCCATTCGTTTGTATTGCCCGCCACTCATTTTCTGTATTTTGATTAACTTTACACTGCGAATTTAGGTCAAATTTTCACCTTCGCGAAGCTCCTGACCTCGCACGATTTAAAATATCGGCGTCAATTTTCTGTGCCGTTAGAAGATGATAACACCTAAAAAACCGTGTGAGGAATTTTTTTTACTTGAAAAAGTTTTTATGATAAATTTTGCGGCAACAAATTGAAAAAAAATGCGACGTTCAACTTTGCGACCTAATATTTTCGTAAATATGCAAAATATCAAAATCGCTCACACTGTTTTGCAGTTACTTTCTCCAAGATTAAAATCCGACAGAGTTTGAAATTGTGCAACAAATAACTAATGGTCTGGAGCTTCTCAAGTAAACAAGGTAGTTTTTAGTTCGGGGTCGTTAAAATATACGAAAAATCTAAACTCTGCTAAAATTAATAGCTTCATTAGATAGAATAATCTTTTAGCTTTAAAACGATATATATAGAGGATATTACACGGTGGCGCGAAGATATGAGTTTTATTTTCGAGTGGCAAGAACAATATTTTACGAATGAGCGCAGCGAATGAGTAAAATATTGTTTTTGACTCGAGAAAATAAAACTCATATCTTCAAGCCACCGTGTAATTTTCTGTTTATTATATAGACAAACCAGAAAAATATTCCAAATTGATTTCCAAGCACTTTTGTTTTGACGATATCCTCACTAGTGAGGATATGGAAAATATGTCACTGAGGACCCGGATGTAGCTTCGTATGAGATCTACGAGTGGCGCATTTCCCAGTAAAACACTCGTGTCTATATAATAAAACTGATTATCATAGCATAAATTGCGACGCGACGAGAATTTTTTTCCGTAAGCACGTCTTTTTCCCTGACCGAGACCTTAAGAACACTAGTAAAACGCGCGCATCGATTGGTTGACAGGCCGTGTGTGATTACAGTTGACGCGCAATTGACGTCGCACCTTGAGAAAAATCCCTTTTGTTGTGTAAAAGAAATAGATGATGTCATTGTTTTAGTACAATTACTCAAGTGAGAAAAGCGTGAAACCTCTCATTGAGCTGTGAGTGTTCTCTCAACATCGAGTTTTCTCCGAACATACCAGGTGCGTCCATCACATCATAAACCGAACGAAATCTGTGTTTTATTGTTTCTGTAAAATCCTTTTATTTCCGGTGCGTTTGGAACATAGGAAATAACAGCTCTCGACCAATCAGATCGCGCGTTCTAGTATTAGAGCGGATTTCACATGACTGTCGTGAAAGCAATTGCAATTGAGCAATCACTAGCCAATCAGAAACAAGAGTAATTACAACTTACTGCTGAATGGTTTCCAGCCCAGCCAATCAGGAGCCGAACCAATTCCTTGCTTGTAATTAGTTCGCAATTTGATTGGTTGATAGAAATAAGCAGCCAATGAGAAAGCAAACCAATTGCAAACACGACGGTCATCTGAAGTCCGCTCTATGCACTACCGGTTTGCCATTACACTTATGTGTGTATTTTTCTGATGAAGATAGTAATGATGAAGATGGTAATGATATTGATGATAAGAAGGAAGGTGGAAGGTGGGAAATGTTGGTGAGCATTTTTGAAGAAAATGCAGACGTCCATTAACATAGTTGTTGATTGTGATGAAAACGACGAGGGCTACGATTACTGATAGTGAATGGCGAGGGTGACAGATAAGAAAGGTGGGGATGGTGATCATGAGCATTTTTGAAGGTAATGTAGACGTCCATGAACATAGTTGTTGATGGTGATGATGATGACGATGACGACTATGATACTGATAGTGAATCACGAGGGTGACAGGGATAGGGAAGGTGTTGATGGTGGAATGAACGTTGTTGTTGAGGTTTATGATAATGGTGATATTGAAGACGATGACGGCAACGACGATGATAGTGAGGATGACGGGGGTAACATACATGTCGCATCCTCACGCGTCAGGGTCCTCCCGGCTTCTCCTCACCAATTTCCTCTGTTCCATGGAGGAGGCAAGGGGATGACCCTGGTGCACGAGGATGGCGTGCTGTTGGTGACTTTGTTGGTTGTGAGTCTGAGCTGCTCAGTGTTTGGATGTTCTCTTCACCCTTTTCCTCTTCCCCACGGGGGAGTGTGTGGATGACCCTGGCGCGCGAGGATGACATGCTGTTGGTGACTTTGTTGGTTGTGAGTCTGCATGAACTGCTCAGTGCTGAATGTTCTCTTCACCGTTTTCCTCTGCCCCATGGGGGGAGTGTGTGGAGGACCCTGGCGCGTGAGGATGACATGCTGATGGTGACTTTGTTGGTTGTGAGTCTGAGCTGCTCAGTGTTTGAATGTTCTCTTGTTTACCATTTCAGCTCAAGTGTGAGGAGAGAGCAACGACGGAGAAGCGAGTACACGATGTGAATCGTCTACAATCCGATATCCAACCACTCCTCGATACATCCTCGGCACAGATACTCGAGGAACAGGTAGATGCGTTCAATGAAAAATGGAAAGAGACAAACGCTGCGCTAGAAAGCTTTAGCGACAAGGGGTACAGCGACACGAAATCCGAGTGTTGCCTCATGAGAATTATCAGGAGAAAATTTAAATCAACCAATAATTAAGATAATGCTGATACGGAACTCAAGATATTATTCAACCATACCCCAAAGGGGAGATGAATAGTGGTGGATATATGGCGAGACGCGAAGCGCCGAGGTATATATCCTTACCTATTCGTCACCTTAGGGGAATATAGCTGTTTAGTATTCAACAGATCATTTGGATAAAATATGACATTATTGTCAATATTGTCTCGAAATATTTGCAATTGTTGACACCAAAGCTCGTTCGCGAAGCAAAGCAGTCAATATCCTCGGATATACTGAGGTCCAGGAGCCAATCAGAGCGCGCGGAATTGGATACCCACTGATTTGCTGGAAACTAAATAGATCTTGCTTACAAGTCCAGCCGCTGGCAATGAAGTTAATGAAATTGCATATGCTCATTGTCAAACAATTATTCACGTGTCTCAGAAACCAATTCATTAGCCTGAGTTCCCGTGGGGAACCTCCGAGAAAATCTCGAGGTGAATTGACCGATCCCGCATTCATTGTTCTACTCCCTAGTTACTGTTGCTACGTCGGACAAGCCAAAATTTTACTTTGGCATAGAGCATGGAAAATACACCGATTGCAGGAAAGTGTTAGAAGTTTGCTCATAGTACATGGGTTTTATATTTTCGTCACCGAAAGCTGAACAATTCATTAAACATCTTAGAAATTTGGAGTTTGTTGCTCGGACATTTTGAATTCTATAAGCCCGGTGCACACCAGCGACAAACGACATAAGGGCGTTATGTTGCAACGAAAAAAGCATGGGAAAATAATTAAAATTATCAATATTTTCCATGGATCATCGTTAGATTACTTCACCAAAGCAATCTTATGTTATTTTTTGTCGACTTCAGCGTTTGGAAACCACTAAATTTTGATCGCGTGATATTTTTCTGATGTCGTTATGTCGCAAGGGAAGCACGGTTGGTCCAGCGTTGCGGCGTTGGGTCTCTCACCGCTGTGATCCGGGTTCGACTCCTGGCCGGGAAAGAGGAAATTTTCTTTCTGTTCGGGTCTCGGTCAAACTGGTTCATATTGTGAGTTGAACTTTGTTCTACTGTGTATCACGTCTTTCGGATGAGACAATAAACCGAGGTCCCGTCTCGCCTTTCTACCCTACCCAGTTCCAGGGGGGACGTTAAAGAACCACCCTCAGTGTCTGTGCTTATGACCGCATGGCTGCCAGTGGCGCCGTTGAGACCCAGCATAATTCAGCTTACGAGCTGCGAGTTTGGGAGTCGGTCGCACATACGTTTACGTCAAGTGTGCACCAGGCAATAGGGAAAACTGCCCATTGTTTGGTGATTAATTAATGCGAAGACGGGATCGGTCAAGGGACGGCTGAAATTCATGCAGCTAATTCTTCGGGAAATCTGAATTTCACATGGCACGAATAATGTGAAGTGTTCGGCATCAATGTGTTTGTCCATGGGAAAGACGAATACTTAACATCCTTCGTGCCATGGGAAATGAAACCCATCAATGGGAAAAGCTAAATTTCACATGGTACGCGAATGGGGAGTGTTCGGCATCCATGTGTTAATTGCTCATGGGAAAGACGAACACTTCCCATTCTTGTACCATGTGAAATTTAGCTTTTCTCATGCATGGGTTTCTGCATAAATTCCCTGTGTAGGCAACACCACTGTCCCTACGAGGACTGGCTTACCCTAACACACCGTTAACGTTCGCCCTTTCATTAGCATTAAAAATGTTGCACTCTCACTCTCTAAATTAAGGAAAAATCGCGTTCTGTTCACAGTTTTCAGAGCAAACTCTATACGTTTCAAAATAAAAAGCTTAATAACAATTACTGTAAAGTATATAAATCTATTTTGCAAAAACTTCGGTATAGCAAAGTCGGAAATAGCAATCCTTCTATAGGAAATTCATTGTCTGACGAGTCCACGGTAAATTTCACGCGAAAAATGCGTTTTTCTGTATTTGACTCATTGTAGTATACATAAACACACAACTTGAGATTGATAAAGGTACAACGCTATGTAGATTTCACGCGTTATGGGACACGTTCTAGCTAGTCATGTGTAATTTATATACATTAAAAAAGTAGTATCTTTGAATTCTACAAAACTGTATTTTGATAATTCTCTCTTTGCATACGAAATGGTAACGGTGTATAATATATTGGAACTATAATATTTGTAGTTATTATGAAAATTAAACTAACGATAGTTACGTGCAAGAGATGGGATTGCCACTTTATTTTCTTAAACCGTATTTAAAACACACGCCTAAATCGAGGAATGCTCACTGGCACTTAGAATTTTTTTCCAAACAAGCGCTCACCTACAGAAATGAAAAAAAGAATTATGAAAATCATCAGGGTTCGAACCTGTAACTTTCCAGTTACTATACCCAAACCCTAACCACTACGCTATGAGTGAATTCGCTGGTTCGGACAGCTCGTTTTATTGATCTTTAATAGAACGAGGCATATACTATAAAAATATACTAAAACGATGTATTTACCCTTATGCTGACTAGTAGTCTTGATAGTTCAGATATTTTGAATGTTTTTAGGTCAATTTGAAGTAATATTATCAAAATATAGGAATGACGTTCATAATTTTGCGAGCTCAGAAACAACTGCCCAACCCCCCCCCCCCCCCCCCCCCCCCCCCCCCCCCTTTCAGAATCTCAGAACTCTTGAAACACTCATCATCCACAAGCATTACTCGGGGGTGTTTCAACTACCAGGTTGCTTAGATGGCCGATCAAGAGAAAGCTTTGAAAGCATAATAAGTAATTCAGGGCAGATCGAGCTCGCATAAAGATGAATACCGCAGTAAACAAAACGTCCTATTATCAATAAGAAAATATCTTTCTGCTATTTTTCATGAGATTTCGAGCTGGATAGACTCATTTGATGCCCTGAGGGGGGGGGGGGGTACTTGGCTTGATATAGGGTGGGTATGTGCCGCTGCGAATTTCAAATGCGGACCCCGTTCTAAAACGATTTTTTGAAGAAAGCTACCCCGTTCAACTTTTTTGCACCCAAAATGAGACCCCGTTCTAAAATGAAATTAATGATACCTGTAAATCAAAATTGTTGTTTTACATGTTACGGTTTTATCTGTAATAGAATGTTAGCGCTTGTTGAATTCTTTACATTTAAGAAAACAATATGTGACCGCCGGGTCGCTTCCTTGAAGATTTTACTGGGTGGTCTTCATTATCATACCCCGTTCTAGAGGACGGTTCCTAAACGATACCCCGTTCTATCGGCAGGAGGAAGAAATCGGGACCCCGTTTGGCGGCACATACCCGTATAGTTCTTGTAAGGGAGTACCCACCCGGGATTTGATGTAACACCAGGCTTGATCACGTTTAGTAAAAATAACATTTTACCTGCTGCAACAAAAAAATGTTTAAGCAAGCTTAACTTTATTTTTAAGGTTCGAGCAGAACACATCATATTTGTTACTATTTCAGATGAGTATCGAAAACTAACCGCAAAAGTGACCTACACTGTAGCCAATAATAACCTATTCATAGTGGAGCTCCCGCGCGGCGCGAAGCGAAGCACCATACATAGGGAAAAGTGGTATCAGAGTCAGACGTATAACCAATTCATAACAAGCCAATTAGGGGACGCAGTAAGTACGACTTGCGTTTGCTCGTAACCCAGGAAAAAACAACAGTCACTGTTTTTTTTTTCGCGTTCTGATTCGCTGACTAAACAAAGAACCAAGATCTTAACCATTAGAAACGTCCTGAAAATGCAAGCCTAATCTACTTTCGACAGGTCCTGAAATTCATTTCTTTCCGGATCTTTTCTTGCCTAGACAAACCACAACATCTTTATCACAAATTTTCTTCTCATTTACCCCATGGGCTTTGCGAAGACATCTATCAAGTTTCTGCATGCAGTACGCGGCCTGTGAAGAAGAAAAAATATGTTCATGTTAGTATAAGTTATAGTCATGGTCATGTTAGTTATAGTCATGGTCATGTTAGTTATAGTCATGTTATAGATTATTATATCTATTATTATTATATTGTAATTTTTATTTTTTATTATGATAACCATGTTTTTAGTATTTTTATTGTTTTAGTGGTTTTTATTTTCTATCAAATTTTTGTTATTGTTGTTTATAATGGTGTAAAGCGCCTAGAAGATATATGTATAGGCGCTATATAAATTATTATTATTTTTTAACAATTAGACTACTATATATATACTATCACGAATAGTGCAATCTGATTGGCTCCGCTACTCACTATCTATCACGTAATAGATAGTATAGTAGCGAAAACGGCAGTGTAAAACTTTCTAAAATCATCGAAAAAAGTACGTTTTAATAACAAGTCGAAGGTAGTATGCTTAGTGGGTTTCTACTAAAACAATTAGACTACTCGTTCTCGTTTTCTATGAGTCAAATAGTCAACTCGGCGCTACGCGCCTCGTTAACTATCTGTTGACTCAAGAAAACTCGAACTCGTAGTCTAATTGTTAAATAGTTTGTAAGAGTGGTTTTCATCCGGCTGTGAAACAAAAACTATTAGTCAGTGTTTAATACTGCCTACTAGTCATATGTATTATTATTCAGCCATGCCACCATCTCGGTTCTGATTGGCTAAGAGTACGCAGCGAAACCTTGTTGGCGCGCAGTGCCTGACGTCATACTACAGACATTAGGATTGATGCACTCTAATTACGTCATAACGCAAGCCAATAGGTTTGGCCGCCATCTTGGTTTTCATTTCCGAATTGAAAGCCAGTTTTGCGAATATTCTCGTTGAATCTGTTATGATTTTTGCCAAGAGATCATTGCTCAGGATATCTAAACATCACTATGGCTATTTGAATTGAATACGAAAAGGAAAATACCAATGGACGTAAGATGAAGTTGAAAAACCATGTCGCCGTGCACGCCGTCATCGTTGACTTCGTTTAGCTAGGTGAGAATTCTTGGTTGCTGAATAATAAAACACTTATTGAATTCGGTTTTCGCATGATAGTGAGATTTGTCAACGCCTCGAGTTAGTGTTATCCGCCTCAGCTTCGCTTCGGCAGATAACACAAACCTCGGCGTTGCCAAATCTCACTATCATGCTCAACCTCATCCAATAAGTGTTAAATATATGTATAGTAGTGCGTATAGATAGAGGATATTACACGGTGGCGCGAAGATATGGATTATATTTTCGAGTGGCAAGAACAATATTTTACGAACGAGCGCAGCGAGTGAGTAAAATATTGTTTTTGACAAGAGAAAATGAAATCCATATCTTCAAGCGACCGTGTAATGTTCTTTTTATTATATGGATTAGAATTGACATAGCGGCAAAATATTTCAAATTGAACAACTCACTTGGTAAAGTCGAAAGTGTTTAGTTGTGAAATGCTCCCTCAATCTTTCTGATTCCCAGTGTCGTTAAGAACTAATTTCCCTTTTTGTGTTGCTGTAGCTTTCTCTGCCATAGTTGAAATAAGGTTTTTCTCTTTACAACTAGAACAAAACTTAGTTTTGTGGCTTAAAACTTGTGTGACCGAGCGAGCGAGATTTCACTGCAGACGAAGTCAGGAAAACAACACTGCAAACGCGCACATCCGGGACATTCGGTACATAACTTTTTCATATTTTCACTAGTGAAGATATGGAAAATACGAGTGATTTAGTTTCCGGTAAAACACTGGCATCCATATAATAATAGTGCGTATTTCACAGTCGGATGAAAACGTACCACTCCTATAGTTATAGTCATGTTAGTTGTAGTCATGGTCATGTTAGTTATAGTCATGTTAACGTGATGTAAAGGTATAGAGTAATAATCTAAATGATCGATAATAATATATGTCTGCCGCCATTTTGATATTGTCAGCCTAGCAACATACCACGCCAGAAGCATCCATTTCCATCGGCTGATTTCGATTTGTCTCCTTCTGCTGCTGCTCCTTCTCCGCGTATCCGTCTTGCTCCACATGCCCGTCTTGCCTCATCTCGATTAGGCTTTCCATATTTTGCTCGACAGTCTCCTTCTCGGCCAGTTCATCCTCAATATATCGGGTACCCTGTGTCAGTAACGGGACTAGTAGAGCGACGATGAATAAAATCATCTTCATCTTGGTTCTCTGCAACCAAGCAAACAAAACTGTTCAGAGAGATTCGGCATAGAACGATGTAATTTATTTCCCTTATTTCCTATTTCCATTTACTCACACTTATAGACAACCTTTTTGAAAGTTATTATTTCACATTGAGCAGTGCTTGGCCAAAAATATTGTTACTAAAAAGTTGCATTCCTATTGCCTTTATTTTGGTATGATTTTGAAGGATCCCATTAATTATTGCACGACTAAACTCTGTCGAAGACTATAAGCCCGTAACTGAGGAAACAAACGGGAAAGTACAGAGACAATGAGTGGTACTACTAGAATTTCGAGTTTACCTTTTAGGTAACTGCTCTTGATCGATCCACTCTGGCTAAATCATTACAAATCACAGTTTTTATACAGTTGAACTTGTTTTCCATTAAGGGAATGAAACACAATAGTCATAAAAGTTATCTGTCCGACTTGACAGAAAGTTCCTTTTGCTAAAACGTTAAACCCGTAAAACAAAGTGTAATAGTCAAACTGTAGAATTGCAAACCAACACAAAAGAGAACAAAGAAGTTAGAGTGTATATTAGTACTAAATACGCTAAAGTGTACAGTATTTCACGGATTTATGAAAACCACTCTAAGGGAGAAAATTGCCGAAGGGGAACCGACTTGTCCAAGTAAAATTGGACATAAAGACTCGTCTAGATAATTATGTCGGGAAATGGGGAAATACATACCCTAAACCGGACAAACCTAAATTGTACTTTAATTAGACATAGTGCAGTGCACGCGGCACTTTTCTCAAGATAATCATCAATACTTCCAGTAATATTATTCAGTTCCCAAATAATGAAACACTGTACGACTACGTCAACCGGGCATCCCGTCACAAAAATTTGTCATTTAGAGATTCAAACCATTTTAAGGAAATTTTATACCTGACATACGTTTGACGATGACTATGTGTTTTGAAATGATTTCTGTGTACGTTTTAAAGTGATTTCTGCCCCCACCCCACCCCCGGTGCCGCCGTCCATTTGATAAATCCTCGCCACAACAAGGAGAAAATCGGAAAATATATACACGATTCCTACGAATTGAGAAAAAAACTTGCAAAATGACTCTCAATTTTATTCTATATTTTTCGGGGTTCCACCGCCCATGTACACTGTGTTCGGTGCCTGAATGAACTTGTCTTGTCTTGTCTCATGTTAAAATATTGAATAAGATAGTTCATTCTTTACCACCATATGCATTGCTACGCGACCTCAAAATTCACGGTTGCGATGGCCAATTTTACACAAGAATTTTAATGTCAATTTTCTTTGAACAACAGTAATGTAAACGAGCAAGGAAGCCAAAGGATAGCATTGGTTGATTTCGCAATCAATATCGAGCAGCCGACTCCAGCAAGGGGTGGGGAATTTTGAAAATTTTGCTGGCCCCGGGGTCGGGAATTGTTTTTCACCGGGTTAGGGGGGTGGGGAATTTTGGTTTTCTCATCTCAAGCGCGTCGGGTTTTGCGAACTACAACCCAGTTACAGAAAATAACGCCACATAAAATATAATGCAGAGCATGGCCCGTATACACCACGTTTGGAGACTGACACATTTGCACATTTCACAGTTAACGTCTTCTATAGAGAAGAAACAGATTTCGCAATTTCGTCTCAGTGGAAAAACATAAAAATGAATTGACACTATAAACAGAGTTCCAATTTCGCAAAAAGTCAAGTAACATAACTGCGAAATAGTTGCTCTGCAAATAGAATAAAGGTAAATTTCGCATTGAGAGATGCAGCTAAATGGCTACAACCGCGAATGGCCTAGGAATGTCACTTCTTTATTTATATTTTGTCTCACTTTCAGTGAAATGAGAACTCGTTCAAAGACGAGAAAACTAAAGTACATTTAAAAACGAATTGTAAATGCTCGGACAGTATAAATGGAGTTGAAGTTTTTGTTGTGAAGCTTTGTCACGCAGTGTTACCGTCTTTTTCTCGTCCCGGGGGTGGGGCATTTTTCCGCTTTTTGTGTTCCCCGCCGTGGGGTATTCTGCATTTTTGCTAGCCCGGGGGCGGGGAATTTTCAGTTTTATTTTTAAAAATGACCAAAAGCCCGGGGGGGGGGGGGGGGGGGCATGGTCACCGCTGGAATTGACTGATACATAACAGCTAAAAATCGCCCATCGCAACATTGAATTTTGAAGGTCGCGTTGCAATGGATACAGTGTTAAGCTTTGAAACTTTAAATATAAAGACACGGCCTCGTATAGCGTGAATTCGGAAGCGATGGATACGGATTCTCTCCGCGGACACCTCGTTTTCGTAAACCAATATAACCTTAAGACAAGAATTGCAATTTACAAATTTAATTGAAATCAATGTAAATTAACGTTGTAAGCGCATATAACATGGCCTATAGGGTCACACTATTTTCAAGCTTCAACGGTGAACGAAAGAACGTTGAGAAGAAATGGTTAGTTTTGGGGCGGGGGGGGGGGGGGGGGGGGGCTAATTCGGCCCCCCTCTATATCTCTTGAACCACTGGGGAGCTATGATCATCAAACTCTTACACAATGACCACGAGCCTAAGACAAATCACCACACCAATTTTTGTCACGTGGGGGCAAAATGTAACCATATCAAGAAAGTTCCCGTTGAAATGTGTCGTTTTCTAAATTTCCTTAAATGGAAGTTTCTACTTACCATATTTGGAAGTCCAGAAGTTTTCCTAGCTTATTTCTTGCCCTAAATTGTCAAAAGATCGCCAAAACTTGCAGATTTTGGAGAGAATCGCTGTTCGTGTAGGCCGCCATTTTTATTTTCGCCCCAGGAGCCCGGAAATTCAAACACAGGTAGCCCGTGTCACGCACGGGTTGGCATTGACAAAAACGACACATTTATCTTGATATGGTTATTTTTTTTAAAGTAATTTTAATGAACTTTCAAAAACTTTGTAAATAATACTCTAAAAGCCAACTCATTAACATCAAGATAATGAAAATATAATAATTTGTGACATTAACACATAATGACGTCATATAGGCGAAGTAAAGCGCCATCTTGGATCTTGGATTGGGTTTCATTTAATTTTGATTTGAGCACTCTTCAGATAAACGCTCAATGAAAAGAAAATGGTCAGAATGTACAAAATACTCATCAAAGAAGTGTTTGACATTAAAAAAATTAAATTAAAAAGGATATTTGTGAATTCCAGAGCTAGTTTTGAACCATATGTTAAGATGAGCAAAATCCCCCTACCCCTCCCCCCAAAGATTTTGTGTCAAAAATTAATTAGCCTGTACATAAATTAGTAATGAGTACAAGCTCTGATAGTCATAAATTGTGCGATGTGTCCAACATTAAGCTTGAAGAATGAACAATTCACGTTTTTTCGACTTTTGCAAAACATGCTTGTCAAAAACTGGTTGCCATGGAAACTGGGCGGTTAATACTGGCATGTCATTGACACCAAAATGTCCCCAGATAAATTTTTAGGAAAAGTCACGAAGCTTCACCATAATAGCTGCCCTGGTTTTAGAGTAGGTTTTTACACGAAAGTATCACCAGTTCCAGCTTTGCAAATAGGTACAACGGATTAAAAAGATATGGCAACAAAAAACGAAAGCTAATTTTGAAATCAGACGTGATATGTACTCGATAAGGTTGAAACATGTTGAAAATTAGAACTTCAGCTCCCCTTTCTCTAAGCAAAGAGACCCTCTTTAAACGCGATGTCACTTTAGAAAAGAACAGCAGAGTTTTCGTAGTTTATTGTAACGTTCGTCTTAGGTAGGATGGAAAAGGATCGACTTTGGACAGTGTCGAAAACAGCACTTGCCTTCGTTTAACGAACGATTTTAGTGAATCAGATTTATTATTTTTGAAATTATTTCTTACTTTTAAAGTGTGTCCCAAAACCAACCAACTGCAGGTTACGAATATATAACCTTTTGTCATTTTGAAATAATTAATAGAAGGCGATGGATTGGCGATGGGTTCTCCAGTTTACGTAGATAATAAATATTGTCCACGGTTTCCTTGTTGGAGAAAAGGAAGAATCTAAGAAACCTTTATTAATCTTTTCTAGGGTTGTGGTGATATTAAATGGAAACAATAACCCCAGGAGTGATCTGAAATAGAGAGGGAACGCCAAACACTTTCAAAAAATGGAAACGGAGAGTTTTACGGGCTGCAAAAAGGGACGTGGAACAGCAAAAGTCAGACAGCTTGGCAAATTTATTCTCATTTGGGAAATTACTTCAGTATTTATCTAAAGGTGCTCGCTGTGCCCGTGGAGCCCGTCTTCACTTTATAAAGCCTGTGTCCACACTGGTGCCCTGGATTGTACCGTGTGCAGACCTTAGATTCCTGATATATGCAGTTGCGATCACATTGTCAATCACGCACCGTGTCGATGTGGGTATTTACAGCTTGATTTGTAGGTAAAGTTTCCGGGCACCATCGGAATACGCGCGCAGACGGGAAAATGATCATATAAACGGAACCCATTTGAGTGCCCGAGTAAATAGTGCGGACTTTGTACTCTTGCGCCAGTTTTGGCTTTTGCACTCGAAAAACTGGAGTGTTCACTTAGTACCCGTGCTCGGGCACCTTTATGAAGTTGAAGTTATAAATTTGTCCCTACTAAACGCTTAGTTTCTGAAGAGTGAGTATAAAATGTGTATAACTAAATGTTGGCATTTTACCTCAGCCAATATTGGATCAGGTCTTATTTTTTTGCATAACAATGTCTAAATATTGTAACAACTTTTCAGACTCGCCTGTTCTAAGGTAAACGAATAATAAAATCATGGTACCAACGTTTCAATTCGTTCTCGTCTTTAGTCACCTTTCTGAATACAAAAATGCCAAATCGGAACATCATAGTCAAACAATACAGAAACGTATTTCTTTTCATAACTAAACTTCTCAGGTAAGTAAACACAGTTTTCCAGCTCTGCTAATACTCTTCAAAATTCGAAAAGCTTTCTCTAGTATTTACATTGCTACATGAAGCGTCTTAATGAAATAGTAAAAAGCCATCCACGTGATGTCCACGTGAACAATGCCACAACGTGATTTCATTGGTCGGTTCGGTTCTCATTATTTGAGCACGTGATTTGATAGTGTATAAAAGTGTGAGCTCATAAGACATTCAATTAGACCAACACGTCCCTCGTCAAAGTGTTCAATCTTCAACATGAGGTCCATGTACGTGTTTGTTCTTCAACTGGCCCTTGTAGCATGTATTGCTGCCACAGCCGAGCAGACGAAAGACGCGCAGAAGAAAATGGAGAAAGTTAACGACTTCATTGAAATGAGTCTCCCACAAAGCGATGACGATGACGACGATGATGATGATGATGATGACGATGACGACCAGACGAAAGACGCGCAGAAGAAAATGGAGAAAGTTAATGACCTCATTAAAATGAGTCTCCCACAAGGCGATGATGATGACGACGATGATGATGATGATGATGACGATGATAATGAAGGTGGATCTGGTGGCCGTCCTCCTTCTGAGGTAAATCTTATACACTAGAATCCTTAGCGTGTGTCAGAGGAACGTTTGCGATTGACTGTTTTTTCCCGCCACTTTTGGCGCGCGGCCTGCAACACAGGAAGCCCACAAAGTAAATATTTACTAAGCTTCGAATTTGAAGATTACGAAATGAAGAGTCTTTCGGTGAGAAAATTACACAAGATGACGGGAAAAAGATTCTTATTATGTAAATAAGTAAAATCAGAGATTGAATTTGTTAAGAGCCCGCGTCGAGAAAATTATTTTTAGCTGCGTTTCGAGCGCCACAGTCCTCCACGCACGGGCCGATTTTTCGTCGCAAGACAAAAATCCCTTCTGATCGGCTTGTGTGTGGTACTTAAAGGGGTTCTCGCATGCTTGCTGGCCACTTCTCCGACAAGAAAATAGCTCAAATCGCAATCCAATTCCATCCTCTCGATGACAGGTCAAAACAGCCTAGAATTGCATTTGTCTAAGACTTGAAAGGTTTTTCAATTAATCTGGAGGATTATTTTGATTACTACGGGCAAATGTACATGTGTTTTCACGGTTACAAATTTACTTATTTTTTTGTCCACGGTGGACAAATATTGAGCGTGCTCGTTTTATCAAAGTTTCCGAAAAAAGAAAATCAGTCTCGTGTTTGGTGGCGCGCGATAATCTTACGACCGAAAATCGGGCTTATCTCCGGTGTAATAACCTGTGAGTGCGCACGAACTGCGTCACAAAGCTTCCTTTGTTTGGTAGAACGAATCAGGATGAATTAAGAACTGAACACAAAGGTGTCCTCTGGGAATGGTTATTACATCGGAGTTAACCCGAAAATCGTGTCTGTATCGCTCCGTCTGTGGCGGCCTTTAGTCTTTTGTTAAAAGCTCCGAGGAAGAAAGGACTGACGTTCGAAACGCCAACAGAAAGGTAGTTTTCACACTAGGCGTTACGGCGCTGGGTCTCTCGCCGTGGTGTATCCGGGAACGATTCTCAGCTCAGAATAGTGGGGAAATATTACATGATCGGGACGCGCTCATTGTTGGTTGAAGTTAGTTCTACTGTGTTTTGTTTGTCTTTCGGACACCAAGTCATCTGAAAGCCCTCTACTTTGTATTACTTGTATTACTTGTTTTAGTTGTGCTACAGGAAGTTCCATCAATGCAGGAGAGACGCCGACGGTTGGGAAGATTACAGGAAATGCTCTGAGAAGCTGAGACGTTGTTTGCGAGGGGGTAGCGGCAATGTGAGTCCTGATAACCGCCACCTATTCTTTGTTCTTAAAAATATTTGACGCCTTTCAAGATTGGGGCTTGAACATAGGCAATCGGTTTACACCGATTCTGTCGCATTTGACGCGGTGTTCGTTCCCGCGCGAGTTGCAGCAAGCGAGAACCAAATCCGAGTGTGATCCATAACCTGTTTGGAACCAGCGTGACATCGCGCGACAAACGTCGCCAAGATAGCACCGAAACGACTTCATGTTTCGCTCTAGCATTTTTAGTTTGTAAGTGCGCGCGAAACATTATTCAAATCATCTTACAACGATTCGTTGCATCGCGACCCGCGTTTGCAAAACATCGATTTGTTTTTGGCTTTGCTGTTCTGCCAGTCAAATCTTATGAGCCAATCAGATTCTTGCCCTGTTTCGCTTAGTGCAGTCGCCTGGCTTTCCGATCGCAACGTTGTCTTGTTTTAGTTCAGAGGGAAGCCCGTTGACTGCACTAGGCGAAACAGGGCAAGAGTTTTCATTGGCTCAGATAGTTTGATTGTCGGAACAGCAAGTCAAAAATCAAACCATAATTTTTGTGTTTTTGAAAACGTGGGACGCAATGCAACGGTTTAGCTGTAACCAAGTTAGAGCGGATTCCACATGACTGTCGTGAAAATAATTGCATTTGAGCAATCACTAGCCAATCAGAATCGAGAGAAATCACGACTTGCTCCTAAATGGCTTTTCTCTCAGCCAATCACAAGCCGAACCAATTACTAAGTAATTACACAATTGTATTTACTACAGAATTTGATTGGCTGAGAAAAACGAGTAGCCAATGAGAACGCAAAGCAATCGCAATTACATAACAAGTCTTGACAGTCATGTGAAATCCGCTCTAAGTGATGTCTTATTTGTTGCTTCACATGTAGAGCTGCCGGAGCAAGCGAGATAAGTGCATGAGGGATGCGGGATCAAACTACTGGAAGCAACGGTGGTGCATGAGGCGACACAGATGTGGGCACGATGACTAAACTCTGTTCCGTACGTTAAACCATGGGGCACTCTGAGGGAAATAGGCTTAATCCACGACTACGAGACTAAAAGCTGGTTCTCAGGGAACGCAAGCACTAGCGTATGACGCAAGGGAAGTGTAAATCATTGCGACGCAATCGCAAGCACACGCCTAAAATCAGCATTGATAAGTTTGATTGCGCTTACGCTCGCTTGATTCACAGTAGACGCAAGCACAAGGCGCACGCGCAAGGAAACGCAATGTCTCAATTTTCTTGCGCTTGCGTCTGAGCTTGCGTCTGCGTCTGCGTCTGCGCTTGCGTCTGCGCTTGCGTCTGCGCTTGCGTCTGCGCTTGCGTCTGCGCTTGCGTCTGCGCTTGCGTCTGCGCTTGCGTCTGCGCTTGCGTCTGCGCTTGCGTCTGCGCTTGCGTCTGCGCTTGCGTCTGCGCTTGCGTCTGCGCTTGCGTCTGCGCTTGCGTCTGCGCTTGCGTCTGCTGCGCTTGCGTCTGCGCTTGCGTCTGCGCTTGCGCTTGCGTCTGCGTCTGCGCTTGCGTCTGCACTTGCGTCTGCACTTGCGTCTGCGCTTGCGTCTGCACTTGCGCTTGTGTCTGCGTCTGCGCTTGCGTCTGCGCTTGCGTCTGCGCTTGCGCTTGCGTCTGCGTCTGCGCTTGCGTCTGCACTTGCGTCTGCGCTTGGGTCTGCACTTGCGCTTGCGTCTGCTCTGCGCTTGCGTCTGCACTTGCGCTTGCGTCTGCGCTTGCGTCTGCGCTTGCGTCTGGCTTGCGTCTGCGCTTGCGTCTGCGCTTGCGTCCTAGTGTAAACCATATAAGGGGAATGTATGAGTTTGATATCCATTGCGCTTGCGCTTGCGTCTGCGGTCCATTGAGAACCAACCTTAATTTGCAAAAGCGACAAGGGTTATATAAAGGAAGGTTATACCACAGTAATGGCCCGCATATAAAAACCTGAAAGATCCTAATTTGGTATTCCTCATGGCAAAAATATAAGAACCTGTTCAGTCTAGTAAGAAAAAAAGGTTCTTATACAAAATAATCACTCCAATCTTGATGGTCAAAATTCTGGATTTTCATTGCGTGAGAAACATAATATAATATTCCTAAAATGTTTGTTTTCTGTATGTTAATGTTATTGTTTAGCAAACAATACAAACAACGGTATTTTTCTTACGAAAATTCAAGCGCTAAACTACTGTGCATATAGAAGTACAATATTCCCGAGGTTGTCGTGGTTGTACTACTACAATCTAAAAAAATACGAACCTATTAAGAATTTAATCAGTTGTGCAAAAACAAACTTTTTAAATGATATAAGAGCATGTTCACCAGCACTTCGAAAATGAGGTTCTTATATGCGGGTTAATCATATTAATATGCAAGTGATTTTGCAACATTCTCGTATATTGTTTGTAAAAGGACACTGTAACATGGGGTGTTGTTCCCATTTAAGGAATGTCGAATAAACTATATCTCAAAAATGTGTGTTTTGTTTTGTTCTGGATTGCATCATTACTTCGTCCTCAATATTTAATTTTCATTAAGGGACGTGTCATTATTTAGCGGGGGGGAGGGCTCCTATTTTTGTTGGGAGTGTCCTAATCTTTTTCGCGTGTCTAAAGGGAGGGTCCAAATTTTTTTCACTCCTGTTTGGGGAGGGCCATAATTTTTTTCAGCAACATTTGGACGATGAAAAGGGTAAAACAAATAGCGATAGTGGTTATTTCAGCAACTTCTCCATAAAAATTTCGACGCGCTTCGCGCGCGCGCGCATAACCAATGACATCTAATATACTCTTTGACAAGAACAAGTTATCTTGACGAGGAAAATGAAACTCTCCCAAAATTTCCCTGCAAATGATAGGCCTGGAGGGCATGTCACTATATGTTTAAAAGAAGACCTCTTAGGTAAGCGTGAGTTTTCGACGTTGCAAGCATAGAAATTCGTCCGTTGGGCCGCGCTTCGCGCACATGAATATTAATAACTTCGTCATTTGCGGAGCGCAGTTGTGCGCATGAATAATATAACCTAACCTATATAATTGAGGTAGTGTACTTCCTGGGCTCCTGACAGGCTTTGTTTACTATGCCGTACACAAAACATGTTCATCTACCCTTTCTCTGAGGCTTGATGAAATGCGATGAACAAACAACAAAAAAACGATGAACAAACAAACAAACGTTTATCAAAATTTGGGCGCGCTTTGCGCACATAAGGTTATGCGGGCCCGTTTTTCTGTAAAATGTCTACAGTACTAGGTCAAACAGGGGACGGGAAATGTGGGATTATGTTAATCATTGTACAGGGAGGGAGGATCACTGCATTTTACCCGTGTATTACCAAACATTCTCACGTAAATAATCGAGGCGATGAATAATAACCGCGGTTCCTTATGCACCAGTCAATTGACACCCGGTCCCCACCCCCGGGACAGGGCGGGAAAGTAACGCAGTCAGGCCGGGGATTTAACACATTAATCTACGGAAGGGCAGGGAATTTAATTCGGACCTTCTATAGCGGGAATATTCAGCGGGGCATTAACGGGAATATTAACGCTGAACCAGAAGTTCGATTATCGTGCGAAACCGAGGTCGGAGGATTTTGGGAGGGATCACTTTATTTTTGGGCGAGTGAAAGGGGAGGATCTCTCGGAACCTGAAGCCTTGAAAGAGAGATTCGAGCAACGAGTTCTGTATCATTTTCTAGTTTTATTTTACTCATTATGATGAAAATTTCGGCGCGCTTCGCGCGCATAAGGAATGACATCTAATCTAGTTTTAGAGAACTTGCCCAAAGAAAACAATACGCTTGTGGCGCTTAAATGGAATGCGTACGAATGTCGTTACAAGCATGTGTATCTTGGCAAGGACAAATGAAAACCCCCAAAAGCCCTCCAGTAATACGCCTGGTTGGCAGTCAATATGTTCGAAAGAAGAGAGTTCGACGTTAAAAGCTGCAAAGAAAATTCGTTTTTGTGCTGCGCTTCACGCACATGAATAATAATAATTTGTAGCGCGTGAAGAATAAAACCAACAGGCTTTTTTACTACACGCAGAAAATAAAATGTTATCTTTTCTCTGGAGGCTTGATGAATGCGTTTATCAAGATAAAGGGGGCCTGGAGCTTTAACAACGACCATGTCCTTGGTGACCGGGAAAATAGTAACATTTAACACTTAGCGGATGTTAAATCGGGGGGCCGTGATGTCAATTGACTGGTGCATGACAGAAGTCACTTGGACAATAGTCTAACAGGTTTTTCAGAAATAAATTTTCAGAAGTAAATAATGACACGTCCCTAAACCTCTCACTCATTGTCTCTTGTGAAAATAATCACACAGCTATAACTTTATCAAATCTTAACTAAATCATATCAGATTTACACAATAAATAAAACATTACCTGGACAACAGTTTGATTTACATCTTTTCTTGTTTGACGCGTTTTCTAAAATTCAGCATTTTCCGGATTTTTGGGCCAAAAAACCAAGTCTTTCAATTTTATCAGTATTAACACAAAACTTACATTATTGAAAAGAATATCAAAAGTTTGACACAATATCTAAATTTAGGCTTGATCAGATGGTTATTGACAGAGTTACGGTGGTTTGAAATTTTTAGGGAACTCGACTAAAATTCAGCCAGAAGTGTCAGGCATCCTGGCGAAATGAAATGTTTATTCTTAGTTTTTTTGCTCGCCGAATTCCATGAATTAAATTGAAACCATGGTTTAAAGGATTTCCAATAACCAAATGTTCTTTTGTACCACGCTTGAGGCGTCAAAATGATTGAATTGTGGTGTTGATCGGATATCAATACTGACCGAGATACAAGCTTTGACTGCCAAAGTTAGAAACGCAAGACATTTGCCAGGAACGCCTGACACTTCTGGCTGAATTTTAGTCGAGTTCCCCAAAAGTTTCAAACCACTGTAATTCGGTCAATAATAATTCGATATAGCCTATCTTTAGGTATTTTGTCAACATTTTCATGCTCTTTGTTAAGATATAAGTTTTGTGTTGATACTTATAAAATTGACAGACTTGATTTTTTGGCCCAAAAATCCGGAAAATGCTGAATTTTAGAAAACGCATGAAACAAAAAAAGATTTAAATCAAACTGTTGTCCAGGTAATGTATTATTTCTTGTGTAAATCTGATATGATTTAGTTAAGAATTGATAAAGTTATAGCTATGTGAATATTTTCACTAGAGACAATGAGTGACAGGTTTGTCGGTCCTGATGAGATGAGGTCTGCTAAACCTCTCACTCATTGTCTCTTGTGAAAATATTCACACAGCTATACTTTTATCTAATCTTAACTAAATCATATCAGATTTACACAAGAAATACTACATTACTTGGACAACAGTTTGATTTAAATCTTTTCTTGTTTGACGCGTTTTCTAAAATTCAGCATTTTCCGGATTATTGGGCCAAAAATTCAACTGTGTCATTTCTATAAGCATCAAAACAAATCTTACATAATTAAAAAGAATATCAAATTTGTGACATAATATCTAAATTTAGGCTTGATCAGATGGTTAATGACTGAATTACGGTGGTTTGAAATTTTTAGGGAACTCGACTAAAATTCAGCCAGAAGTGTCAGGCATTCCTGGCGAAATAAAATGTTTATTCTTTGTTTTGATTTTTCTCGAAGAATTCCATGATTTCAATTGAAACCATGGTTTAAAAGATTTCCAGTAACCGAATATTATTTTGTACCACGCTTGAGACGTCAAAATGATTGAATTGTGGTGTTGATCGGACATCAATACTGATCACCGAAGTTGAAAAAGAAGAACGCATAGACTTACGCATAGCAAATAGTGCGGACTTTTTACTCTTGCGCCAGTTTTGGCTTTTGCACTCGAAAAACTGGAGTGTTCACTTAGTACCCGTGCTCGGGCACCTTTATGAAGTTGAAGTTATAAATGTGTCCCTATAAACGCTTAGTTTCTGAAGAGTGAGTATAAAATGTGTATAACTAAATGTTGGCACTTTACCTCAGTCAATATTGGATCAGGTCTTTTTTTTTTGTATAACAATGTCTAAATATTGTAACAACTTTTCAGACTCGCCCGTGCTAAGGTAAACGAATAATAAAATCATGGTACCAACGTTTCAATTCGTTCTCGTCTTTAGTCACCTTTGTCAATCCAAAAATGCCAAATCGGAACATCATAGTCAAACAATACAGAAACGTATTTATTTTCATAACTAAACTTCTCAGGTGAGTAAACACAGTTTTCCAGCTCTGCTAATACCTTCAAATTTGAAAAGCTTTCTCAAGTATTTACATTGCTACATGAAGCGTCTTATTAAATAGTAAAAAGGCATCCACGTGATGTCCACGTGAACAATGCATAACGTGATTTCATTGGTCGGCTCTCATTATTTGAGCACGTGATTTGATGGTGTATAAAAGTGTGAATTCATAAGACATTCAATTAGACCAAGAAGTCCCTCGTTAAAGTGTTCAATCTTCAACATGAGGTTCATGTACGTGATTGTCGTGCTACTGGCACTTGTAGCATGTATTGCTGCCACAGCCGAGCAGACGAAAGACGCGCAGAAGAAAATGGAGAAAGTTAACGACTTCATTGAAATGAGTCTCCCACAAGGCGATGATGATGATGACGATGATGATGATGATGATGACGATGATAATGAAGGTGGATCTGGTGGCCTCTCTCATTCTGCGGTAAATATATTATTATGTAAATAAGAATAAGAATAATCAGAGATTTTCTTTGTTAAGGGCCATGAGAAAATTAATTTTTGAGCCGACGTTTCGAACGTTAGGCCAAGTAAAAAGATATATGAATATTTCTAATGCATTGCCAGTTTAATTGCCAGATATTGCTAAAACTAAAGCTTCAGTTTATTCTGCAATGTGTGGAATGTCAGTGACACCAGTTATTTCTGGCTTTGTAGGTATTTGGTTACGAGTCACAATTTCTAAAAATTTCGGATGCGGACC
Organism: Scolanthus callimorphus; assembly: GCA_033964015.1. Taxonomy (NCBI): domain Eukaryota; kingdom Metazoa; phylum Cnidaria; class Anthozoa; order Actiniaria; family Edwardsiidae; genus Scolanthus; species Scolanthus callimorphus. The sequence continues at coordinate 310,757 of JAWWUD010000039.1, read as the reverse complement.
AAAAAAAAAAAATGACGCAGGCGGGAACAAAATAAACGTGTATTTATTTTTTCTTGGCCTTATGGTCCTTTCTTTGTTAGAGCAAAAAAAGCTCCGACGATGAAAGGCTAACGCTCGAAATGTCAGCATCAGGGGGGGGGGGGGGGGGGGGGCAACAACCTTTGATCTTGCTGCCTTTTCGTGTATGATGATCGTTCCCAGTTGCAGAACTGTCAATCAAACTCCGTCAGGCGCTCAGCTAGCCAAAGCCGACTTCTTCGTCTTTCTCTCATTTGATGCTCATGCTCGCGTTGCGAGAATTGTGGCCAAATATGCCTTATTTTGGCGCTGATCGACGGCGAAGGGAAGCATATTGGTCTAGAGTGATTTTAAAGGTTTCAGAGAGCTGTTTGTGGCCTTTCATTGTGACGAACCACATACCAAATAACATGACTCACAACTACGCGGGTTTCGATCAAATCCCTGCCATCTGAATCTTTACTAGCCATCATGACTTAGGAGGACCGTGAACGATAGGGCTGGCTGCAGGAAAGTTTTGTCTTGCCTTCATTTTGGCTCATTTTGGAAAGCGATCTATAGTGAAGTTTGCTCAACGGTGGCATCAAGAAAATTTCGCCAAAAGCTGTCGTTTTGCCGACGTTGCAAAACTTCCTTATTAGGAAATCCCCCTTACCTTATTTGGAAGGTCTGTAAGTATTTTTCCTCATATCTTAGCGAAAAAAGCAGGAAAATTGACCAAAACTTGCAGATACTCGAGAAACATCCTTCTCTTGATCGCCATTTTGTTTTTACCCCCCGCCGAGGGGCCTGAGTCACGTTTTGAACACCACAGGCAACCCGCGCTGATTTGCCATAGAAACGACAGCACTTTCTTGATGTATGTGAGTTATTTAGTTCTCGCTTCAATCTTTCAGGCTGTAAAAATCTAAATAATCTTCAATCGTAACTAAAAGAAGTAGGTATGGTATAGATTTGATCTTTATGTGAGACCTGTTGCTTTAAAATTCTTCGCTATTTCATTTCTCACGGGCTGATAGCAGAGCATTCATTATTTATGCCGCAGGGGGTGGGCTGGCAAGATTTTTCATTCAGCCCAAAAAACCTCTTGACCCCCCTCCAAGTATCAATAAAAACCTCAAAACCCCTTTAGGCAATTTTTATAATAATGATAGCCCCTCCCCTCTCTCCCCCTTTAGATCAGGACAAAATGTTGGGATATCTAGATACCAAGAACAGTTCCTGTATTTTTAGGACATTTCCTGCATGCATGAACAGTTTGTTGTAATTTTACAGGCGTGTATCCTCTTGTATCCATATGTTGAATTAAAGTCACTGCCATAAAACGTAGATGACCCCTCACAGTTGTTTTCATATTTTCTGGTGATCCCCTACTTGAACGTGCCGAATTTAACATGGCCCCCATTAATTATTGCCACCCCACCCCCTGGCATAAATAATGAATGCTCCCTAAACAGACCCGACAGTCTGAATTATTCCTTCTGGGCTATTATTTTGCATACAATTACAAATTCAAATATTCACGACCAACAAAAATATAAGTTCAATCGATGGCATAATGATAAAATTGCAGTCAGTCCTCGAATTTCGCTGGGTTGTGCAGCATTCTCAGTGTTGTGTTGGAAGATTCGAGTTCGTAAGTTGTGACAAAGGCTCTGTTTGATTGACAGCTGAGCAAATTGGAACGTTCTTCAAAACTCGGGTCCAGGCCTCGTTGCCATCCCCCCCTGGTCAGCATAAATAATTTTCACAAGGCGTTTTACCGCGCTGCAGGTCTTTCACCGACGTGTCTCGGTTCGGGCAGAGGGGAAATTTTCTATCTGTTCGATCGAATCGATGCGTGATCGAAACTGATTAATGTTGTGGGTTTTGTTTTCTCTTCGCATTCTCATTGGCTGACTGAACAAAGGCCTCAAAAGCCAACCAATAGGAACATGACATTACTACCGACAGTCATCTGAAAACCGCTCTACATATATTACTTGTTTTAGTATTGTCAGATGAAATGGCGTCAATGTATGAGAGATACGGACTTCCGCGAACGGGACGAATGCTTTTTCAAGCTGTCAAAGTGTTTGCGAGGGGGTGGCAGCAATGTAAGTACTAACAAACGCCACCTATTCTGCGTTCTTAAACATAATAATAATAATATACGAATAATGGCAATATTATTGCAATTCTCTTTAGATAAGGCTCATAGGCAGCCGCGGTGTACACCGATTCTGTCGCGACTCTATCAATTTTTAGTATGTAAAGTGCGCGCTACAAACGATTCAAATCCTCAAACATCTAAAATCGTTGCATCGCGACCCGCGTTTTCAAAACATTGGCTTGTTTTTTGCTACATGCTGTTCCGCCAGCCAAATGTTATGAACAAATCAGATTCTTGCTCTGTTTCGCTTAGTGCAGTCGCCTGGCTTTCCGGTCGCAACGTTGTCTTGTTTTAGTTCAGAGGGAAGCCCGTTGACTGCACTAGGCGAAACAGGGCAAGAGTTTCATTGGCTCAGATAGTTTGATTGACGGAACAGCAAGTCAAAAATCAAACCATAATTTTTGTGTTTTTGAAAACGAAAACGTGGGGCGCGATGCAACGGTTTAGCTGTAACCAAGTTAAGTGATGTCTTATTCGTTGCTTCACATGCAGAGCTGCCGGAGCAAGCGAGATAAGTGCATGAGGGATGCGGGATCAAACTACTGGAAGCAACGGTGGTGCATGAGGCGATACAGATGTGGGCACGATGACTAAACTCTGTTCCGTACGTTAAACCATGGGGCACTTTGAGGAAATAGGTTTAATCTACGACTACGATACTAAAAGTAGCTGGTTCTCAGTGGAACGCAAGCACTAGCGCATGACGCAAGGGAAGTGTGAATCATTGCGACGCAAGCACAAGCACACGCCTAAAATCAACATTGATTAGTTGCTTGCGCTTGTGCTCGCTTGATTCACACTAGACACAAGCACAAGACGCACGCGCAAGGAAACGCAATGTCTCGATTTTCTTGCGCTTGCGTCTGCGCTTACGTCCTGCGCTTGCATCCTGCGCTTGCGTCTTCGCTTGCGTCTGCGCTTGCGTCTGCGCTTGCGTCTGCGCTTGCATCTGCGCTTGCGTCTGCGCTTGCGTCTGCGCTTGCGTCTGCGCTTGCGTCTGCGCTTGCGTCTGCGCTTGCGTCTGCGCTTGCGTCTGCGCTTGCGTCTGCGCTTGCGTCTGCGCTTGCGTCTGCGCTTGCGTCTGCGCTTGCGTCTGCGCTTGCGTCTGCGCTTGCGTCTGCGCTTGCGTCTGCGCTTGTGTAAACCATATAAGGGAATGTATGAGTTTGATATCCATTGCGATTGCGTCTGCGCTTGCGGTCCATTGAATTGAGAACCAACCTTAATTTGCAAAAGCGACAAGGGTTATATAGGGAAGGTTATACTACAGTAATGGCCCGCATATAAAAACCTGGTGATTTACGATCCTAACTTGGCATTCCTCATGCCAAAAATATAAAAACCTTTTCAGTCTGGCAAGAGAAAAAAGGATCTTATACAAAATAATCACACCAATCTTGATGGTCAAAATTCTGGATTTTCATGGCGTGAGAAGCATAATGTAATATTCCTAAAATGTTTGTTTCCCGTATGTTATTGTTTAGCAAACAATGCAAACAACGGTATTTTTCTTACGAAAATTCAAGTGCTAAACTATTGTGCATATAGAAATACAATATTCCCGAGGTTGTCGTGGTTGTACTACTACAACCTAAAAAAATACGAACCTATTAAGAATTTAATCAGTTGTGCAAAAACAAACTCTTTAAATAATATAAGAACATGTTCACCAGCACGTCGAAAATGAGGTTCTTATATGCGGGTTAATCATTGCAACATTCTCGTGTATTGTTTGTAAAAGGACACTGTAACATGGGGTGTTGTTCCCGTTTAAGGAATGTGGAATAAACTATATCTCAAAAATGTGTGTTTTGTTTTGTTCTGGATTGCATCTTTACTTCGTCCTCAATATTTAATTTTCATCAATAAAACGAACGGTCATTTAACAAATGTCCTCTGATTTCTAGTGGTATGTCCTCCTATACACCTAATTCAGAAAAAGCTGCTTTGGTCATTGGTCTTTGGCCATTGAACGCCTTTGTTTCGTGGTCACTGAAGCAAATAATTCCTTTGTTTCGCGCTAAATTGAAAGACCAAAGACCGACCACGGCAACCTTTTTTTAAATTTAGGTGTATACTATGGAATGACGTAATAAAGTGCTCAAAATGTTGTGGAATCACGAGGCGCAGCCGAGTGGATTCGCAGTACACGTTGACCACTTTATGACGCCTTTCCTTGGCATATAAAAGGACCTACCACGGAAAGTCAGAGGACATTTGTTTTATACCACAACAAAAAGACAAAAACAAAAGAGAAGCAGAGCGCGCAGGCCCATTCTCCAACCCAGAGCTCCTCGGCTTGTCATCTCGCGGGGGAGGCTCTGGTGACCGCACGTGACGCATGCGTGAGATTCTTTTCAAGAAGCTGGAATTTTAAAGCGAATGTGCACGCTACGACCAATTGATAGATAAAATAAAAAGATAAAAGTGATAATTCGTGAATATGAGTACGCATGCGTAGAAATCCAGATATCGAATTGAACGCCTAATTCACTGATTGTTTCAAAAAGACATCATCGAATGACCCACAACGATTGGACAATGAATCAAATCGACAGCTGATGAAGTTTTAAAAACGCAACCATGAACTGAAAATAAAAACAAGTGTCCCACATGGAACACGCGATCTTCAATCAGACCTATAAATACCTAGACGGATGTATAGAGACCGTTAGTTGTTCACTACTCATTACAAGGGGCGTCTGTTTAATGGTCTGACATGGCCGGGCGTTCCCTCACCTAGGTCCCTAGTGGGTCGAGTCGCTGAGTCGCTACTGAGCAATTAATACCGAGGATAGCGACTATCAGGGCCGAAATCTCTGGCGTGGGCGTAAGAACCGTACGGTCGTCATACGACGCTTCAGCTCCGTCTGGAAGTATGGTTCTCGTATTTTTGGTTTACCCAACGAAATTTTTTTAATAAGCTTCAAACAGCGACTTTAACTGTTATTGGCAAATTGCCACACAGACAGCCCTCCAAACTTGCCACACAGTAACCATCCAGTGGTGTACCAGGGCACACACGGCACGATTATGTGCAGTGAGGACTGGGTGCGACTCCCAGCTGGGTGAAATCAATTGTGGCTACTTTATCATATACACTTCTAGGGCTCTCACTAACTGTCCTTTTATGGCTTACGACATTTTGAAGTGTCATTAAAAAGGTTTAAAAACTACCTCGCAACAAGATCAATTTCAGGTTTACATGTGTACGGCCTAGTACATGGTACGGCCTAGTACATACGCCGCTCTTATCATGAGCCGATCCTAATGCAAAATCTCAATAAAACAATATTTTTTGTCCATCTCTCGTCTACTTGTAGCCTTAAACTATTCTAAATCAAACCAGGAATGTAGAATCTTTTAACGCTGCGAGTTTCGAGTATTTCATGGTAACAATTTAGTACGGCTCATGATAAGAGCGGCGTATGTACTAGGCATACGAAAGCTTGGAACATGCCAACATTTCGCTGGTAAAAAGTAACTTTCATTTTGTTTTGATATGAACCATTTATGGCTATTTGACTGTCGTTTTTCGTTAATGAGGCAAAGTCGGAGCTGGATTCACTTTTTAAATCACATACCTCTCACCGCTGTGGTCCGGAAAATGCAGAATTTTAGAAAACGCGTGAAATAAAAAAATGAATTAAGTCAAACTGTCGTACAGGTAATTTATTATTTCTTGTGTAAATCCGAAACGATTTAGTTAAGATTTGATAAAGTTATAGCTGTGTGAATATTTTCACAAGAGACAATGAGTGACAGGTTTGTCGGACCTGGTGAGATGAGGCCTGCTAAACCGCTCACTCATTGTCTCTTGTGAAAATATTCTCACAGCTATAACTTTATCAAATCTTAGCTAAATCATGTCAGATTTACACAAGAAATAATACATGACCTGGACAACAGTTTGATTTAAATCTTTTCTTGTTTGACGCATTTTCTAAAATTCAGCATTTTCCGGATTTTTTGGGCCAAAAATGAAGTCTGTCAATTTTATAAGTATCAACACAAAACTTACATAATTAAAAAGAATATCAAAAGTTTGACACAATATCTAAATTTAGGCTTGATCAGATGGTTATTGACCGAATTACGGTGGTTTGAAATTTTTAGGGAACTCGACTAAAATTCAGCCAGAAGTGTCAGGCATTCCTGGCGAAATGAAATGTTTATTCTAATTTTTTTTGCTCGCCGAATTCCCGATGAATTAGTTGAAACCATGGTTTAAAAGATTTCCAATAACCGAATATTCTTTTGTACCACGCTTGAGACGTCAAAATATATGATTGAATTGTGGTGTTGAACGGATATCAATACTGACCGAGATACAAGCTTTGACTGCCAAAGTTACAAACGCAAGACATTTGCCAGGAACGCCTGACACTTCTGGCTGAATTTTAGTCGAGTTCCCCAAATCTTTCAAACCACTGTAATTCGGTCAATAATGATTCGATCAAGCCTATGTTTAGGTATTTTGTCAACATTTTCATGCTCTTTGTTTAGATATAACTTTTATGTTGATACTTATAAAATTGACAGACTTGATTTTTTGGCCCAAAAATCCGGAAAATGCTGAATTTTAGAAAAGGCGTGAAATAGAAAAAGATTTACGTCAAACTGTTGTTCAGGTAATGAATTATTTCTTGTGTAAATCTGATATGATTTAGTCAAGAATTGATAAAGTTATAGCTATGTGAATATTTTCACAAGAGACAATGAGTGACAGGTTTGTCGGTCCTGATGAGATGAGGCCTGCTAAACCGCTCACTCATTGTCTCTTGTGAAAATATTCACACAGCTATAACTTTATCAAATCTTAGCTAAATCATATCAGATTTACACAAGAAATAATACATTACCTGGACAATAGTTTGATTTAAATCTTTTCTTGTTTGACGCATTTTCTAAAATTCAGCATTTTCCGGATTTTTGTGCCAAAAAATCAAGTCTGTCAATTTTATAAGTATCAACACAAAACTTACATAATTAAAAAGAATATCAAAAGTTTGACACAATATCTAAATTTAGGCTTGATCGGATGGTTATTGACCGAATTACGGTGGTTTGAAATTTTTAGGGAACTCGACTAAATTCAGCCAGAAGTATCAGGCATTCCTGGCGAAATGAAATGTTTATTCTTTGTTTTTTTGCTCGCCGAATTCCATGAATTAAATTGAAACCATGGTTTAAAAGATTTCCGATAACCGAATATTATTTTGAGACGTCAAAATGATTGATTGGTGGTGTTGATTGGATATCAATACTGACCGAGATACAAAGATTAGAACGCATAGACTTCAAGACATTTAATTTGCCAGGAACGCCCGACACAGCTCCTGGCTCTATTTTAGTCGAGTTCCCCTAAGTTGTTTCAAACGCACCGTAATTCGGTCAATGATGATTCAGTCAAAATTATGCTATAAAGGTTTAACTGTGAATTCCAGGAAAAAAGGGTGAGATATGGCGCATCTAAGATAAAAATTCATCAGTCCACAATGAATGCATGTGCCTTGTGAAATTCTGTTTGTCCCATGGATGGGTATCTGCAGAAATTTCCTGTGTATAAAGCCTGGTTCCCACTTGCGAAATAACAACATAACGATAACTGTCTTTATAGCAGCAGTTTTAATTTTTCACTGTCGCTTTTAACCTCCAGGTGGCATATCCTAGACTCGTGTGGAGTGTATAAAAAGAGACTGGGATTGCTACATTTTGACATCCAGCTGGGAGTCGCACCCAGTCCTCACTGCACATGGTCGTGCCGTGTGTGCCCTGGTACACCACTGGATGGTAACTATGTAGCTCTATGTTTGCATGGGGTGAGAGTGTAAATGCTTTGTGGTATGTTTCCACGAAATTCAAATGTCTTATTTAGTCTCATCCTTTTCGTTGTATGCGGCGCAGTCCTGATTGCGTTTCACCATCTGAACAGTATTATCTCACAAACCTAATTGCTCTATTATCTGCGCGCATTGTCTTCTCACAATTTTTGTTGCTTTATTATCTGCGCGCATTGTCTCCCCACAATCCTAATTGCTTCATTATCTGCGCGCATTGTCTCCCCACAATCCTAATTGCTTCATTATCTGCGCGCATTGTCTCCTCACAATTTTAATTTCATTATTATCTGCGCACATTGTTTCCTCACAATCCTAATTGCTTCATGATCTACGCGCATTGTCTCCTTGCAATCCTAATTGCTTTATTACCCGCGCGCATTGTCTCCTCGCAATTCTAATTGCATTATTATCTGCGCGCATTGTCTCCTCACAATCCTAATTGCTTCATTTATTGCGCGCATTGTCCTCTCACAATCCTAATTGCTTTATTACCCGCGCGCATTGTCTCCTCACAATCCTAATTGCTTCATTATCTTCGCAGATTGTCTTCCCGCAACTCTTCCTTCATTACTTGCGAGCATTGTCTCCTCACAATTCTTTTTGCTTTATTATCTGCGCGCATTGTCTCCTCACAATCCTAATTGATTCATTATCCGCGCGCATTGTCTCCTTTTATCCTATTGCTTTATTATCCGCACGCATTGTCCTTTCACAATCCTAATTGCTTCATTTTCTGCGCACATTGTCTCCTCGCAATCCTAATTGCTTTATTATCCACGCGCATTTTCTTCTCACAATCCTAATTGCTTCATTATCAGCGCGCATTGTCTCCTCGTAATCCTAACTGCTTTATTATCCGCGCGCATTGTCCTCTCACAATCCTAATTGCTTCATTATTTGCGCGTATTGTCTCCTCACAATCTTAATTGCTTCATTATCTGCGCACATTGTCTTCCCGCAATTCTTATTCCTTCATTACCTGCGAGCATTGTCTCCTCGCAATCCTAATTGCTTCATTATCTGCGCGCATTGTCTCCTCATAATCCTAATTGCTTTGTTATCTACGCGCACTGTCTCCTCACAATTCTCATTGCATTATTATCTGCGCGCATTGTCTCCTCACAATCCTTATTATATCATTACCCGCGCGCATTGTCCCCTCACAATCCTAAATACTTTATTATCTGCGCACATTCTTATCACACAATCCTAATTGCCAATTGTTCTGCGGGCATTGTCTCTTCGCAATCCTAATTGCTTTATTATCCGCGCGGATTGTCCCCTCACAATCCCAAATATTTTATTATCTGCGCACACTGTTATCACACAATCCTAATTGCCAATTGTTCTGCGGGCATTGTCTGCATTTTTTAATTTGAAAAACACAAACAGAGACCAGACATGTGCCCGAGAACTGAGCTGAGGTCTACGGCAAACGTCGATCTTCAGTCGACCTTCTTGTGTCGAACCTTTCCTTTTTCAAAGGATGCTGCATCAATAGACTTTATAATAGAAAACTTTCTATTGTTTTGGATTGGAACGGCGCGACTCTGGCAGGTTTCGGCCCTGGCAGGTGCAATTCCAAGAGGGTTTTTTCTAGCTAAATGATCGGGTAGCGACTTGGGGACCTAGCGGTGACAGTACGCCCGCCCACCAGACCATTTTAAAAGACGCCCCTGATACGAGTAGTGAAGAACCAATCATATCCCTATACCTTCAATTATCTGTTACTCCAAGATATTTATAGGACAGAAAGACATCAATGGGATCCATGTGGGAGTCATCTATTAATCGTATCCATTCCTGTTTTCATTACAATTTGTTATTCTGTCCATTGTTTAATTCAGCAAATATATTTTTTCTTGTTATGCTCATTTCGTGGAATAGAACGCTTTCCACTGGAAAGTGATTTATTAACGCATGCGCATAGCCATCACCACGAAATCAACACTAGTTTGTGTTTACGTCCATTCTCGAACCCAGAGACGTTCTTTAACTAAGCAGAAACATATAAGAGAGTTGAAATATGTAACGGTGAACAATGCTGTGGATTATTCGTGGCGAGTTTATGACCATATTTAGTCAATAATGAAATCTCGACTACTAACCCAAGCAGGTTTTCTCTTCATAATATTTCATTTTATGCTCAATAAAGTAGAGCAACAGTGGTCAGTGATAATATAGTAACATTTAACATCTTGAAGTATTGCAACAACACTATTTTCAAAATCTGCTCAATTGTTTATCTGCGAAAATTTCGCAGCTTGGTACTAAAGCAATGTAGGTTTGTTACACGTTTCAAATAAGTTATATGTTTCTGTTAACATGTTACGCGAGAAACAGAGCAGGCGAAGTAAATCGCATAAATATTGCATCGTGGATAAAAGACACCATTTCTTAGCGAACAATACGATCTCGTTTGTACAAAGCTTTGTTACCATGGTTACTGGACAGCTGTTTTAACTAAACTTTGGCAAGTCTCCTTATGACGTCATAAGCTAAGTGTATTGATCTACTGAGAGTAGTTTCATAGGCATCGGCGGATTCAGGGGGGGGGGGGGGGGGAGCTGACTAGACTGCCCCTCCCCGTTTGGGAAGATTTTCCAATAGATTTGTCTGTACGTGCGAATGATTTCCGGCCATCCCACAAATTTTGGGTAAAAAGATATCAAAAAAATGTATGCTTGCATCAACATTTCCGACGATCATTTCCTAGTGCGATCTGCAGTACCTCCCCTCCCCTCTAATTTCTGCCGCCCCTGAGTTTGTAGACATCAAGTAGGAGAGCTATAAGTTGCTATAATTGCTTCATTTTTCAGAGTCCTTGCTGGCACAAGAGGGAACGGTGTCTCAAAAAGGCAGCATACGACTGGTTCGCAAGACGCGAGTGCAAGGAACGATACCTAATTTGCATTTATCAGCAACCAAATCAGGACGGATAATCTTGTTGGATCAGGTGTCACCATAGTTATAGAGTCTGGAACCGCCTTCAAGAAGAGCCGAAGTAAAAGCTCAAAACGTTGACTAAATTCACTTGTTTCAGTCCCTGTGCCGCCTCTAATAGAGCATATTTCGTATGACTGTGAAAAGTGCCGCGGTACGGCGCGGTACTGTCGCGGTGGCGGTACGGAACCTGGCCTGCTGTAGATGGAATGAAATCGCCAATAAAATCGCGTAGTCGCGGTACGGTCACGGTCGCGGCGCGGAACAATTTTCGGCTGATTTAGAGAATATAGAGCAATGTTCTCGATTGAATTTGGTAAATCGAATGTAGATGTTTATTAAATATATTTCTACACGTAATTCGTCTTCTAATATGGAACCAAACAATAACAAGTGAGTGGCTGACACAGGCTCGATAAGGCCCGTTTACACTTGTAATTTTTGCTGCAATTTTTGTCGCGCGAGTCGCGGGGATTTTTCTCGCACGTACACGTCAACTCAAATTCACTAATGTAAACTAGGTGCAACTCGGCGCGATCTGCCGCGATTTTTGTCGCGTAATGTCGCGGAGATTTCAAACATGTTCGAAACTCTTTGCAACTTCATGCGATTTGAAGAAAAGAGAGCACAGAAATCGCACCGGATTTGCATCTCGTTTACACTAGAGAGTTGAAATTGCAACTCTGCGCGAGAAAAATCGCCGCGACAAATGCAACAAAAATCGCAAGTGTAAACCGGCCTTTAACGATGAAAATAACTACAACAGGATTGGTGAATGCGAGTTCAGCTTTATTTTAATTACTGTCTTCCTTCCACCAACAATATACGCCTATGATTACCTCAACTAATGAAATAAGTCATCTGCCTTTCTCTTCGATGTTTCTTGTGTGTTAGGTATAGACTCTTTGAGAACTAGACACTCATTGCCCTCCGTTCCATCCATTCCTCAAACATGTGTAGTAAGACGGGACGCACTTGTAAGTCCGTAGAAAGTAGTTGCTTTGCTGACTGCTGTCTTGAACTCAACAGAACATTTCGCCTGAAATCAAGGAAAAGAAGGCCAAGGACAAAGTGTGAATTTACGCATCACTGAAGGTATAGATATTCGTTGGAGAGGTGTCCACGGAAAAAAAGTGTCGCACCGCAATTGAAGCTAGAAAGCTAACATAGGTGTCATTTTGAAGCTAAAAGAATAAAGCTTTTGGACGTATAAACTATTTATTAAATTCATTGCCAAACTCAAGATTTCGGCGCATACAAAAGGGCATTGTGTTTGCGGTAAGAGTTCCACGATGTTTGGGATTATATAAATAGGACCGCTCTAAACTGAATTATAATAACACATAAATGATCTCAAAAATGCGTGCGGGATTTTTGATTTTGTTGTGCGAATTGATTTTATAGTAATTTTCCGGTTTTTGGTGACCGTAGCATGACGTACAGCACGTGACGTACATCACGTGACATACATCACGTGACGAACAGCACGTGACGAACAGCACGTGACGAACAGCACGTGACGAACAGCACGTGACGAACAGCACGTAACGTACACCACGTGACGTACAGCACGTGACGTACACCACGTACAAGCTAGCTAGCGCAAAAAGGTGATTTAGAACAGTGACTGCCCACCCTCCAGGTCTAATACACCGCAGGGCCTTTTGGGTGGAGTTTGTATTTTCTGGTCAAGATATACATGTTCTTGAAACGACATTCCAAGGCATTTAATTAAAAACGGACGGAGAGGCGTACGAACGGACGGACGGACAGGCAGACAGACAGACAGCGACAAAAAAAATGCGAGTTGCCGAAGCAAAAGGGGAGCGATCCGAGTCGTCCCTCGCACGTGACATTCAAATCGCGCGACAACTTCGCAAAAGTCTGGTGTCAAGAAGAATGCAGTGGGTGTCTTACCGCGTAAGGAGGGACAGTCGGTCGGTTCTGTTTGGCACATTCTACGAGAGTCAGCACACACTGCTTGTTCTGTTGGAAGTTCCAGCCCAAGCACTTCAGATGGTCACCAAAGCATTGCTGCAAGTAATTTTAAAAAAAGTTACCAGGGTTCACATAAGGAAGCACCGATGAAAGTCCATGACTGAAATAAAAAATCAAGGACTCAAAAACGAGAAACATATTAAGACAGATTTTTTTTTACAACTTCGAGCAATTTTGCCAGCAAGCGGCAAAAAATCTTGTTACTCGAAATAAAAAAAGTTGTTGCTTTGAATTTAGTCTCATTCCAAAGGTCTTCATGGTAGTGTTCGTGTCTTATCGCGCCGGTAAAAAATTTCCAGAGGAAGCTGAGAAAATAAATTTTAGTTTTTACAGATAGACCTATGTTTCGCACCTAAAATGGTGATGTCAATCACAGCTTATATAGATTCTATGGCGCGTTCGTGGTGCATGCGTTCTAGCCCCCCCCCCCCCCCCCCCCCCCGAGATACCCCCTCCCCCCTCCCCTCCGAGATACCCCACCCTCCCCCCTCCCCTCCGTGATACCCCATCCTCCCCCCTCCCCTCCGAGTTTTCGCACCTAAGTCAGGAATCTGATCATCCTCAAAGTCAATTGAAATTCCAGGACTTTTCAAGGCCTTGGGTGGCTTTTTCAGAATTCCAGGACCGCGTGAACCCTGGTGGCTACGTCCGATACAAAGATAGCATTTATACCATCTCGTCCCTGAGCCTACTCGCTCCTATGACCCCGCGGTTTGTCAACAATAAAAATAAGTACGACGACATTGGTGAATGCAAGTTCAGTCTTACCAAGAAGGGAGAGGAGCGTGCAGCAACGTCATGGAAGGCTTCCAAGAACTTTTCATCAGCATCGAACTTCCGAGAAAAGTGACCTAGGGTAATAATGCATTTGCCAAAGTTGGCAGTACACATTGCCCTCTCGATTATAGCACTAGGTCGCCATCCACTGATCTTGCTCATACACGTCTTACGCTTCTCGTTGCAGGCAATCTAGCGAAACAGATACAATCAGGAGACCATCAACAGGGAGTCGAGACTCATCCACTACGGTGGAGCACGTTGGCACTTCCTATCTCTTTGATCTATTTCATTCTGACGTAGATAAGGTATTCATGTAGTTTTTACGTTTTTCAATGTAAAAGAACCTTCAATCACCGATTACCACCGTATGCACTGCTACGCGACTACAAAATTCGCTCTTGCGATTGGCGTCAGCAAAGGAACTGTAATGTCAATTTTCTTGAGCTAAGTTAGTTAGTAATTCTAGGCCAGAAAGCCAAAGATTTTGCAATCAATGTCGACCCAGTGAAGTAGCCGAATCCAACGTTTTGGTTTGATTGACGGCTAAAAATTGCCAAACGCCCATCGCAACAGTGAATTTTGAGGTCGCGTAGCAATGCATACAGTGGTAATACAAAATCACTTTTTCTCGGTGTCTCAATGGATATGCTGACTATGAGATAGGTACGAACGGTAGTTTACTATTACGTCCGCCAACGTTTAAATACCATAAGTCACTAGGAGACCGCTATTTTGCAATGGTTGCGCCAGTACCATGGAAAAGGTTAACCCGCATTGCTACAGGACTAGCCTTAGAGTAACTATTCGAAGATTTTATATCTATTGATGTAATTTTAGGAATCTTTATAATAGGACGGTTAAGTTTTCACATGACTGTCGTGAGTAATTACAAATTCCTCGGCATTTGCGATTGCTTCGGGTATATGTACACGTTTTCCATTGTTTTAGATGTCAAATTTGACAAGACGACAAAAGATACATATATTTCTGGGGTACCAAAGTTTTTTTGCAAAAAAGTGTATATGTATTTTTATATGTAACTATCACAAGCAAGCTTATATTTTTATATGAATTTATATAAAAATTATTTTTTATGACATTTATTATTATTTAAAGTTATATCATATCTTCAATGTATTTTTTATCTACGTGTAAAGCGCATTTATATAAAATAATATAATAATAACAACGGTTCTTAAAAATACGCATTATGATATACGCCTCAGTGCGCTTACATTGTGTAGTTAAAATAAATTAGAGACTATATTATATAAAAATGACGTAAATAAAAATTTGATCATTGCGGCATGAAAAGCGCGCTTAAGAAGCTAATAAATTATTATTAAATAATTAAAGGAAACATTACTACACGTAGGAAAATGTTCGAAACATTATACTCACCACAAATGGGGGGATGGTCGGAATAAGAGCAGCTACGCAAGTTTCATATTCCTTGAGGCAACCCATCTTGGCCTTACCCGCATTAGCACAGTCGTAAGCGTCAATCTGGCATTGCTGAAAACGAGAGTTACTGATAATGAAGTTATTTAAGCAATAAAAAGCGGATTTCCGTGGTTTATAATGTGATAAACGCACGAGAGATGCTGGAAAAACATTTTTCCAGCATCCCAAGTGCGTTTATCGCATTAGAAACCACAGAAATCGCATCCTCTTTTTATTGCTTTTATAAAATAGCATTGCATCTGCCGTGCGTTTATAATGCGAGAATACACAGCTCTCAACCAATCAGAGCGCGCATATTATCTTAAGCCGGGTATACAACCCTACAACTTGTCGCGCAACATTGTTGCGTTGCAAGTTGATGATCGATGTTACGCGCTTTTCATCTCGCGCCACAACTTGTCACGCAACAAAACATTTGTTGCAAGTTGTAAAAACTTGTTGCGCGAAGTAGAGTACGGGTCTACTTTTAGCCACATATTCTGGTTTTGTTGCTCGTTTTTCGTCAAACAACAACTTGTCGCGCAACATTTTGCCTACAATAGAAATGAGGTGCTGAGGGGCAAAATACTTCTGGGCTCGCATGTGTGATGATCAAAACAAAATGTTGCGCGACATGTTTTAAATTTGACGAAAAACGAGCAACAAACATTAGACTTGCAACGCAACAATGTTGCGCGACAAGTTGAGGATCTTGTGCATCGTATTTCCCTGGCTTTAGCTATTTTATAACAAGAAGTAAACAACCCACGACGAATAAAAAAAATCAGCACTCATACCTGTTTCTGTTTTGTTATGACAAGCGATTGAACATTCACGCGCCAAATGCATTGAGCCGTGCCAATAGGTTGGGTTCCCGCGTGTTAAATTAATTTCGATTCTGATTGTCAAAGGAAAATCTAATTATCATCCATTCATACGTAAATGTAGACAACCACCTAGAGGCACGGCTCATTGCATTTGACGCGTGGATATTTAATCGTGTTCCAAGAACACTCATTTTTTATCATGTCGAGAGTTGTTCGCTTTATAGGACCGGTTAGCAGTGGTATTAAAGTGCCTGTGCGGTTGTCTCAGGGCCTCGAGGAGAAGGTATTACCGTCGCTTCATCATCTGCAAATGGTTAAACCTTCGCGTCTTTTCGGCCAATAGCCGTATTCACACTAGAGACGGAAAACTCGTCTGAGACGAGTTTCTCGTCAGAAAAAGTTCCTACTCTATGTCAATTCTACTCGGAAACACTTGCTTGTTATCTGTCTAAACTTTTTCCTCCAAAAAAGTTTTTTTTCGCGTGATCACAGAAGAACAGGGAACCATATTCAAGGCGAGAAACTTGTCTTAGACGGGTAACTCGTCTCTAGTGTGAATTCAGCTAATGACGTAAACCTGAGGCCCCGCAACTGAAGAAAAGCCACATGGAGCCATTGGGCAGCACATCTTATTATCAACCCATTATTATTAATTGTGGTACTTACCACGAAAGGACCCCGTTCAGGGACGTTATCGTCAAAAGACACTTCAGGGGCCGGAGATATAGGTCCTTTGTTTATCATACATTTGGCGTACTGGATTATACATTGGCCTCTCTCTTTCCAACTGCCAGCATTGTGTATACAGCTCTTGCCCAGTTTCTTGCACTGGGCCTGTAAGGGTTAAGAACAGAATCAGGGAGTTACGAGAGAGTGGGGTTAGAAAGTGCGCTAATTCTGTGTTCTGATTGGTTGGATCCATTCAATGTTTGTTTCGCTTGTTCATGATGAAAGTTTTTCTTTGAATATTTGATTCCTGCAGTCTAAAATCCAAGAGCAAAAGCTTACTTACTAGATAAACTGCTGATGGAGCTGATTCTGTCAAGGCTTTAGAACTTAGCAAAAGTGTTTACTTTCGCTGTCAACAACTAACTTACTATGAAAGGAGGTATGGTCGGTACCAATGCTCCGATACAGTTCTTGTATTCGCCCAAGCAAGTGGTAAATCCTTTGTCGCCCTTCTTACAGTTATAAAGGTCCTTGTGGCATTTCTGTGAAACATGGCAAAAAATTACCTGGATGGTAAACTAAGGACTTTTTTACTGAAGATTTTGTTGCAACCACTAACAACGAACGGCAATTGATAGCAAAGGAATCAAAATGAATGGTAGCAGAAACATATAACTTAGTTGAAACATGTAACGGCGAACCAAGCTGTAGATTATTCATGGTCAGTTTATGACCATATTTGGTCAATAATGAACTCTCGACTGCTAACCCAAGCAGGGTTTCTCTTTGTAATATTTCATTTTTCGCTCAAATAAAGTAGAGCAACAGTGGTAAGTGATAATAAACTAACATTTAACATCTTGAAGTATTGCAGCAACATTATTTTCAAAATCTGTTCAATTGTTTATTCTGCGAATATTCCGAAGCTTGGCACTAAAGCAATTACCCTGCGAGCAGTGATTTCCTCCTCTCTTAGGCCGGCGGCTAGCGAGGGAGAGAAACCACTGCGAGCGACCGTTTAGCGCCGTCCTCAAACTTGGATGAATAAATTAACTCAAAAGCAGTAAAACCGGTTTTAATCCCGTTTGACACTGGTACGTGTTGACATATTTAATCAACAGTTGAAGCCGCCATGAATCCAAAGAAGCCACGAAAAAGCTCCAAACACGGCATAATAAATTTCTACAAGCAATAGTAAGCTTAACTGTATGTTTTGGAGGAAATTCTAAAACTTCGGAGATGGAAAACTACGGAAAACTGGCTGAAAATCTAGCTAGAAGTTGTCACGCGAAAGGTCAAGTCCCATGTGTTAAGTTCATTAGCGCCAGATGTGACGCCAGATGTGACTTGCGTTACTCGATGGAAAACCAAACGGTCGCTCGCAGTGGTTTCTCTCCCTCGCTAGCCGCCGGCCTAAGAGAGGAGGAAATCACTGCTCGCAGGGTATAAAGCAATGTATGCTTGTTACACGTTTCAACTGACTTATATGTTTCTGATGGTAGACAATCAACAAAAACACGCTAGTTTGTGTCCGTTGTGTGACGGTAACGCTATACTTACAACAAACGAACTACCATCAGCAGCCGCATCGTCCTCGGCAAGCAGATATTCGTCCAATGGATCGGCGCGACAAGTCGCAACAACGACAAGCAAAAAAACAGCTAGATACTTCATGTTGAACAGGTCTCGCTCACTTTACAACTAGCACATTATCGGAAACCTCTGCTCTTATATAGCGTTTCTGCAATAGCACTTGAGCAAACTTAAACGAATTGTTTACTGAAATGAATAATGGGAGAAACAATGAACTTCTTGCGAGGGTGTTTGATCCATAGGGGACAAGATGCGTTTTCTGTTTCAAGAGAAAGGGGGGCGTTTTTATAATTTTAAGCTGAATATACAACAGGCTAACACCTGACTGAAGTGTAAAGGTGGGTTAAATTGTTTTATTGCATTAGTATCAACATCAATTGATGTTATTTATTCTTTATCTGTATATCAACAAAGGTGCTCCTTTCGCATGTCAATAATAGACATCTCAGCTGTTTTTCCCTGTGAAGGGATAAAACAATGGAGTACACTTTTTCATTGTTTGAGCGTGGTAATGCTCTTACGTTTTTTTCCAGGCGGGCGTACGAACTCTGTTATTACGGCCACTGTCGCGAAACTTATCAACGTTTTTCACAAAAAAGTTTATATTAAATACCCAGGAAAGACGTGTTCAAATTTGATATCAAAATATAAATTCCATATCCCCGCGCGGCCATATTTTATTCTCTATTTATCTGTCATTAGAAACAAAGGTGTGTATTTTGTAACGAGAGTCTGGACGGATCCGAAACCAAAGTTGGTATCACAGGAAAACATTTAGCATCTAGTCCAATCTTTTATCTTTAAAGGCCCATCACCAACCGGGAGCCTTTGCGCCCCGTTTTCTTTTGTTTTCAAATTGATCCATTGTTTTTCGGGTGCTCTGATTGGCTAAGAGTCCGCAAAGGCTCTCGGTTGGCGATGGGCCTTTACTTCATATATAGGTTCTATAAAGGGTACCCAACATAGGACATGCCCATTTTTTTTTTACCACAAGCGAAACAATTATAGACTTCGATAAAAACTTTCCAGACCAATCAGAGTAAAGAAAAACAAAGGAGAATCACTATTTTACGCTAGGTTCCCCAGGTTCGTATATCCTGTTTATAGTACCACATGTGCTAATATCTCACCATAAATCCTGAGAAAAGTTATTCTTACATGGCAATTTCACCGATTTTTGTGTCTAAGCCAAAGAAATCGGCTATATTTTCAATAGAAAATAATTGTATTCCAGCATGCTTTACCGTTTGCTTGGGTAATTCTTATGCGGACAATTTCACTTTTCAGACGTTCGCCAATAAGGTACTGCAAGCAGTCAAAGAAATACGAAAAGTGCAATAACAAGAACACAGATGTTGCATATTATCGTGATTTATTATTGATAGTACTATCAGTGTTCTCTGGAGGCGCTAGGTATTTACAAGCCTCTTTTCTAGTGCACAGCACTGATATATGCAGATCTGTTCACTACCCAAACTGGTCCCCAGTGTCTTCTGGTTAATTTTCAAGATGGCGGGTCACTCGGAAGAAGACCTGGCAAAGGCTGTGGCGGGCGAACAACAGGGAAGAAGGCGGAAATCGGAGCTAGAATTTATGTTAATGACTTGTCTTAATGATTTGCGTCATCTTCCCGCCTGCCATATCGGATTTTAACTATTTTTCTTAGGCGGTCTCCCTGTGGAAAGGCCCCAGCCTTTATCAGGGTCTTCTTCCGAGTGACCCGCCATCTTGAATATTACCCAGAAGACCCTGGGAACGAGGTTGTTCACTACCCTGCTAGCAGGCTTCTTTCTGTCAGTCTTTTATTAGCTAGCACGCGAAATACCAGACACGCTAAGAACCTTACTAGCTAATAAAAGACTGACAGAAAGAAACCTCTTCTAGGGTACTATACTTTTGCATTTGGATTTTTTATTCGCGCTAATTCAGCCTAAGCAATAGGCACTGGATACAGCGTAACTAACGGTCTATCTCTGGTAGTTTCAATCTTGCACTTAATTATGTACAATTAGATTTTGTTATAGTCACAATGGATTTGATTCCTAGATGCAGCTCACGAGCCAAAATTGAATCCTGTAGCTGGGATACTCTGCGGCGGAGCGAATTGGAAACCCTGAGAGGAGCTATCTGGCGCTAGGTCAGTTTCTTCTTCATTCTGCAGATAAAAATAAAGAAACAAAGTTGAAAGAGCGTAGCCGAGACCGGGAAGTCGCGATAAAAAATCATGTTGACCTAACCAATTAGTAAACGGATCACCATTGAAAAGCGAGACAAACACAGCTAGAGCAGATTTCTTATGACTGTGAAAAGTGTCGCGGTACGGCGCGGGCGAATTTTTTATTTACGCCCACTTTATGGCACTCAGAAATTTTTCAGTTAAGTTATTGAGAACAAAAGGAAAAAGTATTCATGTAGTGCGAACCCTCAACCCCGTGCAAATTACCTATTCAACATCTTACACATGAACTACGAGAGAGTTCGCAGGTCAACATTCTCCTTTTAATTCACTCATAGAACGAGGATATGTGAATCATAATGAATATTTATACTAGCTAGCCGCCATCTTGAAGTGGGCGTAAAAAATAAATTCGCACGGTACGTGGCGGTACGGAACCTGGCCTGCTGTAAATGGAATGAAATCGCGCAGTCGCGGTACGGTCACGGTCGCGGCGCGGAACAACTTTGTCACGGTACTTTTCACAGTCATACGAGATCTGCTCTATTTGTAACTATGTACCCCGCCTTTCAATGTAACCTGTTCGCTATATGGTAACAATAGCCGTACAATCTATTGCGAAGCACTAAATTTATAGATATTATTCTATCCATGTGGAGATCCAGGCTCTTTCATGACCCTTCTACAGCCGATTGCGTTTGAGCGTTTTACCCTAACAGTTCGCGCGTTACGTTTGAATGTTTGAAAGTTGCGTCGTGAGACAAAAAGTCGGACGTTTCCAAGGGCAACCGCCATGTGTATTTTTCACTGACCAATCAGAGAGGACAGAACTCTTTGGTTCGCCATAGAAACGTCTCGTTTCATCCTAGAAACACAACTTTTAAACGTTCAAACACAACGTGCGAACTGTTAGGGTAAAACGCTCAAACGCAATCGGCTGTAAGAAAAGTTGAGGAAATTCCCAGTTCTCTCATGGCCAACTGGAAATCCCAAGGATACAAATGGCTCTATGGGAATTCCAGGTTCCTGGATAGGGTGTAACGGAAATAGTGGAACAGTACATTTCTCATGATCATCATGATCAAGTTACGACCACAATATAGAGTGGAAAAGCCTGAAATAAATACAGGATCCAAATAATGTCATATACAGAGTGGAAATTTCCTTATAAAATAAAATGATAAAATGAAATAAGACCTAACTGTATTTTAAAAAAGATCACAAGCAACGACTCAATTATAAGACTTACTTCGTCGGAGAAATACTTCTCGATGAGCGTCTTGGCGGAAAGATAGATCTGTTTGTTGCCATTTTCTTGTAACCGCTCTAGGCTATCAATGCCTGAAACCAGAAACATATAAGTGAGTTGAAACGTGTAACAAACATACATTGCTTTAGTGCCAAGCTGCGGAATATTCGCAGAATAAACAATTGAACAGATTTTGAAAATAATGTTGTTGCAAGACTTGAAGATGTTAAATGTTAGCATATTATCACTTACCACTGTTGCTCTACTTCATTTGAGCGAAAAATGAAATATTATGAAGAGAAAACCTGCTTGGGTTACCAGTCGAGAGTTCATTATTGACCAAATATGGCCATAAACTGGCCACGAATAACCCGCAGCTTGGTTCGCCGTTACATGTTTCAACTAAGTTATATGTTTCTGCTGAAACACAACATGGCGACACTTGAAAACCAAATAGTCCGGTCAAATTAGCCCGAAAAAGCCCCGAACCTGGAAAAAATTGCAACATGGGAAATTTTTGGTACTAATTGTCAAAAACATATGTAGGAAAAACATATCATAACTTTAGTGTATCACCACGCGGGAAATACAAGGATCATGTGGGATTTGTCAAAACTCAGAATTATTTAGTTATTATTTTGCAGAATTGGTTATAAACAAATACAAAATTCACATATATGCAATCACATTATGCAGTAAAACAGAAATTGCTCGATATCTCGTTCAATATCACACCGAGTTACGGCTCTACAGTCTTTAGCCCTACCTTCGAATTGTTCGCTTTCATTGTCTAAGTACCACCGAAAACAACGGGCTTTCCTTCGTGCAGACAGAAAAACCCAAATTTAACCAACTTCCCCAGAACGGATTTTCACAAAATTTGGACACGTAATTGTCACATATGTTCCTGAGAATTTGCTGTATAAAAATCCCATGTTGCAATTTTTTCCAGGTTAAACGCTAAATTGACCGGACTAAAAGCCTAACAGGTGACGTAGAGTGCGAAGGCTGAGCCAAACCAGTTCACTCTTCATTTACAGCTGTTTTGAGTATTCTGCGAACTCTCGCGTTCGACTTCCAATGGCGATCTGGCTTCCGTTAATCAAACTCTCGGGTCTAATTTGAGTCTAAGCCGACCGTAAGTTACGCCATTTGTTTAGAAAAAGATAGTAAAATATGTTGTATGTTGGGGCATTTCACTAGGATGGCGAATAACTGAATTCTATGTACTCCAAAGAGTTTCAAAGTTTGATTGACGGAAGCCAGAAAGCAGTTTGATGGTTGGAAATCGATCTCGAGAGTTTGCAGAATACTCAAAACAGCTGTAACGTTTGACAATACGGTGGTACCTCTATTTCAAAGTCCCAATAATAAGAATAATAAGAACAAAGAGAAGTTCAACAAAAGATTCGGACTAAACTCGCATGCGCACTGAATACGAAATTTAAACTCCAACTATGCGTATTCTCGAATGATGCTGAACACCGTGTCGAAGCAAGTTGAATATTATGCTTTGAAACCTACTGATCATCTTATGAGCATCCCTGAAACTTTCCCAGTAGCTCTCGTGAGCTGACCGGCCAGGAAAACAAGTCAAGAGTGCTTGCCTTCATCCACATCTACAAAACGGGGGCCTTGCAAAGGGGGTACTTATCATGGCAGAGTTAACAAAAGCTGGGGGATGAAGCCCAAAAAAGAAAAAATCGATAGATAAATCACGTTTCACGTATAGAGCATCGAGGATAGTAAAAAAGAAAAATAGAATTAATGATTTAGGGTAAAAGAAATTTATCAAAAAATGAAAGACGACGAATATTACGTCTAAAAAGTAAATAAAATAAAACGGTACAAAAAGTCGACAAAACGTGCATATATTCAAGCCAAAACGGTGCGAAAGAAGGTTGCTGTCCACGTTAGCTCAAAAGTAGATACGACAGCATAATACCTACCTTCATGCTCGTCAATTTTGTCCAAGCAGAAATCCAGCATTCCCTCGATATTATTGGCACTCTATAACAATAATCATTTGACATTCTTATTTGTTGAAGTACAACTTTTAGTCCACGTTCGCTCATGCATTGCACTGCATTCAGGGGTGGGGGCGGGGGGGGGGGATTGGACTCTGGGAATTCCACGGGACGGGGTGTCTGGCGCTTTGAAATTCCGAGGAGACATAAAAAAGGTGACTTTCCAGGGACATTTTATCTCATAATAGATTTTCCAGGGTATTGGGGGGAAGGGGAGGGGGTCTGATTCACGAGTGGTGACCCCCCCCCCCCCCCCCCGGCGCGGTTTAAAAATGCAATCAGCCATTGCTAAGAAATAGCAAGCAACCTTATAAGCACATATCATGTAGCAGAATGGGATAAAACTGGTTTCATCATAAAACCGTGGAAGAAAGCACAATCGCTTACGTTTAGCAAACTTCCGAAGCCATCTAGAAGAATTTGTAGAGCCTGCAAAAAGAGATAAAATATCAAGCAATGTAAAACTAAAAGACATCTTTTTATGAGCAATAATTGTCTGAGAGAACCACCAGTCCTAGTATTAAGGTGGTCAATGCTTCCCTCGGAAATAAATAAAGAATGGGTATTGGGTTGCCACAAGCACAAGAAACTGCAAGCGTCCCATCTAGCTTTATCAAGAAAGTTAACATCATTCGTCTTTTTCTAATTTCTGACAAAATTCCTACCTTCTGGTCCTGAATTTTAAGCTGTTCGCACATCGGTGGAATAATGTCACAATGAAGGAGGTATTTAACCTGGAGAGAGAGATAATTAATTATTGGATGAGGTTGAGCATAATAGGGAGATTTGTCAACGCCGAGGTTTGTGTCATGTCCCCGCTCCCGCAGGCTCTCTTTGTTTCTGGTGAAGTTTTCGTTTTATCAATCTTTCTTTATTAGGCGCGTGCGGGCAGTCGAGCGCCCTCTACACACGCGGCCGGCTTCCTGTGACAAGCGCGCGCACGTTGTTTTGAGGCTTGTTTTTTTTTGGTTGGCGCTTTTTTGAGAGCTTTCGCGTACATGCAGTGTACACAGGAACCCCACTAAAAGAAGGAGTGTGCAGGAATCCCATCCCAAGACAATATTCCCGGCCTGCTCTACATAAGAAACAAAGAGACTGCGAAGAGGCTACCGGTCTGGCTCCTCGACCATTCTTTGTACATAGGCAACTTGGTTTGCCTCCCGGCCAGTTGGGGTTCTTATATGAGTTGTAAGTGTGATAACTCGAAGAAACTAGCTGTAATGGCTAAGAACACAACAACAACAACAACAACAACAAAGAACAAAGCTGCGTTTCAGGCCCTTAGAAATAATAACTTATATACCGTTCCGTTGCCAGTACCTGTTCTTTGTTTGCTCCGGAGCAGTAATTGGTGATCACCCAAATCGCCTCTTTTCTGGATTTGAAATCGCCCTGCAGCACAACAAATTACAAAATACTGAATGGCTGGAATTAGCAGTGATGCTGTGCTGCATAGAATGTAAATCTACAGGGATTTCATTCTCGAACCCAGAGCTCCCAGGCTCGTCTCCTCGCGGGAGAGGCTCTGGTGACAGCCATTGACGCATGCGTGAGATTTGATACAGAGCCACTGAGAGTAAAGTAAAGTAAAAGTAAAGTAACCGTGCTTAAATAGCGCTTATCCTCGCGGCTCAAAGCGCTTTACATTAATGGGATAACGCATCCTATAGAAACCAGCTTTTAAAACATGAGTGTGTGTTAGTATGGTGAGTTCTGTGACACAGAGGTTGGGCAACTTCCGGCGGTCATCGTGGTTCTTTAACGTCCCTCTGGTTCCGGTTAGTGTAGTGTATGTGAGAGACGGGACCTACGGTTTAACGTCCTTATCCGAGAAGACGCGAAGGTCTAACCATTTGCAGATATTAAAGCAAAGGCAGCACCTTCTTCTCAATTATTTAGAAAAGACCCTGAGTGTTGGTCCGGCCGGGGTTTGAACTCCCAACCTCCTGCACATAAGCCCGGCGCTCTACCACTGCGCTAACCGGTCGTCGGTTGCTTTCTGCGCATGCACCAACGTTCAAAATCAGCGAATCAGCGAAGGCCCTCGAATGGATGTCACCAGAGCCTCTCCTGCATGCAGACGAGCCGGGGAGCTCTGGGTACGAGAATGCAGGGATTTTTGGTATCGACCCTGCGCCAATGACTAAATGAAGGTAATTGAACCTTGCAAATTGCACGACACGGGGTTCAAGTACCATTTTATTATATTCTTTTTGAAATCATTCAACAGAAAACATTTGTTCGCGCCTAAACACATTTTGAGTAATATGCACGCGCCAAAAATGGCACGTTCTGAACGCGCGCGTATACCAATACCACCCAGTTTGCAGGATTCGCACATGATTTCAAAGTGGATATAATGAAATGAAAATTGCCGCAATGAGGATGGCAGTGAATTTTGACGCACAGTCATTATTTCAACTGGTATGCCGAAAGCACTTGGAACTTATTCTGGTCAATGTGAACACATGTTCTAGAACGAACAAAACATGAGATCAAATGCGAAATTCTCAATACACACCCTTCTCAGTATATCCACTACGAGAGGAACCAGCCCAGAATCTATAACAGCCTGCAAAATGGAAAATTCGATCAATAATGTTGGATTTCGTTTTGACTCAATTGCATAAGCACCAAAGAGAATCAGACATTCTAACGGAGCAGCAAAAATATCACTACTGAATATTGTGCGGAAACGCGTAATTTTCCTTTTTCCGCGCAATCCAGTCCTAATTCATGACCCCCACAGAGGGCAGCACAAATTCCAACGGGGTGGGATTGGATTTATTTTTGGAGAAAATGGATATTTTCAATTTGAATAGGAAAAGATCGTGATTTACGAATTCTGGCGAGAATTTGAGGCTTACGATTCTCAATTACTTCCACCACCCTGCTTTGATAATCCATGATGCGACTGAGGGCACCAGCTTTTCTTATTCAAGGTCAATAAAATGGTGCTCGGTACGATACACACTACATTCCCTACCTGAATTTGATATTCTGTTCCTGCTGTAACATTGGAGATCGCCCAAGCTGCTTCCTTGATAATGTTGGATTTCTTGTGAGT
This sequence comes from Scolanthus callimorphus, assembly GCA_033964015.1. Lineage (NCBI taxonomy): Eukaryota > Metazoa > Cnidaria > Anthozoa > Actiniaria > Edwardsiidae > Scolanthus > Scolanthus callimorphus. The sequence continues at coordinate 283,972 of JAWWUD010000039.1, read as the reverse complement.
CAAAAGCCCACGGAAATAGAACATAGCACCACAGTCAATCACCATCTGTAAGAGAAACCATAGTAAGTTTTGCTAAAGGCTCATGCCATCGTTCTATAATTCCCTTGTTTTGCACCAGGCATCCCTTTGCGCAAGGTAGCGCGCGCTATTTTTCGAAGAGGTGCGTGCGCGAGCAACGCCTTGTAAGATAAACATTAAAAACGTGCGTTTTCCCCTCGTGCAATATTTGTAAGAGAAAGCAATTGGAACAAAGCTGGAACCAGAAACTCAATCACACACAGAGGTGAAAGTGTATATACGCCGTCACCGTTTGGTATAATAGTGCACCATGATTCTTCCACATAGAAAAACACGGACAGAGCTTTTTACCATACCTGAGTTTGATCATCTCTTCCCGTAACAATGTTGCCAATAGCTCTAAGTGCTGGTGTCTGAAACAAAAAAAAATTACAAACCTTAAATTCAAGCCTTCAATAACTGAACTCGATTTCCGAGAGCCACAGTTCAAGTAAACTGAATAAACTCAGCCAGTACCATTAATACTAACATTTGCATTCAATCCTGAAGCGTGACCATTTTTTCGCGTAGGTTTACGTTTCAAACGTGTACGTTTGGTCGAGAATTAGTCGCGTTTTTTTCGCACTCTGATTGGCTGAAAAATAACAGTCAAGACAGCAGCCAATCAGCGAGCGAGAAACGCTAAAACTTCTCATCAAAACGTGCACGTTTGAAACGTAAACCTACGCGAAAATATCGTCAAGCTTCAGGGTTGACCAAAATGCCAATGGTTAGTAATGTCTACTGAAACATTTTAGTTGTCATTTATCAGAGTACACAAGAGGCGAAGTGTGTATATTGCCTAACCATTTGGTTTAATAGTGCACAATGTTTCTTCCACAAAGAAACAGTGGGAAATATTTTTGATTGAAAATCACGTTCTCACAACGAGCCACATTATTTGCATGTCTGTTAACTAGGTTCTCAGGAACTGTGGGTTTGAGGATGGTGTGCATTCACTAAACTCAAAGCACTTCGTGTTCAAATTCTTGCTCACCAGTACAGTGACATCAGGGTAGCCCAGCAGTTCAACAAGTTTGGGGAGAATACCAGCCTCCAGGACCAACTGAATCCTGTCATTTGCTCCATCTGTCAAATAGGACAGGGCCCAGCATGCATCAGCTAGAATCTGTGGAACAAAGAAAAAGTGCATCATGAAGATTATACAATTAGGATTTGCAGATTGCATTCAGGGGTTTCATCAGCAAGCGAGAAACGTGACTTCTTCTCGACAAAACATGCACATTTGAAACATAAACTAACAGGAAAAAATCGTCACACTTCATGGATGGATGCAAATGGTAGAAGCTGGCACGGCGGGCATAAACGCGCGCCAAAACAGTACGTTGAATCGTGGCAGCTTTGGGGCTCGGACGTGAGGCCTTTTTGGTAGCCTGGTGACTAATTTGCGGATTCATCCGACAATCCACTTCGGTAGCTCGTTTCTCACTCGTTGTTTACCGAAGAAAGGATCGGAAGGCGGGAAGCCATGGCCGAAGGAAGCAGCTTTGTTCTGATACCAAACATGACGGGCTTCGGAAAACAGAAGGCAGATTTCTGCTCCACTGGAAAGTGGCAAAATTCAAAAAACACAGAACATAGTCGTCAGCAGCTATTTTGACCCTTGTTTTACTTTTTCCACGGAGTTACTAATCCCTTTGAGTTAATGTTTAGTGCATTCTTGAGTCTTCAAACGGAAACGCTATGTTTTTATTTTTTTGAATTTCTGTTTTGATTTCGCGCGAGACCATTTCTAGTTCTTTAGAAATCTGTGTTTTGGACGAAAATATCGCCCAGAATCAGTTGGTCAGGTTTTATGAAATGGGAAAACCTTACGGAGCTGAGAAGAATTTCGAAGGGCATGGCAGCGAGTGGAATACTTCCAGTTCAGCAAGATGATGATGGTAGATGTGAAGTAATTAGGGCTTATTCAAGGAAGAGTCTTGGCTACAAGAGGTAAGAACTGAACAACAGAAATATCAAAAACATTCCTCCTGATTCTTCTGTCACTTTCGCGGGTTTTTCACTGCAGAGCCATGTGTTTTTATTTTCGTGTGTCAGTTGTAAGCTTACATCTTTCTGTGGATAAATTGCACTTCGCTTTAACAGATTAGTTGAAGATAATCCTCCTTGTAGTATGCAGTGCTTAAATTAATTTCCTTTTTATCCGTTTACCACCCTAAGCGATTGTAAAAAATTGTTAGAAAAGTTAGCTCTTTTAATTCACGCTGGTCACAAACCGCGCGTTTCGTTTCGTCAGTGAACTTGAACTAAATACTACACCTCTAAAATTGCATCCCCAAAATTGCTCAAACAGCTTTACAGCTCAAAGAAACTTGTATCATAAGTCCACTGCAGTTTGATAAATCTTTTTTTTTTGCTCAGAATTCAGAATGTATAGTAGTAAATGCTTTTTAAGCTTAACTCAAGTTAGAAGTCTGAACAGCATCTAGAAAAACATCTTTATCAGAAATGAAAATCAAAGTGTACTTAAATCCAATTTCCCAATCATTCAGAAAGTAAGCTAATAAACTTATGTTCTGACACTTCCACATGAAGTTGCTTTTGTTTATCCCAAAAGTAACTAAAAGGAGAAGCTTCCATTTAACTGAAAGGAAAGTGATTTTCAGCACAAAATAGGCTCATTTCTTAAACTTATACTTACTGTGCAATCTTTCCCCCTGTAAATGTTTCTATACTTATACAATTCAGTGTCTTTCAAAATGTTTCTGTACTTACAGAATCCTGCACTGTATATTTGAATTAAAAAAAAAATAAGTGACACAATAGCTCAAAGTCTTATACTGTGTAATTTCCCCCCCTGCATATTTTTCTATGCTTAAATTCAGTGACACTAGTATAGTGTCTATCAAAATGTTTCTGTACTTACAGAATCCTGCACTGTATATTTGAATTGTAAAAAAGTGACATATAAGAAGTATAAAAGATGGAGAATTATCAGGACTTCAAATGGACTGGATGAGAAAATAAGGCATGTCAGTCACTTCAAAATAAATCAGGTAATAGCATTGGATAGAAAATACAACAAATCACACAAAAACTATATTACAGTTATGACCTATATATTTCATGTGTCAGATTGATAAATATAATTTTCAAAGCATTCAGACCATTTAAAAAGGTGGTGGTTTACTAGATCTTGTAAGGTAACATCAAGATTTTTATATCAGTCACAATTCCTTTTGTTATCTGCAGTGCAGTTTCCAAAACCGAGACAGCTGACCTTGAATAGTAGAAAGCTTTTGAAGAATCCATAGTAGCTAAATCCTACTTGAAGAAGACAAAATATCTTGTGTCATTTACTGCTCTCAAGTGAGTAGGTCTGCTATTTCAGTCATAAACTATTATGGCCAGCTTGAAACAGGGCAAAACATAGGACCTCATTTTTAATTCAGTAACATTTTGTTTGACAGAATTGTAACATGCTGCTATAGAGTTAATTAATTCAAATTTGAATGGCAAAACTGCAAAACTTCTACTGGAACTAGTTTTACAGATAGAGGACCATTGTATATGCTTTGGGAATTCCATGGAGGAGCAAGTGCCAGCTAAATAAATTATTAACCTGATAAGTGCAGAAGAGCACTGACATGACAGTCAATTGTCCCATAGGTGGACGAAAAGTTTTTATTAAAGCCTGAAGCAATCCATTTGACCAATGTTGACATTCTTTGTTTTTTGTCATATATAACTTCTTCTACAAGTATATCACAAAGTGCAAAAAAGCTGGTAGTCATCAGAGTGACTGGCTCATTTTCATCTGCTAACAGTCATGGCAAAAAATGGCATAGTTGTTGTCAATAGATGTATTTGTTTAAAATAGAGAATAAAATAAAATTATTTCATTTTTCTGACTTATTAAATTAGGAGACAATATAAGCAAACAGAATATGTCAAAATCAAACAAACCAACTTGCTTACAATACTGTCCTGCCAGATATCCCCCTCAAAAAAGAGGCAGAGATGTTTTCCATGACAGATCTAGTTGCCACAGTGAGGGTGAAATATCTAAACTGGATGGTACTAGAGTTATCCCAAGCTTCACTCATATCACATATCAAGAAATTGTGAGCATGCATGTAAGCAAGTGAAGTTTAGAATGTATGCAAGTTCAGACATAAGTATTCTTGAGCTTCCAGGTGTTACAGTATTTTTAGTCTTTTTTTATTATTCAAGAAAACTTTATGGGAATTCCTTGATTTATTTATACCATAGTTTTGTTATCATTTTACCTTAAATGCTATTGGCCTATCTTCTAGTATTAATGAAAGCTTTTATAGAAGGTCTAAGCTCTAAGATATAGCTTCTCACGGGTTCTACCCTGCGAGCAGTGATTTCCTCCTCTCTTAGGCCGGCGGAGGAAATCACTGCTCGCAGGGTACACGGGTTCTGAATTCAGGCACAATAACACAAAGGAAGTCATTTCTAGCAACAATTTTGCTCTGGTAATTCTGATATTCTTGTTCTGTCATTGGATATGCTTTAGATTATGTGTCAGACTGTGACAAGTTCCCATAATGCAGAATGCATACACTTCTCCATGTGTCCATGTCCCAGTGCAGTTCTTCATGGTGTTAGTTTTTTAAATCAATTTTTACAAACTTTTGTATCTTAATTACACTCCATGACAAAGCAGCATACGCAAATCTTGAAATATGACAATCGCTATCTTCTGCTAAAACATCAGGCAAGTCTTGTAAGCCATAATCATCGCTTGTGACGAAAATTTGCAAGGAATTTACAGAGGAAGACGCGATTAAAATAGGAGACGTGGTAGCGAACGTTTACACGAGTTGAACTCATTTGTTGAAATTCAAGAGAATCTGTAAAGTAAATGTTTTGTTCCTCGACAACAACGTCCCCTGAAGCTTTTTCTTGCAAAATTCCTCATCTTGGGCAGGGTATGACGGTTGAACTCATCATAAATATTGAGAAAACATCCTTCCTTTGCACTGCTCCGTGTTCGAACGCGCCGCCATCTTGCTACTATCACAGAAATATGCAACCGCTGACCGCGACTCAAGTCCTGGCGAACGTACTGCTTTGGCGCGCATTTATGCCCGCTGTGTGGTCACAAAGTTTGACTGCATCCATTAAAAGTCTATGTCAAATGAGGTAATGGTAAAAGAAGTTAACTTTACCCATCTAAATCTCATGGAATTTAAATCAATCAAACTTGTAAATGGTGTTATTTTGGAAGTTTCTTACTGTATTGGCATACAAGTGTAATGCAACAAACACATCATAGTAAAGCCGCATTTATCAGACACAGGGTCAGTAATTTTTGGTGTAATTTTTTCAAACGTTTCAGTTATCTCACCTCTTTGTCATTATGAAGTACTAGAAGAGCAATGGATGGAAGAACCTGGAAGGAAGGAGAATTTAAAAAATATGAAATACTTTGAAATATCTTAGACTAAAGAAATTTTTCCTTGACAAAGAAACAAAAAATAATTTCCTTGTCAAGTATCGTTGCTTAAAAGCTAGACATGCTACCGTAGCTTTTCAACAAGGATACTTGTGAAGGAAAACTTGCCAATTTTATTTTGTCTACACAAATAAATATTTGTCAAGAAAAGTATTGTGCATGTAGATGGTGCTTAAAGCCGCTGTTGCACAGTGCAATGTTTTCTGCAACTTGTCTTGCAATTGCCATTGCGAGACAAGTTGCACGAGTCATTGCAGCGTGTAACACCCTCTGCAACATTGCAAGACAGGTTGCTGCAACCGTTGCGGCAAGTAGGATACGATTCTACTTCTCGCAACAGATTGCAGCAACACAATTTCGTTCCCAGAAACCCTCTCTGGCTTCTTTGCGCATATGCGTTCTATATTAAAATGGCAGACAAATAGTAAAAAGGTTGATAGTTGCAAGCAATCATCAGCTGCAGTGGCTCTTGCAACAATGCCTCGCAATGGATTGAGAGATGAGTTGCAGAAAACATTGCACCATGTAACTCCACCTTAAAGGGTAAAGAAATTCTTGATGAATGGGAAACATGAGGAGTGGCAGTGAAAGTGGTGGGGTTGGGTGGATGAAAATAGATCACAAGGGAGATATTATAAAGGGTGGGGCCAGCCAGTGAATACAGGTACAAAGTCTACAGGATTTTCTAGATGATAAAGCAATTTGATTGGTTTGATAAGGATGGTTTAGCTTGGCAGGATACCTGTTTCACAGCCTCAACATCTGGGGGTGGGTTCTTGTTGCGGCAGAGATTTGATAGTGTCCAAGTGACATTTTGAAGGAATTTACCTGAAAGAAGAAGATTGATTCATAGTCACACTCATTCTTGGTTGGATCATAGTTAACTATGGTTGGATTTTGGTCAGATTTTCATTGCAATTTATCAGTGAGGGGGATTTCTTGCCAGCTTGAAACTAAGCAAATAATGCGACAAGGTAACACAATCTTGTTCGTGTCAGACCATTTTTTCTTCAGAAAAAGCAAATACATTGTTGCACAAGTACTGAAAAAGTGTGCTGTTGTGGACCCGCAACTTTGGCCAAAACCAACAACTTCCTGCAACTGATGCACATAAATCAGCCATAACATAAATCCTTGCTTTTCTGTACTCTATCCTACTAATATGGATGATGGTGTTTATCACTCACTGGTGTCTGGGGTTTGATTAAGGCAAGAAGTGGCGGCAGGGCACCACAAGCGATAACACCGTTCCTCATTAGTGGACCATCTCCAGCAATGTTACCAAGTGCCCACACGGCCTGCTCAGCAACATTGCTGTGGTCAGAAGACAGCAGCTTTACAAACAAAGGTACAGCACCTGAGATAATCAAGCAAACAAGAACATGCTGTGAGCCCTGGCAAGTAATATTTGATTTGCATGGTTCACATCTACAGAGATGACAACTTCAATTACCTTCCTCCAACGATCATGGTGGAGTTTTTTTTTTTGGCCACAAATATCATCTTAGCACTATGAAAAAGCTTTACGAAATTACCCTTACAGAAATAACTATACTTTAAAAGTACTTTAACTGTACTTGTAAAGGACTTTGCAGTACTTTATGTGTACTTTACAAAATCAAAGCGTTACTTTATATGTACTTTGCAGACTTTGCAAAGTCCACTACCATAAACTTATTTTGTACTTTACAATAAAGTATAAAAGATGAGTGTACTTTTGTAGCACTTTTTGAGAAGTTTCTCTAGGCAATGCTTGCAAAGTGCAAAAAAGTGCATGAGTGAGTTTGGTTGAATACACACTTTAAAGGAGAGATGTACTTTTCTGTACTTTTTGAGAAAAGTTTCTCCGAGGTTAGGCAATGCTTGCAAAGTGCAACTAAAGTGCATGACCGGGTGGTTTGGCCTCATTTAAACTTGCATTATGTAAAGTGCTAAAAAGTTCCTCATGGTCCAGAAGACAAGTAACTTTATTCATACTTTACAAACGAGATGCACTTTAAATGAACTTTGCATTTGTCCCAACACACTTCTAGCATGTAAAGTGCGAATAAAGTTCCTCTCGGAAATTGCCTGAGCGGAGCCTAGACCGTTCCAATCTCGCATATTATTGGCTAATATATTAAAGGCGGGGAAATCAAATATGTGGTCAAATATGTGGTGTCATATGTCTCCACAATAACGTTCGTGTCAGCTAGTTCATGATCATGGAGGTCGAAATATGCACTGGTATTTCGGGCAAAATTCATGCCTTTAAACACTCAGTCAGATCATCGTATATACCAAAACTCATTCTCATGGTGTTTTCCTGAGGGTATAAAGCAAAAGCGAGGCCTTATGTTTCTGGTAGAGGTAAGTTTTATGTTGTTATAATATAACTAGCGTTACAGTCGGCTACGCTGAAGTCAACCGAACCGCATCATTCAACTGTGGGGGAATTATCTTCTTGCAAGGAGGAAACCATTATATTGAAGCAGGCAGCTTGTTTAAGCTTGTTGTATTATTTTAAATGCATTATTTGTACTGTAGAACCGGCGGCTACACGCGGCTACAAAGTCAATCCTTGTTGTTGATGATCAACACGCTCGACTTTATGTAGGTCTATTTTGATCACGCCGTGATTTGGATTTAAGCCCGCAAATTCGATCCTCGCATCTTGTTTATTGTTTTGAGTTGCGTTTACGGTTGTGAGCCATGACTGATCTTAAATCCTACATTTGTGTATGATTTCTTCTATGAAATAGAAGGTATTTTCGACACCAGCCATCGCGAGCTCAAATACAACGGAAAATTGTTATCCGATATCACATGTTTCCGGTTAATAATTAAGCTGAAACACCGCTTACATTTTAGGATAACGCTCTGAAATAGAAGTGATCATAAGATCGTTATATGTTGATGGCGGCATGCATGGACAGCTAGTGTACATTTTGAGATACATATTGTAGATCTGTTACTGCCGAGAAGTATATTATATAGAAGAACCGTGAAATGACACTTAGCCTTACGCGTATGTCTCGGTCACGCAACGGGTTGAAATGTTTGCCCAAGTCGGGACCGTAATTTCCAAGCGTGGTTATTAAAAACATACTCTTGTTGTATTCAAAACGAAATCAGAGGCAATGGGAACACAAAAAATGTATGACTGCAAAGTACAATTTGAGTTGATGTAAATACATTTTAAAATAAAAGGTCAACAAATCGGAACATTCCGGAGGCTTAAAGAGGTAAAAAAATGGCTTTCTATGTTAAAGTGCAAATAAAGTATTTTTTTCATCTAGAAAAGTACATTTAAAGGACTTTTAAAGTGCAAAAAAAGTCACGTTTTTTCGCAACTAGGACTTTTGCATTACTTGCAAACAAAGTACACTTTAAGTGCATAGTAAGCACAAGGAAAGTGCAAATAAAGTTTCTTAAGTTCCTTTTTAGCGTGGGAAAGCCAGGTGGTAAAGTACTTAAAAAGTATATAAGTAAAGTACATATAAAGTATCTTTTTCTTATACACTTTCCATTATTGTAAAGTACATATAAAGAACATATATGCAAAGTCGCTGGGTGCCGAAAAAGTACATAAAAAGTGCTATTAAAGGTCATTTTTGCTCACGAAAAAGGCTAATAAAGGTACTTTCAAAGTACATTTTAGTTCAGGTTAAAGTCCATTCAGTCAAGTACAGTTAAAGTACACCATGTAAAGGACACTTAAAGTACAAAAAAGTACTGTGTATTTCTGTAAGGGTAATAAGTGCTTCTATTGGATTTGTACCCAAAATGAGAGTCTGCAAGCTGGAACAGGATCATCATATTATTTTGTTAGGAAAAAATATAATCAATCTTGTAATACTTACCTCCATCTTGCACAGCCTTTGTCTGGTCTGGAGAGCCAGATGCTATGTTGGTGAGAGCCCAGGCTGCTTCAAATTGTAGAGGGGGGCTAGAAGTTGAACAAACAATGGGGAGCAATCTCAGAGCTCTATACAATGAAGACTCAATGGTACAAGTGAAATAATTTCAAGTGGATAAATTATAATGTGGAGGGGAGGGATATCAACTATGTCACATTCAGGAGTATCCCACAATCAAGTATGGAATGTAGCCTGCATAGCTGGCAGTTTTGTGTTTTCCAAGACGATTTCATTGGTGAGAGTGAAGATTTGTTTGATAAAATAATGGCACATTCTGGCTCATTCTTTAGGTACTGGAGTTGACCAGAGCACAGTAGTCTTAATTCAAAAGACTCCAAGTAACACGGAGAACAAAGCTAACACAGAATACAGTAGTTTCTGGTACTTACAGAAAGACCCACCATTCTTTGCACAGCCATTAATTTATCAAAGATCTCGCTCTTGGGTTAAACAATCTTCACTCTTGCCAATGAAAAACACACAAATTGCCAGCTATGCAGGCTAGCATGGATGTGGAAGGCATGACAATTTTTTCATATTTCCACTAATTCGGCATACTTACAAGTCATATCTTTCCAGGCATTTCACAAGCATTGGGATGAGTCCAGCCCTTGGATATAAAAAGAAAACATGAGTTACAGATGTTTGGTTACTGAGAACCATCACAGCACATCTCTGGAAAAGATATGAAACATAGAGCGTGAAAATGCTAAAATTTGGCCTTTCATAACTTTTGAATTAAGCAAAATTTTCAAAAATGCAGACAACTTTTTGAGAAACACCTTTAAAGATTAAAACAATCTGTTACTTGGAAGTCAAGCGTTAGCGATAGGTTTCTGGAAAGTTTCTGTTGCAACTTGTCCCGTGTAACACCACCTACATGTATCGGTATCTCCATAACACTAATTATGCAATGCTTACTTAATCACATCATCAATTGGAGGGTTCCTCTCTTTGGATAACATTTTACGGACAGACTGCACACTTGTGAAAATGAGGTTGTCATTTCCACTGTGCAAATTCTGAAAAGGAAAATTAAAGGGATACAGTCACTGAAAGCACAAACAAGAATGCTTTCAACATGATGTTGAGAATCTCAGGTCACTTTGATAGGATTGCAAAAAGACATTTTGTGGATTCTTATTACATGAGGTCATGTCACATGACCACTGGTTTGCCCAAGTAGAGAGTGAGATTCAGTGAAATCTCAGGTCATTTCCATACAGGATTGCAAAAATTGCATGTGGGTTCTATTACAGCTTTACATAACGTCATTTTACATGACTTGTGTTACATCTGCATGTTTTTAAAAACATGCTGTTTGAGTAATAGAATGCGAGATATAATTTTTTAACATTGTGCCCTCAGGACCCTTAGCAGGAAATACAAACGGTAGTCAAAATTTCTGGTGTGAGTGGTCTATCTTAAGCCCTGGAAATTCCAAGGGAAGGGGGTCTATCTCAGCCCTGGAAATGCCAAGTGGCAGGCATTGAGGACCCAAGGAAATCCTGAAAATTCTAGGAGGAGTATGTCTAAGCTGTGGAAAAGGGGAGTATTCAGGCAACCTGGAAATTCCAAGGAAGGCGGTATTGCGGACTATTGGAAATTCCATGGGAAGGGCTGTTGAGGAACTCCGGATATTCTGGGGAAGAGGGGGTCTTCATAGGGTCCTCCACCCCTGGTGTGAAGAAACATGTGATCAGCAGATGTAGAGATATGTAGCGAACTAACCTGGACAACTGTTGGAAGAGGTAATATCTGAATCTTAAAAGCAAAAGAAAATACAGATCAGAAATGAGAGTAATAAACTTTATGTATAAGCTCAAGTCAAGCAAAATATTATTATCCGGTGGTGATGCGCTGTCTACTTCACTGCTGACCGCCTGCAACCAGGGACGTGTGAAGAGGTCTCTGCTGCAACTTATTACTTCAATATTAAAGCAATAGAATACATGATTATGCCGATTATCTTGCCCCAAAAACGTAAGGCTACCAAATTTCATGGTAGCATCTCCCCATAGCTAGAAGGTTCAGACAATGAGGCCTTCGTATGGGACCCCAAAACCCAGCCGCCTGCTTCCAAAACGTAGCCTGCTACTTCAAAACTTTATTGAAACCCCTGCAGTCTACTTGTTGAAACTTACTGGTTGCTGGCTGTTCTGTTCTTTTAGAGGCGAGGTGGAGTCGGTATCTGTGATGTTCCGTCTTTTAAGAACATTTTCGTCTCGTTTACTCTAGAAATACCAAATGATATTTAATGTTAAACTAAATCCACTGCCCTGTAGGCTGAACGTGATCGATCATCTATCAGCGAGTTCCTTAATTTCTAGGGAACGGTTTACTTTGCCACGCACAAGGACGAGGGTCGATCTTCTTAACTAACTTATATCTTTGTCGAGCTCTTCAATTTCGGTTGACTTAGAAAATCATTATAACCCTTGGTGATTTTTGAACTAGAGAGGATTAATCACTTTTTCAGTAACGTGTAGATAAGCTTTATAAGCTTGCACAATTGTAAAGATTGTACATTGTACATTCATGCACGAGAGTTCGAAAGCACCTGCAAAAGAATCAAAACACTGAAATAGCTTTTACTTCATTTAACAGACCTTGCGAAGCTGTACTGACACCTCATTTCGCCTCCTTCTCATCTCCTGTGCAATCAAAATCAGAGCAAACGTTGAAGAACGCCATTTTAAAAGGAAGAACGATCTAGCTCCGCATGCAACTCTAAAACGTACTCTTTCACCTACCGTATTATCTTTTCCCTTGTTTTTGAACGCTGCAATGCGTGAAATGTTCTCAGTCATCTTGCAGAGTTTTTTTTTACAGGAAATCAAGGAAAAATTGCGAGATTTCTGCTTTTAAAACGCGAACGTTCGACAGTTCTCTTCTTCGAAGATGGAGAGCACAATGCGTGAAGCATGAACAATTTGAAAATGGCACCTTTACACTTGATTGGCATCCTGAACAAACTGACCAATCAGATATCGACTACGGAAACGGTTCTTCATTCTGATTGGTTGAAACTCGATCCTGCAGCAAGAGCATAATGTGCTAGATCACTTTTTTCCCTTTTCTGGGGAGTTTATCCAGGAAAGAGAAATACCATACAAAAGCGGAGTGAAATATCTAGTAATTCTACGAGTAAAATTGTTGAAAAGCATAAACAATTGGCTAAAAATCGATGTTTAAAAGTGGTTCTTTATCGAATGAGTGCTGTGAGAATTTTCGTCCCCTACGCACCATTTAGTCCCTCGCCCCAGTCCACGGTCTCACGACTGTCGCACGTAGCAACGAAACAAATCGGCAAAATGGCGGTCAGTTTCGAGAGGAGCAAATAACAACAAGTTTCTTTTTGGCATTCTGGGGCTTTGATTACACATTGAAACCCACACAATGTCTAAGTCTCGCAGAGGGAAAAGTGCTTCAACTAATGAAATAAGTCGATGGGAGCAAGAACTTACACAGGCGCCATTTAACGAGGTAAAATACAAGGATCTCTATTTTTTATTTTTGGATGCAAAATGCTTTCGATGTAACAAGCTAGTGATTTTCAAGTGTAACCTATAAGTTGAACTACAAACATGGAAGAAGATTAAGATATATAAATATTGTCAGCCAGAACCAGCTAGAAACGAAGGCATTGACCAAAGTTTGACAATTAAAATACTGTACAGCATCTTGCCACTTGTCTGAAATCTGGCAATCCAGCAGTTGCAGAAGATAGATACCGTAGATCTACTGTGTGGTTTGACTGTACCTACACTATGAAAGCATCATTTTTACTACGACAATCTTTTGTTTTTCTTTTCTAGGATACATGGAAGGCTTGTGTGGTGTTTGCTTCCCCAAATAATGTGGACGACAACATATTTATTGATATTTTATCGGATGTTGTTGCCACTGGACTAAGAAAGTTGTTCAGTGTCATTACTTATGAAGGATTGATCAAAGATGTAAGTATTGCAGTGTTCTACTGAGAGCTGTCAGAACAAGCCGGCGACCGCTTGAGCTCCGGTTGCTACTTCATGTTTAATTGCCAACTTCTTTTTGTCAAATTGCAAGACACAAAAAGTTCGAGTCACAGAACTTTGCGAAATGCAGCCTCAAGCTCACCTCATTTCTTGCCAAAAAAATGGAATCCTTAAATTGTAGTTCCTCTAAAAACCTCCTAGCTCTGCACCTGTGCCAGGAATTGGCTTGGTGAGGAAACCAATTTATTGCTTTGCAGTTACGAAATTTGCATATCAGCCTTGTTTTTCTTTTGCAGCTGGCTACTTTTTTGAGTAGCCATCTATTTCCAAATATTCTGACAGCTCTGGTGCTAGGAGGTCTCAAATAATCTGAGTTCAAACATGTACAAGTCAGGAACGAAAAGGGACCATTAGGGATCTGTGGACCCTTTCAATCCCAGTCTTTATGAAACTCATGTTGGAAATTGTTGGCGGTGTTGTCCATTGATTGGGAAGCAACTGGGAAAATATAAGCAGTTTCAATTTTCCTGATTGGATCCCAGACGATTGCTGACATCGCTGATTGTCTGTATGATGGGGATGGTTGGGAAATGAGAAATGCCTAAAAGAAATTTTCTGCTCTATTGTCGCATTGTGTGGTTTCACAGTTGAAAAGTGACTGTGTCGTTCCATGACCCCTCCCCCCTGGAATTTCCAAAGGAAAATACAATATTTGTATGGAACAAATCAGGTAAATTGACCCCTACCCCCCACCCCTTCCACAGGGAGGGGGGATGGATAATTTCTGGAACCACACATTCCATCTACAATTGGTATAATTCAAGAGTGTGAATCTTTGCTTAAAAGCTGCACTTCATTCTACTGTCCATAGGTAAGAGAGTATGGTAAAGCACAGACAGGGGGAGGTAAGGGTAAGGGGGGAGCATCTTCAAAGCCACCACCATTCCATGAAGTATGCGAACAAGTCAAACCACTGGTTGATCAAGGAGACCCCATCCCTCCCTCCCTCATGGCAAAATTGCTCAAGTTTAAACTGCTGACCATCAAACACAAAGACCTGGAAAGGAGAGAGGAAGAGAAAAAGGTGTGTATAATAACTGTATGGATACACTTTGTTTGGTGAGCTAGCATTACAACCTACTAGTCGGCAAATGGTGACTTCCTTTCCAGTCTATAGAGAAAAAAGACAATGACATATTTCTATTATGTGGAATGAACTTCACTATTGGCAACTAGAATTTTTTTATTAAGCGCCAATAACACCTCTCAAAAGAACTTTATGTCCGGCCCTGCACCAGGTACTACCGGCGTTATTTATGCCATTATTTTCTGTTATTCTTAGGCTGCCAAATTGGCAGAGGCAGGCAAAAAAGATGAGAAGGGAAAGAAATCCCGTAGCCCATCTGGTAAAAGGTCAAAGTCCCCCGGGAAAGGCAAGAAGGGAAAGAAGGGAGAATCTGATATGCCACCATCCCCAAAGAAGGATAGCAAGCTGAAAAAACGAGGGGATGTAGAGGACACATTTAAAACCATTGGTAAGTCATTGGTAGAGTGGATTTCAGATGATGGAGTGTCAGGCTGTATGCAGGGGCATAGCCAGAGGGGGGTGCTGGGGTGTATGTGACCACCTCTTTAGAAGAAAAATACAGTTAACATTAAGAAAAATATTGGTAAGCTGGAAAATGACACCATACATTTGTAGAGATGTGACCCCCCTTTCTCAAATCCTGGCTACGCCCCTGGTATGCCTGCTTGTACCGGTACATGGAATCCCAATCATTCCAAGATTTTATTTTCACTTGCCTGGGCTAATAAAGTTTCTGTACTTTTCCAATACCATGTCTAGATGATGAGCCTGATGATGAAGGGTGTCCCCAACATTATATAATAATTCAAGGTGTGCTGATGGCTCCAGTTATCCAGTATCTATGTGATGTTGGCATTGCCATTGATGCCATTATTCGTATCAAGGCAGAGAGCTATGACATGTTCAAACAAAAGAAAGATTCTGAGGTTGGGCCTTCTGAGCAACCTGCCGTGGAGGTGTGTTTTTCACAAAATAATATATGGTTTATGTAACAAGTGCAAAAAACTGGTCGCCTGAACATAACTTTTGTTTGCCAGGTGGCATCAAGCATGAGAAGAGTACCAAAATATTTGGTTGCCAGCTGGCACCTAAGTTCAAATTTAGTCCCCTGCCCTGATATGTGACAGACAGACAGGGAGACAGTCAGACAGACAGGGGGACAGAGACATACAGGGTGACAGAGACATACAGGGTGACAGACAAACAAGGTGACAGACAGACAGACATCCAGTGTGTAAGACAGACAACAGGGAGACAGTCAGACAGACAGGGTGACAGAGACATACAGGGTGACAGACAAACAGGGTGAGACAGACAGACTGACTGTGTTAGGCAGACAACAGTGCGACAGACAGACAGCCAGACAACAGGGAGACATTCAGACAGACAGATTGACAGAGACATACATGGTGACAGACAAACAGGGTGAGACAGACAGACTGACTGTGTTAGGCAGACAACAGTGCGACAGACAGACAGCCAGACAACAGGGAGACATTCAGACAGACAGATTGACAGAGACATACAGGGTGACAGACAAACAGGGTGAGACATACAGACTGACTGTGTTAGGCAGACAACAGTGCGACAGACAGACAGCCAGACAACAGGGAGACAGTCAGACAGAGTGACAGAGACATACATTGTGACAGACAAACAGGGTGAGACAGACTGACTGTGTTAGGCAGACAACTGGGAGACAGACAGATTGACAGAGACATACATGGTGACAGACAAACAGGGTGAGACATACAGACTGACTGTGTTAGGCAGACAACAGTGCGACAGACAGACAGCCAGACAACAGGGAGACAGTCAGACAGAGTGACAGAGACATACATTGTGACAGACAAACAGGGTGAGACAGACTGACTGTGTTAGGCAGACAACTGGGAGATGGTCAGACAGGAGGACAAAGACAGACAGGGTAACAGACAGGCAGGGAGTCATGCATACAGACAGATAACAGGGAGACAGACAGGATGACACAGAGAGAGACATGTTGACAGACATGCAGACAACTGGGAGACAGACAAACAAGCAGGCGACAGCCAGTCATGCAGACAGATGGAGACACACCGGCAGACAATAAGAAAGATAGAGTGGCTGGCAAGCGGGTGAACACAGGTGAATGGGCAGGAGACAGAAAGACAAATAGGCAGACAAGGAGTCAGAAAAATTAGAGACAAACCGGGAGTTAGACAGGGAGAAACAAGTCAGACAGATAGGTAAGGAGTGGGGCATACAGGGAGGCAGTAACAGAGAGACAGAAGGACAGACAGACAAAACGCTGAATGCTCTGAAAAAAAAAAGGACTTTATTTACATCTCAATCTTCTAGCCTTCCACAGACTAATCGGGGAGACGGGGCCTAGGTTTATTGTCCCATCGGAAAGACATGAAGCACAGGAGAAATGATGAATCATTTCAACCCACGATAAACTCCAGGTCTGGAACAACACAACTCAAACTGCAGAGAAAAATCCCTACTGTCTGAGCCTGGAATCAAACCTGTGCCACCCAGTTGTTGAACTCATTTTATTTCTTCCAGGAGCCAAATGCAGAAGCTTTTGACACAGCCCTAAGGGAGGAAGAAGCTGCTGCCAAGAGAAAAGAGTCTGAGAAAGAACTGCAGACCTTTTGGCTAGAATCTGATAACATAGTACTCAAAGTCCCGTCAGGCCACAGGCTCAAAGACATGGCCAAATATGATGTGACGGTGAAGGAGAGGTCTATCCCTGAAGAGAACCTACAAGAACTTGAAGGAGAGAAAAGGGTATTGTATTAACACAATAAACAGTCACCTTAAACAAACATCAATGTCTTAATTTTATTCTTGACTGGTAGGACTGAAGTTGCCACACACTTTTTGCTAAAGAAACACGCGTTTGTTACGGTATCATTCACGTGCATTTGCTTACCAAGAAGGCAAACGGCGCAAATCAATCTTTTGACCGATTTTGGGTCAGTGATTACGTAAAGAAATGGATAAGAAACTATTGTGGTAAATTCAGACCTCTAAGGAAATTCATGCTCTAGTGAAGTCTCATTGTTTTTCACAACTTGTCTTTCAGATCGACTTTGGCACCGTAATATTTGAAGACGTTGCAGTGACATGTTATGACATGTATGACCACTTCCTTCAGTACAAGAGTTACCTAGACTCTATGAAGCTCCTTCATGTCCATACCATCCCACCCTCTGCACCCTCAGGGTTACAAGCACCCTCCCTGGCGGATGTCCAGTCATCGACAGCAGTGCCTGGTTTGCCTGCAGGTGGGTACTGTTTGCAGGGGCAGATTTAGGGGGGCGGGGGTGAGGTGCAGGGAGGGGGGGTTAGGGGGGCGGGGGTGAGGTGCAGGGGGGGGGGGGGGGGGGGGGGGGGGGTGGACTGCTCGGGAGATTGTCCCATACAGTTGCTTGAGGAAATTTGAACATTTTCGTCCCAAGTTTTCACTATCCAACCCCTCCCCCCCACCCCTCTTACTGAAATTCCTGGTTCCGTCACTGGTTTGGTGGCGCATCACAAGGAGGGTGAGGGGGTGGTCGCCCCTTTTGACTCCTAGCGGTGCAGATGAGACAGCTCTGCAAGTCTGGGAAGTCTGTCTCCAACAATTTACATTAGGATGTGGTTCATGGCCTTGGGAGTATTTCTTGTCTTCCTCCACAAACGATTGTTTTTAGTTCTGTCCTAAATTGCGGCATTCGAAATGTGTACACCATGACATTCACAAAGCTGTTGCTGATCAACAGAAATAAAAGACCACGTGTAGTGTACTTCCAAGCTTCACTTCTGTGGCAATGCAATTCTTCTCTAAAAAACAGAACCACTTGTTTTGGAAGCCAAGTCATCAATGATAAAACTACAACACTGAAAATTGTTGTTGTCATTTTAGAACTCACGCCTTTGGACCGCTTTGGTTTGTTCATAGTCGTCTGTTGAGGGTGGCTATAAAATTTCATCTTTATCCAAATAACCCCATATGATAGGGTGATCAAAATCAAAGTCATAGCGATGTAGGTGACTTGCAAAGATCTTGCCTCGTGGAAGCTAACTGTGTTTAAATATTTTATAGTCATCTGTCCTGCCGCTAAAATCCAAAGACTTCCTATGACCAAACTGTAATGGCATTTCTGAAATTGCCGGTGACGTAAAGGAACCACAACTGCGCATGCTCGCTCTATTGACACCGCTGCTAATGTCAGCAAGGAAACCACAACAGGCACATCCAATATGTCCGCCATCACTTTGAACCATTTTGCTTTTAAGATACTTAAAGGAAGATCTATGAAAATCACTGGAAAATATAGTGGTATCGTTAAACCAACCAGCAAATCGGCGACAGTTAAATTATATAAAAAATAGCTTGATTTTCTAATGAGAAGTTTTCTTTTGTGGAAAATCTTCAGAGCGAGAGAATTCCCTAGGATGATCAAAACTGCTTCCAGTAGTGAAACTGTGGCCACGATAATCATCTCTTTTTTTCCATAATGTGGAAAGATACATTGTTGACTTTCTCTCTCTGTTTCATTTGGGACCACAGTTGTATTTCCGTGAATTTCCGTAGTATTTCCGTGAAATCTCATTATGCAAAGCTTCGTATGAAGTGAGTGTTAACGGACTAATGTGCCTTGTACTTCTAACGGAATTGATGATGTTTTATCTATAAAACCGGGATGCGATGTGCGATATCTGCGATGTAATACAGGCGCGTACCTTTTATATCTACTTCTCATACCTTTTTTCCGCTTTAGTCATGTGGACGTGTTCGAATAGTTATCGAAACTGGGATCGAAACCATTAAGCAAAGCGTTTCAGCTTTGAAAAAGTTAAACAAAAAGTTGAACAGGAACTTTGTGACATTATCTGTAAATGTAGTTGGCATTCGATTAGGTTAAGCGCGCCAGATGAGTATCTCCCGCAGAAGAGAAAAGTAACTAAAGAAAAAAAAGGGAAAAAAGAAAAGTAAAGAAATCGAAACGTTTTTTTAGTTTTTAGTCGAGTAGTTTTTACTGTGTTTTTTCATTCTGATGTTTCTGAGAACTCTGATGCAACCGTCAAATCAACGGTCAAATTCGCAATAAGAATCCCATAGCTCAATTCTTACGCGCGCGTTGATGGCTAAAAACGGAGACAAAACCACAGCTTACCCGCACGCAAAGAAATTTCAATGCCCGATCATTTCACTAAAATAATATCAAATCTTTGCTATTGGATTCAAGAAAAAATTATCACTCGACTCATGAATTCCACGTTAAATTTCTCGAAATTTACTGTGGAATTCACTGTGAATTTATCTACAAAACGGTGCTCCAAGCAGGGGGGGGGGGGGGGGGGGGGGGAAGGTATACTCCACTACAAGAGCTTTACGGGTATGTTCCGCCAATTTTTCCTTCAGCCGATAGAACGGGGTATCGTTTACGAAATGCTCTAAATAACAGGGTATGATAATGACGACCACCCAGACTTTAGCTGCTTCGTAGAAGGTATCGAATTGTGTAGTAGACGTACCTTGTTCTATCTTCTACGAGGGCAGACTCATTTTGACACAGAAATTCTATTTTATCTAGGTTCGGGGTATCTTTTAATTTCTATTTCGAACGGGCTCTCTATGTCGATACAAATCATAGAACGGGGTATCTTTGGTCATGATTTTTAGAACGGGGTCCGAAGAATTTGAAGGGCCGCAGCGGCTCATACCCGGCACCCTATATCGAGCGTAATACTCCGGGGATCGCGCGGTCCCCCAAATCCAAGATGGCGGCGGCGAGTGCGATAATCGCTATCCAGCATCGTTCCGGGCTCCCTGTGTTTTTCGACATAAAAACGGCGCCCCAACGCCCGCAAGCAGGCTAGACCTTGACAGCCACTTTGTCATTCTGTGTTTCGCAGGAGAGGGCGCCCCGCCTGTATCAGTAAAGCCCGACCAACGATACTACAAACACTTACTGGAAGCTGTTCCTCCAGAAAGCCAGAGTGTCCCTATTATACTACACTGTCTTTTGGAGCAGGTAACGTACCACAGGAAACCCGCGAGAAATGGCGCCGCGCTCGCATAAATATATCTCACCTGCCATATAATGTAATGAAATGCACTATTTGCTGGAATCATTGTTTGTTTTCGTATGGGCTTAGTCTCGCAAACCTACCTCATAATACGTAACAATACCGTGATAATTCTATTGGACGATTCCAGCTATAACGCAAGCGCGCGCCGTGTGTCGGTAAATGTGGGACATTTGTCGGATAAAGTGTTAAAAGGCGCGCGCTGCATTCTGGTAGTTGTGGGACACGGTTTGTGCATTTCTGAATATAGAAGAGCGCGCGCTGGAATCGTCCATTGATCTGAGGCTATGGACGATTCCAGCTATTCACAACTACCAAAATGCAGCGCGAGTGTGTACTTTACGAGTGTACTTCATTTATGGACATGTTACCATTGCGTTATAGCTGGAATCGTCCAGTCGGCACAGGTTAAAAAAATTGTTTTTTATTCTGATACAAATTTGACATTGCTTTTGCTTTTTCGGCTGAATTCCTGTTCTGGTTACCATTGCGAGAGAATTTTGTTATGACGCATAAATATTCTTATTGTTTTATATTTTCCTATATTTGACCTACAACCTTAGACAGATTAGTTGGCTAAAATTGATATCCCGCCCTCTCCCCCCGACCCTCTCAATGTTGGATGGGCTAGGCAAAATATTTTGGGCGTTTTTTTACCAACATTGAAGGGGGGAGGGGGGGGGAGAAACGATGACGAATAAAGAGGTAACGTGTTGCATGCTTGCTAAAAGGTCAAGTCAACAAATTATTCAAGATAATCTGTCGAGGATTGTAGGTCACGGTAACCATTTGCGCGCACTTGTTTTCATAAAAAGAATTTTTTCCAGCCCTCGGTCACAGTTGTTCCCTTTACGGCCCTCCCAGCTAGTAAATAACATATATTTATTCTTCCGGTGAAATTGGATTGTGACACAAACGCGTTTGTCTTGTCACAAATCTTATTACCATCGAATCGTACTTTTGCCTCTCATGCCAGGTGACGGCAACAGTAGATGACAATAATCCGTTAGACAAGGAGGTGCCACCACGTGACGACGGTCTAAATCATTTACTGGCGTCGTACATTACGGGGAAAGCCGGCAAACTCGCCCTGCAAGATAATGACAAACAGGTAAATAGAGGACGCCAAAATTGCAATGGTTGCGCCTGGAAATGATCCGATAACCAACTCTAGAAAAAAGCAAACCCTGTGATTTCCCGTTCTAAAATCGAATTTTCCTTTCTTTTTTCAGTCCGTAGTCGAACCTTTCTCAGGCGAAAAGAAACACGCCCCATCTTCCTCTCCAGTCATGCTTCACCATGGCAACGAGCTCATGTCACGTGCTCATCATCTGACGTCAATCAATGGCCTCGATCCCAAGACAGCTGAACTCAACATGCTCAACTTCCTCCCGCAAAACGACCTCAGAGATTTACCGCCACAAAAAGCGCACGAAATTGCGGCGCGCGCCGCACGGGCGAATGAGCTTCGTCACTTCATTTCTCCAGATGTGAACCCCGGGACGTTGGATCATGCCTTGAAGCAGTATGCATTTGAAGGGATGTTACTGAAGGTTGCGAATGAGGATGGGGATATTGTCGATCCTATTCGCCTAGACGAAGCATTCAAGAGTTATTCCAATCCCTGGGATTATCCCTACACTAGACTGGAGGAATTTAGAAAGGTAACTTTAAAGAGTAAATTTGGCTCTGAAACAACAACTAGTGCCTCAATGTGTCACTCCTCCCTTTTCGTTTATATTGTAGTATCAGAAGTGAAAGTACGAAAATAAATTTCCAAATGACCTGCAAGATAAACTTGACGCTTTATTATAGAGCAGATTTCGTATGACTGTGAAAAGTGTCGCGGCACTGTTGCGGTCGCGGCACGGAACCTGGCCTGCTGTAGACACGGAATGAACTCGCGTAGTCGCGGCACGGTCACGATCAAAGCACGGCACAATTTTGTCGCGGTATTTTCACAGTCATACGAAATCTGCTTTATCCAGTTCGAAATCACGCGCGCGTTTTCTGCGATTGTGTCCGCTCAAGTGTGCGTGGTCTCAGTTGTTGTATTACGCATCTTAAGATATTTATTTATTCGCTTCATTTTCAGGTGAAATTTTGCAGCGACGAGTCTGGTAAGCTCAAGATCTCGTCTCTAGATGCGACAGGCACTCCTCTGACGTCATTCCGTAACCTTGACAACTGGCGGTACGCGGAGCATCTGGATCAGAACACGCTACTACAGGTCAGTACTAATCGTACTCGAAACCCTAGATACATCATATATGGTTCATCCCACTCTACTTCTGTATATCCTCGTTTTATAAGACATTGTGAGAGATTTATACGGAGTACACTATAATGAACCATGAAGTACCTATCCTCGAAACGCTAGACTGCTTGCTGCATGAGAGAAAATTGAACTGCGGGCGCTTTGATATCTGGAAATGTCGTAGAAAAGAGAATTGCGTGCACGATTCAAGATCTGCCTGTGCTGTGCATGTTAATACTATTGAAATGCGCATCGTTACAGAAACAGTAGACTGCTTGATGCTAGCCTGAGTTAACAGACGCCCACTCAAAATCAAACGATTTGAGCGAGACGTCTGAGCAATATAGCCTGATGTCACGCACTGGGCGGCGTGACGCTGCGCATATCTGGGTAGCGATTCTGATTGGTCGGCACGCTTAGTCTGTGCAAGATGGCTTCGACAGCGAGCAAAGTTAGATCGATCGATTTGAAATCTGTCAAAGAAGTGTTTTTGTCAGCGCTCATAAAGTTGAGAATTTATATGAAGACCAGTCGCAAGCACTGTACATATTTCTTTCTCATCACATCTTGTTCTCTGCAGGTCCTACAGGAAGCTCAGTTCGCCCTTCCATATATAGACACATACTATCACAAGCGCGACAGTTCTCTCTTACTGGCCCTCCACAATCCAGTTGGCCCGCACGCGCGGAGTAGCTCATCATGGCAGACCAAACTCCACTCAAATGTGGGCTTCCGTAACTATCTCGAACATGTTGTTACTTCTATTAACTCTTGGGTATCGGAGCAGGAGAGAGCCAGAAGGGAGGCCAACAGGACTCCCACCCCACCCCCGCAAGTACAGGATATGCCGACGCCACCCCTGAAGGTAGGTTTGAGAAATGTATGAGAGTTGTGGGCATCAGTAGCGATCGGGAAAAGGATGGATGGAAAGACTTGGAACGGTAGTGCTCTTCATGCTATGCCATTTCCTTCGTATAGTTTAAATGGGCACTCGCACGCTTGCCTGAAAAGCAAAAAATTCAAATCGCAATCCAATTGCATCCTCTTGATAATAGATAAAAACACTATCTATAGATTTGTATTGATTTAACAGTTAAAAGGTCAATTTTGGTTTTTCCCGGTAAACTTAAATGTATTTTGGTGATTAGAATTAGACTTATTTTTGGACAGATTGTACGAAAATTAAGCGTGCGAGTGCCTCTTTAAAGACCAGTGGGTGTGACAATGTTATGATTGGTTTGTTATGTTTATCTAATGCGGTAAGAAACTTTCAAAATAACACCGTTAGTTTGTTTTTCTATGACTTCGTATCAAATAAATCAGTTTTAGACCAAAAGGTGGATCGAAATTCTACGAAGGGAGTGAGTTCACTATTTTTACCGTTACCTCATAAGCATGGAGTTTTATGGGCTACGAAACTGTTCGACACGCCCATCGATCACAGGATCTGGGCTGCATTGTTACTATTTTCTTGGTGTTTCTCAGGTCGGTAGCAGATACGGGCTCATGACGAGATCCGAGATGAACGCGCTAAAGGCCGAGGAAGAGGAAAAGAACAAGAAAGGAAGTCGGCGGAAAAGCGCGCGTCCTGGTAGTAGATCATCCAGAAATCGTAGCGCTAAACCCCGGGATAAATCAGGCGACCACTCACCAGAGAAAAAGGGTAAGCTGGTGATGACGCTACCAAAAATAGATATAAATCAGGCGACCACTCACCAGAGAAAAAGGGTAAGCTGGTGATGACGCTACCAAAAATAGATATAAATCAGGCGACCACTCACCAGAGAAAAAGGGTGAGCTGGTGATGACGCTACCAAAAATAGATATAAATCAGGCGACCACTCACCAGAGAAAAAGGGTGAGCTGGTGATGACGCTACCAAAAATAGATATAAATCAGGCGACCACTCACCAGAGAAAAAGGGTAAGCTGGTGATGACGCTACCAAAAATAGATATAAATCAGGCGACCACTCACCAGAGAAAAAGGGTAAGCTGGTGATGACGCTACCAAAAATAGATATAAATCAGGCGACCACTCACCAGAGAAAAAGGGTGAGCTGGTGATGACGCTACCAAAAATAGATATAAATCAGGCGACCACTCACCAGAGAAAAAGGGTAAGCTGGTGATGACGCTACCAAAAATAGATATAAATCAGGCGACCACTCACCAGAGAAAAAGGGTGAGCTGGTGATGACGCTACCAAAAATAGATATAAATCAGGCGACCACTCACCAGAGAAAAAGGGTAAGCTGGTGATGACGCTACCAAAAATAGATATAAATCAGGCGACCACTCACCAGAGAAAAAGGGTAAGCTGGTGATGACGCTACCAAAAATAGATATAAATCAGGCGACCACTCACCAGAGAAAAAGGGTGAGCTGGTGATGACGCTACCAAAAATAGATATAAATCAGGCGACCACTCACCAGAGAAAAAGGGTGAGCTGGTGATGACGCTACCAAAAATAGATATAAATCAGGCGACCACTCACCAGAGAAAAAGGGTGAGCTGGTGATGACGCTACCAAAAATAGATATAAATCAGGCGACCACTCACCAGAGAAAAAGGGTAAGCTGGTGATGACGCTACCAAAAATAGATATAAATCAGGCGACCACTCACCAGAGAAAAAGGGTGAGCTGGTGATGACGCTACCAAAAATAGATATAAATCAGGCGACCACTCACCAGAGAAAAAGGGTGAGCTGGTAATCACACTGGTAATCACAGGGACCGACACTGCAACCATATGGTCGCCAATGGCGACTAAATTTGGGGGCTTGGCGACCACAATTTTAGAGCTAGTCGCCAAATGGTACCACATCTTTCCGAGTTCAGCTGAGATCCACGTTTATGTGGCGACTAAATCTTTGCATTTTGGCGACGGAAATTTTTTCATATGTCGCCAATGACGCCTAGCGAAAAACTTTAATGCACTACCGAAAATAGATATATTTGCAGCAGATATATCCGGAGAAACAGCATTGTTGCGTCGCGAGAATAGACGAGTGATAGAAGAAGATCTATGTTGCATCATATTACTATCTTTCTCGTTTTAGAGCGGGACTCAGATGAGTGAAAACTAGTTTTACTAGTTTTGTTTGCGTTTAGTTTCCATTCTAATTGGTCGATCATCTCTGTTCGCTGTGTATTCAGTAAATCACGTGCTCACCGCATGATACTGGTTTTACTTGATTGGCTTAGAAAGAACCAGCCACGTGTTCAATGAGTGATTTGTTTCCCTTGGCGTGTGAACCAGTCGGGCGTAGTTTCTCTCGGTTATGAGATGAAACTCGTTCTATCTGGCTATTACTGATCATTTTACAATCACTTTTCCTCAGACAAAAAGCGCGAGGGATCCGCTAGTAGCCGTCCCATGTCTTCCGTGAAAGGCTCCTTATCCGTCAAGAGCGCGTCCAGCAAGGAAAAGCGAGGACGGACACGATCACGCATGAGTGCCCACGAGGAACCCGAACCCGAGGCCCAATCAGTGGAGGTCCCTCTGGAGGAACATTATGACTTTGTCGGCTACGATGTAGGGGACAATTTGATCCATGCGTCTGGGTCCCAGTCGACTTTGTTCCCTTGCGATGGGGGCCAGATTAGGGTCGATAAGACGTCCTTTGTTCAAGGAGCTAAAAACGTTAGGGTCTCCGTCTACAAGGACGGGAACGTTTTTGTTTTGCATTTCCTGGAGCCTGTCGATGAAATTCTAACAATGGAGGAAGTCGAGGGCGAAAAAGAAAGCGATACTAAACCAGAGGATTCGGTACAAGAAGACGGAGAGGTCAAGGACGAGGGAATCGAGAAGAGCGAAACTGAAGGAACTGAAAAAGATACTAAAGAGGAACCCACACCGGCTAAACCAAAGGGACCAAAACCTTTCTCGGATTTTAGCTCTTTTGTGGCCCAATTCAGTGACGGTATGACCTTGGCCCATAGTGGATACGGTGCTTCAGGGACCCTCAAGAATAAGGACCCTGAGAGTGAGGTCCTTCACGTTTCGGGCCCTATCATCCCGGATCCTGCCCCTGCTCATGGTACTCCGAGTCCGCAACCAAAGGTGGGATCACCCAAAGGCCGCAAGAAAGCTGACGAGGAAACGAAAAGGTAAAATAAAGCTTGGGCATAAACACCGAAAATATCACAATTTTACAACACCAATTATAGAAATAACAACCCAAACTATTAAAGAATGCTTTCAACATGAAATGGAGGAAATTTGAGGTCATTCTGATGTAGGATTGCAAAAACAATTTCGCGGATTCAATATCGTATTCGGATATCGGAGACGAAGCGATTTTGAGCGAGGGATTGCAGTGACTTTTTTCATTCACACGCTGATTTTGCCATCAATATGCTAATGGCACATTAAAGAGCCAGACTGTCAGCCTGCATTTTGTCAGCCTAGAAACATACCAAGTCGGAGAAAGCATCCATTTCAATCGGCTGATTTAGACCAATGTTCTCGATTGAATTTGGTAAATCAAATCTGAAATTTTGTTTTTAGATATGTAAGAGATTTCTGTACGTAATTCGTCTTTCTCAAATCGAACGAAAACAATAACAAAGGAGTGACTGACACGGGATCTTTAATGACAATGGATGACGCCAACATGAACAGCGCTACCACAGGGAGCCCACGCGACTCTTTCAAGGTCTTCCTGTGGTGAATGTGGTTGTCCTGTATCGACAACCACAGTGAACATTAATATGTTTTCCTTTCTAGAATGGAGGAGCTTCAGCAGCAACAAGAAGAGGAACGTGCCCGTCTGGAGGAAGAAGCCAGGAAACGCGCCGAAGAAGAAAAACTACGCAAACCCTTCCAGAGCCTGTACATCACCTGTCCCGATGGGCTCCATCTTGAATTCTTCAACGACGGTACCTACGAGAGTGATGGTGACAGGGGAGGGGTGGGTGTGCGGCAAAGCTACCCCGTCAGGGGAGGGGGCAAGCAGGAATGCGAGGAGGCGCGGCTGAAGCCTGCGATGGAGGAGCAGTCAAGGACAATTCTTACGAATGGGACTGTGATCAAGGTAGTAGCTCAGTTTCATATCATTTTCCCTCATAATATACAGGGCAAAATTACTCGATGCTGATTGGCTAAGAGCAAGGGCATTTTTTCTTAAGTGAGGGCACAATTACCCTGCACACGTCTGAATACGAGCAGTCAACACGCGCGCTGAATTTTGCCCTTTTATATCATAAACAAGTACGGCTCGGGCAATTTAGGAAAAAACTCATCAAAGGGATCAGATATGTCCGCATTTGAACAGTCAGACATTTGCGCATATATTTATTTCAGTGGTGGCGCCCAAAGTTGCTAATGCTCTCATCACTGAAATGAGGAAGTGCTGCTATTCATTAGACTAACGGATTATATCATGATTTCCTTTATTCCCAGTTGATGTCCGATGTTTATAATAATGTTGCAAAGTCCACACCATCTTCTCAGTAATATTTTTTACCGATTATTAAAGTTTCATTCATAGCTGGGAATCTTGGCGCGGACTAAAGTGTCCTTGAGAGATTTCCCTTTACTGAACGAAACAAACGGCTCATCTTTAAAGATGTTAGCGAGTCTAGGTTGCCCTTTTATAATATGCCAGTGTTTCATAAGGACTCTTTTAAGATTTGGTACTGTCGGGTTGTACTTAGTGACAAACGGCAGTATTTCCTTTGATATCTGTTGTTTTGGTTCAAGCGTTTTGAGTCTCTGCGAGAATTTTACTTCTGACAAGATAGGAGTTACAAAATGTTCGGGATAGCCCCTAGCAGCGAGGCGTGTTTTGAAATGATGTAACTTATCTTTGAAGTTTTTCTCGTCTGAGTTCGTTCGCAGTAGTCGTAAGGCCTCTCCTTTGACAAAACCTTTCTTACAATTGAAAGGATGACAGGATGAGAAATGAGTGTACTGGAACTTTTCAGTGGGCTTGAAATGAGTGGTGATATCAAGTATATTGGAAGCGTTAAATCTAGAACCTTTGTAAATTTCAGTGTCGAGAAAAACGACCCGCTCTGATGATAATTCACAAGTGAATTTGATTGTGTTGTGGAATGAATTTGCGAATTTCACAAAGTCACTAACTTCGCTTTCGCTAATTAGCCACAACGAAAAGACATCATCAATAAAGCGTTTCCAGACATGTGGTTTGTAAGGGCTAGATGCGAGGAGCTGTGTTTCGATATGCGACATAAAAATGTTCGCAAAGGCCACAGCCATTTTTGTTCCCATTGCTACACCGTGTATTTGTAAGTAATGTTTGCCATTAAAAGAAAAAGAGTTCTCGCCTAGGATAAGATCCATAACTTCCCTAAGATCCTCAGTGGGAATAGGTATACTTGTTGCGTAAAACTCTTCGTAGTTTTGGCAAACTATGTTAATACCCTCTATCTGGGGTATATTGGTGTAAAGAGAACTAACATCAAGACTAGCCAATAGGGCGGTGTCCGGAATGTGCGTTTTCTCTATGAAGTTTATAAAATCAGTGGTGTCCTTTATGTAAGACTCTTTCGATTTTGCTATAGGTTGCAAGAGAGAGTCAACAAAGCTAGAGATTCGTTCGGTTGGTCCTCCGCTGCCAGATATAATTGGTCTGCCCACTGGTATTTTTTTGTGTATTTTAGTGAGCGTGTAGAATTCTGGTATGCGGAGATTGGTAAATCCTTCGTTTAACCACTTAAAAGTCATTTTGTCAATGTGTTTGTTTTGGAATAGTTTGTTAACCATTCTTCTCACTTTGACAGACGTTTCAGATACCATAGGGATCTCGAGAGGTCGATAGAATTGCTCATCTAGGAGCTGTGATTCTGCCTCTTCGATTTTAGAGTTGGTATCCATGATTACTGTAGTAGTTCCTTTGTCTGCTTTCTTTAAGACGATACCTTTATCGTGTTTTAGCGTTAGAAGTGCTTGTCGTTCTTGTGGGACTAAATTATCCTCGAAGCGACAGACGGTTAAGTTTGCTAAATCCGTGCGCGTGTCGTCAAGATACTGCTCGAGTGCTACAGAAGGCTGAGCTGGCGGTTTCCAGTCAGATTTCACGTAGAATTTGTGTAGCGGTTTCTTCGGAGTATCTGCGAACATATAGCGCAGGCGCATACGACGTGCGAAGGCATCAAAGTCCTTTAATAAAGAACGTATGAGAGCAGTCACGTTTCCCGCTTTAGGAGTTGGAATGAATTTCAACCCTTTTGCTAATAAGCTAACTTCGCTGTCCGAGAGCGTACGTTTAGAGGCATTGTATATAAATTCCTCGTTTGTGGCTCTATCGTTCAGGAGTAGTTTTTGGCGGCGGGCGGATCGTTTGCAGTTTCTATGAGGGGTGCGCGCTTGATAGGAGCGCGCATGAGAAGTGAAACTGATACGGTTGTAAGATGAATCTCTTTGTTTATTAAGGACAGTCAGTGATTTTACAAGATTCTGTAATTCAGAGAATTGCTTCTTCATAGTCCTTAACTCGGCCTCTGTATCGGCCAGTTTCTTGTGCGCTGGCTTTGTGCGAACCTTCTTTGGCGCTTTGTACGGGCGGTGGTCAGCTTTGGTGGGAATCTGGGACTCAAGGTCAGCAATGGCCTTTTCATCCGCTTTTAGATTGCTCTCTTGCTGCTGGACCATAAGGTTTAGAAGGTCAGATTGGGCTTTGGCGCGTATCTCACGAACTTTGGCCAGGAAGTCTTCGCTTGTTCTGACGTGAGGGTTCGGATTGTACTGGAGACCAATTGGGCAGGTCTTCTTGGATATGAACTCTCTCAGATTGGCTATGGACTTCTTGGTCCGGGCACGTCTGGTCTGCAAGGCTGACAGGCGGTTTCTGGCATGTTTCGGCACCCCTTGTGCGCTATTAAGAGCAGAATCGTACGAGATGTTGTTCTGACTTCTTAACTACTGGACTCTGAACTCGGCAGTAAAATGTTTGCCTGGACGGGATTTCATCGGAACCGCGGCCGGTGTTTATTCCGTTCGGAAGTCGTTTACTAGTCTGTTAAGTTCTTAGTCATCGCAGTTTTAAGAGACGATTTATGAACATCTATAAATCGGAATCTACATTGGTATGCTCCTCAAACAGAGCAATCTAACAAGCTTGAAGCGACGCGGATCGAAATGTGAGTAATTTCGCATAAATTATCATCCCGTCCAATCAGCGGCCAGTTTAACTAGCCAATTAGATTCTATCATACTTCTCGAACAAAACTCGGTTGCCTCAACGAGTGTGTAGTCTTTGCATCTTGCTTCCTGCGAGTGTATTGACTCAAAGCTATACGCAACTGACGAAGGGCGCCTATCCAGCACCCGAAACCGGTCTTGCATTATACATAGCTATCATGGCTCATGACTTCACACACGAAGCGCCGCGGCCATGATTTACACTTAGTAATTTGTTTTTGCTAGTTATTACAGCGAAACTTATTACATCACAACCGCCATCTTGCTTTGCAAGCCGCACACAAATGTGAGCAAATCCGCATAGAAGGGCTTTTAAAAGCCTTTTGACCTATACTGTTCACACAAATACAGCGGCTTCCATTTAGCAGAAGCGAACAACACTTGTCTCATTCCGAAAAGGGAAATATCTGACAGACATTTTAGTCTGCACCGAAATTCCCGCCAGAGAATGAACTATTAAGTATCGGCACTACAAATATCACTGAGAAGATTGTGTGGACTTTGCAACATTATTATAAACCTTGCCCTTTTATATCATAAACAAGTACGGCTCGGGCAATTTAGGAAAAAACTCATCAAAGGGATCAGATATGTCCGCATTTGAACAGTCAGACATTTGCGCATATATTTATTTCAGTGGTGGCGCCCAAAGTTGCTAATGCTCTCATCACTGAAATGAGGAAGTGCTGCTATTCATTAGACTAACGGATTATATCATGATTTCCTTTATTCCCAGTTGATGTCCGATGGTGGCGTCCAAGTTCTCTACCCTGACGGAGCTCATAGCAGGTGCCCACTCTTGCCGGTAAAACCCAAAGAACCACTAAGCAAACCCGGCAGCGCTAGCGGCCCCAAACCTCCCGAACCCACGCACGGGAGAAAAAGCATGCGGCCTTCGGCCTCGCAAAAGTCCGTCGATGAAAATCCCGTACCGGCGATTTCGCTGCCAGAGAAAATTCAGGAATGGACGGGAACTAGGAGTGATGGACACAAGATTGTTACTCGCCCAGACGGAGAAGTCGTTGAAGTTGAAGGAGTTCTTTCATCAATGGCGACATGCTCGGATACCGGACAAGTAAGAACATTGACTTTGTTTTGTTATTAATTACAGCCAAAAAAGTTGCATCGCGACCCGCATTTGTTTCTTTGCTGTTCCGCCAATCAAACTATCGTTTCGCCTAGTGCATTCAACTGGCTTGCTACTGAACTAATAATACCAGACAACGTCGCGACGGAAAGCCAGTCGACTGCACTACAGACGAAACAGGGCAAGAATCTGATTGGCTCAGATAGTTTGGTGCCTATTTTCAACACTTTTTTCTTTTTTCAGTTTTTTTGTCTTTATCCTTTAATAACTTTCCAATAGAAGACACGTTTCCCCCCATTATGTGCTGATTAATGTGATGCATTTTTAAACAAGGAAACTGTGGCATAAGTTTTCTTCAATATACTGTTTTTCATTTTTTTTTCTATTTCTAGACTTTTTAAAACTAGTTGTGAAAATTTAATATTAGACCATATACTTCATTCTTTGACCTTTAAGCCGCCCTCACACGGTGCAATGTTTTCTGCAACTTGTCTCGAACGAGCCATTGCAGCGTGTAACGCCCTCTGCAACGTTGCGAGACAGGTTGCTGCAACGTTGCAGCAAGTAGGATACCGCACGTTGCTCAGATCACTAAAATAATCACTAAAAACGATCTTATGATCGACAGGTGTTACGCTGTCGAGAGGATAACGTGGTAATAGTCGAACGACCTGATGGTACAGTGATAGTTGAACACTCTGATGGCACACGCATCACCACGTTCTACCAACAACACCGGACACAAACACCCGATAATGAGACGGGATCGGAGGCGCAGTACGGCACAGCCAGCGGCAAGTTTGTTAAGGTACAGATGAGGATGAGGATGCAGGGGTGGTGTGATGGCCATGGTGAAAGTGATAGTGGTGGGGATTGTGATGATGATGAGGATGGGGATTCGGATGGGGATGGGGATGGGGATGGGGATGGGGATGGGGATGGGGATGGGGATGGGGATGACGATGGGGATTCGGATGGGGATGGGGATGGGGTTGGGGATGGGGATGATGATGGGGATTCGGATGGGGATGGGGATGGGGATTCGGATGGGGATGGAGATGATGATGATTATTCGGATGGGGATGAGGATGGGGATGGGGATGGGGATGATGATGGGGATTCGGATGGGGATGGGGATGGGGATGGGGATGGGGATGGGGATGGGGATGGGGATGGGGATGGGGATGATGATGATGGGGATTCGGATGGGGATTTGGATTTGGATGGGGATGGGATTCTGCTTGATTTGATGGTATGGATATACCATGAACAGCAAAGTAAGGGCCTGTTCACATGAAATTGGGGTGCCCCAGCTTGGAAAATATGAGCATTCACATGATCCTGGGTTGCTGTGGTCATCTAGCGAAAATCAAAATGGCGGCTAAAGACATGAATTAACGTTCGTTACTAAAATCAACTTGCTATGAACTCAAAACTTAACACATTTATCTTCATGTTGTCCTGTTTATTGATTTAAAGTAGTCACTGATGATTAAAAATGTACATGAATTATTGTATTTGAAGCAATTTGAGAAACGTTAGCGCGATCTCACCCCAGCACCCCGGGGCTGATAGTTCACATGGGGAAAACCAACCCCACCTCCGGTTGCACGGGTTGCCCGTCTACGTGGGGTGCCCCACCTGTCATGTGAACACAAGCAAGAACATAAGAGAGGTTATATGGAAAAAACGAGTGAACCCACCGAACCAGGATACCCAATCTACCTGGGGTGTCCCTCCTTCATCTGTACAGGGCCTAATTAAAATAAGCCGTGTTTCTATTCCAGGTCGAATGCCCTGGTTTCGCCACGCTTATATTCGAGAGCGAGTCAGGCGCTTGTGAGACGGTGTTTGGTAATGGCGCGACAATGTGTACCAAAGCTGACGGTGAGATGAACATGGCTAGACTGGATGGGTCACAACTGCATCTAGACACGAAAGGTAATAAGAAATCCATCGTTTGTAACATTTACAGTATTGTTGGCCTGCTGTTTCCAGTAGCTAACCACTTCTCATCAAAGTACGGGCACGGTGTGAAGGACATGTGCTCAGGCCCATGAGACACAAAATCAAGACGACAAACGGAGATGCGCTTAATTATCAAGAACAAAACGCTACAACCACGCAGACTAAACATTGACTTGAAATTTCTGAAGAACGTCCAGTGCGCGTACAGGTCTACTTCTTGTGTTTACAAGTTTGAATCTGACGCGTGCTCATCAGGTACTCGCTTTTCCCTGATGAAGAGGCAGTAGCCTCGAAACGTCGGAAATAGCATTATTAATTTTAGCGCTTTAGAGCAGATTTCAGATGACCATCGTGAAAGTAAACGCAATTGTGCGATCACTAGCCAATCAGAAACAAGAGTAATTACAACTTACTGCTGAATGGTTTCCAGCCAAGCCAATCAGGAGCCGAACCAATTGGCTAGTAATTCCTTGCTTGTAATTAGTTCGCAATTTGATTGGTTGATAGAAATAAGCAGCCAATGAGAAATCAAACCAATTGCAAACACGACGGTCATCTGAAATCCGCTCTATTACACATGCGCACTAGATTACATACTCTGTTCCTGTAAGGCATGGCTCTCGAAAATCACCGACCTAAAAAACTTAGGGGGTGGTCTATCTCCATCAGTTTTAACAATTTCAAGATTAGACATCGTTCAGCTTGTAAGTGACCAAGAAATAAGTATGTTTTGATTTAAGGGGATTTTGAAATTTGATACCTTCCAATAACTTTGCCATCTAAATTGGAGTACATGATTTCCAGTTGGATTTGTAATACTTTGCTCTTAGTTTAATAGGTTTTCGTTTAGATATGCTTGGAAAATCTAGCTTTTCCTCGTTTTCAGAGACGGTTTTTGAAAATCTTAAAACACAGAGTTCAAAGGTCACATTCCATGTTGCCTTGGAGACAACACTCAAATCTAGCTATTTCTTGGTGCCCCGTAACATGAGTGAAGTTTAGTAATGAAATTGTGATATGTACTCAAGATAGACCACCCCAAAGGTTTTGGGCCACCACCTTTGAGAGCCATGCCTTACAGGAACTGTCGTACGGTGCTTCATACGTGAGTGATGAAATTTTAAAAGCCCTTTTTAAGTTTCGCGAAAATGTAGTGTTTAAGAAATAGGCTTTCATATAAATCAGTTAAAGCAGAACATTTTTTGCAATTGATGCGTTTTGTTTAAGGAGCAGTGTCACGGTGCTAGCACACTTTTGGTGATTTAAAAACATACAAATAACTGATGGATAGCCGAAATACTAGTCTAAGTTTGTTAAATAGCACTTTAACTACAAATCGATCATGCTTGAGGCTTCACGGACCTATTACAGAGCGGATGGAAACAGATTGCAACAATGAGTTTTCGAAATCTTGTCAGGATGGGTGCATTCCAACGAGGTGCATTTCAACGGGAACAACGTTTGCCATATTTGCACTCGGCGCAATTGTTCAATTACCCTGTGGGAAGCGTGTTCCTTCTTTCTCTTAAAAAGAAATGAAATGAAAGAATTGCTCCACGCAGGACAAGTGTAGAGTGAATCAAAGTTTGGTATTTTGGTTTTGGGCATACATCTGAGATACATGGCTTGTTCAATTACCCTGCGTGAAGTGGTTTCCTCTTCTCTCTTAAAAGAAAGAGAAAAGAAACAAGTTCACGAAGGACAGCTGTAAAGTTAATTAAAGTTTGATACTTTGCTTTGAACATACATCTGAGATACATGGATTGTTCAATTACCCTGCGTGAAGTGGTTTCCTCTTCTCTCTTAAAAAGAGAACGGAATAAACAACTTCACGAAGGACAACTGTCAAGTTCATCAAAGTTTGATATTCTGTTTTGAACATACATCTAAGATACATGGATTGTTCAATTACCCTGCGTGAAGTGGTTTCCTCCTGTCTTTTAAAAAGACAAGAAAAGGAACCCTTCCACGAAGGACAACTGTCACGTTCATCAAAGTTTGTCAGTTTTGGTTTTGGACATACATCTGAGATACATTGATTGTTCAATTACCCTGCGCGAAGTGGTTTCCTGTTCTCTTTTAAAAAGACCAACGAAAAACGCTTCGACGAAGGACAACTGTCAAGTTCATCAAAGTTTGTCAGTTTTGACTTTGGGCAAACATCTGAGATACGTTGATTGTTCAATTACCCAAAAGACAGAAAGGAAACGCTTCCACGCAGGACGAATGTAAAGTTTGGTGATGTTTAAATTTTGATAATTTCGGTGACCATGTTCCGTTATGTACAAAATTGTTATGTTATTTCGCTAACGATATTGTGTTTTTTTTTTCGGAAGGCGTTATGTCGTTTGTACCACGGGAGCTTGCCGCCCAGGTCGACGTCTCTTCTCGTGAGCCAGCAGATGACTCAGCAAACATTCCAGTTGGTGTATACGTCATGCGGACAAACAGACAAGTCTGTTGCGAGTTGCAGGATGCCAACGGTGCACACTTTAGTGTCGTCAGCAATGGACAAATGGCAGTCGAAAGAGCTGACTCAGGGAACTCTGAGAGCAATCAGCCTAATGCAGAGCCCGTGACGAGTGAGGAGACAAAGCCAGCTTCACTGGAAAATGTTGTCACTGTCGCGCCACTGACTTCTCTGGTACCGAGGTATGCCTCACCACGTGATTCGAGATATTTTCTCTTTCCTAAGTTCTCACAAGAGTGTAAAGAGCTGGCGCTGTTTTAGCCAAGTCCATAGTAATTTCTTACGATTTGTTTGCAAAGAAGCATTTTCCATACAATCCTTGTTAATTTGCCAGGGCTAA
Source organism: Scolanthus callimorphus (assembly GCA_033964015.1). Lineage (NCBI taxonomy): Eukaryota > Metazoa > Cnidaria > Anthozoa > Actiniaria > Edwardsiidae > Scolanthus > Scolanthus callimorphus. The sequence continues at coordinate 247,145 of JAWWUD010000039.1, read as the reverse complement.
AATGCATTTAAGAAACAACTAAGCTATGGACTTGAAACGGATTTGGAACATCTCCGGATTGGAGTGATGATTTTAGTGATGATTTTCATCCATGGGAAAAGCTGAATGGGAGTGTTCGGAATTCACATTGGATAGCCATGGGAAATCCGACCACTTCCTATTCTTCTACCATGGGAAATTCAGCTTTTCCCATGGATTGGGTCCTGCAGAAATTCCCTGTGATACGATGCTGTATTTTATCGCCATTATTCTTAAACGCATCAACTCTTCACTCCGGGTGAAAAAAAGATCTACAAACAGAGCTTGGAAACGGGTAGAGGATCTCCTCAACATTGATTCAATGCAGGCTAGGAAATTGATGATGGACACATCGAAGTTCTATCATCTGCTCCGAGTACGCTTCCCGGAGCAGATGTGCCCTAAGGCCAAGAACTGGCCAACAGGGAAGACATGATGATGATTATGGGTTCTTTTCTAAACCTCTTGATTTCCTCAGTCAAACTCGTAAACAGTCGATTTTTCCGTTAGGTATTTTATTATTCACGCTGATGGCACTGGATCTGAGCTTTTGCGAGAAAGTGACGTGAAGGAGTTTTTGACCCAAGCAGAAAGCGACCCTGCGACAGCGGTCCTGAGGGCCCCAGTAGAGGGACATCCTGGCGTAACTGGTATCACCATCTTGAGACCGCACACCGGTAAGTGACCAAAAACGATCGATCCGTTTTAGCCGAAGCTCATGTACACGCCCAAAAAAGAACTTAGCCAATAAAGAACTTGTGCCCGATTTGCGTGATAAATAGTCTCGTGCTAATGAGGTAGCGGTAAAAATAGAGAACTCTGTCCGTTTAAATTTCACGGAATTTCGATCCATCATTTGATCCAAACTGTTTTAAGTGAAACGAAGGCATATATCAACAAAATAACAGGTATCCGTTAACAACAATAAGAAAGAAAGGAAAACAATAATAAAAAGAAGAAAGCTAGATAGAGAAGAGTCAAAAGGGGCAGAAAATGAAAATGCTGAGGATGGAGGCCGTTGCTATTTGGCGAGAAGCATTTTAAACTTAGTCGCCAATGGCTTCTTTAAAAAATGTTAGACCTTGATCGGAATCTTGTAGAAAACGTTCTGGCCCCACTGACGACGACGTATCGTAATTCCATGCTGATCTTAATAAGTTTACCTGTACTCACTTGATTTCAAGACAGCGTTTGATTTCCACGTTCGTGGTTCTTTTTCATTGAATTTGTTGAGCTTTTTGGAGGTCTGTCTCGTCCTCATTAAAACGTTTTCATTGATACTGCTTGTTGCCCAGCAACGTACAAATATCCATTGTGACGTAATAACGACACGCGCGCACATTTCCATATATGGAATGTTTTCGAATTGATTGGGAGCCTCTTCGCGACAACGGCATTTGTTCATTCCCATATATGGGCATGTTCGCAAATTTAACGAAGTCTGTATTGTGACGCAATAACATACGCGCGCATGTCTGTTGAAGAGAATGTTCTAAATTGCGAGACATTTTCGTGAAATAAAAATCGCATTAAAAAAAAAGGTCAATGCGACGCTTTTTAAGAGCCTCAGCTAGCCTCCATTTTGTCAGCCAAGCAACATACTGAGTCGGTGAAAACATCCATTTCCATCGGCTGATTTAGGGAAGGTAGTGCGATGTTTTCGATTGCATTTTGTAAATGAAGTATGCAGCTTTGTTTGTAGATGGTTATTTTGAGTTTTGTATGGTTACCGAACCCTCTAGAAGAACGGAAATAAGCAGTATTTGCGCTTTACATAACCTTCTGTATACCAGTCTCACACGAGGGCAGTCCGGGTTAGTGTTTACATCGTCCCTCTTCGTCTTGGACTGAAATTCACCATATTTATAGCCGAGCCTTATGTAATATATGTGTTTTGCAGGTGGAATAAGCCGGACATGGTTGAGACAAAAGGACGAAAAGACAATCATACCTTGCGCGCTACGCGAGCGAGATTTCCGAAGTCTGCCATCACAGGAGGACAAGACGCCTGGGCCTAAGTTTGGAACTAATGTTGGTGAGTGAAAATTTTCAATGAAAGATAGTCAAACTAAGAAAATCACCAAAGTATCTATCCACTTAGCGCTCGTCTCAAGAAACTCTCGCAAAGAGGCGTCTGCGCGCTCAAGCCAAACATTCCATACTGATGACGTATTTTGACCCAAACCTGGTCAGAAGAATTACGTGGCCAATGTAGCTTTGCATCTTTTTTCGTCTTATCAGTTTTCAGTTTCAGTTTATTACATATCTTTCTATAAAATGCTTTGTATGCTATAAAAATTGAATATCAAATAGTCAAACTTGCCGCGTAATACTTTTGACTAGATCTGGGTCAAAATACGTCATCAGTATGGAATGTTTGGCTTGAGCGCACAGGCGCCTCTTCGCGGGAGTCTCTTCCGACGAGCGCTAAGTGTGATGTCGGCTTTCGCAGGCTATCCTTATAGGGTCTCATTTGAGCTTATGCAAGCACATGTCTGTTAAGCTGCAACAGTATTGCAACACCACATTTCCGTGACAGTGAATAAGCCAACAGAAACATATTTTTCCCTTCCGTTCACCTCAGGAGCTGGCGTTAACGTCGGTGCTGTCACCAAACCGGAAGCGCCAGCGCTGATCACATGTCCACGGGCGCTGGAATTCCGCCAGCTCATCGAGTACAGTCCGCTGACCCTCTATGACCGTCAGTGCATCGTGAAAGCCATCGAGAACTACAGCGAGTACGTAGAGAAGAGAGAGCAGGGACTGGACTCGATTTTACCACAGGACCCCCGTGACGAGAGCGAGAAGCTCGCGGCTGAGCAGCTTGAGACGAAGGTACAGTCTCCTTTAGATTGATTTTGACAATAGTTATTTCTTTAGTTGAAAGGAAGAGTGTCACGCTTAATGAAGTATAATATTACTCCGATTTAAGTCACGTCCACACATGTTTTCTGAGTTCGGTTTTGCATTTTACAGTGAAAATTTGTGTTTTGAAGCCTAGCTAGCCCCTATCAGTTAACAAGATCTATCAAAGCCTCCGTGAAATCACCCAGAGTTGTTCACTCGTTTGATTGACGGAAGCCAAACCGTACTTTTTTTCGTTGGATCTTCATTAGATTACTTCACCAAAGCAATCTTATGTTATTTTTTGACGACTTCAACTTCTTGAAACCACTAAATTTTGTTCGCGTGACATGTTTCTTGTGTCGTTATGTCGCAAGTGTGCACCAGGCTTTACAGAAATGACTATGCGCAGGTGAGCTTACACGCTTGGCCTCGCTCTCGTGCCTGCTTCGCTGTATTAGAAAATCCAAGATGGCTGCCGTGTGACAAAGGCGAATTATGAGAATCGCATTAAAGGATTTGGGGTTTGTTGAGAAGACAACTGATCTATTTATATTTCACTAGCCGTTTGCACTCGCTCTCAACCAAAACCAGGCAACATGGCGACGGAAGCCATGTGACTGCTCTAGGCGAAACATGGCCGGCTCTCCAGTGTTGTCATCCCCACAGGAATCCCGCGGGCCAAAACCAGGCAACGTGGCGACGGAAGCCATGTGACTGCTCTTGGCGAAACATGGCCGGCTCTCCAGTGTTGTCATCCCCACAGGAATCCCGCGGGCCAAAACCAGGCAACGTGGCGACGGAAGCCATGTGACTGCTCTTGGCGAAACATGGCCGGCTCTCCAGTGTTGTCATCCCCACAGGAATCCCGCGGGCCAAAACCAGGCAACGTGGCGACGGAAGCCATGTGACTGCTCTAGGCGAAACATGGCCGGCTCTCCAGTGTTTTTTTTTTCGGACATTTTTTTTGGCGCGCGGGATTCCTGTCGTCCCCACAGGAATCCCGCCGGCCAAAAAAAAGTCAAATATCCTAAAAAACCCACTGCAGGTTTAGGCTAGCAGGCTAAAACATGGCAAGAATCTGGTTGGAAAAACCATAAATAATATTTTGAAAACGTTCGTCCGGCGGATGCAATGATTTTAGCTGTAAAGGCCTTTTTGTTTAATTTATAAGATCGAAGAAATCAAAAAAAGAGAACAAGAAGGTCTCAAGGAAGGAGAAGTCGCGACCACAGCCGATCGACCGCGTCCACCAAGCAATGATACAACGGACGTCAAGGATAACATCCGCGACACTGCTGACCAACTAGCCGACCAGATCGAGGGCTCAGCTGTTTGCGGCAAGTACGTTGACGCCATCACACCCGCACCAGTCCCCACGCCCCCTCCGCCGAAGTGGAAGAGGTCTGATGCTGAGTGGGAGAGAGACAGGATTGAACTGGCCGAGTTGGAGTATGGGAAACACGCGTTAAGATACGAGGAAGTGCCAAACTACTTTGAAACTGTCGAAGGTTAGTACCAAGAGCCAATCAACAGGAGTCTCCATCACCTATTGGTGGGCGTCCGAAGCACAGGGAGCCCATCAACAGGAGTCTCCATCACCTATTGGTGGGCGTCCGAAGCACAGGGAGCCCATCAACAGGAGCCTCCATCACCTATTGATGGGCGTCCGAAGCACAGGGAGCCCATCAACAGGAGTCTCCATCACCTATTGGTGGGCGTCCGAAGCACAGGGAGCCCATCAACAGGAGTCTCCATCACCTATTGATGGGCGTCCGAAGCACAGGGAGCCCATCAACAGGAGCCTCCATCACCTATTGATGGGCGTCCGAAGCACAGGGAGCCCATCAACAGGAGTCTCCATCACCTATTGGTGGGCGTCCGAAGCACAGGGAGCCCATCAACAGGAGCCTCCATCACCTATTGATGGGCGTACGAAGCACAGGGAGCCCATCAACAGGAGCCTCCATCACCTATTGGTGGGCGTCCGAAGCACAGGAGTAGATGATCTATTTTTAGATTGTAGATTTTGAATCTCATGAAAATTAGTTGTCATGTTAACATATGGTTAACCTGAGGATCAGTCCCTCCCTCGTTTCCTTGAAAAATAAATACCGGAAATCGATTTCTCCCTCATTTTCTCTTGGAAAAATTAAATTCCGCCTGACACTCAGGCTAACATATGATGAACTCTCTCTCAAATGAAATCGGCGCCACCACGGTATTGCACGCATTCACTCAAATAGAACACTTGATCACCTCAAATAGAACACTTGATCACCTCAAATAGAACACTTGATCACCTCAAATAGAACACTTGATCACCTCAAATAGAACACTTGGTCACCTCAAATAGAACATTTGATCACCTCAAATAGAACACTTGATCACCTCAAATAGAACACTTGGTCACCTAAAATAGAACATTTGATCACCTCAAACAGAACACGTGATCACCTCAAATAGACCACTTGATCAAATACCCCACTTGATCACCTCAAATAGAACTGTTGTCTCCGGTTTCGTTCACCAGGACAAGCGTTCCTCCGAAAAACGTACTCCAACGATATGCCGGACATGGAGAGTCTCACTGCCGCGTTGGCAGAACAGACCCGTCATCCACCCCCTGGGGAGGCAAGTGTACCAGACACCCCAGTGTCCGATAATGCGACAAGTAAGTTAAAACATAGGTACGCAATGCGTACGGGAAGCTATTTGCAAGGGTCTTGTTCGTCCAAGGTGTACAGATGCATGGGCGTTGGCAGAAATGGGACGTACGGGAGGGCTGAGACACGAATTTAAAGAGCACAGGGAAAACGTTTCGCTGTCGATGTTGCATCATGCTGTTGTTGTTGACATTACAACTAAATGTTTGTTATTACTATCATTCTGATCCTTAAGAAATATGGAGCCCAAGCTTTTAAAGAGCATATGACCCCAATCCAGTTTTAATACTTGAGAAAGCCCATGGGAAAATACAAATAATATAAAGAACATAATAATGTTTTCCTGATTCGGAATGATGATGTCATCATGTTATGAAATACCATCTAATATTTTGTATTTCAGCCCCTAGTTAAGTCAACATGATGATGCCATCACTCAGAATCATGAACACCTCAATATCTTGGGAACCAAAATAGATATCAAGGAGCTGTAAATTATATTTCGAAAGGGCTATTCGCTAGGTATTATAACTGGTCATATGCTCTTTTAGTTGTAAAGACTAAAATATTAAATTTTTTAAGGGTTTATGTGGCTGAAGTGATTGAAAAAATGCTGGATTTTTTTGTACTTGAGAATCAAGTCATGTTTTATCTAATATTTTTATTTCTGCTAGCCTGAGTTAACCGACTCGCCTTCTCTCCAGTCGAAAAGTTCCATCTGCAAAAGAGAGGTGTGAGCAACATAGCCCCAGATAAGTCACTAACCAGATCTGGTTAGTGATTCTGGTTGGTCTTTGGGATGTGAAAAATGTTCAATAACCCCTGGAATGTTAAATACAGATCTGGGTAGTGTCAAACAAGTGTTATATGACATCTGGCTCTCGTTGAGGATACGTTTGGACCAGAGCAAAGGAGACTTATGTTAACTTAGGGTACATTTTTGCCAGTTATGTTTTAGAGAAATCACAATTTTAGCAAGTTTTAGTAATTCTTTTAAAACACTACAAGCTATAGGTATACTGTTTCAAAGCAGTGGCTCACATTTTCTTGAACAATATTGTTTTTAGCTTGGGCTCTGATGGTCTTCAAGGGTCAAAATGCTGTTGAAGAAATACCCGTTGAGTGGTCATGGAAAAACTAAGACCCGGCTGAGACACATTAAAACTGCAGACCCCCTGGTGTCTGTGAGCCAAACTATCTGTTATTTTCCAGGGGTTCTGCATTTTTCCTGGCTCCCAGCAGGTCTAATGGGTCTTTATTTTCAGGTCTTCATTTTCCATACACCCCCTGTTGAGTTTGTAATATGGCAGGACTTGAAATTAAATTTTATGCATAGTTTGACAATTTTAGACAATGTATCCCCCAAATTTAGGCACGTTAGGACTAAAACGAAAAAAAATCTAAGCATTTACATTCATATTGGGTACAATTTCGAGCCCTGCCTCAAAGGTGGCAAGATCCAGTTTTCATTAGGGGGAGTTTACATGGGGAGTGATGTCACTCCTATGAGGGATAACTTATTTTGTTTTGTTATCCTCCCTATGAGGCATATCCCTTCCCATGTAAAGGCCCTTAGATGGCAAATAAACCATATTGTGATCTTATGGGTGTAAGTAAAAATAAAGTTACTATGTTGAGTTTACAAGTATTCTCCTGTTTTGGTAGCATGATACATAATTGAGGTCTTTGTCTTTATTTTGGAGTTTTATTTTGAAAGAGTTTCATGAAGGCTACATTGAAAACCAAGCTCTGAGACCAGCTCGGACAACAACAAATCCCAGGAACAAATAGTCCACCAGTGGCGGATCAAGAAATGAAAAATGGGGGTTGATAATACAAAGAACTGTACCAGACATTTAAAAACAAGGGGGTGGGTCCACTTCTCAGTCAAACTATAAACTTCCAAGTATAAAATTTAGTTTTTATTTAGCCCCCCAAAAAGTAATTGTATGGAAAAGTTAGAGGGAAAATCAGCTAACAGTGTTTACATCCCAAATGGGGCATAATTATTAGATGGCAACAGGATCACTTGATTCATTAGGCAAGTTACAATTGTTATGCATCCTAAAAAAACAATTGTAACCTCCCTAAAGAATCACCGTTGCCCCCAGGGGGATACTTGGATATAAAATGACAGGGGGGTCCGACGGCGCTCCAAATTTCATACCCCCAAAAATACCTGAGCCATAACTTTTATACCCAATACTTGCTCCCAAAATTTTATACCCAAAAAAATACCCAACTTTTTTGGCCTAAAACGGCTATTTAATACCAGCTTACACATGATGCTGAGCTGCTTATGTTGCCTGGAAATAGCCTAATATCTTGATGATCAACTACTAGCCTGTCAGAAGTTTCAACCGCAAAAAAATACCCGTGGATTTTTAAACCACAAAAAAATACTTGGTAGAAAGTTAAACCCCAAAAAATACTTTTCCTACAAATTTCATACCCAAAAAAATACGTCGGACCTCCCTGTCATTTTTATATCCGAGTACCCCCAGGGCCATTGACCCTTTGTCTATAATAGGGTTTTGTCAGGGACAAAAAAGACCTGATCGTGTGTGCACACCCCCTGAAATTGTTTTGTACAAGCCAAGTAACAATTGGGCCAAGTTTAGTACCATACCCAAATAGTGCACAATAAAATAGCTAACAGACCCTACTATAAAGGGTAAGAGCTATTCTGTTATTGGTGAACTACTTGGTATTCAGTTTCTAAACAGCAATAAATCAGTTTGTGTTTTGTATTGTTAATTCTTAATTATTCTTTTGTAACATTACATATTATGGAAATTTGTTAGCGATCATTTTGGACTCCGTGTTGTGGCACCATACAGTTGCTATCACTTCAGTGTTCTCTTGAATTAACTGAGTCGATGTACCAATGTAAAGAGGGCACGAGTGTGCCCCCCAGCGTGGGTCTTGATCAGTTTTTCTTTGCAGCCTGCTAATTTTTTTGAGCAGCTGCCCATTTCAAAACATTATCGGGATATGAAAATCTATCGGGGATGTAAAAATCTATCGGGCCAGACTATATTTGCATTTTCCGGTATGCATTTTGGACCTGCCGGTTTATTTATCGAGTAAGCTAAAGGCTAAGCATAAAACCCACCATTTTTACGTGCTTCTCGGAACGAACGAACTTGGATATCCATGTCAGAATCTTCACACAACTCTACTTCGTCTATCTGTCAGAAATCCTGCTTTGAAGAGTGAGTTTAAAGCTAAGATATTGGCTATTTTGCTTCACATTTTGTAAATTCAAGATGGCGTCTCTGGATACGTCTAAACCATAGCTGAGTTGGACAAAATTGCCCCTCCCTCCCCCTGTTGCAGGAACAAGACCCCGCTTGTGCAGAGTCAACATGGAGAGGTCCCAATACAAGTTGCATTGTAAATGGGTTGCGAAATCGAGTAATATGAAGTACCGTCCGCCAAAAAAGAAAGTCCATTGTTCGCCATGACAAACACCGCAGATAGGCAGATAGAAACACATTCACAGTAGCGCCGACTAAGGAAGCATATTTGTAAACAAATAGCTTCAAAAACAGGCACTGGCCAGAAATTCCAACTTTTATGTTTTATCTGTTCAGTGTGTGATATGAAAATGAAGATGTTGCCGATGTTTATAAAACCGTGGTTTGTCAATTACCCCAAATGAATCTATCCCCAAAATTAAGTGTACCCCCTGGAAAAAATCCAGCGTTTATTCTTAAAAAATATTGTCACCACAGGGACCGACACTGCGACCATATGGTCGCCAATGGCGACTAAATTTTTGGGCTTGGCGACAAACATTTTAGAGCTAGTCGCCACATGACATCCCAGCTTTCTGAGTTCAGCTGAGATCCACGTTATTGTGGCGACTAAATCTTTGCATTTTGGCGACTAAATGTTTTTAACTAGTCGCCAGTGGCGCCTAGCGAAAAAAGTTAATCCGAGCCCTGTCGTCACGTCACTCTGACCCTCCACCCTAACTTCGCTTGACAGACAGATTTTATATGGCACTGTGTAAAAATATTACATAAGTGTTTGACCAAATAATGTACGAGTATACACAACAAAAATATTTATATATAGTGGTTTCAATAAAGTTTGTCACCCAAAAGACTAAAGTCTCAAGCTGTCGGCGCCAAGCCATTTGTTGTCTCACGTGCTAATCAAAATTCAATTCGATTTACGCGCGTGTTGGGAACAGCGCGATTTTTAATTTATAGTGCACTTCAAATCTCAAATTGGAGGGCGCCAGAACTTTATTCTTAAACGTGAACGACAGTACTGCGTACAGCATAAGCTGTCCGTTTTACTTTTCACGCTTTTCCTTTGTCAAGAAGGAAATCAAATACTGACGGGGTATTTTGTGAGATGATTGCATGAGAACCGAACTACTGAAACTCCGCTGGAATATTCTGTAGAACAAATATCTAAAGAAAGAAATATTTCGCAAATTCTATTTGTTTTCCGTCTGCAGCGTCTGTCCGTTTTTGCTCGTCATCCTACACCTTCGAAGGTATAATGAAAGTAAATTATCGGAACACTCTTTCTTTGAGAAGCGTACTCTTTGAGCAAAATAAACACAGAATGCTAATTGTATCATCCAAACAATTTTGAGGGAAATTAGATTTTGGGTTGTGACCGTGAAATGTCAAATTTTGCTGAGCTTTGGCTGAAATTTTTATCAGACATTCGCTCTTAAGAATGCACATTTTTAGATGCCAGTGCAATTCTCTCACTCGAAAGGTCGACTTCGCTCATCGCGCGCGGCATTTTTGACTCATGGAGAATATTTGTTATTCAAAGCACGAGTGACCCACAATGCTTGGCGCCGACAGCTTGTATAGGCTTTAGTCTTTGGGGTGACAAACTTTATTGAAACCACTATATACGAAAAGGAGAGTTTGAAGAAAACACGAAGACAGCTTGGAAATCGGTTCTAAATTGCCCGTACGTTTGTATTCTAGCAGACGGAACAAACGAAGCTTCTCAACAGAACAAGAGCCCTGATATGCAGCAGAGTGGTGCGACTAATGGAGAAGGGGCATCTCCATCGGTTGCAGTTGGCGGGACTTTGTCACCAAATAACCTACGACCTACCAACCCCACCCCGGCCCATGCAAAGGATGGGGGGACGCCCACGATTCTCAGGTATGTACACTCTAAAGCCTGGTTCACACTAGTGATGTAAGCGGAGACGGTGACGTAAGCTCATAGGTACGTGTGAACATTTTAATTCTTGGGTTGCAAGTGACGTCACTGGGGGTCAAACTAGCTCCTTAGCTCCCATTCTTCAGGGCACCAGCATGGCGCCGCGCTCTTGTAGTTTAATTCCCAAAGGAATGGTTGCAACCCAAGAATTCAGTGACGGAGACAAAGCGTAAGCGACGGATAGAGACACCTAAAGTCTTCTTCTTCGTCTCCGTCATTTACTTCTTACTCGAAAATAAGCGTCCGTCCCCTCCTCTGTCTCCACTGATTTTGACAGATTTTGATAGCTAGGCAATAAACACCTGGGGCGCTTTCCATTTGGCAAAAAAATCCCTGTTTGAATTCCCAGTAGTTCTCTGAGTCAAATGGAAAGGTCTCAATCCGACAATTCACGAGATCAGCCACGATTGGACGAAAGTCCGAGAACGGTCTGCACCGCTTTCCATTTGACCCGGAATTTCCGGGAATTTCGGTCAGAAATCAAATGGAAAGGGACAAATTCCCGGAAATTCCGAGTTCTCCGAAAATTCCCACTTTTGGGGTAAGCTCCAAAGGTTGTCCCAAATTTCCGAAACTTTTCCCCTGGTTTGGCGCTTTCCATTTGACTTCTAACCGAAAATTCCGGGATTTTTTGCCAAATGGAAAGCGCCCCTGGGAGCAAACTTCAAACGACCCCAGTAAGACCAGTAAGACCCCAGTAAGATACTCGTGTGAAACCTGCTCTAATGTCAGACGGTTAGGGGTGGCCTGATGTTTGTTGCTAGGCAAAACTGATCTCTCCTTGGGAAACTCCAGACGCTTTTTCAAACAAAAGACAGGTTTCCCGCCCTTTTGGCGCGCGTGCGTCCACAGGAAGCCCAGCAACAACGGAGAGTAGCAACAAGTTCTCAAATTGTTTGTCTTCTTCGCCAGACCAACCAATCCTACGCCCGGACACGCCGCCTCAAAACAAACCAACCCTCGACCCAGTAATCCTACGCCAAAACATGCGATGGGTGAAGTAGCGGGGAATAATGCAACCGATTCGCCTTCCCCCGGGGAGTCCCCTCAGTGGAGAAATAACCTGGAATCGGTACAGGAAGTGGAAGTACCCGTACCTGAACAGAATGACGGTATGGGGTTGATAGTGACTCACATGGCGGCGGATCTGGAGGAGGAGGAGATCATGAACACACGTAAGTATTGGCGATTATTCACGGCTCGTGCCAGGAAGCGAACTTTGGTACAATTTGGGCTGCTGGACCGTTATTTACGTAACTTTTTACTGTTTGCCGAATAGTGTTCGAAATTCATTACGAAAGAGTTTGCCATTTCTCGCCGATAACTAATGTCTGTATTTTAACTTCGTGTATGTAATTATGCAATGTTCTCTCAAAAAATATAGCGGGTTGGGCGGATTGGCAGTAAGAAAATGGACCTCTAATTACTCAACTCATACTCCACGCTTGCTCCAATTACATAGTTTTACTCAAATTAGGCAGAAATAATACATGTTTCTACTACGTAGATGTTGTCGGTAGCGCATTTTGTAGGTTCACGCAACAATCAAAAATCACGCTCTTTTTATGTTTGTCTGATGTTGTTTTGTTAGCGCGCACACTTTTCAACGGTTATTTCGATCGAAATACGCGCGCGACCGTGCACAAAATAGATGCGCGGAGCAATTAAAGGGAACCATCTTAACAGTTTTCCCCATTTTCTCTCGTTAGCTGATGACCCTAACTTTGGCCCGCGCAGTCTGTATATTGACGTGACAGGCGAGATGAGGAGGGAAAAAGTTCCGCTTCCCAAGTCTATACTAGGATCCAAACCAGGAGCTTTGCCCAACTCGCAGGTAAGGGGGCTCGCACTCCACAAGTTTAGTAGTCCTTTTATTCGCTCTAATGTGATTCAAATTGAAATTCTAGCCTAGAATCGAGTCTATACCGTTTATCTTCTTCTCTTTTCCTTAACGCCATTCCTTAAATTTTATTAAAGTGTCTAAAACCTGATAGCTTGGGATAAACTCCCATACTAATGTGGGGACACTTCAGAAAATTTTTAAAAAAATTACACAGAAGCTAGATAACTATTATAAAAAATACAAAACTATGTATGTACAATAAACTACTCTATGTCATTAAAAGTACTACGAGTTACATAAGGTACAGTTCTTACAGCCATATCTAAAAGTAGAGCCAAGTCCTTCTAACATAATATGATATTTTCGAAGCACACAACTACTATATCAAGTGTCAGCGTGAAGTCTTATGGGTTGTTAAACATTTACAATATAGTTGGTAAACGGAACCTCGATTCCAGGCTAGTAGTTAATTTTAATCTGAATCACAAGAGAGCGAGGAACTGTGAAAAGGACTATTAGTCAATAATGACTCATCAGGATTTTCAACTTCGAAATGGTTTTAAAAACGAGACAAAGCCGAGGTGTTGGTAAACCTGATGAAAAAATCTCGTGTTTGATACAGCTTCTCAAACGAATCATTTAATGCCGAGAAAAAGAAGGAATAAAACTCTAAAATAAATATTTGCTAATTACGATCGCGTATCCAAATCTCCATCACTCTTATGATATTTTCTTTGTTTAAACTTATTAATCATGAATTTGAGAAATCAGGATTTTCCTGATCGCACATTTCTCAGTGTTTGGAAATCCAGATGAAACACACTCTCGCGTGCTTGATGTAGCATTTATTGACGATCTTTGGCTTTCTCTCCAGTTCATGGAAATCGAGGACCCAGTTCGTCGGCGCGTGCAAACCGTGTCAGTTGCTGGGGGCAACAAATTGACCAATGGCGCGATGGACAACATGCGTGGGTTTGAACTCCTCCCCCCTCAGGTAAGTATTAATTTCGTTATTCCAATAAGATAGCGCTGTTTATTATATAGACACGAGGTTTTTACTGGGAACTACACCACTCGTAGATCTCATACGATGCTACATCCGGGTCCTGAGTGACATATTTTCCATATCCTCACTAGTGAGGATATCGGTTAAAGAAGTGCTTGGAAATCAATTTGGAATATTTTTTGGGGTTTGATATATAATAAAAAGAAAATTGCACGGTGACTTGAAGATATGAGTTTTCTCCTGTCAAAAGCAACATTTTACTCATTCGCTGCGCTCATTCGTAAAATATGCCAAACTCATATCTTCGCGCGGTTCGTCCGCGTCCTGAAAAACCTGGAAAGTCCTTGAAAATCTTGGAAAACTCCAGGAAAAATGTTTCAACTCAAATGTTGTTGAATGATTCCGTTTCGTGAATCTGATTTTGTGCTGCAGATTATGTCATCACACTGTTATCATACTGCAGCAAGAGTGAATAGAAAAGAAAGTATGGAAATTGTCGTAGATTGGTCCAATATAGTAAAGCAATACTACCGCCTGACACCCTGAAACCTAATCCTGTGTTCCCGTGACACGTGAGCACGTGCGTGCGTTGTTTACTATTTACTAGTTTAGCCACTCGGGGAAACATGCATGCAATATGTCCTAGTTTAGCCGTAGCTTAAATCCGCTTGCTTATTTTTTCAGGTGTCGTTCGGCGTACTCAAAGAGGGCTGCACGTATATTAACACTGTGCTGCTCAAGAACATCGGCATCGATAGTTGTCGATACAAAGTGAAGCAACCACCGCCATCGACAGGTCTACGAGTTCTCTATAACCCTGGACCGGTGAGAATCAGATATTGATTAAACTAGGGCTAAAGTTATAGGCTAGCTAGCGAGAGGTCGGATTTGAAGCCTCCAAAATGGCAAATGAGGAGCTGAAAAAACATTGCTCAATTTTCTTAATACAAAATGACCTACAAATTGGCCCAAAATCAACTGACATTTTTTTTTTCAATTATCCCCCTTGTCCTCATGCCTGCTAGCAGGCGTTGGTTGGCTATTTTGAGGTCGTTTTATTCCGAGAATTGATGAGCTAGAATCTCGATGTCACTCGCCCCATACCGAATTTTGACCCGTCCAAGAGGGCGCCTGCATCGGCCCTAGAATGCCATAAAAGGACCTAAAAACAGCACACATATACGCCTCCTAGCAGGCTACCCTCATGTCATCGTGATAGATAAATCTGGATATTGATTAGCGCAGCCAAGAAGATTGCAGGATTCGTGATGCATGCGACTGGGTTTCTTCGGTGTGATATACGGTTCGGCATCTCTTACAGTATCTGCACTCAGATACTCAGATGTGACCTTCTTATGGAAAAACGACGTCATAGTCGCATAGTAATGTCTTATGCCCGGTGCACACTAGCGACATAACGACATAAGGACGTTATGTTGCAACGAAAAAAGTACGGGAAAATAATTGAAACAATCAATATTTTCCATGGATCTTCATTAGACTACTTCACCAAAGCAATCTTATGTTATTTTTTGACGACTTCAACTTCTTGAAACCACTAAATTTTGTTCGCGTGACATTTTTCTTATGTCGTTATGTCGCAAGTGTGCACCAGGCTTTACACGTTACCCGGTCTCATCTTATAAAGGTGGCCGCAGGCATGAGTGCCAAGCTGGATATCGAGATCTTCGCCGTGGCCGTAGGCGTGTCCGGCGAGTCCGGAGTGGGCCAGGTCGGACACCACGTGGAGATTGTGACCGAGACGGATGCTCTCTATCTCCCCGTCACTGCAAATATCCTTTGATAACTTGATAATGATGATTAGAGCGGATTACCTTTAGTATAAATTCGGAAGTGCGTTTAGGACGACCTTAAACTAGCTGAGCGCATAGTTCTCTTGGAAATAAAGTGAATTCTGAAAGTGTCGAGTTTTGAAATTAGCTGCGCATTTTGCGGTAAGGCCGTCTTGTTCGAGTCGTCTCGTCTTTATACTAGACGCCTAAGCCGTCCGGCCAGATAAGGTCGTCTATAAGGGCGTCTGTTGGATGACGGCTAAGTCGTCCGACGGCTGAGGCGTCTGCTACTTTTCTCGACTTTATACTAGACGGCTAAAGCCGGGTGAGGTGGCTTAACGTCGTTTAGACGGCTTAGCCGTCTCTGTATAAAAACAGCCAATTACACCAATTCTGAATAAAACCTATATAAGTAATTGACAATACTCGTGACAGTCATATGAAATCCGCTCTGTGATCATCATGAACATGATGATATAGTAAACAAATGGTGATTGAGATGTTTCTTGGCGTTTGTTCTATTTGTCTGTTGACACGCGCGTTCAGGAAAAACAAAAACTTGCTAGCTCGAGTTCCAGTTAGGGAAACAACCCACAGGGTCCCCGCAGAAACGGAAACAGACTATTGACTCTGGAGCACCTCATGCTTTCGCATATTTTCTCCTTGACATTCCTCACCCATTTTAACATCTTATGAATACGAAAACCGTTACGGCGACATGGACAGCGGTCTCTCAAAAGGATCCAGGCGCGTCCCAAACAGACCACCGTCCCGAGATCCCACACGGCCCCGCAAGGCTGAAGACTATGCGCTCATTAGTGGCGAGGCTTGACGCTAAAATGGTAAGAGTATATAACATTGGTTATATTTTATGCTTCATGCCACGGAGTAGCCTGCGAAAGCCGACACCATGCACTCTTTCGCCGTTGGCGTTGAATATTTCTCCCAATTCTAACCGAAAATCTTTTTTTCTCCATAGATATTCGTCTGGTGTAATGCGATGAACCAGTGGCATTGTGAATAATGATAAAAATATGAGGACAAGATCGAGTAACTATTTGCTTCTCTGAATTTACATTTAGTTAACGTATTGTGCGGTATAGCTATTTTAGCCAATGGATACCGAGAGAGATTTGTGTGTACCATGTATATAAAGGAAAACTCGGTATCGGTCGTGTATAAAGTTAGTTGGAATAAAATTTCCTTGAAAATGATGTGTGCTTGTAGTCGATTCGTTTTCAAACTTAGTACAATTAAATAGGGGCCATTCAATTTTTTATTCGAGCCCCCCTACATAAGAGTTTTTCCAAGGGGGACAGCAAGCTTTGTCATTTTCCGAGGGGGTCTTACCCTATTTCCCTGGGGGTCTAACCCTAGGAACCAAGAAAGCTTATTTTGAGGGCGTGGTTGGTAACAAAGGGTTCAGAACAGAAGGACGCTTTTCCGTGGGTATTTCTGAGGGGGTGCCAGGTCATTTTGACTTCTAACCCCCTCAAGGGGGATGCGGATGATAAATTGAATGAATGGCCCTAGACGAGTCAGCGCTTACAGTGCATCATTATTCATAGGAAATTAGTACAACCTTTTTTCACCTAGATTCCTACAGGGGAAAGGCAAGCCTGGAATAAAACCACTGTCAGCCAATCAGATCCTTGCCTAGTTTCGCCTAGTGCAGTGAATTGGCTTCTGTCGCGACATGTCTCGCAAGGGAAGCCAATCGAATGCACTGAGTAAGGATATGATTGGCTCACATGGACACGGATTGCATTGATGGTGACAGCACAGAAAACCCAACGGTGGCAACGGCAAGTCGCGTGTTACCTGAAACAGCTGTAAAAGACTGACAGAAAGGAAAGCTCTGCTAGCAGGGTAATTTTATTGCAGAAATGCACGCACTTGCCTCGTGTTGTGTAGAGTACGATGGGAGCCTACCTTTTTATAGGGATCATTATTTTGCGAGGTTTTGCAGTCAAAAATTGGAATTACTCAGTAATACTCGAGTCATACACCTCCCTAAAGAGCACCATTGTTTTGGCTCACTTTAAAAAGTGAGGTACTATTGTTCCCAAAAAAATGCCTAGCTCATCCCTTCGCATATTCACTAAAAGAATAGGTCTCAGTACTTGGCCTCACCTAAAACCATACACGGCCTAGTGCTCGCCGAAAGAGACACCCGCAAAGAGGCGTCTGCGCGCTCAAGCCAAACATTCCATACTGATGACGTGTGACGATCCGGGGCGGACAATGAGTTACGTGGCGAGTTTGACTAGATGATATTTTAATTTTTTTTCATAGCACACAAAGCTGTGTATATAGCGAGGAATTAAGATAGGATAAAAAACGAAAATGCGAACACTGCGAACAAGCGTTTTGGTTTTTGATTTTTCCTTGACAAGGGAACTTGACCTTGTAGACGCGCCAAATGTCAAATTGTTGCCGCAGTACGAGCAAATAAAAATTGTAAAGAGAAAAATTGTAAAGAAACTTGACCGTGTAGCGCGTTAGCAATTTTCTTTAATCTTCCTTGACATACCCTGGGGAGCAGAGGCTGAAATTCTTTGGACCTCGAGCCTCTGGTTTCCAGGGTATCCTTGACAAGTATCCTTGTTGAAAAATGTCTAACTTTTA
The DNA here is from genome assembly GCA_033964015.1 of Scolanthus callimorphus. Classification (NCBI taxonomy): domain Eukaryota; kingdom Metazoa; phylum Cnidaria; class Anthozoa; order Actiniaria; family Edwardsiidae; genus Scolanthus; species Scolanthus callimorphus. The sequence continues at coordinate 229,139 of JAWWUD010000039.1, read as the reverse complement.
AACAAGGATACTTGTCAAGGATAAATTGTCGATTTTGTCTCGTCTACACGAGCAAATATAAATTGTCAAGGAAACATTGCTCGGTTGGGTTGACCTGTCGCGAGAGGACAATAATAATAATATAGTTTATTCAAAGCTTTTGCAGCATTTTAACAATAATATGATAAATGACTGAATTATAGGTAGATTACGGTTGGTTGCGCCAATAAATTACATAATAAAACCGAGAAATTGAGTTTTTAAAATTCCTATTCGGTTGTACCGGAATGGAAGGGCAACCTCTGAAGGTAAAACCATTCATTCCAACCGGGATTGGTAAGCACCCCAGATCTCTGGTCAAAATGTACGTCATCAGTATGGAATGTTTGACTTGGGCGCGCAGACGCTTGGCTTTCGAAAGCTAACTCTGGCCAGCAGATCGCAAAAACAAAGACCTGCTAAATATGTGGTTTAATGTTTCGCAAAATTAACTTAGTGATAGCGAAATTAAAAGTTGTTTTGCCTTTTTTTTCAACCGGAAGTATACCTTCATCAATTGATCATTTACTTCCTGTCTCTCAGGAAATATGCAAACAAGCTCGCGCCAGTCCTCGCTCCGTTTCAGATCTAGCACATGTCGAACTTCTCATCGCAAGGAGTTTTGTTCGCTTGGTCAGTGTTCAGTAACCCTCGGGGTTAGCTATCGGGTTTTTATGTGAGCTTTCTTTTTTACTAACCCTAACAGAAATCATGTGTGCGGCTGTTACTTCTGAATATCTTAACGAATTACTGAATGACAAAACTACGGTGAGCAAAATGCCCAAGATCTTTCTCCACGCAGAAAGGCTTCTTGATCAAGGTACGAGTAGTTGTAACGTCCTGAATAACTTCACAATCTTAATATTGTAATAATAACGGCAGTTTATCGTAAATAATCGCCAATTCAACATAAATAATACGCACCAGAGCTTGAAATAACTATTCAAGGTAATTTCTAACGCATTTAGGCTAGTTTTCGGGGGTAAAATCAAGGTAAATTTGAACCGTAACCCGAGCAAGGTACGAAACCATCGAGGACCGTCCCGCGCGTCAAGGTGTCTTCGACTCTGGAACAGTTGTTTTGTTAAACTCACAAACAGAGCGTCTTAGTGTTAACTTCTGAACTACCAGAGGCAACGAGAGGGAAGCTCGTGCTCACAGGTTTGTTTCAATTAACTTTGAACTATTATGTTTAGAAAATATAGCGCGCAAGTCCATCTTGCTTTATAAGCGCTGGATTTGATCGTATGCGCGTTATAGCCCTTTGCGGAGCTCAGATTGCAGCGCTAGCAGCTTTGTCGTGATTCCCAAGCCTCGTGTTTTGGTAAACTTTCTCGCATGATCAAACTTTATTTTGGTTGGAAAGGACTCCCCAGGTTTCCCCTGACTCAAAGGTTACCTCAGGGAAACTGGTATTTTTATTTCCATGGTTAATTCTTATTCTCCTGCTCGCGCGTTTGATTCTTCTAGCTCAGTAGGAAGCATGAATATTTTATTCTTCGCCAACCAACCATGGCTAAAACATATTTAACACCAAACTAACAGCCTATATTCAACCACTGAGGCTTCCAAGTTCAAGACAAGAGCGATAAAGTGTTCTAATTCGAAATTCCCGTGGAAGGTTTTAAGAGATTCGAAAACCAAGCTAAGCTACTACCCTGAAGCTTGGCCAATGCCAGAGCATAATTACATTTTCCGTGTTGAAGAGCTATTCTTTATGAGTCTATTTTGCTGCCTTTTCGTCTTCTATGTAAATAAACGCAATTTGGGGCCATTGTCTCTATGGCTAAGCGATTTTTCGTGGCTCGTAATACGAAGAAGCGGACTGTGAAATCGACATGGGTTGTAGTTTTCAGTGGAGCGAGAAATAAACATGTCGACGTCGATTTCAACATATGGAATTTGATCGTCGAGGTCAATTCTAATCCATTTGCTCGCGGAATCCTTTATTACTGTATCTCAGAGAATGTCCAATTAGTCAAGAGAAATTATTCCTCGAGGGAGATTCATATTTGATTCTTAATACAAAATGGAAGGGCTTGTGGTTCGTGTTTTGGGTTTATCGGTGAAGTTCTCATGCTTTTGTGGTTGGGAGTTTTGGTAATTTGACACTAGCTAAGAAGAGCTTTTGGTGGAAAAATTTCGAAAGGTGCTCTTGAATTCGGTCAATATGTCTAAAGGGGGGCATATTTCTTACGAGAAATGCACACATGTTTTAAATTTCTCAGCGGAAACAACCCCCCAGTATCTAGATTGTCACTTTGTAAGAATGTAATAATGCTTTGGCCACGTCGATTGTACTCGGAACGGATAATCGCAATGGAATTCTCCCCTCAGACAAAAATCTTAAATGTGCGTGCTTTTGTCAGCGAGTTAAGTAACCCCGTGGTTCTGAATACCTCTGATACTCTTGAAGCAGTTCTTAGAATGCTTTGATCAAGGACACGTATTTTGCTGTCGATAACATAGCCTTATAGTTTGAAATGGAAAGCCACTCACGATGACATATTTTTACTTTTTATTGTTTTTGTTTAGTTAAGATTATTATGAAGTTTATTTCGAGTTTTTTGGAATTTTGTTTTCCCTTAAATATCACTTTCTGTGACCACCTGCTGTAGCAGGCAATTTGAAATTCAAGGAAAAAGTCAGTTTTTATTTCGGAAGATGGTTGATTTCAATCTCTTATCTATCCGTGCTTGTGGCTGCATCAATTCTTAATGGGGTACCATTTCAAAGGCAAAACAATCCGTCTTGCAAACCAGAACAAGGATCATAATGATTAACAACAAGTCGATCAATGATTCTGGAACTCGATTAAGCGTTCTGGAACGCACTGATTTGTACCTTTATTGAAATGTGAACTTACATTATGACCACTTGGGCTTTGAAAGCACCCATATGAAATATTAACATGTTTGGCCCTAAGACTTTGTTGTCTTTTTCCCTGTGTAGGTTGGGTTGTACCAGTGACAAATAATTAATGAACTTTAAAAAAGGATTCTTGTTTTTATTGATCTCTGATCTGTTGATGTAAATGAAAGGCTGAGTACAACCAGCTTTCATTATATTTTGATAACAAAGCTGTTATTGTCTTGTAGGTTTTGTGTCGTTCATTCTTAGCAACAATCCCTTGAAGGGAAATATTTTGCAGGCCTTATGTTATTGTTTTCTTTTTTCCAATCTGCAATACCCTGGACACCAAATGAAATCAATATATATATACATATGTTGATTGAATACCCCCAGGATGTTTCACATTTTGTGTGATATACAATTCTTAATATTGATGGTCCTACTTATTTGCACTAGAAATAAGGCTATTCTCACTCAATTTTCATGTTTACTTTGCATATGATAGCAAATCTCATTTCCTTTTGTCCCTCATTTTCTGTTTTCTGCAGTATAACACCATCTGACAAACCTTTTAGCTAGCTAAATGTAGCTACACAGCATTAAGCATATTCAATTATTATTTTGTTGCTTCTTTTCAAACGGTGTACCATTACAATATTCGTGCAATTCTCCTTCATGTTTGGCATTTGACAATTTTTGAACCACTGAAAACACCAAGAAGAAGAATTTGGTAGTAAAGTTGGTAGTAAAAATTGGTGATCGAATCAAGTATAGCCCACAAAGATATAATTTAATTTGATCTTTCCAGAGATAAATTCCTGTGTGGCAATTATTTAAAAATTTAGAACTTCAAGCTTAGCATTTTGTTTAATATTTTTTAATTTTTGGACAAATCAGTCCCAGCTTTCTTTCCCATTAGGGTTTGTTTTTAACTTTTCATTTTTATGAGGTTTAAAAGTGCTGTATAACAAAAAGAAAAATGAGAAGCTATTGAAAGAAAATAAGTTATGTCACAAACAATAAAGGGCTTGGATGCATTAAAATATTATAGTGCTATAAATACAACCCATCATTCCTAAATCTCATTTATTTTACACTCCATTCCAATTTGATTCTTGTTTCAAACACGGCTTAAAAGTATTCGTGCTCATTTTTCAAAATTTCCCTACTTCCAGCACAGCTTCTCGATTTCAAGAATGACCCAATTGTTGTGATCTTTGAGGTTATGTGCTAACTTGTGCAAAAAACCACATTATTCATTGCAAACATTTTAGCTAAAAGGAGACAATCCCTTCATTTCTATTGCCGACTATTAGTTTGCTATCAGAACCTCTAAGGAAGCAGTATCATCAAAACTCAAACAATCCAAAGATTCCATCTAAAAGTTGTATTATTTCCTATGTTTTTTAAATTGCATAATTTAAATGTTGAAACTAATATCTTAGCAGAATTATTGCATTTCTTGTTACTCAGTATTTTGCTTACTGTTGTGAGCAAAGTTCTCCTTAGTCGAAGAACGGAATGCTATCAAATCACTATTTCAAATAAAGTATGCTTCTGAATTTTAATGATGTATTTTATCTGTTACTTCTAGCTAGTTGTAAATACTAATTTCCTGACAAAAAATGTTTGTAAATGTTTCTTATAGAAGGAATAATGTCTAAATTATTGCCTTAATTCTTGCTTTTAGGAGCTGTTAGAATAAATTTTAGTGTGAGCTTGAACACCATATCTATATGGAGCTGTTAGAATAAATTTTAGTGTGAGCTTGAATACCATATTCTATATGGTTTAGTTTAATCTTTTCTTTGAAGAATTTGACAGCTGAAAGAAAATAATAACAGATTATTTGCTCAAGAATATATTTTTTTGTAAGATTAAACACAAAGCCTTCCTTTGAAGCCTTTTCCCCCATCTGCTTGTGATTAAGCTCCCACAAATTGTTAGGATATTTTTCCATGAGTTTTAACATTTTGTTTAATAAAAATGAAAAAATAAATATTTTGCCATGAAAATTGGTACTAATTGTGTATTTTAATCAAGACCAGATGCTAATTTCATCATCCCTGTGTATTTCAACAGTAGTATATTTGCCCTGGGGAATTCTGAGATAGCAACATATTTAGTCTCAAATTTAAAAACAAAGTCGGAGTCTTCTTTCTTAAAGAGTAGATGATAAGTTCACTAAGTTGAATACTACATATTGGTCATGTAGTCTTCATGGCTGGAATCAAACTTCACAATAATTCCAGCTTTAATGGGAAATTTCATACCTTGTCTATCAGAAAAAATATGTTTGCTGTATTTGCTGCAGATCTCCTTAATCGTAGAAAAGCTATTCAGGCTTGTACAGCATTTTTAAGCCCCAGGGATCAGTGAGAAACCTTGTGATTTCAGATGTAAACTGTTTAATGAGGGAATTCCAAGAAAGAAAACCAGGAGAAGAACAATTTTCTGGAAAATTTTGCAGGGAGACATGGAGTGAAAAATACTGAGATTGCTGGCAAAACCTAGGAATGTTGACTTCCCTGTAGCACTGAAGTTTCACAGGTGCACCCTAGTACTTTCAAAACATACCCTGCAGCTGCTGGAGTTCCAGCACTGACTTTGCATTAATTGTTGGCTACCTCTCATCTCTATTCAGAAAAATATGCATTTAAATTTAAAAACCTCAATCAAATCCAGTCAATTTTGGAGCACAGTCTGTACCTTCAGATCATTCACAATTATGGCCTGCAAACAGGCTCTAAAGATTTGTAAAGATTTCTGATTGAATTACTGATAAAGTTATCATGATAAAAACCCATGCTGACATTTTAATTGAATAAGTGATATTGCTGAGTAAAAATCCCCACCATTGTAAAGATATTGAACTAGATAGTTGGAATTTAAAGATGTTTAAACGAGAATACTTTTCCAATATCCAAATCACTTTTAAAATGTTATTGCACCATTTATTGAGTCTGTGTCACATTCCACTTCTTAGAGTTCAAATTTAACATTTTCCAAAAGTTTAAATGTAATTTCTATTAAGAATTTTGATCCTTAATAATAAAGTATAAAGAGGACAAGACAAGACTATAGAAAATGCCCCCTGTTATTTACCAAATGTTGGAAACAGGTGGCCAATTTAAACAATTTTTAGAATGAAAACTTGTAGTTAAGGGTGAAATTACAGATTACAGTGTAATCAAAACATCCAGACATACATACCTTCTTATCATTCAGCACATCGATGCACTGCCCAAATATGGTAATTGAAACACCAATGGCTGTCTTCTGTACATGATATTATATCCTGCAATATCCGTCATCTGAGGGGAAAATGATGTGTTGAGCTCCTAAAAATTAATGTGGGGTTTTTGTGCTATTGATATGCTAAAAATAAAACCATTATTATTATTATACATTGTACTCACTATCTTGATTCTGATTGGCTAAGAGCGCATGCTTTGGGAATCACGTACTTTGAGGGTCTTCAAGAATCTACCTGTGCAGTGCATCATGGGACTAGAGCACTTGAATGTTTTCCCTAATCAACATGGCTCTTGTCAGGGCTTCTGGCAGGTCACGAAAAAGAAAGACAAAATTTTCGGGATTTTTAGGTTCAAACTCACAGAAAAACAACCAATTCCACAGGATTTTTTAGGTTCAAATTTCATGGGAGAAAAAAACGGCAGACTTCTGTGGGTCGAATTCGCATGTGAATTTTACAATCAAATATCAAATTTCAGAGAAATTGTTTGCGTGATAGATTTAAATTTTTTTTTGAAGATTTTAAATTTACTTTTTAAGTTTTAATGAAAAAAAAAATTTACAGCTTGGGTTGAGGCAATAGCTTCTCCCTCTCTGGGTCAGAGGTTTTTTCTCTTTCTCCGCTTACTAGGGCTAACACTCGGAAGCACACATGGGATATTTAACCATTATCCTGCGAGATTGCGCAGAATATCATCTGATACTTAGCCGACGAGGGACAAAGTCCCGAGTTGGCTAAAATCAGACGATATTCTGCAAAATCGAGCAGGATAATGGTTTTATTATTCAGCACATCAATAGCACAAAAAAAAAACGAAAAAAATGACTTTTGTGTATTATTTACGAGCTCAAAACATCATATTTTCCTCAGAGACGGATATCGCAGGATAGCTGTCATGTACAGAAGACAGCTATTGGCGTTCCAATGACCATATTTGGGCAGTGCATCGATGTGCTGAATAATAAATTTCATTAGGCGCAACAAGGCACTTAGAAATGCGGCAATAGCAATGCTTCTTATATCTTGGCTAGTATCTGGTTTTCACAAAATTTAGAATGCTTGGTTGTTTTGAATGTCGTTGTACTTGAGTCAGTGTTGAAAGATGCAAGCTAAATTTGCAGGTTTACCTTGCTTTTAAAGGCAAGTAGATAACTAGAAATCCCGAAACAAGTTTCAAATAATATGTGTGTCATTATCATTCTTTAAGATTTATAGCAAATTCTTACAGATTTCACAGTTTTTCAAGCTATTTCAGAATATTACACATTCAACTATTTACCAAAAAAAGTCTAAAAATAAAAAGAAATCTCTAGTCCAGCTACTAAAAAAATTGAAAATAAAATGCTAGAATCATGAAATGCAAGCCCCTTTTGAATGACATGGCCCATATACATTAAATACAATCTGGTATCCTCAATTTTTTAACATTTGTCATCATTTTTATTTAACAGAAATCAACAGAGTGAGAAATGAGTTGTTTCATGGGACGACAAATGGCGTGGAAGTTTCTGCAGCAGATATTGTTTTGCCTGCAGCTGCAGGACCCCGGGTGAAATTGGTAGAGAAAGTATATGCACCAGTCAAGGAATTCCCTAAGGTACAGAGTTTATTCTTCCCTGCAGAGGCCTCTTTTCCTTTGAGCTTATTTGCTGGTCTGAGGAACAGGAGCAACAGAGACCCAGGGCGTAGCCAGGGGGGGGGGGGGCACTCCATTTTGATCATGTAACATGCATGTAGAACTCATCTCAACCAAAGAGCAGAGGCCTCTTTTTCCTCCTACTCGTCAACCAAGCAAATACAAAGGAGTAGAAGAGGCCTCTACTACTGTAGCAGGATTTGCACTTGCATTTTTGCTAATCACATCATTCATGTAATCGATAGTGAGTAGGGGAGCCAAACACTAATTGCAGGATTTGTGGTAGTATGAAGTGGGTTTCTATTGAAGATATTGAAGATGCCTTATACAGCACTTATCTATTTGATTTTATATTTGTTCCAGTTTAACTTTGTGGGCAGAGTTATAGGACCTCGGGGAATGACATTAAGAGAAATAGAACAACAAACAGGATGCAAACTACTTGTTAGGGGAAAAGGTTCTATGAAAGATAAAAAAGTGGTAAGTTTAAAGTTGTTGGTAGCCTGGATATGTGACAAAGTGGGGGAAGGGGGTTTGTCACAAATCCAAGATGGCGGCCAAGCGGAAGCAAACTCGAGCCAAAACCATTGTTTCAAGCTGTGAATTTTCAAAACCCGATTTGATTTTGCTTGTTCTTCTCAACAGAAACCCAGTCAACTGCACTAAGTAAAACAAATCAAGGACTTGATTGCTTTAGATTGATTGACTGGTGGAACAAAAAACAAACAAATCCCAAACCAAATGCAACATTTATATAAATGCACAGCAAACAACGGAGAGCAGACCTAAAAACAATTCCATTAGTAGCACACATTTGTGCAGTGCTTGACCTTGGCGGTTGTCCACTTGTCCTGGGCAACTAAGAAAAAACAAAAATGCAGAAACAGAAACCGAAATGCATCAGGACAAGTGAAAACTCAGGGGCACTTGTCACAGGACAAGCCACAATTTTGTGCGAAACATTAACATAAAAAAACATTTTGCTGGTGTGTAGTTTGTTGTTTAAAAGTGTTCACAATTTTTTTTGTGTGTGTCAAACTCTCAAAGCTAGCTATCATCGTTTCATGAAAAATGTCAAGGCTAATAATTAGTAAATGGACATTGATAAGCAAGTTACATTTATATGGTTCGTACATTAGGCTTGATCTATATTTTACAACAATAAAATAACTGGACAACTACTTTTCTGTGCTACTTGTCCTGGGACTAGTGGAGAAAAATGTTAAGGTCGAGCACTGTTTGTGTCTTGTCAAATTTGGTTTTTGCACCAAATTTGATTAGTAAGTTTTGTTCAGCATGGCCTGCTTTCTGCATCTCCACTGTAAATGATGATTGAATTTTGCTAGGAAGTATTAACAGAATTCTACCCTTCCCTGTTCTCAACTCCCTATAGGAAGAAGAAAAAAGGGGACAGCCTAACTATGAACATCTAGATGAAGATCTTCATGTATTAATTTCTGCTGACGACACAGAAGAGCGCTGTCATGCAAGGTTACAGAAAGCTGTCGAAAGAGTTCAGTCATTGTTGAGACCTGTGGTATGTTATAGACACTAATTATTATTATCTATCACAATAGACCTTGTCTAGGTTTTTCTTATTTTCAAACGAGGCCTCAGAGAGAAAAGCAATACCCATAGCTGGGAGATTTCAGTGAAGTCCTGCCAGTTTTTTAGAGCACTTGAATATTGTGGAAAAAAAAATTATGAGGTAGAGGACAGGAAAAATTGGCAATTTCTTAAGCTCTAGTATCTTCGAAATTACGGGTAAGACTTTTGTAGTACAAAGTAATTCAACCAAGAAAGAGTTTTTTTTTTTACTTTTGTAATATCCAGAAAGGATTGCCCTAGGAGGATGTGTAAGCAGAAACATTTTTGACTAATGAACAAATTAACTTTGTCTAATTTTTTGGAAATGTGCAGATTGAAGATAATATGAGAAAGTATAACACGTATTAAAGTAAAGCCAAATAACCTAAAGCTGTTGTTACTTTTCTAAAAATGTTGAAATGTTATTTGGTAGGAGGAAGGTGAAGATGAGATTAAAAAGAAACAACTTAAGGACCTAGCTCTTCTCAATGGCACATTACGACAGCCTGGAATGGAAGGTATGTTAAGGCAATGTGACGGTTGTTTTAATAAAATTCTTTAGAAAATAACACCTTTGTTGTATTGTGAATGTGCGCATTCTGATTGGTTAAAAAGCGTGTTTGTAAGAGACCTGACAAACACGATTGTCACGCAATGCTGTCGCGCGTGTGTATGTTATTTTCTAAAAGCAATAAAAATACTTTCTGTGTGCTCTCTGGTTTCTTACAAACACTCGGGGAATGTTGGTCGAACTGATAAAACTTGAAAGCAAGTTTTTATCAGTTCTCCCAACATCCCCCTCGTGTTTGTAAGAAAGCAGAGAGCACACGGAAAGTACTTTTATTGATTAAATAAAACTAGGCCAGTAGTCCACATAAACTACAAAGAGTCCTATATTGTACTTCAACTTAGTTATAGGAAAAGAAAAGGAACTGAAATTTGCATTATATAAGCATTCTTACGTAGCTATCAAATGTCCAAGTTTGAAAACTGTTCAGCCTGGTAGGAAATCAAAAAGGCAGCAGGATTAGTTCCGGAACAAAATCGTATTATTCAAGGGGAGACGATTAACCCGATCTCGTTCCGGAACTAATTCTGCTGCCAATGAGAAGGTGCTAAATTCACCATCCAATGATAGGAGGCCCCGAAGCTCCGCCTTTGGGACTGACGTTTTTGATTGATAGAGCTGAGAATCCTAGTTTGTGTCCCCAGGGTGAAGTTTCAGCAAGAAACAAAGCAAGACTAGAATCACTGAGGCAAAACGAACTACTAAAATAACCAAAATACAACTGAATTTGGCTCGAAAACACAGAAACTTCACCCTGGGAAAAAAAAATCAGCCTTACCACTCACACGTTTATGAGAATGTTGAGGCTTATACTTGCCAAAATCTTCCCACTCATAGATTAAGGGACAGATCTCGTTGCCATAGAATTCATTGCTATACACGGGCTTCCTGTGGCATGAAAACGCGCGCGCGCGTGTTACAAAAAGGCGGGAACAGTGTTGTCGTTTTTTAAAGGGGCTCGTCTTCCCCACTATCTTCGATGCCAAAAAAGCTTTACGTTTTGTGAGTTTAGTGCATTTTTTCCGTACAAAGCGAGAAAAACTCGCAATAGTCAGAGTTTCCAGTTCACGTCATGTGTTTGTGATAAAATTTGTTCTCTGTGTAACTTTAGCGGCAGGAACACCTATCATACCAGGAGGTTTATTAGGAATGCCGATACATCCGGGGATTGCAGGCTATCAACTTGCTGCGCGCCCTCCAGGTGAGTGGATTGACTGTCCACACTAGCGTTGAAATATGTACAGACTAAACGTGTTCTAAAATTTATCTCGTCCATTTTCACCTCGTTTGAAACATGACAACGCCAATGTGTTGTTTGCCTCTAAAGATATCTGCTGTGGTGACTTTTGTAGCATTAGTAGCACAAGATGAAAACATGTTATGTCCATTAGTACTGCGTCCAAAAATCGGTCCGGCACCGCAGGTCCCGTGTGAACGCGCGACGGTATTGTACCAGGATTGTACAGGATCTCGTGTAAACAAGATCTTAGTGAATCAGTTATTAGAGCAGATTTCAGATGACCATCGTGAAAGTAAACGCAATTGTGCAATCACTAGCCAATCAGAAACAAGAGTAATTACAACTGACTGCTGAATGGTTTCCAGCCCAGCCAATCAGGAGCCGAACCAATTGGCTAGTAATTCCTTGCTTGTAATTAGTTCGCAATTTGATTGGTTGATAGAAATAAACAGCCAATGAGAAAGCAAACCAATTGCAAACACGACGGTCATCTGAAATCCGCTCTATGGTTTCTTGTTTTCTTTTTGCTGGACAACTCAAATTGGTAACAGCACTTTAGTATTATATAGTTCGTAATTCAACCATTTGGCTGCTAATGTTTTATGAAATAGACTATCTGTCATCTATCTACCAGCGGCGTAGCCAGGAATTTCTGAAGGTAGGGGGGGGGGGGGGGGGGGCGGATAGTGAAAACATGGGACGAAAATGCTCAAATTTTCTCCAGCAAATACAGTAAATGTATGGGAAAATTTCCGAGAAAGGGGGGGGAGGCGCCCCCCCCCCCCCCCCCCTGGCTACGCCCCTGTCTACTCTAAACATAAGGCATAAGACACAGCAGAAATCAGGCATGTCTAAAATGTTGCTTGTACTTTTGCTTGCAAAAATAGTCAAAATGGACTTTAATGACGTTCTTCTTGTAACAATTGATTTCATTGTTTGATAATAAAGTTATCATCTCTCTAGGCCATCACTTGCCTTCTCGTATTTGGGGACAGGCATGTGAGTCTTTTATGTATTACACACTTTTTGATTTAACTGTATACCGTATTACTGTACATTTGTGACTACATTCGTGTACCCAAAGCTCCCTGGTTTGTCACCTCGCAGGGCAGGCCTCGCAGTGGTGACAGCCATTGACACAAGCGCGAGATTATATACAGAGCCGTGGAGAGAAAGGACTTTTTGCGCATGTGCCTAAGTTCAAATCCAGGCTTGCCTGCGAGGTGAGACACTTGGAGCTCTGGCTATGAGAATGGTGTAAGCGTGTTTCTGTTGTAATTTTTTAGTTTTGCCTATTTTAATTGTGGTCATTCTTCCATTTGCAAGTACCACCAAGGCTTCCTTACTCAATAAGTTACTAACTTTTCGTATTTTGCTATCAGTACCAGGTGCGTATCCCGCGCCATTGACTGGTCTAGAGTTCCCGTATGCCGCAACCCGCCCAGGAACAATACTAGATTACCATGCGGCACTAGAGCCTTCAATATTAGGTAGGTACCACCTTTTTTGTAGCTTGTAAAACAGTTCAAGAGAGATTTTACCAGGAATCCGAGCAATTCTCATTAAAACTGGCAACAAAACTTGTTCCATTTAATTTCTTCCAAAAATGTCCAGAAAAAGTGTTTCGCCATTATTAGGTAGTCACTCGTGCACAGTTTTGCATTAACTGCTAAGTCGTTGTTTTGCGCTGCTCATTTTCAAAACGTGCTTATTGCGTTTGGGATTTGAGCTTTTTCTGTTCTGCCAATAAAACCTAAGCCAATCAGATCCTTGCCTTGTTTCGCCTAGTGCAGTCGACTGGCTTTCTGTCGCGACGATAACCCAGTCGACTGCTCTAGGCGAATCAGGGCAAAAGCAAAATTAAACCACGCTTCGAAAAGCGCGAAACTGCGCAAAACAACGATTTTGGCTATAATGAATTTTTCCGACTTATAATGCTTTTAAAATCAAATATTGTGTTATGTTGTGACTAATTCTGCAGGAGCCGTAAAACCACGCCGACCAATCCGTGAACACCCTTACCAGAGATAAGGTGGGAAGACCAGACGGAAATATGACTTTGTATATAATTATATTTGATTGTGATATACTAGAATTGAATCAGACGGTATTGACGGTATACTAGAATTGAATCAGTCCCCTGCCAATCAAGACAACATTTTGAAGACCTTTCTGTTAATTCTGGATGCCAAAAGAACAGCTCCTTTTGAAGCTGAAATTATTTTGGCATTAAATTTTCTGGATGGCGTTTCTGAACGTACAAATTTCGCTACGAACGTCCCGACTTCGTTGTCAACTTCCAAACGAACTTCAAGAAAAACTTTAAAATATTTTACCGAAGTTCACGGCTTCAACAAGTTGGGAAGTTGGTTCTTTAAGTTTGGAAATTCGCTGGGAACTTGTCAACGACAGTAATCTTTTGGGTGCTAAGTTCGGAACTTCTTGAAAAACTTTGAGAAATCTCTGGCTAAAGTTTTGTGAAATGAACTGTAACCAGAAAAAGTAGTTTGATCTTTATCCTACTAGTGAAGACTGTCTCTTTTAGTGTCCAAAATGTTTAATGCTCTATCTGAAAACAGTATTGTAAATTCTGGAGATCTTTTCTTGTTACGCATAAGGGTATCTTTTGTCTAAAAAAGTTTTCTGTTTCAACAGACAGAGGAATCAAGTTTATTACGGATGGTAGTCTTAGAAAATAAGTAGACAACAACCATGTTGTATTCATACATGCTAGTCCTTCTAGAGAAAGTGCCATTGATTGGCCGAAGTAAAATTTTATATGAAAGTAAAAAAAGGCATTTCATACATTTTTATATATAAAATCAAAATTATAATATATTGTATTTTCGATCTAAAGCTGAAGATTACATCTTCAAACTCGATGTTTTATATTTTAGGCATATATTGTCCATGTTATTTTTAACACTTTTATATTCACATACATTTTGAAAATCAAAGTACTCTAAGTTTGAAATCCAAATAGATTTAAAATCGATATAAAGAAATTACAGAAAATGAAATATTAATGAGATAAACTAAAATTAATAGTTAGATATGCGATATAATTGACGTTTTATGTGTGTGCATGCAGTGTAATAGTGACATTTTATTTGTGGTGAATTGATTTGTATTACATGTGAATGGTGATTAAATGTTTGTTTTGAATTGACAAAAGAAGACAGCAAGGAATATGTACACTTTCAATCTAATGTCATGACTACCATTCTAAAACTTGTCATCAGAGATTAATTTACAAATGCCGAGCTAATTCGATGCACTAAATCTAATGCATGTTTCTGTGAAGATCTAAAGCTAACAATTCGCCGTACAAGCACTTTCATAAATTTGATATAGGTTGACATCTGAATTAGCTTTAAAGTGATGTCTATAACTGATAACATTTGTTAAGATCCTGGTCGTTCAACTAATTCTTGAAGCAGATTTTATCTAGCCTGCATTTTAGCCGTCTTGGCTTAGCTTGACAGCTTGTCATATAGTCTTATCTGTCGTGTCAGTCAACCGTGAAACAAAATAATAATTCCAATTTTCATTGTTTCACGGTCGACTGATGAGACAGAAACGACAGATAAGACTATATGGAATACAGGCTTAAACGAGTGAAGCTTGGAGATTCTGGCACCGAGGGCAAGTGAGGCACAAATTGACGGCTGAAACTTGGGCTTGATTGTACCGTCTGGTAATATTTGTTTCTCGCGCTATATACCATAACTTTTCACATTTCTTTTTGTTTTGTGTAATACACCATACCTGGCACTAAATCATCGATGATAATCCTAAATTTATATATTCGTTGACTAACGCATTTTCTCTATAGTAAAACAGAGAAAGCTTTACACCGAACAATGCACAGTCCTTGTTATATCCATAGAAACAGTAGTAGGATTATCTCGTGTTTGTCCGTCTTCACATAGTTGGTAGAAGGAGACTGGTTATGAAACTCGGCAACCTCAAAAAGATCACAACAATAGGGGCTCTCTCAGGTTAAAAGTACCGTCACCCGAGCGTGAGCGTGCACAAGCATCAAAACCAGAGAGCGACTGCACGGAAGCTCAGTAATTTTATGAGCGGTTTTGAAGATTCCGAAGCGATGTTTGAAGACAAATTTGCTAAAGAAAGCATTGGTGTACCTTCTCGCTACTGAAATGAATGTAGTTGTGATTTAAATAGAGAAACTGTGCGAATATAATGAAGCAAAACCAACAGAAATCAGGACGTTTCCCGGCAGTGCGCTATCGCTAACAATCTTCCCACGTGGTTTAAAAGGGTATCCCAAAGTATGGGATGCTAGCAGTCTAAACCGCAGACAAGTGTAATGTTTTAAACGTCTCCCTCTACCAACTATTTTTTCATAAAGAACTCCTTCAACACTTTTCACGCCTCTAATTATTACTTTACTCATTTTAATGTCATTATTAAGTTAAAAAGCAGTAAACCATGCCTTTTTATTAGACAAATTAATGGACTAATTGGTTTAATTTGTTCCTTCATCTAGCGACTGGTAACCATGGTAACATTAACATCAGAAGAGCTTACTAACATGGCGTTGCTGACACAACTCTGACTTAGCAATAGTACACAGCTAATAAGTACCTCACTATATGTTGACTAGCTAATTAGTAAAATTGTCTTGGTTAAAGGGGGGTCTCAGTCTGAATTACAAAAGACCGTGCGAATTTGTAGTCATAGTTTTTTGCGGTAAATTTGGGACACGGTAGACACACTTTTGGCGGGAAATTTGTGATGCGCGTGCACATTGCTTCGGCAGCTTCTTTCAGTTTCACAGAATTTTAGGCATGTGCGAGTTCAACTGTTTATCGATTAACATTTGTAGAAACATCAAAAGCACCTCATAAGTTCAAGAATGTTTAACGAATGGTTTCTGCTCCAGAGCAGCCTGTCTTTTGTCTAGTCCAAACATTTGAACATTTTACTGTTCTAAATTCAGTGAGATCCCCCCTTTTATCTATAACAAGAGTCCATTACTGAGAGTAAGATCTTGTATTGTGTTGCCTCCATCAGCGTCAGAAGTGTCTATGTTTTGTAACTTGCGGTGTACTAGCCGATCAGAGCAGCCGAAAAACAATGGATCGATTTTAAAACAAAAGAACACGGCGCAAAGGCTCCCGGTTGATAATGGGCCCTTAACTGCATGGTTTGCACATAGTTAATTGAGGGGAATGGTTTTGGAGCCCGGCAAACTTCAAAGGATCAACACAATAGCGTGGGCTGGATGTTGAAAGGGGCTATCACATGATATTGACCCTGCACAACCTTTTCTTTCACCCTTAATTTAATATGCATGTCTGGTTGTACACTGAATGTTACTGGCTGGATTTTGGTACCATTTGCTAATTTGCTTTTCGGTCTGGATCGGTTACCTTATTTGGTCAACAAGCCGTTTGGAGTGACAATGTTACAAAACATTCCGATCGGTTCGTTCCAATCTAACCTGTGTACATCCGCTTGTAGGTTAGTAGCTTATGTACACAGGCTATTCCAATCAAGCCAAACAACCTCGCAAGCATTTCCGCTCGTCCCAACCGGAACGACGTAAAACTTGATTGTACCATTGGCGTTCCATCCGGAATTCCTGGGTTTTCCTGAAATCAAGTCCGTTAGGGGTTTCAATAAGTTTTGAAGAAGCAGGCTAAGTTTTGGAAGTAGGCGGCTGTGTTTAGGGGTTCCATACGAAGGCCTGAGCCGTCTAGGGGATACCGGGGCATGTTCCCCGGAAAATGTTTAAATTTAAGTAGCAGAAAAGGCGTTTTCCTGCATTTTGAAGGCAAGATAATTGACATATTCATGTATTCTGTTGCTTTAATAGCGGAGCTCCTTAGAGCGGAGCACCATAGGTATCGCAGGAAGAATACAATAGCTCAAAGTAGAACTCAGGTATAACGATCGACTTCATTTTTCATGGTTCAGCGGTATTCCCATTTGGGTATCGCTGGCGCGTCCGTGTCTGCGCGCCCCCACACAGGTAAACCAAGACCCCAACACAGAAAAATATGTAACCGGGAGCTCCGCTTTTAGCCAGTGACTAAATCTATATATTATTGAAGTAATAAGGAGGTTGCCGGCGGTCAGCAGTGAAGTAGACGGCGGTTCGCCGCCGGTAGCTGCCTTTTATTGAAACCCCTGAGTCTATGTTCAATTTAAAATGAGTAAAAAAATACTGTTTTCTCACGCTGTTGGAAGGGACCTAATACGGGAGATTCTTACTCTTAATAATGGACTCTTGGTGTTAGACATTGTTGTTAAAAGTACCGTGACCTATAGTAATGTAAGGCGTGTCTGTGATGAGTGTCTCTTAGTTGTACAAAGTAAAGAAAGCGAAACTGTATGACTAGCCTTCGGCATGAGCGTAAGTTAGGTTTTGTATCAAATGATTTCTAATATATTTCTTTAATATCAAATCAAAAGGATGATTATATACGAAATGGAGTGCAATTGTAATATATTTCTTATTTCAGAGGGTGGTTTATTACCATATTATGTGTGTGTTCGATGTTAGGATAACATTTCAACATAAGCCTGCTTTGCGGAGGCAACGATAGAGTCCGCTGCACTTCACAATACCTAAATGAGCTAAGCGGACGCTATCGCAGTTTCCAAGGAATGGGCAACTACACTAAACACCGCATTCACAAACGCTTGCTTCCATGGATGTCTTAAGTTTGTTTGACCCCAACGTATCGTTTATTGCTCATAACATTTCTTGCTGTTTCAGCATCTAGGGCCTTCGAAATTCATTCCATAAAACCAGCCTTAAAACAATAGAAAGGTTTCGATTATAATGTATAATGAAGCGGCTTCCTTTAAAGAAGCATTACGTCGACCGGAATGCTGAATCATGGAAGCAGCTTTGTGTGAGGTGTTTTAGTAATAGAGTTCTGGAAGTACTTCGATAGGGCTTGTTGGACAAAAGCAGCAATATCTGCAAAGGTTCTTAACTGGGTAGAAACATTTAGCGTTCAATACTGTAAATAACAAAGACAGAATGACGGAGCAAGTGTCCGGAATAGAGACACCGACGCCTGAGCGCTTTCTAGGCGAGGCCTTCAACTGATTTGCTCAAGTCCTTTAGGGCTGGTTCACACTTGATATCAAACTCGCGCAATGACATCAAACTCGTGTATTTCCTCAACTTGGTCCACACTAGAATTTGCAAGCGCAAGAAAGTCGAAACGTTGCGTTCACTTGCGGTGCGCTTACGTTCACCATGTGAACCAGCCTTTAGTTTAGAGCTCCTGCTGTGCCGATGAAGCCTCGGTTAAAGTCATTGAGTGAAAAACACATTCAGAATTATCCATCCAGTCTTCAGAACGTAAGCGACGATTTGCCAGTTCACTTAGAGCCGATCTCATATGACTGTAGTGTAACCAATCGCACTAAGTGAGTACACGTCAATTCCTTATAAAACCTATAGAGAAATCGCAAAGGGATCAAATTACTCACACCGGTCATCTGAAATCTTCTCTATTCCTGTAACTAGGTTTTCTCGTTACATTCAAGCATACTTCATTACACATATCTCTAGCTGTACTGTCGTACCTTTCCAGTCATATCAACTTTTAGTAGCATATCAGACTTTGTCTTGCTAATGGTGTTTTCATCTTGCTGTCACTCAGTTCTTGAGGTGATTCATTTGGGAAAGTACAATTTCTTTCACAAGATAGAACAAAGTCGAATGTATAATATGAGCTACGTATATGATCATCGCAGTTTTGTCGAAAGTAGAACTTTTTACGTCGATTTCTTTTGGGGAAGATTTAGTGGCAGCAGGTATGAAATAATCCCTGAACAATTTCGTTAGGGAAGCCATGTCAGCTTGGCCAATCATATGCTGCTATTTATTTTGATTGACTGGTGTAAAACATTGTGCCGTGTTTCCATGGATACCATTGTGATTTGTAAGGTGTTCTTCATATAGTGTAACCGTAAACCATATTGATTTTAGAATGATTGTCATGTTATTTTGTCTTTATATAATATATTGCGAAAGGTGATTAGCAAAATGATTTTTGTGAAGAAAGTACGAATAAAGAGCTTAATTTTTAACATCGTTTGTGTCATTCTTAAGGTCACTGAGAACCTTCGCGGCACGTCCTCGGAAAAACTCACACACGTCCTTAGTTTAAAAAACATGCAATTGCCACCCAATTCAGATCACGTGATGATTCCTTTGGGTGGTTACAATTGTCAAATGTTTCTCACTCGACTTAGTGCACGAGTGTATGTGCTGGACTAACAAAAGTATCCACCCAAAGGAATCATCACATGATCGGAATTGGATCGCAACAAGAAGTAAACACCGTTAGCCGATTTAGTCTATGGGTAAGTAATTGCAAAGAGACTGCATTACCAGCAATTGTGTCACTTTAAAAAGCTCTTCTAGCAAAATACACCAACAGAAATACCGTTAACTGAAATACTACCTAGCTTTTTACACTTATATACACTGGTTCTTGTGATCGTTTTTGAACCTCATCCAGCTTCCTTTCTCGAAATGGTAAACTTTATAGTATTTTATTCACATTCTAACACTAAAAACGCTTGAAGATACTGCACTTGTTTTCCGCCTGGCCTAAATCCCAGGCGATTCCCCATGGTTTGTTACTATAGCCTTGAAGGTGAAACCAACCTCACAAGTGTGTAAATAAATACAGAAAAAAAATATGTTGAATGCTACTATAGTATTAGTTATGAAGTGAAATGGGGACAACCGTTTTTGCAGTGACCATGGAAAACAACTCTTCAATAAATGTTCATTAACATGAAATAAGTTTGCCTCTTATAGGCTAAGATGTGGTTAACTTCATTATGCCGTCGTCTAAGTTAGCCCCTGGCTAAACTGGAACACTGAAGCGGCCATCATTGTATAGGCCGGACACATGTTTCATTCATACTTTCCAATTTAGCCACGCGAGAAACATTGTTGCACAGCGTTTCTTCGCCAGAGACAAGAAACATTTTGCGTTCCGACACATCAATTGTCGCGCTACATGTAGCATTAGTTTATGCCATTGAAAGCCCGATTGTCTTTGAATGTCCCCGTTGTTCCTAGGGTTAAGCCATCAGAGTTCAGTCTCCGTTGTCTGATGGTGGATTTCGAAGTTGTGCAATCAAATTGTTCCAGTTCATAAACAGACGTGGAACTCAAAACAGACCTTCCAAAACACTTGTTCATTAAGTCAAACAGGCGCTGTACGATCTCTTGGAAAGCTTTCTTGAAACTTTCGCAGAACCTCGCGTAGATATAAGCATTGATGAATAATGGAATAAAAAAAAGAAGCCCCGAAATGCCCGTGTAATAGCTCGCATATTTCCATCTACAAATGTTTAGAGGTCCTTTATAAAAACAATCGTAAAAGTTCACATAATTTGGGGTGTAACAAATCAACGAGGAGAGTATGATGATCATAAACATAGTTGTTATTCTCCGGTTATTTGCGGCGGCCCGAGAGCGTGCTCTTTCGTATGTTATTCCTGGAATTTGTCTTCTCCAGAGCTTGAAAATAATACTCGGGTAAAGCACCATCATTAGGAATACTGGTATTACCTGGAAAATGATAAAATGAGCGAGTGTGAATTCCAGGAACTCTTCCAATGATCTGAAAATTTTGTTAATGTGCGTGAAGCAGCTTCGTTGTTTGTTGTAATCCACGATATCGAAAATGAAAAATTTCGGAGAGTAGTACAGAGTTGGTAGAAGCCATGATAGAGCAACAATAAACCAGACCGTCCTCCTCCTGAAGTACTGTTTAAGGGGGAAGAAAACTCCGAGATATCGGTCTATTGTTATGAACGCAAGTGAGAATAGAGATACATCTATTGATAACGTGTTGACGTAATCCGACGCAATACAAAGAAATATTCCAAATTTCCCATCAATCACAACTTGGTTGCCTAAAAAGGACCACCGTAACTGGTCGGTGATGTTGAAGAGCGCGGAAGTGAGATCGGAAACGGCCATGTTCACAATGAGGAGATTTCTCGTTGAGCGCATCTTTCCGCTGACGTTTCGGTAGATTGCGAGTATTATTAGTAAATTTCCGGTCAGAGCTAATACTAGTGTAACACAGTACCCCGTTACTATGAAGAACAGAAAACCAATCGGGAATTTATGGTACGAGAACATGGCATGCGCAGTTGGACTGGCTGGGGTGTTATTCAAACTCGTGTTCGCAGAATTATTCATCTTGGATGTAATTGATCCAACTTGCGGTCCTTCGTAATTCCTTGCTTTCCTAACTGAAAGCTGGCGCCTTATCAAATTAATGTCTTCTTATTCTTTCAGTCTTGGGATATTCTTCGTCCCTTTAAGCTGCAATAACTGCGAAGCCTTTGTTAAACGAACTGGTCATACGGTGCGGTTTTTCGTCCCAGTTCAGCCAATCTTTTTTTATATTTTTATCAGTAGCTATTGGGACTTCTTCGTCCTTTGGCTACAAAGCTCTACAATATTATTGGAAGAGTTTCTTATCATTTAACTACCAACAGAAGATATCCAAAGTCTCTTCAATACTCCTCGACGACCAACTTGCTGTCTTTGAATATATCAGTCTTAAATATATCAGTCGCTACTGCTTCGATCCTGGCGGTAGATCAAGTTTCTTCTGATTTACCTCACTTGCTTTCCAATTCACACCTTCAACCAATCACCGCCTTTTTGTGCCAAAAATCGACATACTTGCTGTCTTTTTTATGTCTTCAATATATCAGTAGCTCCTGCTTCGATCCTTCTGGCAGTAAATCAAGTTCCGTCTGATTTACCTCCCTTACTATCCAATTCACACGTATAACCAATCACCAACTTGCATAATATTTTGTGATCACAGCGGTTCCTCTTCCAATTTCAATAACCTTAAACTCTATAAAACGTTCAACTAGCGATTTACGATTTTTGACATCTTTTCACTTGAATGGGAAATGTCCGATGCTTTGTTATCTTTTGCGTCGATCTGAAAGAAAAGTTGGACAGAAATCAGTACGATATGTATGAAAATATGAGTCTTAAAGCATTTTGTGGGGAAATTAATACGATGGATCATTCACTAATGGCAAAGAAGTGTAAGCAACTGTCAGATGTATGAAATTTAATTTTGTCGATGTCTTGAGCGGTTTAATTGGAAATATTTTATGAATAAAGCTTCCATAAAATTGGACGTTCTCCTATCACTTAAACTGCTTTGTATTTGCGTTTCGAAGGGGTCGGGAAACATGGCCAAGTAACAAGCGATGCCCACAGTACAGGCAAAAGTGCTAAACTTACTTCGTAAAAAACATTTGTAAGGCGATACTCAAGACCCTGGAAACATTGATAATGACGTCACCTGATGACGTTGGAGATGAAGTTGACGATGACGTCACTCAATGGCGTCATTACTCTGGCTCAGTGTATGTTAAAGGTCGTGATGAGACATAATTTGCATAACCATGAAACAACTAATTCCCGCGGGAGTTATAACAAGGTATTAAAAAAAAACTATCTAATTACATTGAAGGACACCAGAATAAAAAAAAAAGTAAACAATGTCCCCAGAATTCTGGGGCAGGTAGTCAGATGCGAGGTGCACACTCTACTGCTACTTTACAAAAAGGTTTCCACGATTTCGCCCAGGCACTCGGTGCCTTTGATTTTGTAAGACATGGGACTGAAACCTCGCCGAGCAGAGGAATAAAAACCCGTATAGCCGCCCCCAGATTAAACATTTTTAAGGTTAATATTGGTTTGCGCTATCCTATAACTGTATAAAACGAAGCGACCTAACATGCGGTGACATGAGAAGAGCGGGCACTTACCATGTGAAAAAGGGTTGTAAATGCAAAAGTGTTGAGAGGAAAGGCGTCTTTAAAGTGCAACGAAATTCAAACGAAGCTGGAACAGGATAGTTGACAGTCGTTTCGCATGTGAGTGCACCTGGAATACTGTAAACGACTTCTTACAGCTAAAACCGTTCCATCCCGACCCATGTTTTCAAAACATCATCAGATAACAAAATTATGTTTTGATTTTTGACTTTGCTGTTCCGCAAATCAAACCATCAGAGCCAATGAAACTCTTGCCCTGTTTCGCCTAGTTCCCTCTTACATAAAACCAGACAACGTGTCGCGACGGAAAGCCAGGCGACTGCACTAGGCGAAACAAGGCAAGAATCTGATTGGCTCATAAAATTTAACTGGCGGAACAGCGAAGCCAAAAACAAATCGATGTTTTGAAAACGCGGGTCGCGATGCAACGATTTAGCTGTAACATGGTACAAAGCAGGGGTTCCATAAATTTAACAGTTGTTATACACCATTTGTATTTTTTTTTATTCTTGTCACTTGACAGCAAGGTTTTTGCCAACGGAGGTTTTAGCCGTCGATATTTGCCCATTAACCGAATCCACATGTTTCCGACATTTTAGGGAACTAAGAGGATATAGACTGTTTTAAGTTAGAGCCTGGCACTTTACCTATCAAAATAGCATTGCCGTCCATACCTAAAGTAAAGCTATAACTTAGCGAAGCAAATTCCATCTCTTTTTAGAACGCATCAAAATTAGGTAAAGTGGCGAACATTTTGACAAAAGCTGCATTTCAAAATGAAAAAATCGAATTTGCAATTTCCCAATTGATCGGAATGGTCTTTTTATAAGGCTGGGTCCAAAACCAGTTAACAAATGTCCTCTGATTTTCCGTGGTATGTCCTCTTATATACCACAGAATGACGTAATAAAGTGGTCAAAATGTTGTGGACTCACGAGGCGCAGCCGAGTGGGTCCGCAGTACATTTTGACCACTTTATTACGTCATTCCGTGGTATATAAGAGGACATACCAAGGAAAAACAGAGGACATTTGTTTTATACCACAACAAAAAGGCAAAAATAAATACAAAAACAGCGCGCGCGCTCGGCCAAACGGTGTTTTCGTTGGTTCTTTTTAGCGCGCGCGCTGATGATGGCGCGTTCCGTGGTATATACTTTTATGTACCAACGGCTGAGAGCCAATCAGAATTCGAGAAACGCGCGCGTTGTGGTATAATAACAAATTGAATCAATTTTCATGAACAAGCTTTCACGCGGAGTTCAGTTTTTTTTTTGTTATTTCCGGTCAATAATTAACAATTAGTCGGCGAATAGTCACCGAGACTTAGTTGAGACCTTTGTTTTCTATAACGAGAAACATGTTCGTTTTGCAAAGGGTTATTGCAGAAAAACCTTTATTTTTGCTGATCAAAGTATCACCTCTCCCAACGTTTACACCTCTATCTCGAAATCATATCTTTCAATTTTGCTCAAAATTTCGATAATTGGTTTTTGATCACTAGAAGAGTGTGCATGCAAGTTAGAAACCTTATATCTATAGAGAGAACCTAGAAACCATCTAAAGATAATATCCTTCAAATTTCATCAAAATATGGAATGTCGTATTTTGCTATGGACTTTTGCTACTTTGCTAAGGACTACTAAGTACAAAATCTTTAGCTTAAAATATACTCATAACATTAGAACTCGTGGAAACCGTTATATTCCCGCTCTTTCGTGGCAATCTCTTCAAAATGCATACCCAATTCTGGAGATATTGGCCAAACGTACGACTCGCACGTGATTAAAAAACAAAACGTTTATAAAAAAAAATCATTTAAATTGTGCAGTCATATTGGATTCATTATTGCAGTGAATCGTGTATATTTACCGAGTTTCGGTTTACAAACAGCTGTGAATATTAATATAGAGAGTTCTTTCCACTAATTCCTACCCTTGAAAGAGTACTTACGGAGTCTGCTTGGATCTAGAGTCTTGGAGAGGTTTTTCTCTTCAGAATAGAGGGAAACAATGACTGGATTCATTCCCACAAGCTATTTAACTGAATGGTCCATGTTTCACGATGTTTGTAAGGTTAAAGCGATTGTAAACAGGCATATAGTAGAAGAGTAAACTTATACATGTAGGCACACGAATCTACAGAGCAAGCACGCCATATCCCAGATATCTTTCTTCACCCCTGGGTTATGAACTATAAAGTTTCATTGTAAATACTGTATTATGTTTCCTTGCAGTATCGATGACGAAAGTGTTTTTTATATAGACACGTATTATTTTCGCCCGACTCTGCATTACACAAATAGGCTAGTTCCATGCGAATGTGAAAATAGCCGTGAAAATAAAACAAACAATGATTATAAACTAAACGAATATAAGCAGTTAATTTTCACAGCACTTTTGTTTTTGTTTTAAATTTTTATGTTAAATAGTCATTTAAAAAGCAAGCTGTAAAGGTCTACAGCGTAAAGAAATCTGGACTCGCTAATAATTTTTTAAGTGCCAAATAAATATTGAATATTTTTTCTAACAAAAATAAAATGTTTTTTTTTCTGGAATCCATTGGTAAATGTTTAGCATTGATCGTGAAATTTGTGCATGAAATTCTATATTATCCATGCTAGGGGATTTACTTCAGGACATCTGGCTTTCTCAGTCTAAGGTAGGTAAAGCTACTACGATAAGTCAGTCTATAAAGGAAAATCTACATTTCAGACTTACGCTTGAAGAAGAGATTGGGGAGATATTGCCACTATGACCCCAGTTAATTATTGTATTGAATCGTTTTGGTTTCTATTTTCTATTGAGAAGAGCACACATTATGGCGTGTTTATATACATTTATACGGTACCAGAGTCACATCTCAAAAATTACTAATGCAGCTGAGCTAATAGGGAACTCAGATGGAACTGAAGTGTTTTGATCAAATGTCAAGTGTCTTTACGACATTTCTTCCCGTTCTCCTTCGTTTTTTCCGTCTTTCGTGTCTTCCACGCTATGACGGCGCGACCATACCACACACGTGCGCGGTGTTTTGGCGGGAAAACTACCAGACGCTGTGCGCAAATTAGATCAGAGACTCTACACGGCACGTTTGCACGGCTTACGTTTCTCTGAATGGCTTCTCAGAACGAAGTCCTTTACTGCGATTTTCATAATTCTGCAAACTCTCGCTAACGATTTCCAACCGTCAAACCGCCTTCTGGCTCCGCCAATCAAACGCCCGAGCCTTTTCGTCGCCTTACTCTTTGTGCTTTTTGATTGGCCAGCACTTAACCGTTGCTGACATGACAGGAAGCCATTTTAGCCCTGCTTAGGCGCAGCGCCGGCCAATCAAAATGCACAAAGGGTAACGAAAAAAAGACTCGGGAGTTTGATTGACGGAAGCCAGAAGGCGGTTTTACGGTTGGAAATCAATAGCGAGAGTTCGCAGAATTATGAAAACCGCAGTTTCACGATTACTTAGTTGGGGACACGGGAACCATGGCTTCGCAACCTGACGCGGAAAAGTATTCTGAAAGTAAAAGGCATTTTTATTGCAATTTTCATAATTCGGCGAACCCTACGTCAAAACAAACCGTGGTTTGGCTTCCGTCAATCAAGCGAGTGAACAGCTCTGGGTGATTTCACGGAGGCTTTGAGAGGTAAACTTTTAAACTAATTAACCATTATCCTGCGAGATTGCGCAGAATATCGTCTGATACTTAGCCGACGAGGGACGAAGTCCCGAGTTGGCTAAAATCAGACGATATTCTGCAAAATCGAGCAGGATAATGGTTTTATTATTCAGCACATCGATAGCACAAAAACCCCCGAAAAAAGTGACTTTTGTGTATTATTTACGAGCTCAAAACATCACATTTTCCTCAGAGACGGATATCGCAGGATAGCTGTCATGTACAGAAGACAGCTATTGGCGTTCCAATGACCATATTTGGGCAGTGCATCGATGTGCTGAATAATAATAAGGATTAGCTAGGCTTCAAAACCAATTCTCCAGAAAATGCAAACGAAAAAAACCATGTGCCTGTCATTTAAAGAGCCTCTGTCAGCCTCCATTTTGTCAGCCTAGAATCATACAGAGACAGAGAAAGCATCCATTTCCATCGGCTGATTTAGGGAATGTAGTGCAATATTTGCGATTGAATTCAATAAATGAATAATAAAACTTTGTTTTTAGAAGGCTATTTCAAGATTTTTTCACGTTATTCGTTGTCTCATATCGACTGAAAGCAATAACAAAGGAGTGGCTGACAAGGGCTCTTTAATATGGTTTGATGGACGCGGAAGCCAAACGCAGTTTCGCGATCGGATGATAAAGTGGGTGTCGGGTGGGTGTCGGTCGGGTGGCTGATCAAATTGTTTTCCTTTTTGATCACAACATCCTTCCCTATCCCCGTATGGGAGCCAAACAGATCCTTGCGCAGTGGATTGGCTTTTGTAGCCATATGTTTCGCAATTGGGAGCCAAGCTCAGGCCACTGCGAAGGGCACAAATTTATACCCAAACAAAACTATTCGAGAGTGCTCACGCGTAATCACATCGCCTCTCGAAAGTGTCAAATAGACCCCCGGCCGGTATGCAACAGGGTTTCAAAATATTTTTTTCTCGTTTGTATTTTTATATAAGCTTTGGTTTTGTCGGTCGTTTAACAAATTTCCTCTGATTTCCCGTGGTATGTCCTCTTATATACCACCAGAAACATATAACTTAGTTGAAACATGTAACGGTGTACCAAGCTTCGGATTATTCGTATCGAGTTTATGACCATATTTGGTCAATAATGAACTCTCGACTGCTAACCCAAGCAGGTTTTCTTTGCATAAAATTTCGTTTTTCGCTTAAATAAAGTAGAGCAACAGTGGAAAGTGATAATATACTAACATTTAACATCTTGAAGTCTTTTAACAACATTATTTTCAAATTCAGTTCAATTGTTTATTCTGCGAATATTCCGCAGCTTGGCACTACAGCAATGTATGTGTGTTACACGTTTCAACTCACTTATATGTTTCTGATACCACGGAATGACGTAATAAAGTGGTCAAAATGTTGTGGACTCACGAGGCGCAGCCGAGAAACCTGGCCTGAAATCGTGTAGTCGCGGCACGGTCACGGTAAAGCGGCACGGTCACGGTAAAGCGGCACGGTCACGGTAAAGCGGCACGGTCACGGTAAAGCGGCACCGCACGGTAAAGCGGCACGGTCACGGTAAAGCGGCACGGGTCACGGTAAAGCGGCACGGGTCACGGTAAAGCGGCACGGTCACGGTAAAGCGGCACGGTCACGGTAAAGCGGCACGGTCACGGTAAAGCGGCACGGTCACGGTAAAGCGGCACGGTCACGGTAAAGCGGCACGGCACAACGTTGCTACGGCACTTTCCACATGGCGAAATCTGCTCTATGAGACAACCACGCGAACAACTTTGCTATCTATCATAAGGGAACCCGGCAGAAAGAAACCGCCGCTTACGAATTTCTCTGGTCGACATAAATA
The DNA here is from genome assembly GCA_033964015.1 of Scolanthus callimorphus. NCBI lineage: Eukaryota > Metazoa > Cnidaria > Anthozoa > Actiniaria > Edwardsiidae > Scolanthus > Scolanthus callimorphus. The sequence continues at coordinate 200,651 of JAWWUD010000039.1, read as the reverse complement.
AAAGTTTTAAAACATTAGCCTGAAAATGTTCTTAAGGTGTCCTTAAAATTGTTTCTTAACATCATAAAATACATAATCTACCAACAGTGAAATAAAGAATGTCAAGTCTAAAACAATTGCTAAATGTACTCTGGAATCCCCCACAGTTCCTGCTGGTAGAACTCTGTGTGTAATGGTCTAGCACATTATATTGATCTACTCAGTACTCTGCCACAGTAGGTTACTCCACTTGAATCTCACAGGCAGCTATTTTTTATACAAGAACAATTTTCATTTTTCAGGCTGCATGTGTTCTTATGTATAAGGTACCTTTTTGACCAAATTTCAGCCTGAGTGTTCTTAATCCACTTGTTCTTTTATGCGGGTTTTTACTGTATCTATTTTCTGCGCCTGTCATATACCCTGCGACATCTGTGATCTGATAAATTTGATGTACTACGCTCGTGAAAAAATCCTTTTTTTTTCTTCGGGTATATTTTTGTGATATCGATGTGCAGAAAAACAATGGACAATTGTCCTGCTCGGTTTTCCCAGGATTTCGTCTGTTTTAGCTCAACTCGGGACATATTCTCAGCGCAATCTTCGCAGAATAAAACTGTTTAATTTCCGTCTGAGTATTTTAATTTTGCTAGAATAGCGATCGTTGTCATTTTACGGCGACAATTGCTAGGTTATTTGATCTACATAAGACTTGATAGGTGTCTCCTAGCAATAAACTTGCATATTTTATTGTTTTGAAAGGTGCATTTGGTTGTCTGGATTTTCACAATTTGAAAAATGTAAAGTCGGTGACCGACGTCCCAGACTTGCATACAGCTAGGAAGCTGAATTATGCTTGGGCTTCAACGGCGCCACGCGGCAACAGAGGGTTGTCACTGCCAGAGGGTTTATTACGTGTTAGTGTTTTTTTTAACGTCCCTCCCCACCCCACACCCTACCAAGTTTCCGGAGGCGGGGGTGAGGCGTGTAGGGTGAAACTTGCTAGGGTGTAGGCAGTTTCTTGTCTCATCTGAAAGACGTGGAACTTCTATGTACTTACAACACAGGGAAATTCTGCAGAAACCCATCCATGGGAAAAGCTGAATTTCCCAAGGCACACGCATGGGAAGTGTTCGGAATTCACATGGATAGCCATGGGAAATCCAAACACCTCCCATTCCTCTACCATGGGAGTTTCAGCTTTTCGGCCATGGATGGGTTTCTGCAGAAATTCCCTGCGTATTGTGACCATACGCTCGCAATTTTTCTAACAACGTTGCGAAAAGTAGAAATCCGATTTATTTTTTCTGCAACTCTCAACGCAACATTGTGTTGCGTTGTCGGGGTATACACCTAATTAGAAAAAAATGCTTTAGGAATTGGTCTGTGGTCCTTCGAACGCTAATGTTTGGTCCGCACTCAAGCAAAGAATCCCATTGTATTCCGCGCTTCAAAGACCAACTAAAGTAACGTTTATTGAATTAGTGTATGACATGCGCAATCTTCGCTGCAACTGGCAACGCAACAAAAATTGCGCTGCATGCAATTTGCAGGAAACTTTGTCTCTTTACTTAGGCCTTTAGTATACTGTGCCCCAAAAATTCATACTGTTCTTTTTACAGTAAATTAAACATACCTTTTAAAGTTTGAGTGTAATACAATAGAGATAAGCTTGTAAAAATAAGAGCAAATGTTTGAGGGAAAAAGTATTACCTGTTTTTGTGGTCACTGCCGTTTTTTCCAGCTGAGAAAGTTGGCAGTTCTTCTTATACAAAAACCTACTTTGTTTGAATATTGTTCCGTGCACTCACTCACCGTTGTTTGGAAATAGTCCAACAGAAGTGTGTGATTGTTATAAGTGGTTCTCTTGAAAACGTGATCTAACCGCCATGAGTTTCCGATTTTATTCTCTCCTAAAGTTGAAGTTCTTCCTTTCGCCGATCTAAAAGAACATGCCGGCTATGTTCTCATCAAATGGTTGGTGGGCTAATTACATCACCTCTCTTACCTTATTATTACGAAGGCAGAGCAGCGGGAACTCTCAAGTACCAGAGTTAAAACGAAGGCGTTCTACACTTTCCCCACCTCTGTGCTTTCTAAGCGCGATAAAACACACTTATTTGCAAGACAAACTAATATTTGTAATATACCTATACGGAAATTGTGGCAAAGCTCAGATTAGTGAGAAATGGCCCTCTTTTTTAACTTGGTTTTCAGGCGCCAAACAGATCTGCTGTCCATATAACAATAGACATTTCAATCGGCCTGAAAATGATTTCTGTCCATTGGTCAAAATATAGCCGTCAAAAGGACTTGTACTGACATTGGAAGTCATAACTACTAAGAATAATGTGTATTCAGTGAAATTATTTTATTTGATCTGCGCATAGTGTTTGCTCGAGTGTTCAATAAACCGAAATACTGATTAGTTTTTTTGGAAATCTTTCACAACCCTCTTTGCTTTCTGTATATTCAGCTTGCAGAATAAGGCAAAGTCATCGAAATGAGGGCATAAAAGAAATTTATAGTGATATGGAAAATTAAATCTTGAAAAAGATTTCTCAGGTGCTTTATGCCACGATAAGCTTATAGTTATATTTAATTTAGAACTTTTCTATGCTCTCCTATTCACAGAATTCGCAGGTGACTTTTATTCGCTTATTGAAATTGTAATAATTCCCTCTATGATGTTTTATAGCCGTTATAAAATTCTCATCAAAACACATTTATTGCAATACCACCTCAATTTCCAATTTTTACATATTAATTCCACCTTGCCCCTTTTACATGGAATTTTGTTTTGCTTTCCGTTATCAAAAAAACTTCAACCTTTTTCATTGAGTTAGAAATAGAAAGAAGTTAATTAATTTGCGTAATTTGACTAATTTAATACTTCACTAGTTTACGATGCCGCCAAATGAAGCCGTTAAATCACTTTATAAAATTGTTAATTGATTTTCAATGTTTTTTCACAGGCGCATGGGAGACATTTTGGCCTTTTTAGCGATTTTTGCCAACTTTTGCCAACGTTAATGTCTTTGTACTTTGAAATATTTCCCATTATTATAATATAGCCACGATATAACGCGCGCTCTGATTGGTCCAATGCAAAACTATGCTCTACTTCACCGATAAAGTATTGGTTCTCCCCCGCTACATCATAAAAGCATTATAGCAGAACGTTCTTTGATTTTATCGGCGAAATAGAGCACGAGTGATGTTGGCAGAGACACGAGAACGTTGTAAAATCACGAGCGGCAAAGAGAACGTTGTAAAATCACTCGCCAACTTTCTCGTGTCTCTCCCGACATCACGCGTGATGTATTTTGCCGATAAAATAATAGAAAGCTGTACTCTAATGCTTAAATAGGCTAGAGCGGATTTTAGATGAGCGTCGCGAGTAATTTGCACTTACAATGCGTTTACTCAGACTGATCATTTTTGTTCAGAATTGGCGTGAATTTCAAAGCTTTGCGTTTGGTTTACCACATTCATGTGAAATCGATTTTAATTGCAATACTTAATACCAGTAAATAATAAATCCGTCATTTTGTGGCGATACAGTTAGAAACGTTTCAAAACGATTTTTCATCGAAAGAGCAATATGAGACGAAGTGTGACGTCACAAATTTGAACAATTTCGAATATCAGATTTTTAGCGTGTAATAGTTGCGGCCTTATGTCCCACTGGGGGCGAAGAGGATAATAGTAAAGAACGTTGCATGCAAAAAATGAGTTATCGCGTTGAAACGCGACCGAGATATGGGATATGGCCCGCTGAATACATAATTTAAATCACTGTATTTGCCTCATTTTTGGTGTGTAGCTTTCATTCGATATGCCCTTCGAAATCAAGGGACAAATATTGCTAAATCGAAAATTTGGTTTTCGTGACGTCAACACTTTAGGATTCTATAGATTTCGCAATCTTAACTATTTGTTGCGGGCTTCCTGTGTTACTACGCGCAGGCCAAAATTGGCGGGAATCTAGGCGGGAAAACTTCAGCTATTATCAGAAACGCTCCCCGCTTGGACACATCGAAAATCAATAGTACTAGAGATCTTTTTGAAACCTGTCCCCTTAGTTTTACAATCAAGCACTATTATTTAAACGGCGGCTGAACCTTTAAAATTCCTCAAATTTCTCACCGAAAATGGAAAATAGGCTTTCTACTATAAATCTTCATATTCGTAGTTTAGAACATCTTTTGGCACGGTCTTTCTGTGTCGCACGCACGCGCGCTAAAAATGGCGGGAAAATTTCATTCACTTATATATAAGATAGATTACTAATAATAACTGGGTATTACATAGAAAATGTTTGTCTCTGTTTGGGCAATGTGTAATAATAATAATAAAAATGTGTAATATTTATTGACACGATTATGCAGCAGACATTTTTTCCACTATTAACCAAATTTGTGCCACCTCTCTGGGCTCCCTGGGTTTCCAAGATATTAACGTTTGATTAACAGTCAAATGAATTTCCCTCGAGGCTCGGCGATGATATAATGAATTCCTTTATGATGTGGATGATTTGTAAATTTTATTTTTAGAGATATTTGAAGAGCTGCTCTTAGAGTAAATACCCCACGCTTTCGCTCAAAAGACCGAGGCAACTTTACATGACGTCAGGATACGTGCTAAGTCGGGCTTGAAAAGACACTACGCTATTAGCCGGTCGTTTTTGCTGTTCAGGTGAACAAATAAGTTTTATCTGATAAGAAGTTATCCGAGAGACAGTTCAAGACAGTATACGTAGAAAATGACCAGTAGGGTTTTTAATCGTTTAATTTCAATTTCCTGTCCGTTGTTAAATTGCCACAAAAGAAAGCTAAACCAGAAAGTAAAGTGTCCGAAATCAATAGTAGTATAGTAGAGTTTTTATTTAAGCATGGTGGTTCTATCAGCGAGAACCGCTGGTTTACATAAAAGCCGTGTGATAAAAATTCTACATATATAATAATGCATAATAATAACAATATAAAAATACTCAATACTGATTAAAACAAGTCAAAGAAGCTGGGAGGCAACTTATCTAATTTTGATTTAAATGAAATCAGCGAGCTGCTTTTTCTTAATTCTTTGGGCAGTTTATTCCAGATATAAGCGCCCCCGTAGCCAATTCGCCTTTTCCCGTAATTCGTCTTAGGGAGGGGCAATTTCAAAGTTGAGGAAGACCCTCGAATATCATAGTGAACTACTGGATATTGGTCTGTTTTGTCCTTTCTCTCTATTTGTCTTCGATTTTATTTATTGGGACATTGCATCCATTTTGGATCCAGATCCACCGCTGTTAGTGTTTTCAAAACTATTACATGTTTTCTGTCATACATTATGGTAAAAATAAGAGTAAAATACGATTCCAGAATAGTGCTGTAATAAAATTTATCAAAGGAGCTGGGATGTTTATAAATCTTACTTATCGATCAGTATTTTCGGAAGTTGGTTCCACATATAGACCCCCTATAACCTAACCACTTTTCACTGTTCTTAGTTTTGGGAAGAGGCAGTTTGAATAGGAAGAAGCTCCACGTGTGACAGAGTGAGTCTCTCGAACTATCTTCGAGGAAGTGATCATTTCTTTAAAGAGCATATGACAGGAAACGAATTTATGGTCCAAAAGTAGAGTGGTTTTAATTAAAACACCAAAGAGCGCATAACACAAATACATATTATCAAATAGTGCGCAATACGTAAATTACGTAATTACGCCAACGTAATGCCCCCGTCTTTATTGAAGCATTAGAGCATAACTTTCTGGAAAAGACTTTATCGGCACAATAGGGCACTCGATATGTTCTTCTTCTTCTTCCATATGGGCCCATCTCCTTCAGGTTCGAAGATTCTTATGGGCTTTGTGTGTGCTGTGTAGGTGCGATAAATTAAAAGTTCAAAGTGCAGGTGGTTTAAAAAGAAAATCAAATGTTCCTGGTCAGCGGCTGGCAAGCTGACCCCACAGCCTGTCCTTGAAGGACGCAAGGCTGGGAGCCAGCACCACATGGTCCGGAAGCCCATTCCATCCCCTGATGGTATTGGGGACGAAGGAGAACTGGTGGTAATTAGTCCTCGAGAAGGGTACCTCGTAGCTGACACTATTTGTATGTCTTGAGGCCCTTCCCGGATGTAGCTCAATTCCCATGCTAACTTGAGAGTTATGCATTTTGTACATCATTGATAGTCTTTGGACCTCTCTCCTTGTCTGTAGTGAGCTCCAGTTTAGTTCCGAAAGCATTTCGGTCACACTCGACGTATTATGGTACCGATTGAGAACGAATCTTGCCGCTCGACGTTGGACCATCTCTATCTTGTCGATGTTGACCTGGGTAAACGGGTCCCAAACGGAGCAGGCATATTCCAGTGATGGTCGTACGACTGCCATATATGCTTGGGTCTTTAGGGACGTCGAGCCTACCCTCAAGTTTCTTCTCAGGAAACCAAGCGTCCTATTTGCTTTACTCGTGATGTTATTTATATGTTGGTTCCAGCTTAGGTCTTTAGTTAGAGTCACCCCGAGGTATTTGGCTGAATCCGCTGATGCAAGTACCTTGCCATGGAGAATGTAGTCGTGAATAATCATGTCCCTGTTACGGCCAACTCTTAGCACCTCGCACTTGCCTGAATGGAATTCCATTTTCCATAACTCTTCCCACTCTGCCAGTTTGTCAAGATCTTCCTGCAGGACTCTAGAATCACTGTCGGAATTTATTGTGAGATATACAATGGTGTCATCTGCAAACAATCTAACGTTGGAAACTAGTGACTCGGGCAGGTCGTTTATGTAGAAGAGAAAGAGGGTAGGCCCGAGTACCGAGCCCTGTGGCACTCCGGAGAGGACATTTACTGTGTCTGAAGACTCCCCATCTAGGACGACCTTTTGTGTTCTATCAGTTAGGAATGATTGAATCCACCTATTTGTCCTGCCAGATATACCGTAGTATTCAAGTTTGCTGGTGAGGCGACTGTGGCTAACCTTGTCGAATGCCTTGCTAAAATCCATTATGAGGACATCCGTTTGGGAGCCATCATGCATGTTATTTACAAGGTCATCTACAAATCCTAGCAGTTGGGTTTCACATGATCTTTGGTCTCGAAAGCCATGCTGGAGAAAGTATAGAATGCCGCGTGTGTTGGCGTGCCGCATGACCGAGCTGGCAATAATGTGCTCCAGCAGTTTGCATGAAATGCATGTAAGTGAGATCGGTCTATAGTTGCTTGGATCGTATTTAGAGCCCTTTTTGAAGATAGGGACGACATTTGCACTTTTCCATTCTTCTGGTATTTGCCCACTCTCGTATGATTTTACGAATATTGTTGTTAATATAGTGGCAGCGGGGTCCCGGAGCGTTTTCAGAACCAGAGGTGTGATACCATCAGGCCCCGGTGCCTTATGGGTTTTGAGATTTTCCAGCATCCGTTTTACGCCTTCTCGAGTTATGTTGATGTCGGTCATCTCAGGGAAGGGAGATGGGATAGGGTGTGAGGTAGGGCTTGAAGTGTCGCGAGTAAAGACCGAGTGGAATTGGTCATTTAAGATATTAGCTTTCTCCCTAGGGTGCGAGTAGGTAATACCATGCTTCTTCAGGGCTGAAACACCCACACTGTCCTTTCTTTGATGTTTTATAAAGGACCAGAATCTTTTCATACCAGAATATTCGGTTTGATCCTCCTTCATAGGTGATATGATGGTCTCAACATGCTGCCAGTAGGCTGCTCTTGATTCCCTCTGGATTTTCGCCTTCAATTCCTGCATTTTTTTGTTGAGTTTATGCGTCATTGAAGTGTCCTTGTCAACCCGAGCTTTTTTCCGTTTGATATTTGTGCGGTCTCTTAGCTTGATAAGCTTTTTGATCTGAGGTGTAATCCAGGGTAAGTTATTTTTATGTTTGCATATTTTATGTGGGATGTGTTTCTTCGCACCTTCTTGGATTGCTTTTTGGAACATGAGCCACAACTCGTTTACAGACAGTATATCCTTGTTTAGGAGTATTTTGTCTGATGTGGTGTTCAGATCTGCTTCGAAACTGTCCCATCGAGCTTTCCTATACAGTGGTATTTCACGCCGTTTTTGTTTGTAACGAATGGGGCAGATGTTTACGTCCAGGACTGGGCAGTCATGATCGGAGATACCAGGAACCACTTTGACTTGGTTTACTTTAGAGGGGATATTTGTTACCATCAAGTCCAGAATATTGTTTCCTCTTGTTGGTGTTTCTATTAGTTGCACAAGCCCTCTATCATCTAATAGGTCTCCAAACTGGTGGTGGAGTGTAGGAAATGGACACCCAGGTTTTAAGGTCCTGTTTCCCCAATCCCAGCCTGGGAAATTGAAGTCCCCGCCGAGTAATATCTCATGGGCTGGGTTTACACCGAGCAGTGATTTTTCAAGTTCTAACAGGCTTTGGGCGTCGCCCACGTGTGGTCTGTAGTAGGAGCCAATATGCAGGGTTTTGCACCCTTCAATCTGGAGCTTGCACCAGATCAATTCGCATGCCGTTTCCAGGGCTGGTTCTCTAATTAACACGAGATCTTTCTTGGCAGCAATAAATACTCCGCCATGTGGATCACCAGGCCTGTCACGTCTTTCTATCTGGTATGTGTCAGTTGGAAAACACTCATTATTACCGTGATTTACACTCAGCCATGTTTCCGTACCAAGTATTATGTCTGGGTTATGCTGGCTAACCAAGTGTTGGAAAGACTCTCGCTTGCCAGGGAGGCTCTGGCAGTTAGTATTCAGAATAGACAAGGCTTCTCTCCTGGGGCGCCTGCGATTGTTGGGTCTTGTGTCAGGAGAAGATGTGTGGATCGGTTCGAGCAGTTCAGATCCATTATATCCCTCAGATAGCTGGGTTGATGCAATGCTATGGAATCTACTTGAGAACTCCAGGCTAGTAGTGGAGTCAAAAAGTGAAGAGGCGAAGTTTGGTAGACCACAGCTAGAGCAGATCCAAACGGTTGACGAGTTAGCCAGCCCTTCATAGACTTCTGAACACATTGAGATACATCGAGTGTGATACCATATGTCACACAAATCGCATTGGATACCCTTTTGATTGGACTTCACAGGTTTAGCACAACATCCACAGGGATACTTAAACTGAGGTCCGGGGTTTGGCTCCACACTTCCACTCATTAACAACAGTGACAGCAGGAGATGTAAGCTGGGACTTGTAGCCGGATTTCGTTTCAAGATGGCGGACGTCGAGTGCATTTGGCTTGCTTGAAGAAAGGCCTCAAAACCGAGCTGGAAAGGCTCTTTCGCTGCAAAAGTCGAGTTTAGACCAAAGGCGATGATCTTATCCTGGTTTTCCGTAAAAACGGGAGGCCTGAGCCATATAACAAGCACCGAAAGGAGCAAAATGGCCGGATTGATAAAATTTGTGGCCGCCATGATGGACGACCGCTGACCCTATTCAAGGAGAGACACGAGAACATTGTAAAAAATATAAATTCCCGCACACGGCTTTTAGGTGTTATCATTTTCTACCCACACAGAAAATTCGACGCCGATATCTTAAATCGTGCGAGTTCAGGGGCTTTGCGAAGTTGAAAATTTGACCTAAAATTAAAGTACTAGAAAAGCGTGTAGAAGTTTATTAAATTACAGAAAATGAGTGGCGGGCAATATAAAAGAATGGGCTATTGGAGCCCAGAACAACAGCAGACGCAACATTTGAGGTTTTAGAAATATACTTTAGGACTTAACGAGACCAATTATACCTTTTCACAGCCGCATGTGTACCTTTTGGCCAGAGGCAAGATTCCAGGGCGATCCTTCATATATGGTACACTACAGTGTCCTTCTGTACATCCTCATTCTATAATACATGGGAGATCTTTATACGGAGGACACTATCTGACACTATAGTGTACCATATATGCAGGATCTACCCGGGGCTCCAGGCGGGAAATCCAAATTTGTGAGCGTGGTGGATCAAAAGCATAACGTAGACTTGCCCAGAAAACTCACGAAACTTTATAAAATGGAAGAAAGATCCCCGAAAACCAATGGATAATTAAAGAACTAAGATACGCAGCCATCTTTTTTTTTGTTACAAAATTGGTCAATAGTTTTAAAACAGGAAACCCAGCCTGGTTTAAAACAATCGATTACCACAGAGCCCATTCTCGCACCCAGAGCTCCCCGGCTCGTCACCTCGCGGGGGAGGCTCTGGTGACAGCCATTGACGCATGCTCAAAAGAAAATAGTGGTTTTATGCCTCACAATTACTTTTAGAGCGTTCAGGTCGATGGGCGTTGTTTGAAAAGACGACTAGGAAACGAATGGCAGTGTTATTTTGACAGACACGTTTTTATAAAGCAAGATTAAGATACTTTTATGTACGCGTGCGCGCCATTTCAGCCAAGGCTCTCAAATGGCTGTCACCAGAGCCTCCCCTGCGAGGCGACGAGCCGGGGAGCTCTGGGTTCGAGAATGCACAGAGCCCTGAAATCTTGCCGCTGGTCAAACGATGCTAAAAACAGAAGGACTATATAGACAAACGTCAGTAATGACAAACGTTTATTTACTTTGTCTTTGACTTTCAAGCACTTGGAGGTTCAAAACATTTATTTACAGGGCTTGTACTGGTCACCAAAAATGCATGTGTAGCTGTCTGCTGCGACCTAAAATTCTACGCTCTTCATCTAAAATTATACGCTCTTCAATGGCCAGTAAAAAAGTGTTTGGCGATAGGCTTTTCCCACAAGTTGCTTGGAAGCTTTTCGGCAAATTTTGACAAATAAAGCAATTTTTCTTAGCTCGAGCAACTTTAAGTTTGGGACATCTTCGGCCATCCCGAAAGCCCCCGAACAAGTTCAGATGCGATTGGTTCGAATTCGCGACTCGTTCGGTACGTCTTCGGGACACATTCGGACGCGCCTAGATAAATTTGGACTGTCAGTCAATATCCCTAACTCTATCAGCTATTACTATATTTGGAAATTTTAGAATAACAATTGTATTAATGTCCTAACAGGAAAAAAAAAGAAGCTCAATTTGAAGTTGCACGTGACTTGACTACCCTGGTGTCTATCTTATATTTGTGGACAAATACCAAAATATGGCATTTTTTGGCAACTTTTGTGCCACTTTACAAGAAAAACAGCAACTTTTGCGAACATTTTAACAATTTTCCGAGCAACTTTCAAGGAATTTTGTGGAAACTTGTGGTAAAGGCACAGCGATAAGTTCTGTATACTCGCACACTTGCATATTACTACACTGTATTTTCGCATTTGTAAAAATAGAGAAGTTTATATATATGTATGTATATACAAAAGGTACAAAGGAGGCTTTCCAGGTGTTAGTAATATAAACAGTTTTGTGACAAAATTGTGACTCTTTTATCAGTTGCGTTTAGGAATAAAGAAAACATTCAAAGACCAATCACGCAGGGAATTTCTGTAGAAACTCATCCATGGGAAAAGCTGAATTTCCCAAGGCACACGCATTGGAAGTGTTCGGAATTCACATGGATAGCCATGGGAAGTCCAAACACCTCCCATTCCTCTACCATGGGAAATTCCGTGTCACCAACCTGATTTTTTTAATGTATACAGCTTCAGTCTCGCTTGAGTTCTTTCCAAACGAGGGGCCACATGGCTAAAAGGGATGACTCAGAAGAACGTTTATCCTTCTATGAATTATCAATCCGGTTCTTTTGAATCATTCTTTTTAGCCATGACCTTTTATGTATCAGGCAACCGAAGAGAATGAATAACAATAAATCAGCCGCAAAACAAAACGCAAAGCATTCCGGTTGGCGATATGCCTTTCACACAGAGTCACTGAAAAAGGACCATATCTGTACATTACACCACGATGAATCTGATCCATACTCTAGTTACAGGTAAATAGTTTCTTTTGATGACTGATGCTTTACTATGGCGACTTGCCTCTCTCTGACGTCATACATGTTGCTATAGTAACTAGACCTACTGACCATCATATGTGCGTTTCCGTGCATGGCCACGTTCGTTTTCAGACTGATGTGTTACTTATGGCAACTAGCCTCTCTCTGATGTCAGACGTGTTGCTATAGTAACTGGACCTACCTACCATCATGCATGTTTCATGGCCACATTGGTTTTCAGACTGATGTGTTACTATGGCAACAAGCCTCTCTCTGGTGTCAGACGTGTGGCTATACTAACTGGGCCTACCTTCCAACATGCATGCATTTCCATGCTACGGCCATCTTTCAGACTGATGTGTCACTATGGCAACTAGCCTCTCTCTGATGTTTGGCGTGTTACTATAGTAACTGGGCCTACCTCCCATCATGCATGCGTGTGTTTCCATAGCTATGTCCGCTTTTCAGGTCTGAGGGAAGGAGGTTTAAAACTGGTCCTTCCTTTTTTCTCTTTCTTTTTCGTCTTACCACTGGATTTTGATGAAGACTGGAAATTTCTCCAGCTATCGACACGTTCATTTCGGCTATCCTGTAAATAAAACAATCCAAGAAAATACTTAGTTCAATTTGATAGCGCAGGCAGTAAGTAGGCCTATATAATTCAAATTTAAGCTGCATTCTAAGTTGAATAGTATAGGATTCGGAGTTGTTTGTGTACACAACTAGTCTTATTTGGATAACATGAAACCATGACATAGCCAAGAGCCTTCCACCCACCTCCCATTCCTTTTCCCATTCTTTTTTTCGTTTTGTAGCCTCTTCCTGTTTTATTTCATCTTCTCTCTGTCTTTTTCTGAAAAACAAAGTAAAATAAAACAGAGAAGATAAATTAATTACATTTATAGACATGTTGCTTTTAGAGTGGATTTAAGATGAGTGTCAAAAATTTAAAGAGCCTGTGTTAGCCGCCATTTTGACAGCAAAGCAACATACCAAGTCTGAGAAAGCATCCATTTCCATCAGCTGATTTAGAGAATGGGCAATTCCAGAGAATATATGTACCACTGGGACAGGCAGCATTCGGAAATTCTGAATGGGAGGGGGGACCTTGGAATTCTGGACAATCAGGAGACAATACAATAATGAATGGGAGGGGGGGAACCTTGGAATTCTGGACAATCAGGAGACAATACAATAAATTTTTTTTATAAACTAATTTATTGGAATCAATGCCAATGTTAATGAATTTTTTCACGGCGCCAATAAAAGTAAAAGTATCTCCTATGCTTGCATGGGGGGGGGGGGGTCGAAGCTGGAAGCTAAGTTAACCTCTTGCCATTTATGAAATTTGGGATGCCCAATGTTCTTGATTGAATTTGATAAATCAAATCTGAAACTTTGTTTTTAGATGTTTCCTAAGAGATTTCCAGGGGCGTAGCCAGGGGGGGGTTCCAGGGGTTCCGGAACCCCCCCTCTCCCGCAGCGGAACCCCCCCTCGCCTCTGTTCTGGACCGACTTATTACTAAAATTCGGTAAATATTTAATAAACAACAAATAAAAGCTCCAATAAAATGTAGCAAATTTCTTCAAACGCTAGTTTTTTCCCGAGATCAATATTTTTGGCTGGGTTTCCTGTTGCGAGAACGCAAAAAAAACGTCCTATTTATGAGGAGTTTTTTATTTTTTGAATTTTGGAACCCCCCCTCTCATAAGTGCTGGCTACGCCCCTGATTTCTACATGTACCAGTAGTTTGTCTTCTAATATCAAACAAAAACAGCAACCGGTAGCTGAACAGGAGCAAGACACATTCAACAGGAAACAGCAAAGCTTACTCAGAACACAGTATTGTACCCAGAGCTCAATCCAGCTTGTGAGCCATTTGAGGACCAGGGGGCAAGTTTGGGACTTGCACTAATGTTTACATTGTTGATACTGCACACAAATAACAACAAAGGCAATTTTATCACTCACCTTGTTTCTGCATCTTTAGATTCTTGAGCTTGCCTTTTGATTTCATAATCAGCAAACAGCTTGACAGTTATTGCATGATGAAACTTCTTAAACTGTAAAATAATCAATAATAACAGCAAATTGAAATAGACAAGTGTTAACTAAAGACAGTTTCTTAGTAATTCGAGCAACATGTGGCCAGAAATCTGGATTCTAGAAAGTATGAAACCTATTGGCTTTATTTTAATTAGCATCTTTTGAAAGGTTTGCATGAGACTATTGACTTGTATTAAGCCTCATTTAGATGACATAAATGTTTGGCACGGCTTGGATAAAAAATGTTTTGGGGTCTACTACGCCACAACTAGTCCCAACAAGGATGAAATTTGGGTCATAATTTCTCAAAATCTCTCTTAAAGAAACACAGGCACATCGGAAATTGCCCATCCTCAGTGCAGGGTTTTCATGCAACCAGGGCTTTTTCCAGTTGCCGGGTAGTAAAAACATGGGACGAAAATTTGCCCTAAATCCGCCCCTGAGGGAACCTTGTAATTGGAGCCTCGCTCTGTGTGGATTTTCCAGCCCTCTGGCAAATTCAATCAATTAAATCAAAATTAAATTATTACCTTATCTGGTTCATCTTCTTCTATTGTGTCACTGCCGTCCTTCTTTGCCTGCTTTTTCTTTTCTTTTATCTAATGCAGATGCAAAAAGAACTTTAGCGCACAGCTTACTACTGAGCAGGGCCCGTGACTTGATGTGGGATTTTTCCTGAAATTATGAGTGATTTTTTCTGATTTGGCAAATTATGCGCATTATACGGAGAAAGCCAATTTATGCGTTTCCGCACCCAGCCCATCAAACCCCGGGCCCTGCTACTGGTAAGAGAGTGAAACCAACACTTACATTTTTATCAAGTACTACCTGTGTTTACAACATAATTATAGTACTGCTCTGAGTACCGGGGGTATGGTACCATACAAGTGCAAGCAGCGTTACAGATGGCATTGAGCTGTCAAAAAAAATTCTGCTCCCTCCTGTAGAGGACTCCAGTTTCAGGTACCCACCTTGGGAATTATTTTCAGGTTGTCCCACCCTGGAATTCCAGTGAATTATCTCTGGGCTTTATTATGTAGAACACAAGTAGAAAATGCAAGGCTAATTTACTTTACACAGTCAGCTAAAATCTGGTCTTTAAAAAGCCTGTGTCAGCCGCCAATTTTGACAGCATAGCAACATACCAAGTCAGAGAAAGCATCCACTTCCATCAGCTGATTTAGAGAATATAGAGCAATGTTCTCGATTGAATTTGGTAAATTAAATCTGAAACTTTGTTTTTAGATGTTTATGAAGAGATTTCTATGCGTTATTCATCTTCTAATATCGAACGAAAACAATAACAAAGGAGTGTCTGACACAGGCTCTTTAAGGAGAATGTAAGGATAGATGAATATGTCATGTAGTGGTGTGATTGGATAGACTTTGCTGTTGACTTGCAGTAAAATAGAGGTTTTTTTCAGTTTCTCTGCTGCTACCCTGGCGAAAAGGTGTAAGCATGATCCTATAAGAACTTGCAGGACGCTATAGAATCCTAAACAAGATGCAATAGGAAGCTACAGGACCTGCAGGGGTACTTCCTATATTTGGATGGTAGGACCTAGTATGACCGTCATATTTTTTAGGGGCTCAAATCTGCAATTGATCCGGTATTCGGTAGGATCAGAAACAGGTCTAGATCCTATGTACAGTATAAGGTATGCAGTATACAGTTAGGAACCTGATTTGATGTTCTCCAAGTATTGCTACCATATGACAACAATTGAAAAATGACTTACCTTTTCTCTAACCATTGCATTTGCTTCGTCTAGAATTTCTTTAACTCTCTTTAGCTTCTCTTCATCTTGTATTATTTTGTATGCTTGATTTACAGCTGAAACAAAAAAAAATTCTGTGACTCACAGTATTTTTTATCCAATTGATAATAATCAACATTTAAGTCACTTTTTGTTTATTTTACACAATTTGCCAGAGAGCCAAGAAATCCTTCACAGAGTGATGGTCCAATTTATGAGGTCCCCTTAGTGAGTTTAGTGGGTTAGTGAGTTGTGAGACCTGCACTGAGTATGGGCAACTTTCAACATTCCAGTGGTTCCGGTTAGTGTATTACATGTGAGGGACGGAACCTACAGTTTAATGTCCTTATCCTAGACAACGTGAAAGTCTAACCATTTGCAGACAAAATGGCAGCTGAATGAGATCACTTACCCTCAAATGCCTTTTGTGCCCTGTCTGGATCATTTCTGTTTTTATCAGGATGAACTAAAAAGGAAAGCTGAAACCAAGGAGCAATAATAGTACACAGTAGTAGATGAACGTCACAAGCAGCATCCATCCTTACATTTGTTACTACCGGTATTTATAACACTACTTACAGGGCTGGAAATTAAAGTAAAAAAGTCAAATTTGTGACTAAAGTTCTAAAATTATCTTTGGAAAATCAACATTTTTGTCACAATTTGTTGATTGTCAAACACGCTAAACTGGTAAATCTAAACTTTTAAAGCATGATAGCTTAAGAAACTGGTTGATTTCTTAAACCAATTTTTTGCACAAAAATTACTCAATATACAGACAGGGCATCTGCAGAAGTGTGGTAAAAAATGGCAAAAAAGTGCAGAAAAGTGTGGGATTTTTTAGAAAAAAGTGTGGTAAAAAGTGCGGTAAAATTGTCAAAAGTGCGGAAAAAGTGCAGTAAATTGTTTTCTTTAATTTGTAGTTTCCGCTTTTGGGGATCATAACCAGTCGTTTCTGTTGATTTTCTAGTTGTTTTGTCATTTATAAACGTAATTTCATTGAAACTGATGTAACAGCTACATAACTTATTAAACTTCGCATGATCAATGCAAAAAAAGAAGGGCTCATCATGCTTGCTTGCGCGCCATCAGCCATTTAAAACGTGAACCCCCAAAATCACTAAGAGTGCCTACATGTATTTCTCCAGACAATCAACTCCTGTAACAGTAATTTAACTGCATGCGTTGTTCATAACAATATCTTGCAATAATAAACGGTCTAAAGTACTCCAAAATGTAAACTTCATGCGAAAAAAAAAACACTGTTTTGTCATCACCATCTACAGTAAATGGCTCTGGCAGTGTCATAGGATATTTTACGGCTTTTAAAGGGGCTCTCGCACGCTTGCCTGACAAGCAAATAATTCAAATCGCAATCCAATTCCATCCTCTTGATAATAGATAAAAACACTATAGGTTTGTATTGATTTAACAGATAAAAGGACATTTAACAAATCTGGATGGTTATTTTGGTTATTCCTGGTAAACTTAACGTATTTTTGGTGATTAGAATTAGACTTATTTTTTGACAGGTTGTACAAAAATTCAGTGTGCGAGTGCCCCTTTAAGTACAAATAAACAAACTTCTAACATCCAACGTTTTTCGTTCTCCTGTATGCTGTTTTCCGTTATATACTTGACCTATTTAGCAAATAATAATGGATTTACACCAATCCCATAGTATGGTACATGAAAAAGCAATGAATACTGAAAAACGCCATTTGCCATTTGTATTTACAATATTTTTTAGTTATTTTCTTAAAAAGTGCGGAAAAGTGCGAAGAAAGTGTGAAAGTGTGGTTTAGTGCGATTTTTGGGCAAAAGTGCTGAATCACACTGCCGCACTTCCCCAGATGCCCTGTACAGATGGCTCCGAGATGGCTATGACAAATTCTCCAGATATCAGAACTTCTGGGGTTGCCAGGTAGGTATCCATTGTTTTCTTTTTATAAGGCATGTGACCAGCTATCAATTACCAACCTTTCTATACTGCTTCTTTATAACCTCATCTGAAGATTCTGGGAATATCTGTAGAACCTTTTAACAAAAATTAATTATTTTAACCAATTTCATCTATTAATACAGAAAACATGAAGTCAGGATCCAACATTGTGACCATATGGTCGCTATGTTTAACAATCACCAGCTACGAAATTTTCAGCACTTTTTTTGTTTCAGTTCTAATATTTTTAGGTGGCAACCAGATTTCTATTTTGGCAATCAATCTTTACTATTTGGCAACAAGAATCTGTTACTTAGGCGCAAATGGCACCTCTCAGAAAAAGTTCATGTGAAGCATGGGTGGTGTAGTGTGTAAAGCGCTTGCCTCTAACCGCTGTGCACTGGGTTTGAATCCCAGTCGGGGCAGTTGAGATTTTTCTCTGCTGTTTCGAACCTTGTGCTCATCGGGGGTTGAAGTGATTCGTCATTTCTCCTGTGTTTCACGTCTTTCAGATGAGACAATAAACCGAGGTCCCGTCTCTCAGCCCACTACACTTAACCACTATGCGAGGGACGTTAAACAATCACAGTGCTCACTACAAAATGATATATCTAACAACAACTCATGATTGTAAACTGCATTGTATAAATCGCAGTCCGCATCTTAGGGATGAGACATGTCCACATCTGTAAACCGCATTTGAACATATCCATATGATAATTTGCGGTATACAAGTACATACATTATATTTTTTTTTCAAAGAATGCCTGTCGACCGTCATGCAATTGGCCTGTGTTTCAATTTTCATATCATATGAAAATGATAGTTGCCAGCATACCAAATCTTTTATTTTGGTTGATTTTGAGTTATATGATGGTTGACAAGCATACAGGTACCATACCTCATATGGATTCAAGTTTAAGTACTTGGAGCCTGGTTTTGTTAGTCTTTCTATTTGTTGATCATTTGTTAGCACTGAATCTCTCTCCTCGATCTCTTTAACCTGAAAAGGACACAAAATGCCAGTAGAAATATGAAGCATAACTTTTCTCACTCTGTATCAACATTCTACAGTAAGAAACATAAACTACTCTGAAGTCCCGAATAATTGGACATGTACGGTTATTTTTTAAAGAAAATTTCCCACTCTATACAGCCTTATTCAGGCCTGTACTTTTATTGTTTTCAGCCATGTCTGAATTTTTGCAACTAATATAAGTTTAGTTGGTTAAGACTTTCTTTGATTTTTCTCAATTCTTGGTGTGTATGTGACGCAAACCAAGGAGACCCTGGGGACAAGGTTGCATGTGACTTCACTGGCAGCCATGTTGGATGTACAGAACAGAAGAAAGTTCATTTGCTCCCTTTGTTCTTTCATCCAACATGGCCGCTGCACTTTTGTTATTTTATTCCCAAAGGAATGGTTGCTGCACACCAAGAATAATACAACAGCCTATTTGTTATGCAATTTGCAAAAATATTCCTCTTGTTTTTAAAATAATCATGCCATAAATCAATTACGTGAGCAACCTTTGCAAAACGTGTATGTATTGCAGGTATTTTTACGGAATTTCTTTTCTAGCTGCGAGTGTGACAGAGTCAGCAGCAGCGTGCTAAAAACTGTAGCACAGTGTTCTCGATCAAACACCGAAGAAAATAATAAAAAGCATTTCTGTATGCATTTTTAATGTAAAATCGTTTGAGGTGAAGTTAAAAAGCCCATAATAACAAAGTAGAAGTACTCACCTCTGTCATAAAAGAAGAAAATGCCGCTTCCTGACCGGTCGCCATTTTGGATTTTGCTACTAACCGCTGAGCGGCGTAACACAGGCGCGTAAAATGGGCATCTCAACCACAGGAAGCCCGATAAGCCAGTCTACTCGGGGGTAATGCACCAGTCAATTGACAACCCCGCACCCCCCCATTCGCGCATTAGCGGGACATTCACCTTTTTGGCAAGTAAAAGGCAGTGAGCGCCTCGGTTTGCGGGGACAATCTGAGAGGTGAATGCACCGTCCCCGGGGTAATAATAAGAGTGAATGTGCTCCTTGCCCAATGAATTTAGAAAAATAACACAAAGGATTTTTACTCACTCAAAAGAGTCGTGTCAATGGTGCCAGTTTTCAATGCAGCCGCAGCCAAACGCAAAGCACAATAAAACCATATTTTTCTACTTGCATGTTCTTTCGCTAGTACAGAAAATCTGTATTTGTCGTGTCTTTTGTGAAGTAAGGGGCTGTTCATATGGAGGTGAGACAGCCCGGAAAGTGGCTGGTTTCTGTTGTGTTGTGTCCTGGGTAAGAGAGTGACTCCCCGCCCGATGTACTGTGTGGAAGCCGTGAAAGAAAGCGCATCTCTCGACCAACGGGGCAGTTATGTAGTGTGAATTCTGTACGAAAGCCCGGCTAGTACCCCGCTAATGCGCGAATGGGGGGGGGGGGGTGCGGGGCTGTCAATTGACTGGTGCATAATGAAGCCACGACGAACGGTCACAGAAGCCGGCATCCCCGTGGCTCTTTCGAAAATCAGCACAGAATAGCTGCTTCAGCTACATTCATTAAACATATCAATATAGAATATACAGCAATGTAGCTTGGGGTACCTGTGGTAGCTCTACTTATGGAGTGCGGGCGCAAATAATGGGAACCGGGGGGCTCAGAAATGAAAATAGCCACATTGGAAAAGGGGGAGGGGAAACCATTATGGTCCATTTTCCCTTAATTGCTCACCGTATTTGATTAGATAGTGGCCAAGTCTACTTACAAACGGGAATCACTGCGTGCTTGCTGTTTTTAGATCGTCTACTGAGTACCCTAGCGGTTCTCGGTTTATACAATCTCTAAATAACGCTCCACATCCAATAATTAACAGTTATGAAAAGCCGGCTTTCTTTCTATGTTTCAGTCTTTCATAATTATTGAGCCTTAATAATTTTTGCAAAATAAAAGATGTATAAAAAAGCAAATACAACGTGTACAACTTACACGTTATAATAACGAACTGTTATTTGGGGAGGATGACTTTTAATGTCTAGAAGTGCAGGTCGCCGCATGTTGATTTTATGCAGGCGCTTTTTGTCAACTTTTCCATTCACACTAAAATGAAAGTTATTAAAACCTGCCCTGTTTATTTTGCAAACACCAACACAAAGGTCCAAAATGATACAATTTCGATCGACCTTCCGTTCTAATATTTCGCAAACAGAACCTTGTTGACACTGAGTAAATTGATCTAACAGAGCTTTATCGCCTTTTCTTGTGACACTTGTGGGAAAGGGGCAATAAGTCGGGTTTAACGGAAAGAAAGTTCAAATTGTCCGCAACTTTTGACGTCAGTTCTATTTGGACTTGACGACTTTAAGAAGCCGACCTGTAGTGTACCGCTACATTTTATTTTGTGTGAGCCGTCCCTCGTTAGTTCAGTTGTGTCAGTTTGCCCGCAACATGGGAGCGAAACTGTTCTTTTTGGTCGTCGCTGCTTTTGCAGTTCAAATTTCTGGACAGCGTGTTGATGACGTCGAAGAAATAGACTCTGACCAAAGAAACAAAGAAGTAAGTATTTCAATGAACTGTGTCGCGGGTCGTTAAAGCTGATTTACTGCCATTTTCATAATTCTGCGAAGTCCCACATTTCCGAATGTCAACAGCGTTTTGGCTTCCGTTATGTTAAACCTTTCAAGACAGACGCTAAGTTTCGTTTTCATTTTATGGTGGAACATTTGGTTTTGAAGCAGCCAAGCCTTAGCCTTATAATAGTCAGGCAGAAAAACTCTCAAAGCCTGTGTAAAATCACACCCAGAGCTGCATGTTCACTCGTTCGATTGACGGAAGCCAAATCGCGGTTTGTTAGTTGCCGTAGAGCGCAGAATTGTGAAAATTGTAGTAACACACTTTTTATGCGAACGTATTTGTCATGGACTGGGTTTTGGTCAGCCGTCCGTTTCTCCCTATACACTACAGCGACGAGTTTGGGAGTGTAGAAAAAAAGACAGCCTTTATGTGAATTCCGGTTATGTCTATTTGTAAGAGTGTCGAAGTTTGAGATTCAATTCCAGATGTCATTCAACGCCGAGAGAAAGTCTGAAGTACTGAAACAAATCGGGAAAAGAAAAGACATTTTGAGGTTTTTTAAAAAATCCTTAGTTTATGGGTTTATGTTGCTAGAAAGGTCCAATCCATGCAGTGCACATGTCCTTTTGTGTCCCCAGATTTTTTTTTCTTTTCAGCCTTTTTTCAAGGTCGTGACCAATCGTTGTCCCGTGCACCTGCAGCGCGCATTATAAACAAAACAACCACAGGGCCTCCAATTGCCACCTGACAACGAAAACTAAGGTTTCGTCTCCAAAACGAGTGGCTTTATTCTTTGTAATTTTAAAGTGCAAGCCAAAACCTGAGCTTTGTTTTAAAACTGGCATTTCAGGAGCGGCCAATGATAGTGAAAATATATGGGACGAAACTTTTGTCAAAACGAAATGTTCCTAGATCGAAACGAGAGATGTTCGAATTTTCTTAGATTTGAGGGAAGCAAAACTAGATAATTAATCATCATATGGTACAAGTCAAGAATTATATAACGAATCATCGTAACAAGTCAAGAACCCAGATTGCAGAGTTTCCATTTCACATAAGGCAAGATTTTGTGAGGATATGGAAAAGCGTTTATGCCTTTTAATTGCAATATTTTGTTTTAATCTGTCTAAAATGCATGGCGATACAACAACAAAAACGTTCTGATTGGCCAATTTGAAAGTAAGAAATCAACTGGTATCTACTCGTATTTGAAGTTGCACTAAACTGATCTTACCAGACTAGTCCCTGGCGTGGGGCTCCTGTGGTCGGTAAGACATGTGTAACTCGGCCCAGTGCTTGCGCATCCTCGCGGTTCATCTCCGACCACAGGAAGCCCACCCACGCAAGGGACTAGGCTGTGATGTTACCTGTTTTGTTTGTGATTTTTACTATAAAATTAATTATGAAAAACAGTTTATTCGCCAGCTTAGTGCGGTAAATGAACCCGACTCCGGTAGCACGTGTGGCTGCACGTGCAAAGATGGTGAAAACGGCACAGATGGCAAGAGCATCGTTGGACCAAAAGGAGATCCGGGCCCCGCTGGTCTTCCGGGACCTCCAGGGGCCCGAGGGCCCGTGGGATCAACTGGGTCTCCTGGTCTTCCGGGGACACAGGTAAGTAATTTTAATGATGAAAATTATAGTACTTAGTGTCACTGATGACAATGATCGAATTGATGGTATAAGAAGAAGAAGGAGAAAGAGAAAGAGGAGGCTAGGAACGGGGTGCGGCGGAGAAGGAGTTAGAGGTGAAAGAGGGGTTGGAGGAGAAAGAGAAGGAGAAAGAAGGGGCAATAGCCTGAGTATCAGGCGGAATTTTATTTTTCTGTGAGAAAATGAGGGAGGAAAGAGGGTCCTGATACTCAGGCTAAAGGAGCAATGGAGGAGAACGAGGAAAGGAGAAGGAGGAGCCGTGATCGACGAGTTGACAGAGGAGGAGGAGAAGAAAGAGGAGGGAATCGACGAGGTGACGGAGGTGGATGAGAAGGAGGCGAAGGGAGAGGTGATGGAGGAGAAGGATGAGTTATGAGACACAATTATAATCATGATAAATGCCATAATATTTTCTCAACAGGGACTTCCTGGGCCAATAGGTCCTCCCGGATCAAAAGGAGTGTGTGACCAAGCGAAGGTGCGCAAAAATAACTACCTTTTTCATACCTGATCTTGAATCTCCTGTGTCCTCATTTCTGCAGGTGCTACTGCCGTCATCAGTGTAAACTTTAGACTATATTTCCACGCTCGGCGAATACCGAGTTGATTCTTAAAATCCAACTCTATTCAAAAGCATTTTAGCTAGCCCTTAGCACAGCCAAATTCACTCTCACAGAGAGCTCGCACATCGCAAAATCTATCGTTTAGACGTTTCCCAGATAGGCACGAACATGCACTTTGGCGGTTCGTACATGCACAAGAGAGCTCGTAGAATGTGTGATTTCTGAAATTATCCATAACCCTCCGACGGAAGGCGGAATTTCCAGTGAAAAATACAGTGATTGTATTGAAATAAAGACACTTTTCTATATTATAGAACTCTCGACAAGAAAGCCTTGATTATTCTTTTTTTCAGCTCGACGAGATTTACGGACGGCTCAATGGTCTGGACCAGAAGGTACTGATATTTTTTAACATGTACAAATCCTTAACCCTACATGTAAATTGTAAATTACAAGTACATAGTAAGTAATAAAGACATTTAGGACTGCGGCAACACGACGTTTCTTAGCGTCATCAAAAATTACGATACTGCGGTGCGTCATGGGCCAGGTGAGTGGTCCCTGTAACTTAACGCTAAACTATTTTGGTTTCAGGTTATGCAGGGTAAAGCCGAGGTTGCATCGAAAATAGCAAATCTAAAGGGAGAGGTACGTATTCCAGGATATATGTAAGACGAAAGAAAGGGACGCGAACAGACGAATTCAGCCACGTTTCGAGCTATGACTTCGGTGCTTCTTCAAGAGAGGCGGTTACAATAGTGCAAAAACACATTTCCCCGTTATTTTCTGAAGGTACACTTATTGCATTTCCACAAAACGAAATGGCAATGCCAAAACGATGCCTGTCAGGAATTGTATATGGAATAACAGATTTCATGACATGACCACTAACTTTTGTTCGATAGATCGCAAAACTGAACAACAGGTTGTCTTTGGTTGTGAATGACATTGCGGGACTAAACGCCATGATCAAGGTACGTAAAATACCTAGTCCGACCAGTCCCTGAACTCTCCTTCGCAGCTTGCTTGCTCCTTCGCATTGTTGCCTGTGGTCACCCAAAAGAGAGTCCATGCAGAAACCTTTGGATGCGCATGCGCTAGATCTCATCAAGAACTTGTTTTTTTTGTTAGTGCGCATGATCCAAATATCGCTTTCAGAGATTGATTGTTAGCATCATGAATTTTGTCCGTCATGATATGACGCCCTTTTGTCCGTTCCCGCGAAAAGTCAATAAACAATCTCCAACAGCGATATTTGAATCATGCGCACTAGCAAAAAGTTATTGGTCAAATCTAGCGCATGCGCATCCAAAGGTTTATGGACTCTCCTTTCGGCGACCACAGGAAACAACGAAGCCGCGAAGGAGAGATCAGTGACTGGACTAGTGAAAATACCATGTATATACCAAACCAGGAAGCCCATCAAGAAGAGGCTTCATTGCCTATTGGTAGAGCTGACGAAGTTGCTTCATATATTAATGGATAGGGGTGTGCCGTGGCCGCCGAGGTCTCGAAAACCTCACCCGATCAGAGACCAAGAATTCTCGTCTTTTTAAACCCTACCATAGACCTACAGTTAAAATTGTATACCCTACCGCAGACCTAAAGTGTCACTAGGGTGGTCCAGTTGTTCGCGATCAAAGCGGAATTTTGTTAATCATCTGTCATTGTGTTTCGTGACAATGCATAACAATGTGTCCCATAATCAATACTCAACAACAGGCTGTAAACAAAAGCAAGATCCCGGGTCCTATTGGTCCAAAGGGAGATACAGGACCTCAAGGACTTCCTGGACCGCGCGGGCCCACAGGACTACCAGGAATCCCGGGACCACGAGGAGCCGAAGGACCCAAGGGACAAAAGGGTGACGAGGGACCAAGAGGGCCTCAAGGAGAGAGTGGAATAAGCGCCCTCAACGGGTGTCAACTCAAAACGAAAAGAGGTGAACCCGGCAAACGTGAGGCTAAGGTCTCCATTGGACCCTCGGACGTGAGTACTTACAGTTTTTATTATAGAAGAGTTCACGGTGTGAGATGCATCGTGGGTAATAATAGCCTGCGTAGCTGGCGGCTTAGTGGGGTTTTAGCAGGTTTTTATCCGCAAAATCTTCGGTAGTTTGCTTGTTGTTCGATGAGATGGCCGCGCGAGCGCTGGAGCAGAGTGCGCCTGGTTAAAAGCGTTTTCTCCCCGCCCATCCTCCCACGGGGAGCATTTTTAACCATGTGCACTCTGCCCCAGCGCTCGCGTGGCCATCTCATCGAACAACAAGCAAACTAGGGTAATAAGGGCCGCAAGATATATGGTGAACATAGTTGCCTATTTATGGCTCATTTGTGCTCAACCTGACCTGGCGAGTTCACATCACATCACATCACATCACATCACATCACATCATAGTATTTATTGACCTTATATCAAGAGTGCTTACAATATCCAATAACTAGATACGAATATTAAGCCCGATGCTCTTCACGGGCATCGCACAGAACGCAATCATTTGTGCGCCAATGGTTAAATCACATCGCTTATCCAATGGGCACTATAGTCCACTCCTGATTGTAAACCCCACTTACTCATGATTCACAGGGTCACGTGGTAGTTGGTATCGAGTGTTCATCAAACAAACCAAGTTACAACAATTTCACCACCGATAACGACGCCGCCGTCACCAAGCCCTATCAGTGCGAGTGCTCGAGAAAGAAAGCACGACACTGGTGGCATGATGAACGCGATGGTGGTGAAATAGAGGAAGATGGCGACGATGACGACGACGAAGATGATGCAAAGAAAGGTAGCTGGTGGCGTCCCAAGACAACCAAGCGACCCAAACCAACCAAGCCACACAAAGAGGAGCTCATTTGCATAATCAGCTACGTGGAGTGTCCTTCACAGTACGTAAATGAGTAACGCAATCCGTAGCTAGTTCATTTCATGACAACAAGCAAAGAATTACAAAATATGGTAAAGCATTCCTAGTCCTGGTATATCCTTCTGCACGTGCAAAGGCTGATTGCATTTTTAAACCGCACGGGGGGGAGGGAGGGAGGGGGAGGGAGGGGGAAGGAGGGGGATGGAGGGGGAGGGGAGTTGAAGACCTCCTTTAAAAAGACCCCCCTCCCTGGAACTCGTGAAACAGACCCCCTTTGATCCCCCTGGAATTTCCAACCTCATAAAGAACCCCTTTCCCGCTGGAATTTCCATTTTTTCTTGCAAAATACGTCCGGGTCAATTCAGACTAAAAACTCACCGGGTAGGTCCAAATTTCCGTCGCGTCTGATTGGCTAAATGTATTTAGTTTTTGGCACTCATCTGGAATCTGTTATCTTTATACGATGTCTTTAGATCAAATAATTGAAACATATTGCAAATAAATTGCGTTACCAAACTGTGACTACCTTGTGTTTTATATTAGGTTGGCAAGGGAAAAGGGGGAAAGTTGAAAGCAGATGCTATGAAGTTTATTTTGCCCAAGATAGGCCCATACAACAATGCAATAGAACTTAAAAGAAACGAAATTCAGTCAACCTGGAAGAAAGCGTTGGGAGACCAGCGCGCACGTTATACTAATGAGCCACGCCAAGCGCGCGTCATTGATAATGTTGCTTGATGTGGCTAAACGAGGAAACAAGATATATATTGTTGCCTCTCGTTTATCGAGCGTTTTAGGTTAAACCAAATGCCTTACGCATCGCACCGACCGCGCCTCAGGCTTATCCAGACGCTTTGCATTATGCTAAACCAACCGAGTGCGTAAGGCTAAACCAAATGCCTTACGCATCGCTAAACCAAACGCACGCGTAACGCTAAACAAAGCGAGTGCCTAACGTTAAACAAACCATGCGGGTATAAACCAATCGCGCGTTAAGGCTAAAACGTTTTGCCAAATGCTTGACCAACCGAGCGCATAAGTTTAAACCAAACGTCTTGTGAACTTTGCCTTGCGCATCGCTGGCGGCATGTGTTTTCTATACCAGGCGCATGAGAAAACCAAGAGAAAGACAGATCAATCAACACAAATGTCACTTTATTCCAAGATCATAAAACATTGCTAACCAATTGGAAATAAATTACTAATTTCTTAAAAGATACCTTGTTAGGCCCGGTCTTCACACGCAAACGCAAGCGTAAACCACAGCGACGCAAGCGCAAGCTCAAAATCAATATTAATTAGTTTGCTTGACCTTGAGTTCGCTTGATTTACACATGGATCGTAATCCATGATTTACACTGGACGTAAGCACACGCTCAGGGGAACGCAACGTGTCGAATTTCTTGCGCTTGCGTTCTAGTGCACGCCACCCCTCCCTAGGACGCTGAGCTGAGCTGACAGCTGCCACCCAGGAGGCTTCTGGGTAGAGAATAGCCTCAGTGCACACCAGCAGCAACTGTCCTCGAGTTCGTGCAGTCAAAGCTCAAGTTATATTTTAGTCTCCGTTCAGTTCTTCGCTTCACGCTTTTTTCACGTTCTTGTTTTGCAAATTTCGCGTCTAATAAAGTGTCCATCGCGTATTTTTTCGTAGAATAGTCCCTTTCATTCAGCTTATACTTGATTTTTATTGACTTTATTCGTTGTTGACTGTCCGATGTACGAGCTTCTAGTTGTTGTTTTCTTTGTGCCATTGCTGTAATTTGTTCTTCGTTTACTGGAGCTATTTCTTGGATCTTTAGAGGTGCCCTGAAAAATGAACAAAATCATGCATAAAATAAATCGTCATAATAACAAACCAAAGCGACAAAAGGTGCACTTTCTACGCCCATACAGAATAACGAGAGAAATTCAAGTTGCTGCTGAATGGCTTCCCCGGTCGGCCAATGGCTACCCTGCGAACAGTGATTTCCTCCGGCCTAAGAGAGAAGGAAATCACTGCTCGCAGGGTAGTCAAGTAAAAGCAGTATCATGCGGCGCACACGTGACTGATTTCTTTGTAAGCTCCAAGTAGAATCGCTACTTTTACACAGAGTGCGTCTAGTTCAGGTTTGATTGGTAAGAAATTAGTGGCCAAGAAAGGAACTAACGCAAATACAAATACTTTTCGACACTGTATACTGTTTACCGTTTTTCTTTTTCGTTTTTTGAAGAAGGAACGGCGGTGTGGAAAGACTATAGCGGTCTCAAAATCAAATTCGAGACTAAAGAGGGCTCTCTTTTATGTGTTATTCCACTTGCCATTCGAAAAGCTCTTTATGCTAAATATAGTTTCTGCTGAAGCAGACGGTTAATTTGCGAAGCACTAGCGTTCCCTTGATGTTTCAGTGAGGCCGAGAAACTCGGGCAAGATTTGGGTGGCGCGCGAAAAATGTTCTGTTTTTGCTCGCCCAATTTTCTCGCGGCAAAAAACTCACACGTCGACTTCTCACCGCTTTCTCCGCTGTTTCTCTGAGTTTCTTTTCCCTGAAAACACACGTGAACGCCCGTGAACGCTTGCTACGCAGGAGATGATTCTAATTTCACGGTGGTTAGGTGTGGCGTGACGTCGGCTTTTTGCGTGATACTGATATTGTGCTACAGATATTAGGAAGTATTAATTACTTCTAATAAGCACAAAAGGAAAATGAGCTACAACGGAAGGCGTGTTATATTTTCCTTTCTTTCCCAGAAAACCAAGTTGGGTTGGAAACAAAATTACACGATCAGCAATATTGGCAAGTTTAGTATTCGTTTGTGTTTGAACTGATCCCTGAAAATTCTAGAATAGACCTGACACAAAATAATAATAAAAATCGAGGATAGTGATTGTAATGATTGCAATGGACATGTTTCGGCAGATTGCAATAAATATTTATAACTATTTTAAAACAGTTCCTTTTTCAGAATTTCGAGTGCGTCCCAGTGATGGATTGGGGTAGGTTCAGAGCCCATCGTAGGTTTAGTAAAAACATCCGGCATATGATTGCTAAAAACAGGTTTTGCAGAACATGTTTTAGTGCAACAAGTTTTTCCACGTCTTTTGCGTAACGGAGGTCACCAAATATTTTATCATTTGAAAACATCTGGTTCAGTGACGAACATTTCGGCCTCATCTCACTTATCGGGCGCGACTGCGCGGAAAGATATGAAGTGTTTTGTAAACTGACTTTAAACAACCCTCCTCTCTTATAACACTTATATAAATGCATATCTCTAGTTCGCGGGGTGGACCTTTAGAAGTGCAAACACTTTCCACGGTCTAGCCTACACAAGGGAGGTCTTATTTGCCTGGGAGGTCTATTATATTTGCCTGGGAGGTCTATTATGTTTGCCTCCCTGGGGTGTACCTTTAAATTCCATTACTTGTAAGACAATTTTACACTATTATCATAGATTTTAGAATTAAATCACAAATAGCAATATTCTCTTTTAGCCTCTTATTTTCGTGCAACATTTTCATGATTCGGTGTATCGGTGTGCCGCAAAAGTTGTTTTAGAATGCGTCTTTTACAAATATTTGTTTATACAAATTGCACTAAATTATTGATTATCTGCCTTCTAACAATGCCGCCGATTATGCATTTTTTCAAGACTATTTATAACTCAAAAGTGTACAAAACTTTTCAATGTACTGCAAATGTACATACCTTTGTTCTTGGCCAAAAGTTCTAGTAGTTTGTGTGCCAGTTTCTTGACACTGTCGAGCAAGTCCTTTCCTTTGCAACCTCTCTTTCCATGCGGGCGAATCGAGGTCTATAATTTCTTCGTATTCATCCTCGTCTTCGCTAGTTGATTCTAATAACTCCCACGACTGAAATTGCCTTTCCACAGTGTCAACAACATTGCCCATTTTGGCAAATAGTTTTATCAACTTGATTTGAGCCTCCTTTCCCCTTTCTCTGTTCACTAAAAACAGCTTCTTTCTCAAAACTGAAGTTGTTTAAGCGATTTAACTGCCCTTTATACACTTTTAGACCGAGCCCTCTATTCAATCCGTCATGCTTTGACCCTCGGAGAACAATAATCTACGGATCACCTATCTTTATCGTGCCCAAATATGGTGTTCTGACGTAGCAATGATTATGGCGGGAAGTTGTGGGTCACGTTTCCTGTAGCATGACGGGATGGTTATGGCTTGTTTGTCACGCCTTGGGGTTTCAGAAAATAACAAATCTATGGATGAAGGATATAATATATTTCTTTTCCTTGATATTTACTGCTCAGATTAGGAAAGGTATGAATAATAAAATGGATATAATTGGAGCAAATTTCTGTTATGCTACTTGGCTTATGGCAGAAAGGCCAGGGGCAATTCACACAGTTTACGTTTGAGGTTAATTTGATTTACAAGGGCGTGCCTTGTACTGAATACAATTGCCGGTGTAGCTTGTTCCGGTTTTTGATCGAAATTAATGATTGTAAGACCTGTTTCAAACGTCGTGCTTCTCATGTGCCGAACCTAATTGTCCTGAGAATTATTTTTGGCTTAGTAATAGTTTCAAGTAACAGAGACGGTAAAAATATAAGAAAATAGATAACCTATAATAAAAACAATTGGAATGTTAAATTCGTTTTTGCCGTATGCTTTTCTTTTGGAAGTTACGAAGAGAAAAGAAATGTGCCAAATTATAGGTTCGGCACACTGAGAAGCACGACGTTTGAAACGGGCCTAAGAGTTTGCTATATTTTCTACAGAATTTTGACGGCAATACTAAATGAAATCCAGATTTTGTTAATGTAATTCATCGAAATATCCTCCCTTAGCAATACACGATTTGGAGGGGTGTATCATGCCTTTTGGGCTTAACTATATAAAATATAAATAATTTCCTTGGGGGTTAATAACCCGAAACAGAGGGCACAAAATACTAAGCCGAAACACACAGCTGTGTACTGTGTTTGTATATTTTTTTCGGTTCGATGGAAAATATCTACAGGACTGAGTCTACATGAACATTTGCATGTTGGTTTAGGTTCAATGTGCATCTCTTTTTTAGAGAAAACCTCTCACTTAGACACAAGTTCTGCGTCATGCACTCAACTCTTGGCTGTCTCGGGGCTTTTAAATTTGCTCAAATTGCCAAAACGTTTGAATTTTTAATAGCCTAAAGCAAAAATTAGGAAAAAAGAGCGTTGCAGTATAAACGGATGCATTGGACTTAGTTGAAACCGATAAGCTCAGATAGGGGGATAGGGGTTTTGTGGCTTACGCAGTTCAAATTGCGTATATAAGATTTTCAAAATCATACGCGTGTAATACAAGAACGAATTGGAGAGCACTTCAAACTAAA
The DNA here is from genome assembly GCA_033964015.1 of Scolanthus callimorphus. Lineage (NCBI taxonomy): Eukaryota > Metazoa > Cnidaria > Anthozoa > Actiniaria > Edwardsiidae > Scolanthus > Scolanthus callimorphus. The sequence continues at coordinate 169,084 of JAWWUD010000039.1, read as the reverse complement.
GTAGCGGCGTGCTTACAAACTTCCCTCATTTCGTAGAACGTCTTTCAATACTGGCACTTCGTCAATTGACATCCAGAGCCTCGAGGAACATCTGTGAAATTTTGCGGGCAAAAAACTATAGTTTCTGAAGGGTGTAAATTGCTGAAGAGATAGACAATCTCGCTTAGAGTAACTACAAAGGGTCAATTTTGCTCAACCCTGGAAATTCAAAAGATGACCTTGTGCTTGTGCAACGCGACATGAAACCTAATCAGACTGACTCAATGATTCGTGAGACGATGCTAAAAATCTTACGTAGACGGCTCGCTGTTTCGTCACACTTGTTTTTCTCTTAAGGTCGATTTAGACTGTACGATTTTCGCCTACAACCATCGCATGCGACATGCTCGCATCAGCATACGACTCGAATCGCAAAGTCTAAATCAGCCCTACAACTCCTCTACAACATGCGCTTACGAGCTAAGTCATGTCGCAAGCGTGTCGCATGCGATGGTTGTAGGCGAAAATCGTACAGTCTAAATCGGCCTTTACGTTTCAACAGATATACTGTGAAACGGTCACGCCGCGCATCAATCTACTGACAAACGTTTTACAATATAAATCCTCTAGATTTTTTACATGGCTTGGATATGACACTTCGAATTTTTATTGCTATCGCAGCTTTTCAAAAACCTGGAAAACCGTTTCGCGCTGTGAATTTTCCAAACGTGCTTTGCTTTTGCTTTTTTCTGTTCCGCCAATCAAATCATCTAAGCCAATCAGGTCCTTCCCCTGTTTCGCCTAGAGCAGTCGACTGGGTTTTCGTCGGGACAAAAAGCCAGTCGACTGCACTAGGCGAAACAAGGCAATGACCTGATTGGCTTAGATTTTGTTTGAGAGGCGCGCGGAACAGAAAACTGAAAAGCGACGTTTTCATATTGAAAATGCGCAGCGGGCAAAACAACGTAGCTGTAAAATTCTCAAAGAAATAGTTCGGCTTTCCTTAAAGGGGTTTCACTTTCTTCTTGATTTCCTCTATCTTTAACCACTCAGTTTGCACTTTAACCACAATTTATTCATAAAAACCACATTTCGACTTTTATAGAAGAGTTAAAAATTATTTTTTATGACGTCTTCAACCAGGATATTGCATGCTCGCTCCCTCGTCGCTTGGATTTTCAAAAGGTAATTGAAAATCATAATTATTGAAAGCAGTTTTCCAATAAAGAATTCAGGCTACATTTATTCAACGAATATTTTTTCCAATTGGATTGAAGCATTCTCCTTTGAATTTGCCGAGGCGACGCGAAAACGATAGCTGTCAGGCCACCGGCCACAGCCAAAAAAAAAATTATGACCAGATATAATTATCTGAAAATATTTGCAAAATTTGAGTAGATTAACAACACTTTTATGTTTGATGTCGAGGGTAAACAACTTTTAAAGGAGTGGCTGGATAAAACGAGATTCCTAATCCCTGCATGGTTTACAAGCTAGACCATGTAAATAATTCTCAGCCCACGAATTGTTTGCAATAGGTTTAATTTATTGACATGTTTGATGTTTTTTTTTTATGCAAAACCTCGAGAAAGATTAAAGCGCACTCTTTCTTTCTATAAGAACGACGGCGCTTTATAAGAATGAATAAGAACAATTTAAGCCTAAGATTTGGCAAAACATCAAGTATAAGAACAAAGCTCTGCTCAGGCTGAAGCCAATATAAGAAGATAACACTTTTTTTTCGGTTCGAGGGAAACTATTTACAGGAGTCACGTAGAATGAACCTCACTCCTCAGGAAAGGAAAAAACTTTCACCTTTGCACAAGGTCGGGACAAGGTCTGGCCTCGTTCGCTCGACTTTTGGCTGTCTTTGGGTTTATTATTTCTAAGATTATCTTAACAATTGAGGAAATTGCTAAAAATTATAAGAATATTTGGAATTTCCCCAGTCTCATACTTAAGAGGAAATCCATTTAGGGATCGAGTAATTTCAGGCTTTGGTGGACAAAATCTTGTACCACAGATTATCGACACTATCAGGGATATTCAAATTCTGTCTGTATTTTTAAAAGCTATAGATGTTACTCATATGACCGAAGTAACACCAAAAACAAATTCTCGGAGCCTGTAGGAATAAGTTTCAAAAAATGAAAAAAGTAGTGCAAACACAAGAAAATAGTTCTTGTAAATTCCATTCCACGACCATTTCCCAGTGTTTTATAAGAACTTTGAATTTTGTTTCGTGTTTGGCGTTATTAAAAACGGATTCTTTTCACGAGATAGTGAAACGGACTCAACGAAGTTTGCAATACAATGCAAATGATCTTGGTATAAGATTTATGTCCACTGCTTGCTCGGAAATGCTGGCGAATTCCTTATTAAGCTGTTCTCATGTATTTACCCCTTAATTGAAAGTCACGCTGAGTGAAATCTAAAGATCCGTAGAAAACAAGATACACTAAAGATAGAGTAACATAATTACGAGTCGGCGGTTTATTTGCTCTCCGGGGTAGCCTGTTTGTCGGAGCTAAAACGGGCTAAGCTTTGAGTAAACAGCACAGGTCAGGGCGCCCAGCTGAGAATCTTATGCGTCACAACTGTCTTGCACGTGCGGGGCAGCTTAAGGTGGAAGGCTTGTTAGCGATTATAACATTGACGCATCAGCGTAAGTTACAACAGACAATTGTGATGTTGCGACCCGTTTCTGACATACATAGAGTATACAAATGCTTGGTGTATATACCAGATAATACAAGTGACACATTGAATATTCTGCAGTATGCGACTCGAAATCATTGTATAACTATTTTTTTTACCACGCTACAGAAAGTTAACGACAACGTTTTACGTAAATGTAGTGAATGTCGTAGTGAATAATGGGAAGTTTAAGTGGAATACCGCCGAATATGTGCTTTTCCTGCATTCTGATTTGCCGTATTTTCTGTGGCGTGGTATAAAACACTGGATACCAACCCAATTCTGTATCAACGTTATGACAAATACATTTTGTTCCATTTTCTAACAAAATTGTGTCAAAATATTATATCCGTAAGGAGATCAGCGTCTAAAGCTACTAACAAACTCAGCGACGACTTCTGCGGACGGAGTAGTCCTTTTGAACTCATCTACTGAGTTTTGGGGCCCTTTTGGCTCACTCTCCACTGGGGCTTGCTCACCATTCCTATCTGTGGCCCCTGGGGCTTGATCACTGTTCGTATTTGAGCCCACTGGGGCTTGCTCACTGCACGTATTTGTGATCAATGGGGCTTGCTCACACTTTGTATTTGTTGCCACTGGGGCTTGCTCACTGTTCCTATGTGTGGCCCCACCCGTACGTTCAGATGGCACCGATTGTTTATCACCAATACCCGAGGCCGTTTGTGATGCTACATTAGCTGAAATCTGATTGGTTACATTTTGATGTTGCCATGGAGACGGATATGGCTGGTGTCCTTGCCATTGAGGCTGAGACCACTGCTGGAATCCGCAAGGAGGAGCTTGAGGCGCGTTTAAAAACGGTGGGGGAGGGTGACGGTAGGGGGCGTAATCTCCCTGAGCTTGTGGGTCAAGGTAGTGAGCATTTCTTTCCTGAGGGGGTGGGGGTAAGTGAGTTGGTATAAAGGATGTATTCTCCCCTGAAGGGGGAGGACAAAAGGGAGGAGGCGGAAATGGCGGTGCAAAACCACTCGGAGGGGGAGGAGGGAAGGGAGGATACGGAACCCAGTTTTGCTGTCCATGAAAATGTTGATCCCGCGCAGCTTCTCCCGTGGGAGGGTCCGTTAACTCGCTAGTGCTCATCTCCTGTTGGTTTTCCTGTGTTGATTTTTTCCATTTTGGCTGCTTGTGTTGTTGCTTAGGCCTGTCGTCTTCGTAGTAAAATGAAGGGGGTGCAAATTCTTGGTCCCGTTCTTCGGATTTTTGTCCTAACGGTGGGCGTCTGTCATATTGCTCTGAAAGAAGAAATACAGTCTGTTATAACTCTGGATACGTCGATCTCCTGCACAAAATATTAATATGAAATTCTAACTGAAATTAAATTGAAATATCCAGCGATAAAGCGTTGTCAAGAGCATTCTGAGATATTTAACCATTATCCTGCTCGATTTTTGCAGAATATCGTCTGATACTTAGCCGACGAGGGACGCAGTCCCGAGTTGGCTAAATCAGACGATATTCTGCAAAAATCGAGCAGGATAATGGTTTTATTATTCAGCACATCGACAGCACACAAAAAATCCCAGAAATGATTTACTTTTGCGTATAAAACACGAGCTTAATACATCATATTTCTCTCAGGCGACGGATATCGCAGGATATTTGTCATGTACAGAATACAGCTATTGGCGCTCCATTGGCCATATTTGGGCGCGCAGTGCATCGATGTGCTGAATAATAAGGACGGGTAACGGCCTCGACGACATAACAAATAAGACTAATTTTGTAGTTATGAAAGTACAAAATCGAAGTGTCCGATGAAATCCAAAGTGTCTTTTTTTTCTGCTGCCATAGATACGTTGCAGGCTTTCAAACTTAAACATAACAAACATAAGCATAAGAGTGCATCCTCAAATCAAACGTATTCGAATATTTGCATATCATCAATGAGGATTCCACAGCGTGGCTTTGATTTTTTCTTATGTACTCGCGTACGGACGTACGGACGCACGGACGCACGCAGGCACGCACGCACGCACGCACGCACACACGCACGCAGGCACGCACGGCGCAGGCGCACCGTAGACTAAAATGACATTTTTTTTACATCTTAGGTTTCTGTTGTCTTTCAATGGGGAAATAGGGAAAAGCTTTGAAAAAGCAATGCAATTTTCGTCAGAAAGTAAAACGATAGAATTATGTTGTCTCGGCTCTTTTTGCGCACGCCGCCCATATATTGAAAAGCGTTTAAAATAAATATTTGGTCAAAGGGCGTAGATGGAGGCTCTTGTAATCCGACTTCCTAGTAGATACTTAATGATTAGTATCAACTAAAATCATAATATAGCTATGCTCTATTTCACCGATAAAGCAATGGCTCTCCCCCGCTATATCATAAAAGCATTAGAACATAGAGCACGTGTGATGTTGGGAGAGACACTTCTCGAAACATTTTAAAATCACTCGCCTGCGGCGATTTATCAACGTTTTCGATTCTTTCCCAACATCACGCGTGCTCTATTTCGCCGATAAAGTCATATAAAGTTGTGCTGCAATGCTTAAATAAGCTACTAAATCCGCCCATTAAATGACATTTTAATGGCCGACTTACTAATTTTATGTCGCGCCCACTCGGGTAGCTCCGCCCTCTTCTTCGCCAGCTTTTTAACATCAGGTTCAGGGCGCTCCTCAGTCCCCACAGAACCTCTCTCCTTATTAAGTGACGTCATTTCTTGCGCATGCTCAGAATCAACTTCTGGATTTGCATCAACTGCTTCCTCAGGGTTGGTATCAGTAGACTCGTCAGGGGCGGTGTCAGTAGTCTCGTCGCCCGCTTTAATTTTCTTTCTGGCGCGCACCTTGGCAAGCCTGGCTTCTAGTGCAGCTTTTCTCTTCGCTTTGATGTTGTCGCTACGAGATCGCTGACTGACAGTCTGCAAGAACAAGTTCAAAGTGCATTGTTTTCTGGGCAATGGCAACAATCTACAGTTTTTCTAGTTCTATTCACGTTTCTTTTCTATTTGTATTGGTCAGGCACTACAAACCTGTCACTAAAAACAAGGAGTTGGCTCTCACTATCGGATGCTCTCTTTTCTGATTAAAGAGCCTGTGTCAGCCGCCATTTTGACAGCATAGCAACATACCAAGTCGGAGAAAGCATCCATTTCCATCGGCTAATTTAGAGAATACAGAGCAATGTTCTCGATTGAATTTGGTAAATCGAGTCTGAAACTTTGTTTTTAAGTTGTTTATTAATAGATTTCCACGTAATTCGTCTTCTCAAATCGAACGAAATCAATAACAAAGGAGTGGCTGACACAGGCTCTTTAATAGTAATTTAAAGGCCCGTTTACACTTGCAATTTTTGTCGCGCGAGTCGCGGCGACTTTCTCGCCCGTACGCGTCAACTCAAAATCACTCATGTAAACTATGTGCAATTCGGCGCGATCTGCCACGATTTGTGTCGCGGAGATGTCAAAACTCTTTGCAACTTGATGCAATTTGAAGAAAAGATAGCACAGAAATCGCACCGGATTTGCATCTCGTTTACACAAGAGAGTTGGAATTGCAACTCGCGCGAGAAAAATCAGTGACAAATGCAACAAAAATCGCTACAATTTTTGGAATTTTACGGTATGTTATATTTTCATATCCTTTGGCTTCCTTGGCTGGTCGTAACTAAATGTATTTAGTTTTTTAACTCTATTATTCGAAACAAGATATTCGAGCAGTTTTGAACAAAAGAGCGCAAAGAAACAACAAATGCTAGGAAACTCCATTAAGTTCCATAATACCTCTTGCCGTAGTTTGCTGAGCGTTTCCATCTGCTGAACCCTCTCGGTCTCATCCGTGGAGAACTGGTAATACCCTACACCATGGGTACGGACCTCTGAGGAAACACCAAAGTCAGACAATTTCGCATTAAGCTGTGGTGACTACAAAAATAGGATTTTTGTGAGATTTTTGAATGGTAATTATATCCTTCCCGGAGCTTAAAAAAACATTCCTTATAAGTTCTCATAAACTGAATGATTGATTACATGTATATTGTTTTCTCGCAAGTTTTACTGTATTCCAGATATTGTGTGGTATAAATGAGCTTGATTAACAAGTATCGGTTCCCTTTACCCTCAAACCTGATATCCTGGTAATGGACTGGACCAACTGGTCGATTCATTGCTTCCTCCTCCTCTTTTTCCCATTTCTGTCTCATTAGCTCTCGTCGCATGTCTTCAGACAGAAGAGTTGGAGGGCTGGGACTGATGAAAAATCATGTTAACACAACAGGGTTCATACGAATCACAGATGATATTCAATGAACGTCCTGTTTCTAAATCTCCCTACTGTCCATCATGGGGGAGTAGCAGAGTATTCCTGACAGTTATCATTTTTTTACCTTTTACTAGGCCTCAGCTCCTTATCTTGCCTTTGTAGCATAGGTAAATCCTTCCTCAAACATTTTCTTGATCTTCCAAGAGAGTCAACATATTCAACCCTAGCAAAAATAACAAGACAGGTTGATCTAAAATAAAGCAAAGTATTCAACTCCTGCTAAATAAGATAAAATAAAAAAATATTTGCTGCCAACTCCCCAGAACTTGCAGTTCGTAAGCTGAATTGCGCTGGTCACAACAGCACCACTGACAGTCAAGTGGTCATAAGCACAGACACTGACACCGTTTTTTCACTTTTCCCAAGATGCACAAAATATGATTATGTTAGATACTCTGCACATGGTCCGGGTAATGCAGTTAAATCCTTATTGCTTAATACATGTATGGTACCTACTGTTTAAATGATGATGAATCACTCCGTTAACAAAAAAGATAGCTTCATTCTTCTGGGATGCAAAGCTTAATCTTTTTACACATTTTTTTCTTCAAAATGTCAGATGCTCGAGGGGGTTTCCATGGAACCCATGGAATCCGCTACTGGTGAGAGGCCAGCCATATTGCTTTCTTTCTATTTAGAACTTCTAAGAATGTTCTCTCCTTGGGTAGGGAACACAACCCACCCCTGTTTGATCCCCTTACCATTCTTCATCAGGGCCAGATGGAGGAGGAATGGGCTCACTGCTAACGTCATCTTCTTCATCTCTATCCTGGTTCTGTTATAATTCATGAGGTCACAATATAAGGCTAAAGCTCCACGGATGCCAACCCTTGGGCATAAGAAATAGGAAAACCTTGAGATCTCAGGTGAAATACAAACTAAGGTTACTTAATGCACCCGCCAGCCGTTGCTTCAAATTGATTGTGTGATCGCTTTTTAACTTGTGGATGTCCGAAGAACAGGAACGAGTTATACTTAGGGGGCAAAAATGGTGTTGTTGTTAGCATGGCCAACAGGGTCTGGGAACTACGTAGACATGGCTGCACCTACAATCTCTTATCACAGGAAACATGTACGTCAGCTCGAGACAAAAACAAAAGTTAATGGCCTATGGTTTTGAGGTTGTACTGTAGGTGTTAACAAAAGATGGAAGGAGTTGGGGCGCAAAGCCTACCGGTTGATGATGGGCCTTTAAACAAGCACATAATATGCACGTTTTCATGAAAGAAACAATTGAACTGTACCTTGTTGTAAACCTTCTTGTGAAAGTCAACTAAGAATCTGCTTCCTTCACCAGAGTCGTCTTCATCATCATCTTTTATGTTGCAATGAGAGAATAATTAAATTATGTTGCTCACTTAAAAACAGGAATGTGTGAATACTGGAACTGACCGTCTACCCTGCGAGCAGTGATTTTTCCTCTCTTAGGCCAGCGGCTAGCGAGGGAGAGAAACCACTGTGAGCGACCGTTTAGCGCCGTCCTCAAACTTGGATGAATAAATTAACTCAAAAGCAGTAAAACCGGTTTTAATCCCGTTTGACACTGATGACATATTTAATCAACAGTTGAAACCACCATGAATCCAAAGAAGTCATGAAAAAGCAAACTCGCACAGAAATAAAGCTCCAAACACGGCATAATACATTTCTGCAAGCAATAGTAAGCTTAACTGCATGTTTTGGAGGAAATTCTAACACTTCGGAGATGGAAAACTACGGAAAACTGGCTGAAAATCTAGCTGGAAGTTGTCACGCGAAAGGTCAAGTCCCATGTCAATGTGTTAAGTCCATTAGCGCCAGATGTGACGCCAGATGTGACGCCAGATGTGACTTGCGTTACTCGATGGAAAACCAAACGGTCGCTCGCAGTGGTTTCTCTCCCTCGCTAGCCGCCGGCCTAAGAGAGGAGGAAATCACTGCTGTAGGGTACTGACCGTCAAAAATGAAAAAAAAAAACTAAAATGCTCACCTTCAATTTCACCCTTGGCCATTTTTTCATAAAGTACTGCCTTGGCTTGAAGCATTTTCCTGTTACAAAAACCCAACAAAGCAGAGCAATTGATAAGCCTCAGTGGCACAACAAGCTCCCAAAGATAAGGGTGAGGCATCACTTTTTTTTGGGGGGGGGGGGAGGAGGGAATTTCTGCAAAAACCAATCCATGGGAAAAGCTGAATTTCCCATGGCTATCCATGTGAGTTCTGAACACTTCTTATGCGTGTGACTTGGGAAATTCAGTTTTTCCCATGGATGGGTTTCTGCAGCCGAAATTCCCTGTGGGGGAGGGTGGGGGTTGGATAGTTTCGTAACTATCTTTTAAACAGTACTTGGATTTTTGCAAAGCTTGTTCTTCCTCAGAGGAATCTTCAACATAAGAAGTTTGCTTCAGTGCAGCTGTGGATCCTTTCTCCTTTTTTTGCTTTGCCCACACAGGAGGCTTCTAAAAAGAAAAAAGAAAAGAAAAACATGGCTTTGTAAAAGATAAGAATAAATAATGGATGTCAATTTTACAGACTTATTTGTATGGAAGAAATCAGGTGAATTGACCCCCCCCCCCCCCCCCCCCCCCCCCCCCCCTCCCCCCCACTGGAATTTCCAATCTCTCCAGTGGGGAGGGGGGGATGGATTGGATATATTTTCTGGAACCACACATTGCTATCACACTTGGAAATGACAAAGACTCTGGCCTCTGCTATCATGCTGGTTTTGGGGTGGTATTTATAGACCTGTCAACTTAAAAAAAAAAATAGGTGAAGCACTTTTTATTTTGGTAATACATTTTCAACGTAAGCCGACAACGTTCCCACCAAGAACGGGTTTGTTAAAAATGATTGACAAGCAATATTGAAAATTATATTTTTTGAACATGACTGAGAATTGGAAAGCCATGTCGTTCTGTCATATAGGCAAGGAAAACAAGGTCTTATGCAGGTTATGCGAGGAATCAGAATTTTGAATTTTAGGAAAGAAAAATCTGTATAATGCGAGGAATTTGGCAGGTGGGTTGAAATTTGTTATTTTGGCATACCCCCTAAAAAATACGGGAGTACGTCTTTGGGCCCCAACTAATATTAAGGCACTGGTATACACAGCCTGTAGGCTTGCAGGTACGGGACTGCAAAGTTTTAGGGTGACTTTGGTACAAGTAAGTACTGCACAGCATTCATGTGCTTGTCCTGTAAATTTGCTAAATCATTTGTACGCCCGAGGCTGTATCTGCAAGGTTGATCTATGTCAATTGCATCGATAAGCCAAAATAACCCAATCAACTATACACATGTTACAGTGAATACGTTTATAGTCTACTTTATAACGCGTGCTTTGCTGTGCTGTACAAACCTTTGCCTGCGAGTTGGACTGTGGTGGTGCAGTTTTCTCGGTCTCTTTACGAAAAAGCTGCTCTTTTCGAAACAGCTCAGCCTTCAGGTCTACAATCTTTGGAATCAAATATACAAACATTGAATTCTTAAAATACTGAATTAAGAATTTCTTGGAAAAAGCAGAGAGACACTAAAATTACCGAAGATTCGTTCACTTCGATCACTTTCTTGGCCGCCATCTTTGTTTTGGTTAATAACCGCTGGCTGGTAAGACGACGGGCTCATTGACTATCCCGTCACCAGGCTCTGGCGGACTTTACACCACAGGAATACCACTACTTCTGGGCACCAGTGGTGGATGGCGGCCAAGAAAGTGATCGAAGTAAACGAATCTTCGGTAAGGCCATGGTAATGAAAGTCATAGATTTGCGTCCGAACATTTTTTTAAAAAACATGCGGCCGTTTTTCATTATTCATTATTTTCCTTTAAAGGCTCTTTTAGTCCTTTCAGGTAGTCCTAGATGAGCTACGATGCTCAAGAAAATACTACCATACGCTGAAGCTTACTGTGATTCACAGGAAGACTTCAGTAAACAACTATTTAACAAATAACCTCTGATTTTCCGTGGTTCGTCCTCTTATAAACCAAAATGTTGTCAAGTCAAAATGTTGTGGACTCACGAGGCCTTTCCGGCTTTTTCAATTCTCGCGTGGTGTACGCAAGGTATTACCCCCGTGTCTCTCACGCTGTCTCGCACAAAGGTTACCCACTACATAATATTTTTATCGTTTTTTAATCGTAGTTTTGAAAGGAGTACATACAAATTTGATTTTGTTTACTTCAATTAAACTTTTTCACAAAATAATGATTTTTAAATAAAATAATGACATTTTTAAGCGGTAGCCCTTAAGACATGCGGGCGGTGGACGCAAATCTATGACTTTCATTACCTTGGCCTAATTTCCAATTCGCCTTTGTCAGTTTTGTTCGATTATGTTCGATTACCGAACCCAATCAAAACCAATCGAACGATTGGTATTCAATTAGGTTCGATTAGTTATGCCGGGGACAAAGGCGAATTCGTCACCCACTGAAAAGCGACTTGGACCGTGCTTTGTGTACTTCGATCGAGACGCTTCAGAAGGTTGCTGATCGACGTTCTGCCACGAATTCGCCGTTGTCGCACTGCTAGATACTGCTAGAGGCTTAACAACAAGTGTGGACAACAAGGGGACTTGAACGAGCGCGCGGACTCCCTGTGGATGCTCAAAATAGATCTGGCCGGGCTACTAAGTTAGATCCAAGATGGAGCATTCGCCTTTGTCACGCGCCGCCATTTTGTTTCCAGAATGACCCGGCAAAGCAGGAAAAAGCAATGAGCCAATCAACTTTTCGATTCTAAAACAAATGAGAGTACTTTTTGGTAGCTTGGTCAACTTTTCTACCATAAATCCCAGCATCAGGCTACGCTTTCCGACATGAGCAAAACTCGCATCCTGCTTGGCCTCGTTTCCATGCTGAATAAATCGGCTGAAATATTCAAGATGGCGCTTGTGTGACAAAGGCGAATGCTACGAAAAATCGAGTTGCTAAAATTTCTGGAAGTTCTGCTCAAAAGTTCAGTGTTTTCTGGCAAATGTCGCCGAAATTCTTATGAAAGGGGGACCGTCACTCAAGTAAGGTAATAGTTTCAAATTTGGTTTTGGCCGTGAGCATTTCTGAATTTCAAACGACTGGTTTGTTAGGGTATTTTTGATACGCACAGCTATGTTGTTCGTCACATGCATTTCTGTTGTCTTCTTCATCCTGGGATAAAACTGTGATAGTCCAAACGTCATATGTTCTGCCTTTCCTCATGATTAACTTGTTTTCTGCTTTTGCCATTCCCGTCGCCATGGTCACAGCGGCGTGAGAGCAATAGTGATCCGGTCTAAAAAGCTCGGTGTGTAACAGGGATTTTTTGTCTATCTCAATCACACAGCTATGTTGTTCACTCCTTGGCGATGCGTTCTTGCAAACACCCCAGTCTAGAATTTATGCTATTTTTAGCGAAACAATTTGTGCTTTTCTTCAGCAGTAATGCGATGCTCAATTATTGCCTCACAAGCTAGAAGAAACATCGAGAAAAAAAAAATTGTTCGAAATTTATTTCGAGTACAGGAAAAAGGAAATCGTCTGAATCGTTTTTAGGCGTTGAAAAATCTTTCTCTTGATTGAGAAATACAAGGGGTTCAATAGGAAGTTAGATTCTATAATATTATTAAAGAAAAGTAGACAAAAATAATATAAATTGGAAATGCGTCACAGTAAAAGTTCAAAAGCAGTGTTGGTTTTTCATAACGGCAGGTATAGTTATCAGTGTTTTAATATTGATTTAAAAAGCTGCGTGTCTCCTCTTCTAGATGTAATTAATTGTAGGATTACAAAGTCGTTAGCAATCTGATTAAGTAAAAATGAAGAAATTCTATCAGATGTTTTTAAGATGAAGATTGTTTCCCCGGCTTTTAGAGCGGTTTTCACATGACTGTCGTGAGTAATTACAAATTACTCGGTAATTGCGATTGGTTCGGGTTGTGATTGGTCGAAAGCATGATGATCTTTTTCACCTCGCTCTCTGATTGGTTTGTTGTTGAATTACTATCGCATTTGATTGGAGTACTCATCAATTGCTTTCACGACAGTCATGTGAAAACCGCTCTAACTTCATTTAACAAATAGTTGCTCTATAGAACATTTTGGCTTTCTTCAGATGAATTGACTTTTTAACGTATTCGAGGATTCTTGAGCTCAAGGCGAGAATTCAATTGCAAATAATAGGGCGGATTTCAAATGACCAAGAGAAAGCAAAGTGATTAAACCTATTCTGAATAAAACACAATAAGGAGAGCTTATGATAAAATACATAGTGATTTCATATAATAACTTACCAATACTCAGACAGTCCTACGAAAACCGCCCTAATAATCTTGGATGTCATGAGAGTCATAACAGGTGTTTTCGAGTTGCATCGGTATATTATATTAAACTTGATAACATACTGTTAAATCCCTCATTTCCTTTAATTTATTGGATTGAAAACTTTAGGCTAACGTTTTCACTTTTTAATACGGCATTCTACCCGGAGATCTTTGTTTTTTTTTTTCAATTGAAATTTAACTTTTCCTTTTAATAATATTATGATTTATTGTGGTGCTTTTGAAGTATATTCTGTTCGCAGCTGCATGCCTCGAAATTATATTGATCTAATTGTTTATAAAGGCAAACAATATAATAATATATTTAATCAACATTTCTGCGTCAAAGCTAGCTACAAAAGTCAAGGAAGGAGCGCCACCACAAATTCCCGTTTTACAGAAGCGACGAGACTATAAGATGACTTCAAACGAGAGTTTGCCGTGTCTTCAGTTTTGCTCAAATTCCGCCTTCTCGCTGTATTACTACAACAACATAACAAGTCCTTACGTAGTATTTATAGTGGGAAATTTTATTCTTGCATTTCCAACTATCTTCTTCAATGTGGTGATACTTCGAGCAATTTGGAAAAAGAACTCTCTCCACAACCCGCCGTACACACTCGTGGCTTGCCTCGCGTTTACTGACTTAGGAGTGGGAATTTTGCTTCAACCTTCAATAGTTATCAGCGACGTTTTCCAAGTTTTTGGCAACACAAGAGCTTACTGTGTTGGTCGTAGTATAAGAGAGGCGCTAGCTCCTTTTCTCGCATGTTCTTCTTACGCAACAATTGTTGGTATCTCACTTGAAAAGTATTTAGCAATAACATTGCATCTTCGCTATCAAGAACTGGTTACAAACAGAAGGGTTTTATATGGCGTTGCTATAGTCTGGATTTGGAGTTTAACCGGCGGTCTGCTAAACATTATCTCAAGCAAGATTTCGTATTACATCATGGCACCACCTTTTGCTGTCGGTTTGATTCTTCAAATGTTTTTCTACATCAAAACATTTCAAACTGTGAGAAGGCACAACGAAGACATTATGAGCCAACTCAACTCCTGTCAAATGAACAACATGAACACAGTTGCTGGAAATGCACGATTTAAGAAATCCGTTTACACAATGTTGCTGTCGTTTCTGGGTTTTGTAATTTGCTATATGCCAGCGTTTCTGTTTCACGTGACAGTATTTCTTGGAGCAAAGCTATCACTGCGTATGTTTTGGATAAGGCAAGTCTGTTTTGTTATTTTGTATGGCAACTCCTTCATCAATCCTCTGATTTATTGTCTGAGAGTTAGTGCACTGAAACGATGCCTAAGAAGCAGCTTTCCTTTCACTCAAATGTGGAATACGAACAGAGTTGCTCCTTGCACACAAACGAACGAATCTGCGCTGTAAGAGGCAAAAAAGTGGGAAAAAAACTTACACTGGAAGCACTTGAAGAGGCTAAAAAATGGGTGGGGTATCTCCAGTTTTTTGCCCAAATTTCAGATATTAAAAATATAATATTCAATTTAAAAATTGAGTAAAATGAATACCAGGACAAAAATGCCATGGACTTCAGCTAAGTTGAAAAACCCAAATGCCTTTCGCCGTACAAGGCCTAATCTTCGACTTTCAGAATTCCTTGTTGCTGCACAAATGGCTGTCTTACTGTATATGTATGATTCATGTTATTAATGACACTTTATACTTTGGATAAACAGTTCACCAGAGGATTGAGTCTCGCCAGATACTGTAATAATAACTTTTGAACTCATCTTCGACTGTGTTTCTTGAAATAAAAGTAGTTGTAAATACTTTCCGTGGCAAGACGAGTTGCAAAATAAACACTCTAGCACAGCATCACAATGTTCAACAATGTTTGTAGGAAAACATACACCTGTTTCTGAAAAGATTGCACCGTCACAACTGTCCGTTATAGCTCGCCGGTGTATTAGAGCACAACTTTATGACTTAAGTAATCAATCATGCAAGAAAGGAACCGAAACTCCATTGTTCTACGGCATTCAGGGTTCCCCACATAGGATGTGTTCCATTCTTTTACCACAGAAAGTTGTCATGACTAGTAACATAATACAAGTGAAACAATTATTGATTTCGACTTGCTTGAGAAAATATGGCGATAATAACTCTCCAGACCAATCAGATTAAAGAAAAACAAAGGAAACAGAATCGCTATTTTACGCTAGGTTCCCCATATATGAAGTCTTTAAAAATCGTTTACAGTAAAAACCCGCATAAAAGAACAAGTGGATTAAGAACACTCAGGCTGAAATTTGGTCAAAAAGGTACCTTATACATAAGAACACAAACAGCCTGAAAAAATTAAAATTGTTCTTGTATACAAAAATGCCTTCCAGGTACATTCGAATACAGTAACCTACAGTGGTAGAGTACCAATAGTAGATTAATACAATGTGCTAGACCATTGCACACAAAGTTCTACATCAGGTACTCTATGGGGATTTCCAGGGTACATTAATATTTTTGGACTTGACTATAAAGTTGCTACTAAATACTGTTACCTTCTGCCAATCACATTCAATCTGTATTTGACTGCTGGTAGTGTATGCAGTATTTTGACCAATTTAAGAACACCTAAGAACATTTTCAGGCTGATTTTGAAGAAAACATCAAATGTACAAGAACAAAATCAGCCTGAATCCCCGAAACACCTGTTCTTTTATGCGGGGTTTTACTGTATTCTGTATATGAGTACCACATGTGCTTATATCTTACCATAAATCCTAAGAAAAGTCTAAGCCAATGAAATCGCCGATATTTTCAATAGAAAATAATTGCATTCCAGCATGCTCTGCCGTTGGCTTGGGTAGTTCTTATACGGACCATTACTTAATCGGGGAATTAGAGCACTCGTGATGCTGGGAGAGAAACAGTCTCCCAACGTCACGCGTGCTCTATTTCGCCGATAAAGTCACAAAAAGTTGTGCTCTAATGTTTATACAGCTATTCCAATAAACGTTGTCGAAGCAAACGGGACCACACTACAGCGATAATGGTGTAAAACTGTGAGAAAATAAGAACATTAGAGTTAACCCGGCGTAATCAATGAACAAATCCGAACAAAAAATCAATCGAACACCAATCGTTCGATTTGTTCGGCAATCAAACACAATCGAACGCGAGCTTTGCTGTGAGTTCGATTTTCGAACAATCGAACACAAACCAATCGAACAGATTGGATTGTTCGATTTTGTTCGGTAATTATGAATGTGTGACAGGATTTCTATCTCTATATCTACCTCTAAATTTCATACATGTAAAGGTTGCACTTCCATGAGCATATGAACAAGCTAAATCACTATGATACCCAGCAATGATTGTGTCAGGAGAAAGACGGGGACTCCTAAACCTTTTGGGTGGGGATGCTTTTGGTTCATTCCATAATTTGTAGGGGATCGATAAAATCGGCCCTCTGGTACCTTTAAAGAAACATGTTTTACCACTTGTAACCTGCGAGCAGTGCTTTCTTCTGTCAGTCTTAAAATTTTACGAAGTTAGTCACGTGTCATGCATTCGTGTAGTTGGGGCGAAATAACAAATCAACGCACGACAGCAAAACTGCGAGGGCTAGCAACAAAACGAGAGAGCGAATTACCGAGGAAAAGCCTGCTAGGGTGGCATATTTTCGAGTGAAACATTTGGTTTATTGTCTCAGCACAGAATCTACAGGCTATTGTACCTTAAAACTTCTAGTAGCTCAGGTCTGTTAAAAGTTCTGTACTATATTCGGCCTTGTTGGTACCTTTCTGGAGTCAAAATCAGAAAAACCACTCCGAATTTGGTACCTTTGGGGAGAAATATCTATAAGTTATGTTTAAAGTTCGATTTCCGAACGTTCGATTTTGTTCGATTGTGAAGATTTTGCTGTGAGTTCGATTGTGTTCGATTGCCGAACAAGTCGAAAATCAATCGAACGATTGGTATTCGATTGAGTTCGATTACCGAACGTTCGATTGATTACGCCGGGAGTTAATAGAATCTGTACAGCGCAAAGCGCTTAGAATAATATTTGGCCGAATAGATTATGAGGATGCCTTGGCCCTTGCGGGCCTTGAGCCGCTCAATTGTAGGAGGACAGCTACATGCGAGCGCTTTATGAGAAGTGCACGCAGGGCGTCTCCTCTCAAGAACATTGACCCCTCTCCTTTCCTCCAAGAGAACAATTACAACCTGCGCAGTCAACGCCCTAGGGCTCAGCAGGGGAACACTAAGAGACATAATGACTTTGTTACTTATCGATTTCAATAATAGCTGTACTGTATGTAATTAATTATTGTAGCTGACTTTCCCCAGAAATTCAGTCTATCATGTAGCCTGCAAGTGGGTGAAAATAAACCGATAATGATGATAATGAAAAATAATCACGAATAAGGTACAGCTGAACACATGCTTTACGATACCAAAACTCGTATTCCCTAGCGGTTTGGGCGCGTACGCTTGTCTGAACGCTTTACCGACAACGTTTTTTGAAACAGCTTTATGTCACGCCCATCGGACACAAAGTCTTTAAGTCGTACTCTTAGTCATGGACTCTTGCTCAATGAAAGCCCCCCTAAAAGCGTCACCGCACTTTGTATAAGTAAAAGGTGGGATTTTCAAACACCAGTTTAAAATAACGACTAAACGTCCGATGATCCCTCTTGATCGCATCACAGAAACGAGGCACGGCTGTATGGTGTAATCCGGGCTCCTCTCGACCACCCTCGATCACGTGACCATTGTCCATGTCCAGGATGTCCTTGAGTTTGCACCCACTGGGCATGCGCGAATAACAGATGCTGTTTTCCAGGATGACGTAATTGGCTCCGTGCTTTTTCAGGATTTCATGGACTTCCTGTGGCTTGCGACGGGCGTAAACTTGATAAACCTGAGACAGAAGCGGTAAAAGCTCGCTGGGCTCATAGGTAAACGCGCTGGAGAATTTAGCTTCCGGCTCCTGTCGCATCTATAGGGATGTAGTTATCCTGCTAGCCGGCACTCCAGTGGGTGTTTTCGGATATTTGGTTTTTTTGGCACGCGGGATTCCTGTGTCTTCCCCCCCGCGACACAGGAATCCCGCGTGCCCAAAAAATCACATATTCGAAAAAACCCACTGGAGAGCCGGCTAGCAGGCTAGGATGCAGGAGAGAGTGATAGGAAAAGGCAGCGAGATGAGGACATGGCTCATGTCAGCCAGGCATTCTATTGTATTACCGCCCGTATAGCAACAACGAAAGACTGTACTATATGGACAGGCAGTGAAAGTTTGGTCACCTCTCAAAGTAAATAAATCGTTTTTTTTTTTTTCACTACGCCAGCTCCCGGAAAATACAAGTGTGGATGTGGATCACAGGGAATTTCTGCAGACACCCATCCATGGGAAAAGCTGAAAAAGGTGTACGGACTTCTCATGGATAGCCATGGGAAATCCGAAAACTTCCCATTCTTCTACCATGGGAAATTCAGCTTTTCCCATGAATTGGTTTCTGTAGAAATTCCCCGTGGATTAGCGTTAATAACCCTTCACTAACCTGTTTAGTTCTCTCTCTCAGGAACTTGTTTTCATAGTGCGGATGGTTTGTTATATGTCTGTCCGTACAGAGCTTCACGCCAGCTAGTAGCTGCATGCTGCCTGTGAAAGATGAATCTGACGGTGTCTCTGCCCTGGTGATAGAAAAAAACATATTACGGCGTCGGGTTAAAAATGGCTTGAGTCAGGAGTCCATGAGTTGTAGCTCTTCCATCAGAGATCCTACGCATTGGCGCCTGCTAGAGTAAGTTGGTTATGCCTTTCAACACGTGATATATTGTGGTCTGGAGAACGTACAAACGCAAAATAAACCTCGGAAAAGAAAGGGAAAGGGATAGAGGCTGACGTAAGACGATTACATCCCGTGGGGGACTTGGAAGACCGTATAAATTTGAGCTTTGAGTGGGCAGCGCAGTTTGCAAACACGAGTGGTTGTAGCAGGTTATTTCCCCCGTGGGTTATGAGGCCAAGGAAGTGGTACTAAGGATGGTATAGCAGGGCCAGTGCCCCCAGTGGTGGGTCTTTCGCGTTCATTTGAAAGCTGATTAGACGTTCAAGCAAACGGGACCGCGGTTTATTGTCTCATCCGAAAGATGTAAAACACAGTAGAACTACTTTAAACTCACAATGAACGGCCGGACGGAAAGCAGAAAATAACCTTATGACGAAAACATTTTAAGTTATTAACTTTCTGTAAATTTGTCACTGAAAAGAAATGGAGGAAAGTCTCCGTAATCTTCAAATTCGTCGCAAAATATTTGTTGTGGGATTCCTGTGTTGCACGCACGCGCGCCAACAGTGGCGGGAAAAAATCAGCCAATCAATACTCACTTGATCCAGTTCATAAGTTCTACTGTATCAGGGTCGTGGAATTCCTTTAATTCTTTGAGTTCATCAAGCGTTGCCTGAAGACGCTGCGGATGAACGATAACATGATGTCACGTACTTCATTTATTGTGAAAACAATCTACATGTTGATTCACGTGGTTAAAGAGCCCTTTTCAGCCACTTCTTTCGATATTAGAAGAAGAATTACGTGTAGAAATCTTAAATATACGTCTAAAAACAAAGTTTCAGACTTGATTTGCCAACTTCAATCGAGAACATTGTTCTATATTCTTTAAATGAGCCGATGGAAATGGATGCTTTCTCTGACTTGGTATGTTGCTATGCTGTCAAAATGGTGGCTGACACAGGCTGTTTAAGCAGAGTCGATATAACCTGTCTGGACATTACCAGTACGTACCATGCTTAACACTAACGCGATCAATAGCGCAGGGATCGTCTGACCAAGGACTCTGTTCTGCAATACAATAATCATCACGTTAAGTTAACAATCATGGAATAATACCCTTTTCGTCTGTGATCCCAGCCACAACGCGGAGGGCATGACGTGGCAGGGTAGAGCATCGCCATACAATTGTTTTTAGAACTTCGATGTCTGACTTGGATTGTTACGAAATAGCGCTGCGCACAGATTCTAAAATTAGATCACGAGACTCAGACAAAACGTCCCCCTGAAATCCCATTCAGAAGGATCGCGCTCGAAATACGAGCCAGGTGGAACCAACAGTTTACCAATTCATTTTGTTTCGTTCTTTAGAGAAAATGGGAGAAAAGTATATTTGCTTGTCTGAGTTTTTAATTTGTGCACAGTGCTATTAAGATATGTTTTAACCGATACAAGTTTGATGCAAAAACACCCAAGCTAGCCATTTCTGCCTCTCGCCGCGCGCATTTGATTCTCGGTCAGTGAATGAGTGGGTGAGGAATCGTCGACAGTAATATATCAAACACGAGACAGCATGTTTCTTCAGGATTTCAAAAGGTTGAAAAATGTCGAGTTTGTCGTAACCGACTTCGACGTGTTTGGAAATCCTGTTGAAAAACACAGTCGAGTTTTTGATCTTCTCAAACGAATCATTGTCGAGAAAAAGAATAAATAAAATCTCAAAACTCTATGCAAATTAAAACCGCGTATCCAAACCTCCTTCATTCTTGTGATTTTTTTAGATTGATGAACTATTCTTGTTTCCTGCTAAAGTCACGAAAACAAACAGCTGCAACTTCACTTACAACATTAATATTCTTTATTCCTAATCTTTCCATCACCCCTCGCCAGAATCCCTGATGACACAAGACCCCTGCGGCATACAAGCACATGTGCGGAGTCCACAGGTACTTGAACCGTAGCGTGGTGATTGCCATGGCACCAAACATGACTGTCTGAATAGTACTGTAGACTAACTCGGGCCGGTTGTTTAGGACAAAGGGGGGCAGTGTTGGGTCTTGAGGAGCAGCGGGTTGGCTGGCTTCGTTGTTGTTGAGAGGAGAGAGAGAACTGAAAAAAGGGAAATTCCGTTTGCAACTGCCTATGGGCTTTTGTCACACGGCAGCCATCACACGGAACATAAATCTTTTGTTCTTGCATGTGCAGCCAAACAAAGAAGTTTATCCAAGATGACTGCCGTGTGATAAATGCCCATTACTCTCTGCAGGATCATTTGCTAATTCAGACGGTGCAGAAAACGCTGCAAATGAACAACAACATGGTGTTAATATCGACTGGCAGTCGATGCAGAATATCGGCTGATACTTAGTCAACACGAGGGACACATTAGTTTAAGTTTGATCAAGTTTGCATGTTTTCTTTCAAACAATGTAAATATTAAAAAACACTCATTGAATACGGTTTTTGTGCAAGATCTTGATCTCTGCCTTCGGCATGGTCTGATTACGCTTGCCTCGACAGCAGCCTCAGCCTCGGATATCACAAAAACCTTATCCAATAAGTGCTTATAGACCATTTCTAAGTGACGCAAAATCAACTCACCTCCAATTGCTGACAACCGTGTGAGCAATCAAGAGCAAGACTGTGACCAATGATATTACATAGCAAGGGAACACAACACCGCTGGTCAGTCTCCCGTATGTGTTAGGGGGAAGGATTTGGAATGCCGTCTCACAAAGGTAGAGGAGCGAGTCAAAATCCCTGAAGAATAAAAACACAATTACTAACAAAAGCGATACTTATTTTGAGAAGACTTGTGTGCCTTTTTTATAGGGTGAGTAGTATATAGCGCACCGAATTCGCCCGGTGAGGAGCCATGACGTCACTGATGATGAGGAGGATGGTTTCCTCACAATCCTTTCCTCACCATTCTCACCAAAATTAGTATTCCTCACCAAAAGGGGCTAACAATAGTCTGTGACGTCATGGCACCGCGGCTCCGCACCGGGCTTCTCATCTGTGACCTCATGGCTCCTCAAACAAGGGCTAATTCGACGCACCCTATACTACTAGGGTGTCCTGGAGGTACCCTTCTTGCATGCAACGCGCGTTTTTTTTTTCAAGCGTTGCGTGTAGATCTTGTTCCCATGATCATCTTCTGATCACAGGTTTGGCACGTGGATGTAGAAAGAAGATCTGGGAACCATCTGGGAGCCCGAGATACCCTCGCCCAAGGTTAAACGTCCTTGTTTATCCCTTTTTGCGCTAACCGACGAGTGCAGTGGTAGAGCGCCGGGCTTATGTGTAGGAGGTTGGGAGTTCAAACCCCGGCCGGACCAACACTCAGGGTCTTTTCTAAATAACTGAGGGGAAGGTGCTGCATTTGCTTTAATATCTTCAAATGGTTAGACCTTCGCGTCTTCTCGGATAAGGACGTTAAACCGTAGGTCCCGTCTCTCACATACACTACACTAACCGGAACCAGAGGGACGTTAAAGATCCACGAGGACCGTCGGAAGTACACCAACCTCTGTATCACAGAACTCACCATACTAACACACACTCATGTTTATACAGCTAGTTTCTATAGGATGAGTTATCCATAAATAAAAAGCGCTTTGAGCCGTGAGGATAAGCGCTATATAAACACAGTTACTTCACTTTGCTTAACGTTGATAACTCACATAATAGTTGAAATAAACAAACCTCAACGATGCATAGTATTACCACCATTTCTTTTCAGAGCTATTCAAAGCGAAAAGCAAGGCTCTCGGAACTGAGAAAAGTCGATACGGTTGGGCGATCCGGGATTCGAACACAGGACCGTACAAATAGTCACGCCGTGCACAAACACACTGTACAACCTAGTCGTGCCTTCTCAACATGAAGTTCTAAACGAGGCAAAATACGACGAGAAATCGAGAACAAAAAAAGATTAAGCTTACCTTCCAATATTGTACCCAAGTTTTCCTTTGATGAACTTGAAAATGTGTTCATCTGATTCGACTTTCAAAATCAACTATAAACAAGAAAAGTTATATAATCCAAAAAAAACTCTGCTCACAATCTACAATGTAACATACGGCATTGTTAGATCTGCTCTGATTCCATATAAGGAAATGCGGAACAGTAAAATATCGCAACTGGACATCTGTTGCAAAAAATAGCATGATCAGCTGTGATGCCTGCACTAATTCGCCTTATTATATGGATGCCAGTGTTTTACCGGAAACTAAAACACTCGTATTTTCCATATCTTCACTAGCGAAAATATGAAAAAGTTATGTACCGAATGTCCCGGATGTGTACGTTTGCAGTGTGGTTTTCCTCACTTTCGTCTGCAGTAAAATCTCGCTCGGTCACTCGAGTTTTAAGCCACAAAACTAGGTTTTGTTCTAGTTCTAAAGAGAAAAACCTTAGGTCAATTATGGCAGAGAAACCTACAGCAACACAAAGGGAAATAAGTTCTTAACTAATCAGAAAGCAATCAGAAAGATTGAGGGAGCATTTCACAAATCAGCACTTTCGACTTTACCAAGTGAGTTGTTCAATTTATTATATTTAGCTATGTCATTTCTTAGATCCATATAATAAAAAGAACATTACACGGTGGCTTGAAGATATGGATTTATTTTCTCGTGTCAAAAAAAAAAATATTTTACTCGCTGCGCTCGTTCGTAAAATATTGTTCTCGCCACTCGAAAATAAAACTCATATCTTCGAGCCACCGTGTAATATCCTCTATATATCTGACACCCTGACAAAGCGCTTTAGGGAAACAATTTCGGCCCACAGAACTAAAAAAAATAGTTGCAAAAAATCCATCGATGTATTAGGCTTTACGTTCCAGATCAACAATTTGAAGTCACCAGTTCGACGAATCTCTTACCTTGATTAACAAACTTATAACAAACATAAGAACTAGTACTGCTACAATGTTAAGCAACAGTTTCAGCAACTTGTAAGGCCAATGTCTTGTAGACGATTCGTTTTTCTGCCAATAAACGAAATGTGAAAATGCTTGAGTCAAATGAATTAGCAGGCAGGTGTTCTCCAGCGCCACTCTTGTGGCAATTTATTAGGATCTAATATTGTCACCTATATCATCAGCGTCACGGCCACTAATAACGCCACCGTCATCACCATAATATATAGATTTAGCCACTGGCTAAAAGCGGAGCTCCCGATTACATATTTCTCTATTAACGGACGAGCAGTATTTTCCCGCCGAAATGAAATACGGTTTTTGGGTTGCCTGTGGTAGGGGCGCGCAGACACGGACGCGCCCCCGATACCTAAATGGGAATACCGCTGAACCATGAAAAATGAAGTCGATCGTATACCGGAGTTCTATTGTATTCTTCCTGCGATACCTATGGTGCTCCGCTCTGCGGCCTTCGGCCGCTAAGGAGCTCCGCTAAAAAATGATAATGTTGGTGCACTACTCCCAGACGTGCAGCTGAATGGGGAGTTTGCAGGTGTTGCGTGACATTTTGAATTTTGATCTCAGCAAAATAAAAATACCATATTTGAAAAGAGCTCACCGAAATATGTGAAATCCTCAAATTTGAGGTGGTTTCGATAAATAACAAAGAAGTTATGAGCGTCAGAAGTTGGTCGTTTTCCTATAGGTTTAATGTCTTGGTGGGCAACAGTTGCCCACCACAACATTAAACGTATAGAGAAACAGCCTTCTTCAGGCGCCAATAACTATGCTAATATCTACCCAAATCAACTCAAATTTCCGGCTTTTTCTAATTCCGGCAAGCTCTTTTTAAATATGGTATTTTCATTTTATTAGGATCAAGATTAAAAATGTCACGCAACACCTGCAAACTCCCCATTACGCTGGGTCCTAACGGAGCCACTGGCAGCCAAGCGGCTATAAGCACAGACACGGAGGGTGGTCATTGCCAGAGTGCTTATTACGTTCTCAGTGATTCTTTTAAGCGTACTCTCCTACACTGTGTAGGGTAGTGAAGGCGACACGGGACCTCGGTTTAGAGCGGTTTTTACATGACTGTCGTGAAAGTAATTCATGAGTAATTCACTATCCAATCAAATGCGATAGTAATTCAGCAACAAATCAATCAGAGAGCGAGGAGATTCACGATCTCCCTTTTCGCGAGTGAAGTAATAATAAGTCATTGTGTAATTGCTTTCTCTACGCGATCTGATTGGCTGAAGGATCAACAATCATGCCCTCGACCAATCACAACCCGAAGCAATCGCAATTACAGAGTAATTTGTAATAACTCATGACAGTCATATGAAAACCGCTCTATTGTCTCATCATTTCAATTCACCACAGGGTTCCCACGTTTTGAAGCTGTCAAAGTCCCAGGACTTTCAAGGACCTTTTCAAAGACTTTTGAAAAAATAAGGACCTTGCCAACCGAAAAACAAGCATATACTGCATCGGCGCACATCATGAAATTTTGGTTTCATTGACGACATTCAACAAACAAATTTTATTTAGGCATTTCTGTGTGGTTTCGAAAGTTTTACTTATAAACGTTTAAGGTCTAGTTCATTCAGACGGTCTAAATTCTAGTTTTCCCTTGTCTAGTTCGTTATCGCTATTATTATTACAAAATTTCCCAGAATTTAAGGAAATTTTTAAGGACCTTGGCATATTTTTTTGAAAATTCCCGGACTTTCAAGGCCTGGAAAAGGACAAATTCCAGGACTTTCCAGGTTTTCAAGGACCCGTGGGAACCATGCACCATATGAACCATTCTGGGCCATGACCCGGACACCGACATCATAATGATCATCACATCATCATTCATCATAATTTGTGGTCACAGCGATCACTACACTGTCTTTCATAAATCATACAATAATCACTGCCTTTCATAAACATCACCGTGTATAACAAGTGAACGTACTTGTAGAGCCATAAGAAGAAGTCCGGCTACGGAAAAGGAAAGGGCGAGAGAGCAGAGCATCATATCATTGAAGAACATCAGGAGGCAGACGCCGACAAGAGAGCCAATCACTATCAGATAAAGGTTGCGAATCTACAATCAAAGAGCAACATGAAAGGACTTAGCTGCAGCACTATTATCGCAAAGGGCCATTCTATATCATCCGCACCCCGACAATTTTGCGTGGCACCACTTCAGTAACGGAACAGTACATTTCAGCCCCGACCTCCCTCAGAAATACCCACGGAAGAGTGTCTTTCTGTTCTGACCCCCTCGGTTCTTTGGAAATAGGATTAGACCCAACTCTTCTGTAGGAGGGTTCGGATAAAAAATGAAATGGTCCAAATTATCTTGACAATCACAACCAACCCAAAGATATTCGTATTTTTTTAAATCAAACAATTACCTGTTTAGGTAAAATTTCTTGGTTCTTATGTGGGTTTTCAGTGTATTATCAACATTACAAAACTTCATATCCCTAGTACTTGTATTGTCCTTCATCATATCCATCATCATCAGTATCATTATAAACATCATGGTGGAATTGGCACCCTCGTCGTCGACATCTTTAACACCGTCAAGCATTATTAGAACACTCGAAGACAATACGAATCTTTGTCGGTTTGACAACTCCCAATACACTGGATGGTGCGGTAAGTACAACGCTCGAACTTTCTAATCTTCCCCCAGGTATTTTGCACTTTGTTGTCGCCGTCACCACCCCACCCAGGGCTAGAAATTATTTTTTAGTCGCCAGCTTGCGACGAAGTGCAAAAAATGGTCGCCTGAAAAAAGATTGGTCGCCAGGTGGCATCAAGCTTGAAAAGAGTGCGGAAATATTTGGTCGCCAGCTGGCGCCCAAGTTCAAATTTTTAGTCGCCATCTGGTCACAATTTCCAGGCCTTCCGTCACCATCATTGTCGTCAACATAATCATCACCACAGCATCACCACATAATCATGATGACAATTTTTCGACCAAACATTTCGACACCTAAACTTCGAGCAATTGTTATTTGTTCATGTTTACCTTGTTAGCAGGAACAAATCCTAGAGCATGAACTCCAAAGAAGGCAAAACACTGAAGCAGGAAGACAAACTGGGCAAACTGCCAGACCAGCGAGAATAAGAACGAACAGAAGGCAATGCCAGCGACACATAGGCTCTGTAAAAACAGTATAAAGCTGGAGCAAAAAATAGCACTACAGAAAAAGAACATTTTGGTGAAGAAAATGGTTTTCCATGCCAAAAGCTAGCCGACCGTTTTCTCGCTAATGAACTACATAGAGAATCACATAGCTCAATTTTTACGCGCGCGTTGATTGGTTAAAGACGAGTGAAATTTAACGTGGAATTCAATGGCTGAAAGCTGAATTCGACGAAACAACAGGTTGCCCGCTCGCAGGGAAAGTTCAAAGCTCGAATCATTAAACTAAAATAATATAAAATCTTTTACTATGGGGTTCAAGAAAAATTGGTCACTCGACTCGTGAATTCTTCACTTGAAAACGATATCGATATCGATTTTCGCGTGAAATTTACCGAATTCACTCCTCATGTGATGAGCTTATCTATAAAATTGGACAATTTTACACTCGCAGCTAACATTGTGATCTAAATACTGCTAGCTCTAAAAAATGCGGAGAGTTCGTACCTGCGCTCTATCGCCAACATCTTTTTTGAGATAATACGTTATGAACGCGACCTGCATAAACAACACAGGAAACCCAAAACTCTCGCGAAGAGGCATGGTGTATGATATACGAGTCGTGTCATCCCTGTAGAGGAATAGAAATGAACAATGAGATAAATGAGAAAGAATTAGACAATAAACTAAAGTTCCACGAAACATCATTCTCGTACCCTTATCTCCCAGCTCGTAACCTTGCAGGGGAGGCTCTGGTGACATCCACTTGAGGACCTTCGCTGATTGGCTGAATTTGAACGCATGCGCATGAAGTTATTTCTCTCCACGGCTGTATCAAAACTCGCGCATGCGTCAATGGCTGTCACCAGAGCCTCCCCCGCGAGGTGACGAGACGGGGAGGTCTGGGTTCGAGAATGGCGAAAAATAGCCTGCGTCTGTAGACTGAGTAGTATATAGGGTGGATCTACACTACTAACCACGTGGTCGGGGATTAATACTAGCAACCACGTGGTCGGCGATTGACACACACGTGGTCGGGGATTGACACTACTAACCACGTGGTCGGGGATATGGACACCAATTTATGGACACCATTTATGGCCAGCAATTTATGGCCAGCAATTTATGGCCAGCAATTTATGGCCAGCAATTTATGGCCAGCAATTTATGGCCAGCAGGTTTATGGCCAGCAATTTATGGCCAGCAATTTATGGCCAGCAATTTATGGCCAGCAATTTATGGCCAGCAGGTTTATGGCCAGCAATTTATGGCCAGCAATTTATGACCAATCAGATTTGGCGTGAAAACAATCAATCCAAAATTTGTTCAACCAATGAAATTGTTTTTAGGTGCGTTCTCATTATTTTGCTGGAGCTGATGCTGTACAAATGCGATTGTTTTCACGCCAAGCGCCATCTTGAATTTTGCAGCCGATTTATTAAGAGTGGCAACGAGGCCAAGCAGGGCGCAGGTTTTGCTCATGTTGAAAAGCGAAGCCTCTGATGCTGGGATTTATGGTACAAAGCCTACAAAGGTTGACCAAGCTACCAAAAAGTACTCCTTATTTGTTTTAGAAGCAAAAAGATGATTGGCTCATTGCTTTTTTCTACTTTGCCGGGTCTCTGGGAACAAAATGGCGTCGCCGTGACAAAGGAATATGGTGACTGTACTGGTTATAATCTCGGGCTGTGGATATTTCATTATGTCATACTTATTGAATATGTAGAAGCAGGCGGCCAATAGCCCAGCTAGCCAGGAGTCACTGAGAATCCAAGCAGCGACATATAAAGCGATAACATAGAGACCATGAAGACCAAATATGACGTCCAGGTAGAAGTAGACGTACTCGTAAGACTCCTGAAAACAATTCCAATGGGTTATCCATATTCAAAGTTATGTATGTGTTGAACGGTAATTTCTGGAAGGGTGGGCCCAATCTCGTCCCCAGAGCCTACTGCGCTGTTTGTTGTTTGTCGTAGGCTCTGGGGGCAGACAATCGTAGGCGGATTCTGATTGTCCAATATTCCCACTAGCCATTTTGAAATTTGCCCAACCGACAATACCAGATGTCCTGGATTCTTGGACTTCCAGTTTTCTCTGCATCCAGAGCCTCCGACATTCAGCATGACCGAGAGGGTCTGGGGACGATAATGAGTGGGCCCTATCTCGGGTACCAGGTTCCACCCCTCCCCTCCCCCACTTATTATATTTCTCCTGGGGGGAGATGAGGGAAGCACACTGGCAAAAAAAGATGTGGTTGAGCCACAGGCTCTGTCACGTTTTAGCACATTTGTCCATGAGACTATTTCCCCGGGGGGGGGGGGGGGGAACTCCCCATATTTTCAGACGGGGTGCTCGTCCTATCCCTTAGGGTATAAAATTGACAGACGTGCTATCTCTTAGGGGTGTTTAAAATCAGCCCTATCCCTTAGGGGAGTCTCAGACCAATTCTTGCCCAGAAATATATTGGTACTGACACCAGAACCGATATTTACAAAGGAAACTTGGTTGAAAACCCTAAAATTTGCTATCTTTTAGGGGTAAATTCGGTGGTCGCCACGCCAAATTTGCTCTCTTTTAGGGGTAAATTTTCTGTTTGCCACACCCATTTTGCTATCCCTTAGGGTCAAAATCAATTTTCCCGACGAGCACCCCCGTCTAAAATATTGGGAGTCCCCCCCCCCCCAGGACTATTTCACATACACACCTTTACTGCTGGGACTGTCTTATAAAGTATTGCAAGTAAGACTTCTTGATAAATGTTGAATCTCTCAAGGATATTAATGGTCCTCAAATGTTCTGTACTGTTATCATGCATCAAGTCATATAAACCTAAAAATTAAATCAAAGCATAACAATATCATGAACTCTTGACTACTGTATCTATGCTCTCAGATATAACCAGGGGCGTACCCCAGGGGGGTACTCAAATATAAAATGACGGGGGGGGGGCCTCCAACATTTGGGTATGAAATTTGTAGTAGTAAAAGTATTTTTTTGGGTTGAAAATTCTATGAGGTATTTTTGGGGGAGTTGAAACTTCTGACAGGCTAATTGATCATCAAGATACTACCTTGAGCTGAAGCTGTTTCCGGGAAACATAATGGGATGGGCATCATGTGTATGCTGGTATTAAATAGCAGGTATTGGGAGTAGGTAATTTTGGGGTTATCAAATTTATGGCTCAGGTATTTTTGGGGGTATCAAATTTGGAGCTCCGTCAGACCAACCCCGCTCCCCCCTCATCATTTTTATATCTGAGTACCCCTTGGGGACGTACCTACCAATACACAAAGTATGCAACTGCGTACTACAATGTTCCTGATGTTTTTCTGATGATGATGGTAATACAGTAATACAGCTTCTCGGAAGATTATTGTGTGATTGGATAGGCAGAACAAAGCATCCCATTGTTTCATCATTCTATTGTATGAGCCTCTATTGTTTTGCACTCAGGGTATCAATCCAATGGACTTAAATCTTATGAAAGCTGTATCATGACTCCCTTGGCCCTGTTCCTAAAAAGTGAGTTAATGCTAACCTAAGGATAAATAAGACTCTTATCCAATCAAATGTCCAGAATAGCTGCAATTAACCTTGTGGGAAATTAGTGTTAACGGACTCTCTAGGAACAGGGCCCTGGAGTCCAGATTCCAAGATTCCAATTATTGTCTGCTGCGCATATTTTTAGGTCTTAAACAAACATGCATATTTTGGGGGGTTGCAAATCTTTGGTCCCAATTTTTTTGGTTGATGTCATTGTTACTTATGGAAATTTTTTAAATCTTTGGCATAGACACAAATACGAGAGCTCATTTGATCAAATAAATAACGACTTTTTTAGCTATTTATGTATCATATTTTGGGGGTATTTTTGGGGGTTAGCAAAAAAAAGCTCCATCGGAACCCCCCCATCATATTTTTCTGAGTAACACCCCCTCCTCCCCCTGAGTAAATAACACTGAATTGTTTTGCTAGTCATCTTTACAACCTACAATGTCTTCTATGCTAAGCAAGTCATTTTGAAGCAAAAAATGTCAATTTACTATGCATGCATGTGTCTGTTGCCAGAGCAAATCCCTCAGAGGGTTCAGAAGAGAGATAAGAGACGAGGCAGTGCTGGGGACAAGAATGTGATAAGCTTGGCTATTGCCTGAGAAAAAAAGTTTTTAAAAATATGTATTTTTACCTTTAGCTTGACATATGAATTTTAATTATTTTAATAATAAACTCACCCTGAGATATAGATGGAGCAAGTACTAGCTGCTTGTAATAGGAGAAGTACAATCCAGATTCTGTTCTAAAGGAAATTTCTCTTTCAACTTGCTATTGATAAAAGAATAAAGAATCACTGACATCAATTTTTTATTTCCTTTTTTAGAACTTTAGAGTCTAAAATCATAGGTGGTGGATCGAGCAGGGGGCTGAGAGGACACTAGAAAATATAAAAATGAAACTAAAAAGGTATGCGGGGAACAAACAGTAAAAAAAGAAATATACTAAATATTAATAAGAATCCAGGGAAGGGAGTAAGAAAATCACTTTTTACCCTTGAATAGAAAAGCAGGGCATACATTTTATTAGGCCCGGAAATACAAGTATGAGAACAGTGCATGTTCAAAAAGTTGTTCGAGATGGTGGAAAAATTAAAAAGTGGGAGATGAGGCAAAAAAGTTTGAGTCTCCTGCAACTAAAAGCACGAGAGTTGCCATCTCTGCCTTGGATACAAACAGAAGAAAAAAGAATGTGCTATTTAAAATTCTTAGCTGTCTAAAGGGATATTTTGCTGAGTTTTCTGTCACGAACAGTGTTTAATGAGGGATTTGCAAAGAAGATTGGTATACAAAAATGGTCTCTGCTTTGCTTTTTATCTTGCCAAAATAAGATCTAGTTACTTTTGTGTAGTCTACTTTTGATTAGAATGTAGAATTGTAGCCAGAAGAAACATATTGGTCAACAATGCCACCCTCGCTTCCCTGCTGAAGGGAGGAAATATATATAATGACTCTATTTTTGTGTCATAAAGAAACCAGATTTCAAGTAATTATTCAACTTGATTTATGCTAATTACAGTAATTTATGTGAACTTCCAGCTGTGTTTTACAAGAGACAATAATAGAATGACAAACTGACATTATTTTTACTGAAAAATTAATTTTATTTTTTAATTTTGGAAGAAATATTTTGTACAGCATCCCTGCAATATGAAAAGTAAAATTATAGAACTGCCATGTTTGTCCAATTTCAAAAGCTGTTTGTTGTTTGTTCTATACATAATGACATGATATGGCTAGAGTTTAACTGTTTGCAGTAAGTAAAATTTGTTTAAACAATGCTTGGAGGCTAATGAGATTCCCAGCTGTGAAAACAGAAAAATAAAAAAAGAGAAATAATGGGGATATATGTTGACGATTTTCCTTAAAGACACTTTTCAATAAGAAAATTTGAAACCTGTTTGAATCAGTTGAAAATTCCCACCAGTCACTTTCCCGGGTCACTGAAACCACATTTTGGCTTGCAGTAACCAGTTATAATCCTTCAAAATAATATTTCAAATTTTAACATAATAATTGAGTTTCTCTTACTTCAGAAATAAAGTTTGTAGCAGTTTTACTAGAACGTTTAAGCTACTAAACTAAACACATAAAAATAGAAATTATTTAACCATCGAAATTAATGGTTATTTGGGTCAAGTGTGAAGCTACCATACCATGTATTAATTAAAAGACTTATTAGCTGTGATTGGGACTTCAGTTAAAACTACGAGTTTATATTATTTTCTACATACCCCTATGTTCGAGAACCACATATCATTCTCATGAAGCTCTTTAGCATACAACGCATACTTGTAACCCACATAACAAGCCACTAGAGCCCCAACAAACACGCTAAAATTGTAAACCAACTGGTTCCGATTGATCGTTCCAGAACGCTTGATCGTGGAGCAGCTGTGCTAGTGGAACTCGTCAATTTATCTTTCCCTTTTTGCGTAGTAGATTTCAGCTTTCGTTTTCTGAGCTCACTCATGTTTATCCTTACTTGTTCAGTTTTTCATCCACCGAGTTAAAATATTTTCTCTAGGTTAAAATATAGAAATATTTCAGAATATTTGCGAGTCGTTTGACTGAGTACATATCCCCAAGCCATGACAACAAACTATAGTACGCATGCGCACTCAAAAGATATTGTTATGGCGGGAGCAAAGTGTCATGGCGGGAAGAGATGCAGTTACCTAAATATCGACAATTGAAAACCTGTCAAAACTGGTATAATTAGTGCAAATATAAGATGGGTGAGGAACGTGAAAAGAAAAAAACAGCTTTGTCTCACGCGAAAAGTTTAAAGTAGTCCGGTAGAATGGAACACTGGGTTCGCATCGAGGTCTATATATCTGGCAGTTTGCCTATCCATTGTATAAGTTCACCGATCTCTAGGTTGGGGAATTCACCCTAGAATATGAATGAGTGAAATAACTTGATTCACAAGAAAGTCGCTGTCGTTTTTATGGCAAATCCGCGCGGGCTGCCTGTGGTGTTCAAATCTCGTCTCAGGCCCTTCGGCGGGGAATAAACAAACATGGCGACCAAGAGAAGGATGTACTTAATTAAATGATACTCCCTATACCGCAGTATAATGTAGCTTACGCTAATAATGGGAGGGTAGTCAGCTTAAAGCCGGCGTAGGTGCGAAGGCACCTTTAGCTGCCTGATGGCTGGCAGAGCGGCTGTTTTAAATGCCTCTAGGGTTTCTAAGTTTACAACATTTCTTGGTAGTAGGTTCCAGATTCGTATAGTTTCTCGAGTATCTGCAAGTTTTGGTCAATTTTCCTGCTTTACTTACAGACCTTACAGACCTTCCAAATAAGGTAAGGAAGTTTTGCAACGTAGGCGAAATCAACAGTTTTTGGCGAAATTTTCCTTTATGGACACACCTGTCAACCCCAGCAGACGTAAAATGCAGACCAGAAAGTGCAGAGTGCAGACTAGAAAGTGCAGCTGAAAAATGCAAACTAAGAGTAAATTATACAGTTAGAATAAATGATGAGTTCACGAGTAGCGAGATCGTCAAGATCGAGGGTCTGAACTCAGTCATAAAGAAAGTGTAGCACGAATGAGTTTGAACTGAAGATTTCAACACTGCACGTTTTTGAAGCGAATGAGTGAATAGACAGGCACTCCTATTAATACTGAGAACCATATTATTATTTTTTCTAGTCTGTATTTTCTGGTCTGCATTTTCCGGTCTGCATTTTCCAGTCTGCAGAAAATGCAGACTGCAGACTAGAAAATGCAGACTGGAAAATGCGGGGATAAGGCGAGATAAAGCAAGATAAGGCGAGATAAGGGGAAAATGGTCCAATTGAAAGGCGAGATAAGACCCTATCAAATCAATCCCCCATTATGTAGGAACCGAACTTACTTTCTCACAGAAATTTCTAGTTTAAGGCCAAGTAAAAAATAAACATGTTTATCGTCCGGAGCTTTCCAAAAAAGTGTCCATGCGGCCCTTTTTATTTTATTCTTTTAGTTCTTTTTGCTCCTTGTTTATGCCTTGTTTTATTGGTTTATGTCATATTTTGTGTACATAATGACTACGACTGTTTCATAAACTATTCTAGGGCAATCTGTGTTCATATAAAGCATTTCCATGCTCATTAAAGCCACATTTCAAAGAAGTTTCTAACCGCTTGTGACGTTTGACTTCGTTTTGGAGACATTGTGAAAATAAGAAATAAAAGAAAAAAGGATGTGGCTCCAAAAACGATGTGGGCGGAGACGATAGACATTTTTTTTACTTAAGATGAGTGGGACTTGCGGGTCGTTGTTCTAAGATATAACCAAGGGTTAGAGCAATAAAATCCATCTGCATAGACCGCTGGAGTCGAGAGTGCGAACCAGCTAAAAACCTAACTTTCCTACCTACTATTTTTCACAGCTAGGCTTAGCCACAAGTTGCGGAAAGTTTTTGCGGAAAGGTTTTTGCGCTTGGAATAAGTTGGTTTTCTTGAGAAACGGGTTATTTGAGCCGAATCGACTGTGCCTCTTATCAGTCATTTTGTGCCTCTTATCAGTCATTTTGTGCCTCTTATCAGTCATTTTGTGCCTCTTATCAGTCATTTTGTGCCTCTTATCAGTCATTTTGTGCCTCTTATCAGTCATTTTGTGCCTCTTATCAGTCATTTTGTGCCTCTTATCAGTGTCGTAGCTAGGGGAGGGGCAGAGGAGACAGCCTGGGGGGGAGGGGGGTTCTCCCATGTAAGAGTGATAGGGTGCTCGTCGGGACATCGGAAAATATACCCTAAAAAATACCAGGACATAAAATCCAACCCCTAAAAAATACCTTATAAAACAAAATGACCCCTAAAAAATACCAACAATAAACCTTTTTTGTTATTGTTTCTCATCTCAATGACGGGGGGACAGTCTCGATTGTCTTGCGCTTCCGTCTGCGCTTGCATTCTAGTGTAAATCACATAAAGTGAATGTAGGAGTTAGCCTGCTCGCAGGCGTTGGAGCGTAGTTTTAGGTCGAGAAACGTGAGTTTGCTTTCGCTTGGCCGCCATCTTGGATTTGTGACAAAATGTGACTTTGTCACAAATCCAAGATGGCGGCCAAGCGAAAGCAAACTCGCGTTTCTCGACCTAAAACTACGCTCCAACGCCTACGAGCAGGCTATGTAGGAGTTCGTTATGCTTGCGCATGCGCGTGTAAACCAGCCCTCGCTATACTTGTTATGTGACCAGAGACTATTAAAAAAACAGCAAAACAAGTTTGAGGTAAATCAGATGTTTATTATTTGAATATTAAATACTTTATAACCTTTCTAGTTCAAAAGTCATTTTTCCTTATAGCACGTTTTTGGCTTGAGTTCAAAACCCCTTGAAAAAACTGACAGAACGCTATATCATATGGAAAATATCATATCGGGAAAGAGATTCCGGGAATAATTTTTCTTCAGGAAGTATTGGGGAAAAAATTAATTAGACGCCATCCCTGTTATATAAAAGGAGTTTTGAATCAAAGCCAAAGTAAACCTAAAATGCCAAAGGGATCTTTTCTAGTGTTTACAGAAAACAAGCAGATGTTCATTTCCGAATGCGAGCTACCTTTGTATGAGTACCAGACCCTTTGCCTTCCACAGGTATAACGTACAAAGCAAGTACGAGTCTACAAGCGAAAACGACTAGGTTTCCCGCTGTTCTGCTGCACGTTTAATCTTGTTTTACTTTAGTGGAATTATGTAACCAACAACATCGAACCCAATTATTCGATCTGTTCGCTGTAAACTGTGATGACCCCCCTCGACCTTTCTAGAAACGTGCTAAAAGAACGCCAGGCGCGGTTTTAATTGAGCCCCGGAATATCTATTCTAATTTTTGACAGTTATTTACCCCTTTCTATATTCCTATTCCGAAGACGGCTTGTTATCTTTTAGACACGTGAAAAACACCACTTTGCATTTCTTTTTCTGTCCCCATCCTTTAGCGTCAGCCTTGCATTTCGCAAGAGCTTCGAGACACTTCACCTGTATAAAAAAAAGTCGCGAAACACGTCAGACACAAAAAGTTAAGGTGGCTCAGGGGGGATTCGACTTGTCGTCTGATTTCGTTTTGTCAAGGCCAGAGTCCATTACTATAAAAAAAAAACAATTCTCTCACTATGCTTAGTAAATAGTTCATCGACGACATGGAATGCGTGGAGCGCTCTTCGCGTGCACAAAAAGGAATAAGCATTATCACTGCTCATACTTACAACAAAGGCGGGCTTGGTTGGGCGTGGTCTTCTAGATGGACGTCCAGACGGGCGTGGCCCTCTTGATGGGCGTCCAGATGGGCGTGGTCTTCCGGATGGGCGTGGTTTCCATTTGGGGTCCTCTAGCATGTCTTCTTCCGTATCGTCATCGTCATCAGAGCCGGGTCGGTTCTCCATTAGACATTTGAAGAAGGCGATTTTACACTTCATCTTACCAACCCAGTTGGTAGCATTCTTGCCACAAGCCTTGGCTGCAATCATACACTTGACCTGGACACAAAAAGGGGAAAATTACACTTGGAATTAGTTTGCAAGGAGAACAATAAATGCGAGAGAGAAGTCGATCTCGATACAGGGCACCGTTTCTTGGTATTTTAAAAGAGCCCGCGTCAATCGCCATTTTTGACAGCCTAGCAACATACCAAGTCGGAAAAAACTGGTAATGTCGAGACAGGTTATATCGACTCTGCTTAAACAGTCTGTGTCAGCCGTCATTTTGACAGTATAGCAACATACCAAGTCGGAGAAAGCATCCATTTCCATCGGCTGATTTAGAGAATATAGAGCAATGTTCTCAAATGAACTTGGTTGATCAAATCGGAAACTTTGTTTTTAGATGTTGATTTAGAGATTTCTACACGTAATTCGTCTTCTAATATCGAGCGCAAACAATAACAAAGGAGTGACTGACAGGACCTTAAAGGACTCCACACGCTACACCTGAATACGTGCGTTGAAAAATTCCGACGAATCAGCTACTAATTTTTGTGAGCCATTACATGGTTTCGACAAAAGTTTGATTAAAACGCCGGCGACAAAAGACCAGCTTGTGTGTTGCGATGGTTAACAGCAAATCCCAAGGTCCGCAATAAAAATAACTGCGATACTTACCACAAAGGCAGGTTTGGTTGGGCGTGGTCGTCCAGATGGGCGTGGTCCTCTCGATGGGCGCCCAGATGGGCGTGGCCTTCCAGATGGGCGTGGTCTCCATTTGGGGTCCTCTAGCATGTCCTCTTCCATATCGTCATCGTCATCAGAGCCGGGTCGGTTCTCCATTAGACATGTGAGTAAGGCGATTTTACACTTCATCTTACCAACCCAGCCGGTAGCATTCTGGCCACAAGCCTTGGCTGCAATCATACACTTGACCTGGACACGAAAAGGAGAAATTACACGTGGAATTGGTAACGAGGAGAACAACAATGCGAGAGGTCGGTCTCGATTGTGAGAGAGTCTTGGCATTTAAAGGCCTCTTCACGCTACACCCGAAAATTTTTTGTGCGTCGAAGAATTCTGACTCATCAGTGTTTGTGAGCCAATACATGATTTCGACAAGTTTGATTTTAAAACGCCGGCGAAGATGGTCGACAGCAAATCCAAAGGCCTGTAATAAAAATAACCGCGAATATGCTTACCACAAAGGCAGGTTTGGTTGGTCGTGGTCTTCCAGATGGGCGTGGTCCTCTGGATGGGCGTCCAGATGGGCGTGGCCTTCCAGATGGGCGTGGTTTCCATTTGGGGTCCTCTAGCATGTCTTCTTCCATATCGTCATCGTCACCAGGGCCGGCGGGTCGGTTCTCCATTAGACATTTGAAGAAGGCCATTTTACACTTCATCTTACCAACCCAGTTGGTAGCATTTTTCTCACAAGCCTTTGCTGCAGCCATACACTTGACCTAGACACAAAAAGGGAATAAGCGAAAAGGTGAAACGAATTCTGCGAAGGGAAACTTTGGCTTTATGACTCCAAAATCGTGGGAACTTTTTCGAGTTCTGCATATATCTATAAGCTCAAGCATAAGTGCTCTTGAGCAAGTGTTCGAATAAGTATTTCTAATAGTCACGTTTGCTTGTGCAAGCCGATGTTCAAACACTGGTATTTTTATAAACGTCCCACCCGTTCGCGCAATACTCGTCGCGCAATTTTGCTGAAACTTCTGATATAGAGTCATTAGTGAGATCTTCACCATTCACATTTCTGTTATTAAGTATGAAGTCGTCTGGTAACCCATTATTATTGATTCCTTCCGTCTATGAAAAGATCAAATTGATGATCGAAGTATGATGACAGGCCCTATGATGACGAAAAATACTTTGTTTACACACCACGAAAGATGGCTTGGTTGGGCGCGGCCTCCCTGACGGACGTGGCAATCGTGAGGGGCGTGGCCTCCATGATGGGCGTGGCCCCCATGATGGGCGTGGCCCCCATGATGGGCGTGGCCTCCATGATGGACGTGGCCTCCATGATGGACGTGGCCTCCATGATGGGCGAGGCCTCCACGATGGACGAGGCCTCCACGATGGACGTGGCCTCCATGATGGGCGAGGCCTCCACGATGGACGAGGCCTCCACGATGGACGAGGCCTCCACGATGGACGAGGCCTCCACGATGGGCGAGGCCTCCACGATGGGCGAGGCCATCCTGACGGGCGCGGCTTACCAGAAGGGGGTGGTGGTCGGTTGTCCTTTAAACACTTGAAGAAGGCCGTCCTGTACTTGATCTTGCCGGCCACATCTGTGGCGTTCTGAGCACAAGCTCTGGCTTCCATCTCACACTTCACCTAGATCGAGAAAAAGAACTACTTAGTAAAAATATAGTGGCACAAATTTCACATTTCCTTTCAGCACATACATGTAAATGTAGGAGGGACCCGAAAAAACTGATCCTTTTAATTGCAGCGACATTGGAAAGCCTGATTCTGGATATAAGCTACGATATAAACGTGCGGTTTAATGTTTCTAGACATTCGAAACATTTTAAATTTACAACCTTCTCTGTCTCCAAACATAACGTGTTCTCTATTGCGCCGATAAAGTCATAGAAAGTTGTGCTCTAGAATGCTTAAATATAAAATAGCTGAGATAGTACGGGCGCTCTGATTGGTTGAGAGCTGTGCATTCTCGCACTATAAACGCACGGAAGATGCAATTGCTATTTTATAAAAGGGAATAAACAATTCTGTGGTTGATACAGGTGATAAACGCACTTGGGTTCCTGAAAAAACGCCTACGGCTCTTGAGTTTCAAACGTTTCTTGTGTTTTCCGTATCCCTCGTGCCGCGTTTATCACATTATATAAACCGCAGAAATCATTATAATTTATTATAATCAATGAATTTTCATTATACTCACAACGAAGGCAGGCTTGGTTGGGCGTGGCCTCCATTTCGGGTCCTCAAAAACATCATCCTCGAACTTTGAAAACACAAGAGAAAGAAAATGATTTTTAGTTAGCTGACACTATTTGGAATGCTACATGGTTTTCGAAGATTACTTAAAGAATATAATAATATAATACAGGAAAATCAAAAGCACAAATGAAGTTTATTGTGAAACCCGTTACAGCACATTTTGAAACCCGTTTGACTAGCTTCATCATAATTCTCACGTCAAACCGTGTTTTAGGGCTTCCTTCAATCGCACAACACGTAGCAACCACAAACATTCTCAGAGGTTTTCAGGGGCGTAGCCAGGGGGTCCAGGGGGTGCCCCCCCCCCCTTTCTCGGAAATTTTCCCATACATTTACTGTATTTGCTAGAGAAAATTTGAGCATTTTCGTCCCATGTTTTCACTATCCAGCCCCCCCTTCAAAAATTCCTGGCTACGCCGCTGGTTTTGCAAAGGCTACCACGTTGCTTAGATGTTTCATTAAGGGAAACGCTTCGAAAACTCAATAAGTTAGGCATGCAGTGTTCGCAGAACTATGAAGTCCAAAATTATAAGTCGAACACACAGCTCTTTGGAAGAGCATATTTTTAGTTTGTAATTTTATGAAAAGATTCTGTGTTAAAATAAAGTTTGATTGAACGTTTATACAACTTTCGCATCCCGACGCGCACTCTTGTTTTTTCCATTCCGCGATGAAAACTTTCCAAAAGAATTCAAGCTTCACACCCTGGTTCAAATTTATGTAAGATACCTCTGCGATTTTTCCCGGTTCTCATGTTCGAAGCAAAATCAGGTCCAACATGGAGAAAAGCAAAGTTGTAATAAAATACGTTTTCTACTGAATGGTTTTACAGTTCACTTCAAAGCTTGAGCAGGTTAACTTGTTTCGTTTGAAACTGAAAAGAGGAGAGCGAAAGTCAGGGATGTAAAAGCCGGTTCTTGCATTGGTTAGTTGAATGTTCTGAAATCCCAACCTCGAAATACTTTTATTAACAAAGTTGTAATAATACTAAAATTGTGAGCGTTTTTTCGTTGGTACTTACAGCTGAAACGACGGCGAGGCAAACGATGAAAGCGACGATCGTGGCCTTCATGATGAACCTTCTACTTAACCACTTGTTCCTTGTAGAATGTACCGAACTGTAACTTCAAGACCTTTATTTATACCTGTACTTCCCTGTCCACGTAACAAAGGGCATCCCTGAAGTACTGAATGTGTTTGGGGTTGTGTAACCAGCTTTCAGCTGAGCTTTGCAGTGTTGAGGGCTTGTTTGTGTAGGGCTTCTCAATGACTTGTATAACCCTTATTGTGCAGTTTTCCTTGAAGTTTGTTTTATTGGTTCCATTACAAAAAGCTTTCGGTAGATGAAAGGAGGAGGGTTTTTTTTACTGAGAGAGTTGTGACATAACTTTTGAATAACTAGAATGTAAGGTATTTTTAAATATTAAAATATGACAATATATGGGACAAAAAGATCGCGAAACTTTTAGAGTGAAATTTGCGATTTCCTATAAGTACAGTCTCCTGGAAAAAGGAACGTATTTGCTACCAGTTCAACAAAGACTCACAAGATCCGTATCTTTCCTCTACTGATGCTAAAGAAGTTGCTTGAACGTTGTCATTTTTAATAAACCGCTTGTTTTTATCGAAGGAATCGTTGTGTGGTCGCATTACATCTCGATATCATACTTGACGCCGATCCCCGCAATTTAGCAGTAGGCGATGGTTTGGTTTTCCCGCTAAATTTCCTATTCCCTAGCTAGAATACCCATTATTAACTAAGAAATCCTAATAATTTTGGAGTATTGCAGTGTGGAGGCTAAAATTATAGGCCGCTTAAGTTTCGTATTTTTAGAGTAAGACATTGTATGAGGCTCGAACAAAATCTGTCCGACCTTCCTACAGACACTATGCAACTTTAGAGACCTTATAACCCCCGGGGGAGACTCCCCTATTTTTTGGGCGGGGGTGCTTGTCGTACCTTTTAGGGTTTAAAATCAAGCCTCTGGTACCTTTTAGGGGGTAAATTCGAAAACTTGCATTTTTTTTTTTTCAGATAGGTACCTCTAGAGGTCGGCGTTTTCGCAATCAAGCAAATTAGCGCTTCCTGGTAGACTGAATTTCAGATATTTTCCCTCGTAAAAAATACGAGAGACAATTACGAGGGGAAAATACGTCTTGTTGGTACCTTTTAGGGGTCAAAATAAACTAAGCGACACCATGTTTAGTACCTTTTAGAGGTAAAATCGAAAGTTCCCGACGAGCACCCCCGCCCCCAAAATAGGGGAGTCTCCCCGGCTTACAACTTCGCTCCAAATTATCGCATTACTCCCAAACTTTCAGAATATCTTAGTTTTGGGACATTCTAGCTAAAGCATAAGAGATTTGAAAAGAAAACCGAGGCGTTGTCCAACTGCTAAAATAAAATATAATAGTAGAATCACTACAACTTGGTACTTGCTAGCAGATGTTTTGTACTATAATCACATATTTCCACGGAGTATGCAGAGTATGTAAGGTATATAATATAAGATCGCGAAACTTTTAGAGTGAAAATTTCCGATTTCAGTCTCCTTGAAAAAGAATTTTTAATAAACCGCTTGTTTTTATGGAAGGATTCCCTGTGTGTGGTATAACAATCATAATAACCCTCAGTGGCTTGCAGCAGGCCTGTCCCGATTGCGCTGGAAAAATCCTCGCCAAAAGGTGCTTAAAATATAGCAAAAAAAAAGTGCTCAAACAGTGCTCGATTTCTATAAAAAGTGCTCAGTGAGATTTAGAAATAGTGCTCGGAAAGTTGAAAGTTGCTCACAGTTAATCGAGAATAAAATAGAATAGCATAAACATAGGACAGAAGAGACTTTATTCACTCTTGGTACTTGCTAGCAGATGTTTGCACCATATCACATATTTCGATACTCAATTAGTCATATCAAACTACTTTATGGGGCGATCATGCATAAAGTAAAAACGTTTGTCGAACGAAAACCCGCGAAAACCCTTATAAATTATCAGTCAAACATAGTTTCTAAAGCACACATATACTGCAAACGTTTCAAAGACAAAATAGTGCACTTGAATTTGTGAACAATGGACTATATTGACTCAGATGCCATGAGGGCGAGACGAATAATTATTTGAGTCAAATCATGCACTAGTGTAATTTGACTAGATACTAGTCAGAGTGGTTTTCTTCTGGCTGTGAAATAGAGATACTAACAAATACGCACTACTATACACTATCATTTTTATTGTATTCTCCTTTTTAATTATGACTAGTACGACACTATTAAACACTGACGACTAGTTTTGTTTCACAGCCGGATGAAAACCACCTAAAACGCGTCCTTATTCAGGGGGTGTTAACAAGACCGCATCTCCTCGCCAACTGTCAGACAGTCAAAGTACCGTCAACATGATCTGATCCTCTGATTTCGCCTGGATACAAAAACATGAGTTCTCAAATAACCTTGAGTAGGAAAACTCATGAACAAAGAAGAGTAAAACTCTTAGACAAGCAGCTGTGACCTCTATGTGCTTTGTCATTAACCTCTCTCCAGTGCGGCTCCTGAAATCCATCGCCAACATCATCACAAATTGATCTGCTTGCCTTTGACCAACCTCGATCCCAGGGCCTTTCCCTTCGCTTGTGGGGTCAAATCGAGGTTGACCTTTGACTGCATTTTAAAATGTATTTTTAGCACGAAAACCGGTAAAACGGCTTGAATTTCTTCGAACAGGAATTTCCACTCACAAACGGCTAGTCTCCCTCGCAGTCCGTTCTTCTGCGAGGGCCATGTTTATTATGCAAAACGGGTAAACCGCTGAAAACTCGACCCCAGACCGCGGGTCTCCGTTCCCGGATCGGATTCCCGGTCTCCGTTCCCCGTTTTAATAACATCCACTAGTGGCTTTATGAATATCTACCTCCAGCCTGGCGGCACTACCCTGTTGAAATGACACACTCTCGCCAGCCAATAGAAATCGACCCGCCTTCCATCAAACTAGATTTTACTCCCATAGACTCCATTGTTCGGTCGGGGATGAGTCGGAAATTTTCAGTTTCACCCCTAAAAGATACCAAACATCATGGTGTGGCTCATAAAATGTGTTACCCTAAAACATTAGGCTTAGGCCAAGTAAAAATATAACAATAAATGTTTCCCGTCCCGATTTTTTTTTTAAAAGAGCGGGCGGGCGGCTTATTTTATTTTAATAATAATAATAAACTTTATTATTCAACTTTAGCATAAGAGTTACGTCGAATGTACACATAAAATCTAAAATCTAAAAACTACAATTCCTTCTATGAGTATAATCTTGTGGCGCGCTGAATGAATGACAGCAAGAGTGGATTAACAAGAGTTAGAATCTTTCCCTACTGTATTTGTCCACATCACAGTCAGAAAAGTGTCTATTTTTAGATTTGAATTTCGCGCGCGAAGGTATTCGAATGCTCAGGTTCGAATGCTCGTATACCCAATACACAACAAATAGAGAATATCCTACCTTATCTTTGCGACTTTAAAGGTTTTTCGATTGATCTGCGATTTAATTTTAGGCTGGATCTCACAACTGTTTGCGTGGCGAGAAAGTGGGAACCCTGTGGATGACGAATTTTCGCGGGCATCCTAGTTCTAAAAATAGACACTTTTCTGACTGTGATTCGGGCGTACATAGTAAATATGGAAACTCTTGGTAATCCACTCTTGATGACATCTTGTTCCTGTCCGTGCGCGGAATTGGTGCTCGCACCCTTTGAGATCGGAGTGTGGTATTTTCCAAATACCAAGAGTGGATTAACAAGAGTTAGAATCTTTCGTACTGTATTTGTCCACATCACAGTCAGAAAAGTGTCTATTTTTAGATTTGAATTTCGCGCGCGAA
The DNA here is from genome assembly GCA_033964015.1 of Scolanthus callimorphus. NCBI lineage: Eukaryota > Metazoa > Cnidaria > Anthozoa > Actiniaria > Edwardsiidae > Scolanthus > Scolanthus callimorphus. The sequence continues at coordinate 124,188 of JAWWUD010000039.1, read as the reverse complement.
AGTATTCGAATCCCCTCTTGATTCCCCTGAATTCATCGTATACCCAACACACAAAAAATAGAGAATATCCTACCTTATCTTTGCGACTTTAAAAGTTTTTCGAATGATCTGTGATTTAATTTTAGGCTTGATCTCACAACTGTTTGCGTGGCGAGAAAGTGGGAGCCCTGTGGATGACGAATTTTAGCGGGAAACCTAGTTCTAAAAATAGACACTTTTCTGACTGTGATTCGGGCGTACATAGTAAATATGGAAACTCTTGGTAATCCACTCTTGTGAATACTCAATAGTGCAGGTCCGAAATTGCTGAAACTAAAGCTTTAGGTTATTTTTGTTACGTGTTCAAGGTCAGTACCATTAGTTAACTTTTTGTTTTATAGGCTTTAAAATAACAAATACTGGTAAAAATAATTGATGCGGCCGGCCCAAACTAATGACGCGGGCGGGGACGGGAAACATTTATTATTATTTTTTTTTTTTTTTACTTGGCCTTATGTGCCAAGTAGGTACGAGGAATACAAGTAAACAGGTAAAAGATACCCATCAAGAATTAAATTTCCGACTTCCGTGTTTTACTCAAAGTCTACCTTTAATGGCTGATTAAACCGCACCAGGGGGGACCTCCCTTAAAAGATCCCCTCCCGTGGAATTTCCACTCGTGAAACAGACCCTCTCCCTGGAATTTCCAACCTCATAAAGGGCCTCCTCCCATGGAATTTCCATTTTTTTTCTTCCAAAATACCCCTGGAAAGTCTAAGTTTTTGAGTAATGGCCAAGTCACCTATTGTACCCCTCCCCCTTGGAATTTCCATTCTCCAGACACACCCACTCCCGTGAAATCTCCAGACAATACAACTCCCCTGGATAATTTTCCGTACGTCCTCAATAGGCACAGACAGATTCTGCTCGGCAACTTTTGAGCAACTTTTTAAATTTTGAGCAACTTTTTAAATTTGGAGCAACTTTTTCAATTCTGAGCAACTTTTTCAATTTCCCATTATTTTCGAGCAAATTTTTGCAAACATTGGCAATTTGTGATACATCTTGCCATTTCAAATCAAACACAGAACGACAAATCGTGCTAAACGCACTTTTATGGCTGCTCAGTGGCCATGTGTATCTTCCATATATGGATGTCTCATTGGGTATCCTGTGTTGATATTGCAAATATTGTGCACAAAATGGCGGAAGCTGAAAAAATGGGCAGAGATGACGGAACCTGAAGGAAACGGAACCTGAACCTATTGAAGTTTGATACGTTAAACTCCCAATTCAATGGAAATGGATGTATTTTGTGACAAAGCCAACAGAATGGCGGCCTAAGTGAGTCTCTTTTTAATATAACCGTATTGATGATAGTATAATTATGCATGCCAGATGGTGTTTAAAATAATTCGGCTTGATCTTTTGAAGCTGCTGAGTTGAGAAACCTGATTCTTTGTCATTTTTCAATAATTCAGGCGACAAGTGTGAAGTTTTTTTGGGGGAGCATCTTTTTTCGAAATTGAGCAACTTTTGAGGGTATTTTGGGGCAACTTTTAAAGGATTTTTGAGCAGAATCTGTCTGTGCCTAGTCCTCAACCCCCCTCCCCCCCCCCCCCCCCCCCCCCGGTGCGGTTTAAAAATGCAAATCAGCCAATGTTATCTAATTTATCGTCTTCACGTCGAGTAATCTCCTTTCTTACACGGTTTTTAGAAACAATGAGACAGAACAATTTGGACACATATTTCGGCCCTAAAGATACCAATCTCCCTAAAATGTTATTACGGTCAAGAGCACCTATAAAACAGATAAAAGAGACCAAACCCCGTTATTTTAACTCCTAAAAGATACGACGATTATCCCCGACACAAAATATGGGATCCCCCCCCCCCCCCCCTCCCCCCGTTCTCTTCTAAGTACTACTGAGGAAATGGCCTGAAACTTGGACAGGAATATGACGAAAAGTCTGAACTAGAGGTAAGAATATAAACAGGGTCCTGAAGGGGTAAAACGGGAGCCGGGATTCGCCTTATTTTAGGCCGGGAAAACGGGATTTGGGTTACCGGGAACGGGATTTGTATACCGGGAATGGGAATCAAGATGCTTCAACGGGAACGAGATTTTTTTTAATCCCTCCTTGTATATCCTGTGTATCCTAATAAAAAGTCGTCAATTTATACCATTTTAAGACTGTTTAGAGCATCTTAACAGCAGGCTACCTGAAAATAGAATTTCACTTCTCGCCCCTTCTAAATTAAGGCCCTCGTTTTGCCTTTTTTTGGTCCCTCGGAATCTGCGAGGTTTTGGTCAACGGTTTGATAACTTGGCATAGGCATTTTCAAAACGGCGGAACCACTTTGAATAGAATCGTATGATATATCTTTTGTATCAAAATTGAGGACGAGATATCATACGGGCAGAGAATCATTTCATTTTGGGGTGGGCGAAAGGGGGAACTCTCGAAACCTGAAGCACTGGAATTTCTGCGGAATTATTCCAGCAATTTCTATATCATTTGCATTTTTGTAGTTCTCTTCTTTCAATACGTTAAACATTTCGCATAAGGAAGAAACATGTAATATTGCGTTTGAGATCTCCCGCAAACAAAGACAATATGCTCGTGCCGTTTAAATGGAATGCCCGTTACAAGAACATTTGCATCCTAGCGAGGAAAAACAAACTCCCCCTCCAGACAATTGCCTGCCAGCCCTCCAGTGTAGGCCTGGCAGGCAATTACTCTGTTCGAAAAAGCCCGTAAGCGTGAGATCGACGTTACAAACATAGAAATTCATCAGTTGGGCCGCAAATATGACGATTTCGTCATTTGCGTCGTGCACGAAGAATACAAACTACAGGCTTTATTTGCTATACACAAAAAATGCAATGTTCATCTACCTTTTTTCTGAGGCTTGAGAAATTCGTTTATCAATTAAAACAGGGCGCGCTTCACGCGCAACAGAAGATATATTCCTGTAAAATATATCCCATGTTCAAATAGGGGGATCATGAAAGCCTTTATAGTGATAGGCCTGGCGGACAATCACTATGTTGGAAAGAAATCGACATTACAAGCAGAGCAATTCGTCATTTGGTTGCAATAATAACAATTTCGTCATTTGCGACGTGCATGAACAATAAACCTACAGGACCAAGAGATAGTACCGATAAAAGCAGGAATCTCAATTTTAACATCACAGTTTTCGTGCGCCGGGATTTTATCGACTGGTCATACCGGGAACGGGATTTTACCTAGTGGGAACGGGATTTTGCGAAAAAAAACGGCCGGGAAACGGGATTGGGACCCCCCCTTCAGGACCCTGTATAAATTATCCCGGATTTGTCACATCTTATTTCGTAGTTCTTCATCGCGAAGTTACTGTTATCACTGTATGCATTGCTACGCGAACTCAAAATTCAAAGAAACCAAAACGCGATTCGACCTCTTCAGTGGGTCGAAATTGATTGCCAGATCAACCAATCAATGGTTCTAAGCTAGTATCCTTTGGTTTTTGTCTCGAATGTTTAACTTTCTGGTTCAAGAAAATTAACTAACAGTTTTCTTGCCTAAAATCGCCAATCACAGCAGTGAATTTTGGAGTCGCGTAGCAATGCATACGGTGGTAAATTGAAACACGAGACAAAATCTGAGGACAAATCTTTATTTATTCATTCAACATATTTCAATATAGAATACAACAATGTAGCTTGGGGTATCTGTGGTTTCCAATCTATTCTAAATTTGACAGCTATTCACCCCTCTCTATATTCCTATTCCGAAGACGGCTTGTATAGTTTAGACACGAGAAAAACGCTTCTTTGCATTTCTTTTTCTGTCCCCATCCTTTAGCGTCAGCCATGCATTTCGCCAGAGCTTCGAGATACTTCACCTGTAAAAACATCGCGAAACACGTCAGAGAGAGAAAAAAAAGTTAAGGTGGCTCGGGGAGAGTTCGACTTGTCGTCTATCTGTTTTCGTTTGTCAAGGCCCATTACTATTAGGAAGCGATTTTCTTACTATGCTTCAGCGAAATACAAAGAAGGAAACAGTATTACAGTTCATCGACGACGTGAAATGCGTGCAGCGCTCTTCGCAAGGTATTAACTCGTACAGGAAGAGGCACGAAAAGGAATAAACATGATCACTGCTCAGACTTACAACAAAGGTGGGCGTGGTCTTCCAGATGGACGTCCAGATGGGCGTGGTCTTCCAGATGGGCGCGGTCCTCTGGATGGGCGTCCAGATGGACGTGGTCCTCTAGATGGACGTGGTCCTCTAGATGGGCGTCCAGATGGGCGTGGTCTTCCAGATGGGCGTGGTCTTCTAGATGGTCTTCCAGATGGGCGTGGTCTTCTAGATGGGCGTGGTCCTCTGGATGGGCGTCCAGATGGGCGTGGTCGTCCAGATGGGCGTGGTCTTCTAGATGGGCGTCTAGATGGGCGTGGTCCTCTGGATGGGCGTCCAGATGGGCGTGGTCTCCATTTGGGGTCCTCTAGCATGTCATCTTCCATGTCGTCACCAGGGCCGGGTCGGTTCTCAATTAGACATATGAGGAAGGCGATTTTACACTTTATCTTACCAACCCAGCCGGTAGCATTCTTGCCACAAGCCTTGGCTGCAGCCATACACTTCACCTAGACACAAAAAGGTCAAAACCAAAACGTGGATTTAGCTACAAGGGGAACAACAGTTCTGTTCAGAAGCTTTGGCTACGCGGTACACTGAAGGTGTAAACAAAAGTAAACTTCAAAATAGTTTTAATTTAAGTCATCGTTTTTTTTTTTTTCTGGTTCTGGCTTTTAAGCAAGCTTGTTCGAATTTATTTCTAAGAGCCGCGTTTGCTTATGCGAGCCGATATTCGAACAGTATGTGGTATCTCTATAAACAGATCCCTCGCGTTCGCGAAATAGCAATAGTCGCGCAATTTTGATAAACGCATTTCATCAAGCCTCAGAGAAAGTGTAGATGAACATTCCGTTTTTTTTTATGTATAGTAAACAAATCCTGTAGTTTATTATTCATGCGTGCAATTGCGCACCGAAATGACGAAATTATTATTTTTCATTTGCGTAAAGCGCAGCCCAAATGACGAATTTCTATGCCTGTAACGTCGAACTCACGTTATTCTTCTTTTGAACATAGTGACTGCCCGCCAGGCCTATCACTGCAGGGCATTTTTGGTAGAGTTTATTTTTCCTCGCCAAGATACACTTGTTCTTGTGAACGGTGCGAAGGTAGTGTCTTCGTTGCGCGAGTTGCCAAAGACTATATTAGATGATCCGAAATTTTTATTACGTATTGAGTGAAGTGAAGTAGAAAAATGCAAATGATGGAGAAGTTGCTGGAATAACTACTTAGAAAATTTCTTGTGGTCCCCCCTTTCAGGGCTTCAGGTTTTGAGAGATCCCCCATTCGCTCGCCCCAAAATGAAGTGATCCCCCCCAAAAAAAATCCTCTGATGATCGGTGTATCACAGTGTCACAGGCCTAGCTTCAGATATTGGATGGAACGCTGTGGAGGAAAAATACTTTGTTTACACACCACGAAAGCTGGCTTGGTTGGGCGCGGCCTCCCTGATGGACGCGGTGGTCGGTTGTCCTTTAAACATTTGAGGAAAGCTGCCCTGCACTTGATCTTGCCGGCCAGATCTGTGGCATTCTGACCACAAGCTCTGGCTTCCACCTTACACTTTACCTAGATCATGAAAAAGAGGATCCGGGACCGACTTTAGATAGTCTATGCTATTTCATGATGTGGTTCACGGGGAGTTGGTTCACGGGGAGTTTCTGCAGAAACCCACCCATGGGAAAAGCTGAAATTCCCATGGCACACGCATGGGAAGTGTTCAGAATTCACAAGGATAGCCATGGGAAACCCGAACACTGCACATTCTTGTACCATGGGAAATTCAGCTTTCCCATGGAAGGATTTTTGCAGAAATTCCCTTTGGTTATTGTCAAGAATCAGGAGCCCATTCGTGGGCGGACTCCATCACCTATTGGTAGGCGTCCAAAGCACAGGGAGTCCATCAACAGGAGTCCTATTGGTGGGCATCCAAAGCACAGGGAGTCCATCAACAGGAGTCTCCAACACCTATTGGTAGGCGTCCAAAGCACAGGGAGCCCATCAACAGGAGTCTCCATCACCTATTGGTAGGCGTCCAAAGCACAGGGAGCCCATCAACAGGAGTCTCCATCACCTATTGGTAGGCGTCCAAAGCACAGGGAGCCCATCAACAGGAGTCTCCATCACCTATTGGTGGGCGTACGAAGCACAGGGAGCCCATCAACAGGAGTCTCCATCACCTATTGGTAGGCGTCCAAAGCACAGGAGTAGATGTATAATTTTTAGATTATAATTTTTCAGATTTTTCACAAAAATATCGTGGTATAAATATTCGATATTGAAACATAACTCGCGTTCCGCGTACTGAGGCGCGTTCTAGTGATTTTCGAGGCGAGAGCGACTGGGAGCGAACTAGCGCGAAAGGTCGCATGGGAAGGGCGAAGATTACCATGATCCTTTGCGTAAACGAACCGTTCCAAAGATTCATTGCGCACTCGATACCATTGTGCACTTGCTAGGTTTCGCGCTGGTTGCGACCTCTCTCTGCTGCTGCCACTAAATAGAGACGCCTAGGGACGACGAGGCAGGATTCGTCGAGTCCGTGGCCCAGCGGAATGAAACAAAATAAATGGCATCGGCATCGAAAACCGAATAATTGTTTTCTTTTCATAAAATATCCTTAACAAAGAATAGGCCATAGGCCTTTATCACGCAATATTGATTAATAATATATAATAGTTACCAGAAAATGAAATCCAGTATTCAATTCTACACATCCGTACTAGTGCAACTGCATAACTTGATGAAGATTGCTTAAATACTGACTGAGATATGAATTTTCAAAACTTATTCTGGCCTATTTTTTTTTACAAGAAATGTATGGAAAAATACATGGAAACGAGGCTGGCCGGGCATCGATGCCTGTCCACCCTCGACTTGACGTATTTGCCCATACATTTCTTTGTAAAAAGTAAGCCAGAGTAAGCCAGAGAATGGAACTCGCCTATTGGTTAATTAGTATACTCACAACGTAGGCAGGCTTGGTTGGGCGTGGCCCCCATGCCGGGTCCTCAAAAACATCATCCTCGAACTACAAAAACACAAGAAAGAAAGAAAATAGACTGCTAGCAGCCCCTACTTTGGCGCGTTTCCCAGAAAGCGAGCGCGACCCAGAAAGCGAGCGCGAACCCCCGACGAACGCCAGAGGAGCGCCGAAGGCGCGACGATGACGCGGCACTTCACGCCATCGTCGCGCCTTCGGCGCTCCTCTGGCGTTCGTCGGGGGTTCGCGCTCGCTTTCTGGGTCGCGCTCGCTTTCTGGGAAACGCGCCAAAGTAGGGGCTGCTAGCAGTCTACGCTTAAACTGGTTTTAAGGTAGTTTAGTTTAAACTGGTTTGAATCCTTATCTTCCAAGAGGAACAGCTCCAAGGGCAAAACTGAATAGACTGTACATGTACAAGTTACAGTGATCAGTTAGCTAGTAAGAGTTTATCGCATGATGCGAGGTGAAGAAAAACCCATTCACACCAAAACGTATGTAGTTAAACAAAGGTTTGTCTTCACCTCGCACCATGCCAAGTTTCCTTACTTCCAAGAATCAGAAAATCTGAAATCCCAACCTCAAAATACTTTTAAAAAAGTTGTAATACTAATAATTATAAAATTGTGAGTGTTTTTCGTTGGTACTTACAGCTGAAACGACGGTGAGGCAAACGATGAAAGCGACGATCGTGGCCTTCATGATGAACCTTCTACTTAACCACTTGTGCCTTGTAGAGTGTTATACCGAACTGTAGCTTCAAGACCGCTTTTTATACCTGTACTTATTCGCTGTCAACGTAATAAAGCCACGAATAATGAAACGCATTTAAAATCGGGCATCTCTGAAGTAACTTGAAGTGTAATTATCTTTGCTGTGTTGAGGATTTGTTTGTGTAGGCTTGTATACCCATTACTCCGCGGTTGCCCTTGAACGTTTTGTTGGTAGCTGATGGAAGGGAACGAAAATATTGTGTTTTTCAAAGTTGAGCTTTGTGGCTCAACTTTGAGGGTTGTTACATAACCTTTAAAAAAAAAAGACGCCCAACACAGCCTGACGTTTTTTGTCCACCCTTCTGATGAAACTCCGGGAGATTTAGCTCGAGATTTTTAGCGATCAGTTTTTATTTGCGCGTGCAAGGACAGTGGTACAGTTGACGTCATCGTTGTCTTTTTTATCCGGATTCGACCGTCCACACTAAAGCGATATGTATACGGATTCGTTTTTATCCACTTTCGATGAGCGTTTTCTTTTCCCTTGTAAAATGGTTTTCAAACTTGAATGAGAAAAACTTGAAGGTCTAATTACCCCATAACAGCAAAAAATACGGCATCCCTAAAGTGTAATTAGCTTTGCTGTGTTGAGGGTTGTTTGTGTAGGGCTTCTCAATGACTCGACAGTTCCCAGTTCTGGAATCAAGAAAATCGTTATTCCATCGCATTCCATATTCAAGTTTCGGTTGCTGGAGCAGTGTATTTAAACTTTGCCCTCGTAATGAGTACCATTCGCCTGTTCAAAACACCATTCAACTGTTAAACAAAGAAGGGAGATGGAGAAATAAAAGTATATATCAAATTCCAAACAGGAGGTTTTCTCGAACGGGATATTTTTCTATCTGCATCTGCATTTTGCATTTCTCCCTTTTCACTATTTGCTTTGTTTTTCTTTATTCCACAATTGTACCTGCGCACCTGAACACTCATCAGCATAGTATATTGGAGCTTGCCTTACTATATGCCTAAAAAGTTAACAAATATTAGCAATATAAACAGCATCTTATCCACAAGGAGCTTTCATTTACATTGAAATAATAACAAAGGATAAAATTCCGAAGTGCTTTAGCGAATCTTTTTATGAAACACAAGCGAGACGGCCTACTTTCACTGAATTTATTCAAATGCTCAGCTTTTTTCTCATACAAACTGTTTTTAAAAATCATAATGGGCAATAGCTAATCCAAGTTTATTTTGCGAGAATCTTAACATGAAACCAAGGCGAGCGAAGGCCCTTTTTTACTGCAATGTTTGAGCCTTTCTTTGCGCGATTTCCAGGCAAACGTTTTCCTTTTCTTATAATTCAACAAGGTAAAACAAAGAAATCATAAGCGTGAAGAGTGTGGATACGCGCTCTTAAGACTTTTTCATAACTTATTCCTTGCTTTTCTCGGCATTAAATGATTTGTTCGAGAAGCTATATCAAACATTTCATCAAGATTTCAAAACTCCTCGGAGTTCTCGTCTCCCAACATCACGCGTGCTCTATTTTTTCGCCGACAAAGTCGTAGAAAGTTGTGCTCCAATGCTTAAATAGTGTACCTGATTAGCTCTACGAGCCTGACACTATCAATTTTATTTTATTTTTTTTAAACAAGATAGGAATAGGAGAGTTTTGAGGTTTTTTTTATTTAATTTTGATCACGTACAAGTTTACACTTTCTACGCTCTTCTTCATAAACAAACACATAATTCTCTTCTGGTGCATTTGATGACTGCTAAGGTCTGGCTAGTTTACAGATTTTGAACAGAGAATTTCAGAGTTAAGAGTTACTGTACATATTTCGACAAGTTTTGACATTTCTCAGTCAAAATAGAAAAAAATCATCATTCTTACCCCAGCAATGCGCAGCAAAAAACAATGACTTTAAGTATAAAGTATAAAACTAGAAATGTTAGCAGTTAGGCTATGTTGAAATTCCGATTTTAATTAAAATAATAATTTATGTTGTTCGTTTTCCCAAATAAAGTTTTCGTATCCTAATTGCGTTGTTTTTTAAGGCACGCACGCACGAGCGAAGCGTGTCTTTGTTTTGCTCAGGCTTTTTGAGCGCTTTTGTAGGAAAGCAGGAATACCAATAGAAACGTGAGGCAAGTCAATATTCCCGGCGTCCTCTACACCAGAAACAAACACAGAAATATTAGACTTTATTATAAAACAATTCTATTGTTTTGGATTGGAACGGCGCGACTCTGGTAAGGTTTTCTTTCATAAATAGTACGCGCGCTCTGATTGGCCGAGAGCTGTGCATTCTCACATTATAAACGCACGGCAGATGCAATCCTATTTTATAAAAGCAATAAAATGCGAATTTCTGTGGTTTATAATGTGATAAACGCACTTGGGATGCTGTAAAAACACGAGAAAAGTTTCAAACTTTTCAAGTGTTTTTTCAGCATCCCTCGGACGTTTATTACAAACCACGGAAATCCGCTTCCTATTGCTTAACTATTTCACCGTCGGTTGCATTACCGTCTACACACACTCGACAAGAACATGATCTCTCTGTACGTGAAACTTTAAAACGTTTAGTTGTTTTAAAATTTCTCCTTGACCAGATAAGATTAATCTAACGAAATATTTGCTCTTTTTCAATGATTGTTGGTGATATGGAATGGTGGACTGTTCACTGTCAAAACCTTAAAGTTTCACCTTCAGACAGATCCCTGAGAACGTTTTTGTCGAGCGTATAGAACTGACGGGTAGATGCAACTGACGGTAATTTCTTCTATACTAACTTTCATTACTAATCAAAGTATTTTAATCAGGAATGATATGTTCTATAGATTTCTGATGTCCCTGTGTGCCTTGGGTACTGTTAGCGTGATACCTTCAAAGGACTTTGTCACATCAATTTGGCATCCTAAGCGGGACCTGAAAATACAAAATTTTAAAAAATGTGCACAAAGTTTTATTTTAAAACAACTTTGTTGGCCACTGCTGGCATTTCGTGAGCTAAAATAAAGGATTTGGTGGACCAAAAAGTGCCTTTCATTTAACAAATGAATTCCCTCTATTGTCACTATAATAGTAATGACAATTAAGTATTTATTGTCATTACTATAAAATAATAAAGTTGGTGTTCTTGGCATAAATATGTTTTTAACAGGGACGGCGGAGCCAGGAGGGCTTCTGATAGCCTGCAAAAGCTGACACCACTGTATTTGTATTTGTTGTATTTGCGACACATTGTATTTGCGTATTCATCTGTTGGCTCGTCAAGTCCTAGTTTCTCCATTTCTTCAGGTTTAAAGATGAGATGACAAGTTGAACAAGATAATGTCCCTTCACCACTGTGTTAGCACTTACCAGAAGAGACTCTGCTCTCTCAAGCCAAACATTCCAAACTTGACATATGTGACCTCTCACGCGAAAACGTACATGTGTTTTTTACAAGCGTTAGCTTTTCTAACGCCACCTCGCGCTTAGAAACACTTTAATCGCGCCTGGCTAACGCCATCTCGCGCTTTTCTAACACTTGACTCGGCCTAGCTAACGCCAGCTCGCGCTTTTCTAACACTTGACTCGGTCCTAGCTAACGCCAGCTCGCGCTTTTCTAACACTTCACTCGGGCCTAGCTAACGCCACCTCGCGCTTTTCTAACGCTTGACTTGTGCCTATCTAACGCCAGCTCGCGCTTTTCTAACACTTGGCTCGCGCCTACCTAACGCTTGACTAAGAAAAACGCTCGACTCGCGCTTGCTGGACTCGCGTCGCGTTGCAGTCTGAGAAACGAGCGAACGGCTCTATAAATGAGTGAACGAGTTTACGAAACAAGCCCTACTTACGAACGAATAATGAATAATGCTTTCAAAGTGAAAGATAAAAGTAAAAATTTCATGTATGCGGGTAGATCCTATAATGCAAAAATATGAATACCCACGTGCGAAATACTAAAGTGACACGGCGCGAATGTCGAACCCCAACACGCGCTGTCAAGTTTACTTCCCGCTCTCCAAATAAAAAAATAATGAGAGCATGAAAAATAATTATTGTAAACTATTGTAAAATTACAAGAAGTACTACGGTATTTACTGTTAGGCTTCCAGAAAAGGCAGGGTGAATTTGTTGCAGCCTGAAACTGATGACATTCTTGTCAAGCGCAGAACGTAAACAAAAAGTTCGTGTAAAACTTACCCGGCGTCTCAGTCGATTTCACAGCATTCCACTGTTCCTGTTTCAAGGTTCAGAAATACTAGTAATGCAGTATGCATGATTTTTATCCCTTGAAAGCACAGTTTGAGTGCGATTTGCAATACTGAGCACGACAGAACTTCTAGCCGCCCGGAGGACAAGTTCGTGTTTGTGATTTTCGTTTACTGTACACACACTAATTACATATTCATAACTGGTTCGCACTTTCTATTCAATCTCTAAGTAAAAACTTTCCTTTGTATACCTTTGTTCTTCTCTCGTTCTTTCTTCCTTTTCTTTCTATCTATAAAGCAGAGACTAAACTGCAATTCTTTTGGAATGCAAAATGGGAAGCATTTGCGATAAACAACCGAAAATAAAAGTGAACAACAACAAATTCATATTTAAGATACATGCGTCGCGCCGCGACATTATTTTACTTCACAGACAAGTACAGAAGGCGCGTTTCAAGATGAAAGATCGAACATGACTCAAAGTACATTTTCCATTGAGCACTTATTTCCAAGATATATAGAAATTCAGGAGATTTTATTGAAAACAGAGAGCCCCAGGAGATGACGTAAAAAATATAGAGATTCCCGGGTGATCTGTGAGTATTTTAATCAGAATACAAACAGAAAATACCATTCACAGCTTTATTTCTAGTTTGTTTTAATCATGATACAAAATATTTTGCAAGTTATGCGCGCTGATTGCGATGTTCATTAAGAAAAGTCAAGTATTGGTTGATCGAATTTGTATTTAATTTGTCTATGTCGGTTAGCAGAGCAAGCGGAAAGTAAAACAAAATAATTACTCGATGTAAGTAAATTCTTCGCTTTAGAACGGATCGCTTCATCCTTGGCAGCTTGACTTTTAAAAAGCAAAGAAAGTAAACAAAGAAAGTAAGAAAGTTAGAGCTCATTTCGCGAAAACTTTGTTCGAAAGTTTAGCTCGTGCCTAGAAGGCCGATCGTGTTTTCTTGGCGTTAGAACTTTTAAGTCTAGTTTCGCGTCTTTAACGAACGCTTTATTTAAACCATCATGCAACTCTCGCGCTTTGTTTTAATTAAAACTTTGGCTCGCGCCTTGTTAACGCTTGATTCGCACTTCTTGGCTAACGCCACCTCGCGCCTAAGAAAAACTTGAATCGCGCTTGGCTAACGCCACCTCGCGCTTTTCTAACACTTGACTCGGGCCTAGCTAACGCCAGCTCGCGCTTTTCTAACGCTTGACTCGGTCCTAGCTAACGTCAGCTCGCGCTTTTCTAACGCTTGACTCAGACCTAGCTAACGCCACCTCGCGCTTTTCTAACGCTGACTTGTGCCTATCTAACGCCAGCTCGCGCTTTTCTAACACTTGCCTCGCGCCTACAAACGCCTGATTCGCGCATAGCTAACGCTTTTTGCAGCTAACGGAAAAGGCGACCTGTACGTTTTCGCGTGAGAGGTCACATATTTTGGTGCAGAGTTGGTCAAAACGCTTGACCAATCATTGCACAGAATTTTTTACAGTCACTTGTGTAATGGTATACATGCACTAATGATGTATACAGTTCTATAATACAATGGCTTCCCTGCCTTCTGATGGACTTTATTTTCTGTGGCAGGTAGTTATGTACATGTGGCCCAGTGCTGGTTCTAAAAGGAGAGGGTGAAAATTAAGCTTACGTGTCAGTCAGTCCATAGGCAAGATCCAACATGTCTAGTTCTTCATCTGTTGGCTCGTCAAGTCCTAGTTTCTCCATTTCTTCAGGTTTAAAGATGAGATGACAAGTTGAACAAGATAATGTCCCTTCACATGCACCTACAAGATATACACAAGATGATATTGTATTAGTCCAATCTCACTAGTTGTCTATTATCAATACTGTATTCTGATTGGCTGAGCTACTAGTAGGCTAGAACTTCAGGCTAGAACGTATAGCCTACTAATAAGGAGAAGTGTTGTATTCGCAAATACAATGCTGTAAATTTTGCTTTCAGCTGAATAACTTGACCTACAACTTGACCTACAAGTTGGGTTTGACTAAAACTTACAATATTATTCCTGTTATTGTTTTCATTGATGAATTACATGTAGAAATTTCTTAATAAACTTCTAAAAACAAAGTTTCAGATTTGATCTACCAAATTCAATTGAGAAAATTGCTCTTGCTTTGAGACGATATCTTATTAGTCCAATCCCACTAGTTGTCTATTATCAATACTGCATTCTGATTGGCTAAGCTACTAGTAGGCTATAACTTCAGGCTATAACTTTTAGTCTACTATACTAACAAAAAGTGTTGTATTTGAAGTCCTTTTTCATATAATTGTGATACATAAATATATTATTCCTCAAGGCTGGATAAACTCTAAGGCAATAGCCCATGAGTCAGAAGATCTATTCAGATATTGACTTTAGGCCATGAGATAAGAAGGGCAAGAGGAATAATATTGTTTTTAGTCAAACAACTTGTAGGCCAAGGTTTCCAGCAAAGGAAATTTACAGCTGGGCATTTGCCATGCTGTAAATGCCCAGCTGTAAAAACATTTCCCCTGTGGAAATTCTAAGTTGCAAATGATTGCCCCATTGAAATCTCAGGCTCAAACACAAAGATCCCTGTGGGGTTAACAGATAAAGCACTGGGTCTGGTTCCTAGAGTCAGTTAACACTAACCAGGTTAAATGTGGCTATTCTGGAAATTTGATTGGATAAGAATCTATAATATTTATCTTTAGGTTAGCATTAACCCACTTTTTAGGAACCGGGTCCTGCTCTCTAACTTGGTTGATATGGAGAGGGTTTTACTTACTTAATTATACTGTCAAGGCCTCTTTGTCCCTGGTGGGGCAGAAGGCCAGAGGTTCGTTATTGAGACTTACCCTCTAAATCAATATCATTATCTTTAGCTATATCCAACAGAGAGTCCCCAACTTTGGCTTTAACTGTTGTTAGATCCCCATCACGGTCCACAAAATTTATGGAAACCCTACAATCAAGAATATAGAAACAAACAATAGGTTCTAGAGCTTAATTTGCTAAACTCTAAAAGAAAAATAATGAAGCCATTTCGAAACTGAGAGGTTTCAACAATAAAGTCAAACCATCTTGTGTCATGAGCCATGTTTCATTAGACGTTTGCAATGATGTAAAATGTAAATGATTTATTTTAAGTCGATAACGTGGGGAGTAGTCACCCAATCTCCCGAGCTAGAAGCTCATGTATGAAATGCTCGACCATGTTAGTATGAGCCCTACACACTGGGGATGGTCACTCCCGCGTCCCTGTGGTTCTTTAACGTCCCTCTGGTTCCGGTTAGTGTAGTGTATGTGAGAGACGGGACCTACGGTTTAACGTCCTTATCCGAGAAGACGCGAAGGTCTAACCATTTGCAGATATTAGGGCAAAGGCAGCACCTTCTCCTCAATTATTAGAAAAAGACCCTTAGTGTTGGCCCGGCCGGGGTTTGAACTCCCAACCTCCCACACATAAGCCCGGCGCTCTACCACTGTGCTAACCGGTCGTCGATTTACTTCAGTTTTCATAATTCTGTGAACTCTCAAACAAGTACATGTAATTTGTGTTTTCAAAGTATTCCCTGTGAATCAAACACGAAAACAGCCAGTGGTAGGTGGCAGCAGTAACCATGCCCTTCATGCCATGTTTACAGTAAACATTGTTCAACATCAAGAACTAGCTAAACAAGATAATAATAGTATGACTAGTTTTATGGGAAAACTAGGTGGTCTGCATCAACAACAACAACTAAAGGTTGGGATTTATGTTAAACGCAGTGGAAAAATGGTGTTTTCCAGCGTTAGCCCTTTGTCAGAGCTTTTTTTGCACCGATGAAGGGCTAACCCTCGAAACGTCAGCAAAACACCATTTTTCCAGCGTTTAACATAAGTCTCAACCTTTGGTTGTTGTTGTTCAAGATAATAATAATTTCAAGTAACACAACCCACGTTTGAACATGCTGCCTTTATTGGCAGATTTTTTCATGCTTTCTTGCCGATTGCACTATTCTCTCTCCTTGGAGTGCAGTAAAAGAAATCATGCGGACAGTTATGCATTTTATGTAGGATCAGGCTGATTTCCAATGTGTGGTTCCAAATAATATCCATACCCCCTCCACAGAAGGGTGCTGAAAAGTGACCCCTCTGGAATTTCCAAAGAAAAATACAGTATTTGTATGGAAAAATCAGGTAAATTGACCCCCCACCCCTCCGGAATTTCCAATCCCTTCCGTAGGGAAGGGGGGGGGGGGAATGGCAAACTTTAGCTTCCCAATTCTTCAAACCGTATGGACAAAACACAATCTGACTCAGGTAGTCTACTACCGTAACATTATTCTCCAGTGCAATAGCGAGGGAGAGTTTAGAATGATGTATTTGGCTCAAATGAAGAAATGAATGTTGTTTGAACTTAGGAACTTGAATAATTTGGGAATATAAAAATAGTATTTTTACAATTCATGTTCCTGTCACATCACATTCACCTAATTTTTCAGTAGGTAAAAAGGGTATTTTCCATACAAATCAGTGGCAGATCCAGGATTTTACTAAGGGGGTCCTGTTTCTTCTTCACTCCTTCAAAGGCAGATACGGGTGATATATTAAAGAGATCATCCGAGAGCGGTCAGTGTATCACAATAAAATTCTAATTGTTCTGAAGCTCAAGGGTTCTGCCACTGCAAATGCTGTATTATTCCTTTGGAAAACCCAGAGGGTCAATCTGCGGAGCGACTGCAGAATACCCCCCCCCCCCCCCCCCCACCCACTGATTTGCATTTCTCTGAAGTTCTTATAGGACGAGGTGACATAACACAAAAGATCTATTCATATTCAGATCAGCCGGGTGGTATTCTGCAGTCTAGCCCAATCTGCTTGATTTTCAACGGGTAAAGATGCTGATTTCCATGAAAATACTGTATTACAATGTTATGACTAGTTTTACAGGAAACCAGGTGGTCTGCGTCTCGGTTGCTGATCACCCGAATAGAATCTTGTCATTGGGAAATGTCCCTCTGTGATGTGGGTATGGTTTTCTTCTGGAATTACACATTGAATCTTTGTGGTCTAGTATCCATCCCTGGCAGTTTGTCTAGTTTAAATCAAATTTACGTAAAAGGTAAGTTAGCTTTAGTATTAACTTAAATTACTTAAGCACCTTACTTACTTAAAATAAGATCTTACTTACCTGTACAACAAAAGTTTATTTTCTGAATCGCCCGATTGCAGAATTGCCACGAACATAAGTTTATCCCAGTAACACCAAGATTGGTACGTACATAGGAATTGAAAGAAACTAATTACTTAAAAGTTAAAATCATAAAAATCAGATACCCCGCTCGCCCTGCTCCCTGTGTTGTCCCGTAGTTGCATGACCATCCCGTCCAGAGTTACAAAACTTACGTTTGAGGTTTTGGCTTTGTTTTCCCTTTGATTTCCGCAGCGCTAGAGCAATGCCTACCTAAACTCTTGATAAGGTAAGAAACACTGCTTCTAGCGATATAACTCTGCCTTTGTCTCGCCGGTACCGACAAAGATTGAGAGAAAATCCTTCGCACTGCAGACGCCATGTTGGAAAGTCACGGGACGGCACTGATTACGCAACATGCAATTTTGCATAATTAGGGTCTGTTTTTGTACATGCGAGAGAGCTCCTCTTGCCCGGGGTGCTCGATGTGTATTTTTAGGGCCTTATATTGGTGATTCTTTTGTTTTTAGGGGTTTCAGAAACAAAAACAAGAAAACATAATATTTGTTTAGGGGTAGAAAAACACTTATTTCTCAGATTAGTTCCTGAATGGGTCATATTATAAAGAGGTATATACTGCATTTCAAAATAAAGTCCCTCACTCTGGAAGGCCTTACTTATATTAGTCCCCATACGGGAATCCAGACAATATCAAAATTAGCATGAAATTTACATATATTTTTGTACACGGCGAGAAGGAAGGTTGTTACGCCGTCAAACGAAAATCTCCCGAAAATGAAGTTTATTTTCGGTATTTTGAGCAGTATTCTGATCATCCAAGCTGCCTTAGGTGCAGATCCAACACCTCCAAAGGAAAGTATTAAAGTAAAAACCCGAGGATCAAACGGAAAGAACAAGGAAACAGTGGCCATCAATGTTCAGACAGAAAAGATTGAGCGAGACGCGAAGGGAAACTTTGAGGATGCAGAACTCCTGAAAGTAAGTTCCCGATGCCATTTCTTAGAAATTGCAGCTGGTTTGTCACTTTCTAAAGACTTCAAAGTTGATCCGTTGTCCAAAAATTGTCAAAGTTTCGCTAAAGAGCAGTTAGAAAGACGCCTAAACATCGTAATGCATCGATGGATATGGCGGCAAGCAAACTCACATCAACAGTAAACCTGAACTACAAAATTACAAACTCTCTCTATATTTGCCCTATTTCTTGGTCTGTGTTTCTAATAATGTGTTTAAAGATACTTTAATGTATTTGCGGTGAATTAAGTACCCCGACAGTAATTTTAATTGCTGGTAAAATAAAATTGATGGTTTCGCAGGAGTTGTTTTTCCTTTGAAGGAGGAAGTTGTATGAAATTTATGCTGTATTCGTGCGTCATAGAGACATGGAAAGCCTGATGTTCGCTTTCGCTTCTTGTTTTTTCATTAGTCATTTCAGGACGTGCAACAAATCGTAAATATCTTATTGCAGTTTCGATAAAGTGTTATGTTCCAGTTAGAAAACTTTATTAGCAAAAAAACGTTCTAGAACCATTAATATTTGCAATGGTTGAGCAGAGCAAGCTGCACTTATGACGTAAGCTTATAATCGAAAGAAAGAAACAGTCTTCTCAGCTTTCATGCTACTGTACCATTACTAGGGACAGGTCATGTACAGAAGAAACTTTCTAACATCTATGTCAGCATTTTTCCTTTGAGAATAACTTGAACCAAACAGCTGTGCAGTTTAATTAGACGAGCAATGATACACAGCCCATTATTTCCTTTAGCTATAAGCAACAATTTCTAAATATAGACTTTTCCCATGTATTTTCTAGACATATTGTACATGTTGTACTGTGAGATGAGATTAAAACTACAAATCAGATTATGAATGAGTCTAGAGATTACAGTAGACTAAGTAGGAAAGACACCCTGTTGTTTATGTTGTTATGTAACAAGTGCTGGTGAATCCTGATAGTATATTTTAGGGCATGGTAGGGGCAGATCTAGGAATTTCAGAGGGAGGGTGGGGGGCAGATAGTGAAAATTTGGGTCAAAAATTGTCAAATTTTCTCCAGCAAATAATGGTACAGTAAATGTATGGGAAAATATCCTGAGAAAGGGGGCCGTGGCCTATCCCCCCCCCTCCATTAAATCTGCTCCTGCGTGGTATCGGTACCTGAATTATATAAAAACAAAGCTAAATGTTTGATACAAACATGCTGAAATGCTGATTGGGTAAAGCGAAATAGAACATGAGATATAATTTTTCAAATAGTGCCTTCGGCATCCTTCCATACCTAGTACCTCAAAAATGCAATGAAAAGATATTTTGTTGTTCAAGTGATAGTGAATAAAAATCTATTAAAGTAAATTAAAATTTATTAAAATCATTAGGAAATTTCATCATTGGAAGTTTTCAATCAAGTAGATGACTTCATTATGTAGGAATGCTTTTAGAATTGTTTGCAACTAACAAAAGAACCGTTAGGTTGTTGCATCACACAGCAGGACCTTGATCTGTTTACACACATTTTATCTGGTATGCTGCTGAGGTTGTTTTAGCTATGCTGTAAGCGTATATAGTGTGACTTTTTTGAATCAAATGTACTGGCTTTTTCAATGAGAAATCTGCAGTTTTGCAGTAAAATTAGTTAGTAGCATGCATGGGTCAGTTTTCAAAGGTTTTACAATCTCGGGTAAAAAAAAAATGCAAAAGCACCTGCCTAAGTGTCAGCTGGACAACTGCTTTTTAAAATGCAAAATCATAAAATATATACTGTTTCTCTTTGATTAGCATTAATTTTGGACCAAGATAACCAGGGGTGGATCTAGGGAGTGGTTGTGGGGGTTGCAACCCCCCCCCCCCCCCCCTATGAGAGTGAAAGATTCAATGAACTATACAATGTATTTAGTAGCTATTAAAAAGATTTTAACTCAGTACAGATTATATCCAGCCCAACTTAGTACAACTGCAACTCCCCCTCTGAAAAAATCCTGGATCCGCCCCTGATAACAATGCATAAAAACATGTATTGGTTTTACCGCAGTTTAGAATACATTGATTCTGTGTGATTCCAGAAAAAAAGTAATCTCCATGGAGAAAATGAACCCAATGATCCTCCCTACCCTCCATGGGGGTACCTATTGGACATTATTTTTCTAGAATCAGATAGCATGATTACACATGTGAATCTTGGGCACTCCCCACTGTTCTACTGTTAGTAACAAACACTTCTTGTTCCTCTGCTCTCCTTTTCACAAAAATTGGATTTCTACCCCAATAAAACTGTAAATAATGAAGCCGTCTTTACTTACTTACTTAACTTCTTTGCCCCAAGTGGGACATACAGCTGTAGAGACGCATGTGGTTTCTGTGACACATCTGGTTTTACAGAGAGGGGTTGTTAGCTTTAAAACAAACCCCGAACCTGGAGCATCAGGGGATCATTATTCTTGTTGCCCCTTACCATTAGACCTGTTTGTCATGGGTGACCCTACCAGAAGTTCCATACTCCTGCCGACATAGATACAACATTGAAACTCACAAACCACTCCACCACAATAAGGTGGAGATCCCCAGCGGAGCTGGAAGTTATCTTTAGGGGTCTGAAATTCTGTCCAGTCACATGCTGTTGATGTTTATAGGTGAGCTTACAAGTGAGTGTGGTGAAAGGAAAGGTAACCGTAAATGACATGAAAGCCATGCATGGCTCCGTTACTGCCTTCCATTTTCATGCTGAAATTGGTAAGTAAAAAATGTATGCTTCTCACCGTGCACATCATTCATTAATTAAGCATTAGAGCACAACTTTCTATGACTTTATCGGCGCAATACCTAGAGCAGGCATGATGTTGGGAGAGAACATGAGAGCGAGTGATTTTAAAACGTTTCGAGTGTCTCTCCCAACATCACAAGTGCTCTATACAAGTCGGTGTAATAGAGCATAGAATTGGACCAATCAGAGCGTGTGTTATATTGTAGTTATATTATAAACTTCTATAAACTAAACAACTTCATAAGATAGAGCGCAATATTTTAGGTTTAAAATGATATATAGCTGATTATCATAGCATAAATTGCAACGCAAGGAGAATTTTTTTTCCCGAAGACACCCCTCACAGATATACAGAGCGTGATTTTGACTTGTTAGATTTGAAAATATTGTTTAAGAAGCAGATCACAGCTTGTATGATGTCAGGTGTCCAGTTACAGTGAGCAAGGAGTCCCACAGAATGTGCAATTCTCTCTTTGATGGGTTACACATCTTTTGTTGGCATTTACACACAATTGTACAAACGTTTTTGCTTATATTTATCTTGTAATTTCAGACGAAATTGGTAGAAATAAGGAAGTTCTAAAGCACCAAACATACCCAGTCATAATCCGTGTCTTAGTCCTCGAAGAGAACATCCAACAGCAGTCTGGAGCTTCCCTCACCAGACTGGTTGTTGAGGCACAAATTGTTGAAATATATAAGAAAACGGTGCGTGAGATAGACGTCACCCAGTTGCTTATCAAGCTTGACAAAAACAAGAAGGAACTTACACGTGAAGTTACTTTGATCAAGATTAAGAGCTCCAAGATTCAACACCATGCCAAGATAAACGACACTGATGTTCATAAGCAAGGAGGTGAGTTTTTTTAAGAGCCCTTGTCGATGTCTCCTTTGTTATTGTTTTCATTTAATATTACATGTAGAAATCCCAAAATAACCATCTTCAAGTAAAGTTTCATACTTTTTTTACCGAATTCAATCGGAAATATTGCACTACATTCCCTAAATCAGCCGATGGAAATGGATACATTTTCTGACTTGGTATGTTGCTAAGCTGACAAAATTTGACTCTGATCATCAATTTTGTCCACATTTCATTTAATGTCCACTATATTTTTCATCCCAAATGGGGGTTGCAGGCTCCCTTAGGACCCCCTAGCTAAACCCCTTTCCACAGACATAACTATAAGGCTTTTGATGATCAAACTTTCTTTGCCTTTCAGGAAAACTTCCAGGCACCAAATATAGTGCTACTAAGGACCAGATGGACGAGTTCCACCATCGCAACCTTGGTCCACCAATGAAGCCGAAGAACCCATACCATGCCCCCAAGACATCCTTTGGTGGAAAGGTAAGTACAGATGTAACTGTGAAAGGAGCGTTTCTGATTGGATGAATTTTTCCGCCTAAATTCGCGCACCTTTTTTTCTATCGGAATTTGAGCAAAGTGTTGTGTGTTGGTCATTGAATGGAGAAATCACTTGTGAAAGCGCTCGCTGTTTCGAAACAAAAAACACTATGCCATTCTGGTAAAATTTAGCCAAACCAGTTGATGAGGTTGTGACATTTGTGTGCAGAGGCCACTTCAAAGCACAGAACAAGATAAAAGTGGCCTCTGCAGTTGACTAGATTATTTCTTAATTTCAAGCTCTGACATGAAATGATTAGCCTTCAGGGAACTAGTAAAAGAAAGGCCCTTGAATGGTCATTGGCGAGCAGTTGTAAGCTTGCGAGCACTTGCAAGCTTGCGAACACCCGGATTTTCTGTGCAAGACCAAGCATTTTGATTTTGAATTAAATACGAGCAGTCAGCCGCCTCGTGAGTCCACAACATTTTGACCACTTCATTACGTCATTCCGTGGTATATAACATGACATACCACGGAAAAATCAGAGAACATTTGTTAAATATATATAAACGAGACTTTCGATCACTCATCACTTGTCACGAGCACTACCAACAATGATTCTTGCTCATCATTTGCGAGCAATCGAGCACCAAATTATACTTCGCGAGCAAGTGAGCACCGATAATACCGTTGTTGTGCGAGCTGTGAGTCGTTTTTGATAGACCATTTGGGGGCCCTAACAGATTCATCAAGTATTATGGATGATGTCAGCGTAAACTGCGATATAAAAGCTAATAACTCGAGTATAGAAAAAGTTCACAAACCCAAACAAAAAATGTCAATTATTATTCAGCCATGCCACTTTCGCGATTCTGATTGGCTAGGCGTCCGTAGCGAAATCTTGTTGGCGCGCAGTTCGTGATGTCACTTTGCCGACGTTAGGACAGCGAAAGCCAATTTTGCCAATATCTCTCATTGAATCTGTTGTGATTTTTGTCGAGAGATCATTGCTCAGGATATCTAAACATCAACATGGCTATTTGAATTGAATACGAAGAAAAATACACAAATGGACGTAAGCTGAAGTTGAAAAACCGTTTCACCGAGCAAGGCCTCATCGTCGACTTCGTTTGGCAAGACAAGAATTGCTGGTTGCTGAATAATAAAACAGTTATTGAATTCGATTTTCGCATGATAGTGAGATTTGTCAACGCCTCGAGTTAGTGTTATCCGCCTCGCTTCGGCAGATAACACAAACCTCGGCGTTGACAAATCTCACTATCATGCTCAACCTCATCCAATAATTGTTAATTGCTCATCATTGGCAAGCCAATCGAGCACCGAATAATACTCCACGAGCAATAGCGAGCACCGCAAACGTGCCCCCCCCCCCCCCCCCCCCCCGCCAGTTTTTGGAGGCTTGCTACGGCCCTGAATATTCTTTGAATATTTTTTCGAATAATATGAAAAAAGTTCACAAACACAAACAAATAATGTAAAACGTCACACTCTAGGTCGATCACTACGAGAACAGTATCTGCAAGGGATTCTACAAGCTACCATTCGCCGCCCGGCTGTCAATCTTCCTCCTCGTCACGTTCATCGGGCTTCTCACACTGTTCTGCTGTATCCGTGCCTTCTGTTGCAAGCCACCGGCAACCGGAAAGAAGTTCCTGGAAGACTATGACAACAAGTGTGAGTTTGAGATCGACATGGACGCCCCGCCATTGGACACTAAGATTCCACTGGACAAGCACAAGCTTGTTATTGATGCTTAATGTAACATACATGTATCTGCACTGCAAGGTAGATTATTGTAGCATAATTTTCAGCTTTTCGCTAATTCTCCAAAAATAAAACTAGGACACTTTAGGTTGTATTCGAAACCCTATTTTATTCCTTGTACAATTTCGTTTTATTTTTTATTTGTCGCTTTCTGTTGTCTCTTGAATTACATTTTATGTGTGGTGTCTGTTACCTGTGATAGACACACTTTAGGGTATGTTTGTTAACAGATATTCTGGAACAAGAATATTTGGCATTGAAATGGTAAATTGTAATGAATCAGATTGAAGACTGAAGAATGTTTTCAATGAGGCCTCATAACGCTTAGCAGGATTGAAAAACGTTTGCTAACTGGATCATTTACCAGCTTGAGTTCAATTTTCATTCCGGATTATTACCAATTTTACCACCTGTAAAATTGACATAATTTGCTCCCGCCAATTTTGGCGCGTGTGCGGTCAAACAGGAAACCCACAACCCAAATTTTGCTAAGCTAAGAATTCAAAGAGTAGAAAGTCTTTTCTTTTCCGAGAAAATGTGGCGATTCGGAAAGAAGTCAAAGAACTTGTTGTTGAGTTTTTGTAGATTAATTTGTGATCAATTTTTGCAATGCCATTTAGCATTTTTCCAGTCAACCGCAAATATCGGATAAAAAAGCAACAATAATATTTTCTAGTAATGCGGGAATAATTAATTCTGTTGTAATATTGTAATGCGTTTGGCGAGGGACGGAAAGTTGGGCTGATAAACACGACGCCAGGATAAGTGGATGGAAACTCGTCTCGGGCGACGTTCTGCATTTTGCCTCTTAAATTAATGGTTGCCTATTCGGCAAAGAACACTAATCAACTACGGACGTAATAGACCTCCTCGGCTTGGGCATTGTTTTCCCATTTCAGACCACGTGGCATTCATTTGAATATTTTTTCTTTGTTTGGGTTGCTTCCATATTAGTCCAGTCAATCTGTGGTTTGGGTTCGAACAAATTGCAATAGAGTTTTTTTCACCGTGGTATGAACGAGAGAGGTCACCTAATCAACATACTAAAAGTTCTAAAAAATTCTCCAAGCGCATTTGCTTTTACAGAGCATTTCCTAAATCCAGCAAAAACCACAGGGTACCCGCGTCATGAACATTACTATTTTGCTCAAAACATGGCGATGTTTTGCTATTTGAACATTTGATCATCGGAGTATATTCGAGTGGGAGCTAAAGTCAGTACTGTGTTAAAAGACGCCTTTTTCTCACGTGATACATGCTATGTAATATCACTGACATTGTTTGTTGAAGGCTGATACTTAGAGTCTCGAATAACTTTTTAACCTAGGGCGTTTGATATCCACGCAGAAAAGCAAAAACAACGCTCGCAAAACCTTTGCAAGACTCAAGTAACCCTTGCCGATAGAATCCTAGCGACCAAAACAAAACAAATCAAGAGACTGTCTAATATAAACATTTCTTTATTACGCGTATGAAACGCTTTTACAGCTATCCAGCGTTCGTGCTTTACGTATATTGACGACTTCTGTCAGACTTAACAAAACGATTATGCGGAAATAGACCAATGTGATAAACTAGACAAGCTGACTAACTGCATACGCTCAGCTTTCCTCATCTAAGCCTGTGTCTAGATCTGCAAGCGAGGAATTCCTGCAACTCTGTCCTTTGCATTCGCCGCATGCTGGCGAGCAGTCCAGGCCATTTTTCTTGCACGAGCATCTACGCGTGCTGCAGTCAGATTTACACTTACATCTAACCATTTCGAGCAGGGATGCGTGTGCTGGAGGAAGGTCGGTGAGTACTGGACGGAGCTGCCCTCCTGAGCGCTTCCACCCCCAGTTCTCGGGAGTTAGCTCCTTTCCTTTCCACACTTGCACTTGCAGAAAAACCCTCAAGCTGTGGTATTTGCCTGCTAAAGATGTCGGTGGAAGACATTCTGGTTGGACGCAGACATTCCCCGATGCTGCCTTATGACAGAAGACAGTGTATCGCAATGAGTCCAAAGTATCCTCTGGTTTCCCATTATACAAACTCACCAGTGCTTTCTCGCCGGCTCGAGCTATCTCCTCTTGGGTTGATGTTGAATCCATGAAGACACTCGCTTGAGCTCGAAAGTTTGCATATTCGATCTTCTTTAAAGCCAGGCCTTTTCCCAAACCATAGATTCGCGATGTTGCATCGCACCCCAGGATGGCATGTACAAATAATATATTCTCGCAAACGTCACGCCCAGACCCCTTATTGTGTCCTTAATATTCCATACCCGCCTAGCATGCGTGGACCTTTGTCTTTGCTCCGGGGCAAAAAACAGGTTGTGTGTAACATTTGTATCTGCGTGAAAACATAAAAGTACCAGCAGATCTGTGTCATCACCTACTAACACTGTTGAAGCAGATTCTGCCGCCTTCAGGGCTGATTGGACAATAAGCAGATCCGCATCGCCTGAAGCGTGGACAGTAGCGCATCCAGCTGCTGTTAGGTGCTCACTTAGAAGGTTTATAAACCTTTGCTTGTTGTGTTCATTTGCCAAGAAGTCATCTTTCTTAGATGTTAGCTTCATGTTATGGGTGAAAGTGACGGTAGGCCCATGGGTTCTCGACCGTCTCTGATGAGCGCAGTCTTTCGTTGTTGCCCCCTCTTGGTATCCATCAAACACGACAGTAGCTTGACCGTACTTCCGCTGAACGTACTGAACGTACAAAGAAGCAAGTTCACTGTAAGTCACTCCTTTTGGCCACAGCACCCGATGTAAAAGTGCGCCACCATCGAGGACGTACTGTACATTACCAGCAGGTGCCCCCGATTGCTTGTCTTTCGTCCTTCCCACATCGCATCCGCCAGTACTGATTTGTTTGCTTGTCTGGGGAGAAGTGAAGAGTCGAATAGAGCAGTAGGGTAGCTACACATCTCGAACTTAAAGAGCTCTTGTGGATTCTCATATCGTCCCGCAGTCGCTATAACACTTAACCTCTGGAAAAGGAGCTGGGGATCCACTTGCACAACCCCTTCTGGCAACGTAATGGCCGTCTTTGACCCAAGTGTCACCGCTTGATTCTTTCGACGGAAGGAGAATTCCTCTACTTTCTTGCCAATCATCGTTGCCAATACTTTATTACCAAGTTCCCTTGCGCTGTCTGCATTGACGTTGTTTTCAGCGACAACTCCGGTGGCGATACTTCGCAAAGAAGGATCAGCAGAGAAGGGATTTCTCTCGGTTAGATATCTTGTTAGCTCCTGGATGTCTTTGTAGTCTCGTTCTTTCCGAGCTTTCGTGGAGTCTTTATGTTGTTCACTTGTATAATAGCTGACACTCGATAGTTTCTGCATAGCGTCGTTGATTTCAGCGCATGCCGGCATGGAGAGTAGCCAGACTAGGCGTTGGGTTTCAGACATACCACGACCACGAGTGAGCCCCCCAGTCGTCTTGACGCTGCGCATGAGCACCTGTTCGATGATCAAATCCGTCGACAAACCGGCCCAATAGCGGTCACTTCTTCGTACTACGTGCAATCCGTCTTGAAATGCGCGGAACACATCTGGGTGTGTCGTTTCGAGCTCTCTCATACGCTGAAGATACACGTGTACTGACTTAGCATATAAATTATGCCCGGAAGCTGCAAAATACGGAAGCATATCATACGCCGCCTGTAGATGCAGTTGCCAGTCCCCGACTCGCTCAGCTCTTATAAATTTACGAAGAATGTCTACCATTGTCATGTACTGGAGCCAAAGGCGTGAAGTGCGCTGAATCTTTAAAGCCTCTATCCGCTGCTCTAATCGCGTAGACAGTCGCTGTAGGACATCTGAGTTACAAACATCTTCTGTGAGTGTAGGGTCTCCCATCAATCGGTCATACAGCAATTTCACCGCGGCCAAATCTCTATCGACAGGCTCTTCGTTAACTTCTTGCAGCGTGCTGCCAGCTGTGCTTTCACGCGTGCCCTCTGGTGAAGGAAAGTTGAACGTATCACTTACAAGAAGTGTGTGTAATGCTGCGTCGACTAAGAAATGCCCTCGAATGGCCCTGGCGAGCGCTTTCCCGGTGAGCATATGGACTACAGCGTTTTTTGCATATGCCAGTTCAAGAAGTTCTTCAAGACCAGAACCTGCCATCAAGTGACCTATGCAGCCTAGGAAGCTCATTTCAGTATGGAGACCGCCAAGTCTCAAAACGATGGACCTAAGCTTACTACCTTGAGGCTCGTTAGATACGATCATTAGTGCCTTCCACCAAAGTGGCTGGTCAAAGGTGATTATGGCGGTCACACTGTATCGGGCCGCCTGTTCTACGATAAAATGGAGCGTGGAGAAAATACAAGTCAAGTCTCCTGGGTCCATGTCAATCATTGGTAGAAATGCTACCGAGGACTTTCCTGGGTGTGCGCCTTGACACATCAACTGCATGGACCCTGACCACAAAGGACGCGGACTGCGCAGTAGCGGCTGGGTTAGTTTCAAAAGGAGATCCAGTTTGCAATGAGGATCTCGAACTTTTAGATCCCTTAATTCCTTGTAAACTAGTTGGGAAAACTGCTTCTCTCCACCAGTATAGTACTTGATAGCTATCGTGCCTGCTTTGGCAATGTCTTCCTTAGATGGGCATTTCTTAGGGACCGGTTTAATTGTTCCCAGTTCTGGCGTAACTGTGGAAATGATGCCCATGCCGTGGAATGTGCCCTTTCCATCTAAAGTCCTTATGTTATGGTCCACATTGTCTGCTGCAAACTGTATGAATTTATCTGCGGTATAGCCAGTTATTTCCGTGCCTTGACTGACTGCCGCTGATTTCTCAAAGCTTTGTACGGCAGAGTAAGACGAGCAAAAACCATGAGCATTAAGAGTCTCGATCAAAATTTTGACGCAAAGTGATGGTGCATTTGGACACCTAATCCCAGCTGTAATGGCGCCAAAATTGCCCGTGGTCTCGCTCCCTGAATAATCGCTTGCCCAATTGATGCAACTTTTAATTCAACGTCTTTCCCAACTAAAATATTACGTAGAAAGAGTTCGAGCAGATCAGGTACGAACGCTAAGGCGTGGTCAGTTGACGCCATTTCCTCTATGCTGGGGTAATATCCATCGCTTGACGAAACTAAGTTTTTGATGTCGCTCTTAAGGAGCTGAGCCGCAGTGGTAATAATCCTAGCTTTTTCTTCGTCACAGCTTTCTTTCTTTGGTGCGCAGTAGAAATCGTTTATAATAGATTCTGCTGTTCTCTGAAACGTAACTACATTTGCTACATTTCTTATCGTAGTGATCACAATTCTGTCCTTAAAATGTTCTTGAAGTTTAGTCTTCATATACGTCGCACTATACGCCCCCTCTTTTGTTCCTTCGAGATACTCCTGCATCTTGTCGCAGAGATCTGTTACGGTAACTTGCTCGTCGTCGTTCTCTTCTACAAATTTCGCCACATCAAAAAAGGCCGCCAACTTGGTATCATCCACGGGCCGTCCAGCCAACCGGAGTCGTTTCGACACGTTTTCGCCAGTACTGTTCACGTACTGCTGTGGCACTTGTTTGAAGGTTCTAAAGTTCACACTGCACTGGTTGTGATATATAGCGTCAGCGGCATGGAGATCCCTAGCGTACTCTAGCCTGCCTCTTACTTCTGCTGCCCATTCGTCGTTTCGTTCTCTGCAAATAGTCGCGATTGAATCTTGGAAATCTATTGTTCTTACGGGAATCACGTCATATTCCCGCTTTTTACCGTCATATTTCGCAGGTAATCCACAAAAGATACAGTGCTCATTTGACCGAAACTGCGGCTTAATGGAGCGTCGGACGACTGTGGAGGAAGATTCAACTTTATTGGCATCTTGGTTCGCCTTGCTCTTTTCACAATTTAAGGCATCTCGAAGAAGATTCTGACGGCATTTAACATGGACCCGTTTTCCAACCTGAGCGACTATTGCGCCCCCACTGGCTCTCTCTATCCCCTCCACTCCTTTTTTGCCTAAAACGGACGTCAGGCCATCTGAGACACTGTTGTTGCATATGCAGCATGTTTCCATAGACCAAGTCTTGAAATGTAGAACAAGCACACTGCTCACCCTTGAGGAAGTAAAAGCATTTTTACGCTTGTGAAAACAGACGAAAAGTGCGAGTTAAGAATCACACACGCCCCCCTCCGAAAATGAACAATTAATTTAAAAAAATATGCATCCAGGCTGCATTTACTATAATTAAGTGCGTGATTTTGGCGGGAACGAGAACACATGTGTGATAAGAACTGCAGGAAAACAACACGGCAGAGAAAAAACAATTGAAATGAATCTTGAACAAATACCTTGCTGCAATGTAAAAAATGTGATTCATATAAAATATTTGCAACCTGCTCCGCTACATTCGTGTATTTCTATCCAGTCCCAAGTCCGACCTTATTAGCATAAATGAAAATTTCAGTAAGAGCTGCATATTGAGAAAACAGCACGGCAGAGATAACCAATTTAAATTAAACTTGAATAAAATAGCTTGCTGGAATATGTTAGAAACGATTCATAAAGCCAGATTGCTCATTTCGAAATATTTGCATTCCTGTATTTCTTCTCCAGTGTATTTCGAGCTCATCTATTAGCATAAATGAATCGCTTTAATCGCACCACTTTAAACAAATGCGGTTTAAGTGTTACTCACCTCTGACAGCTACAAATACACTTGGACAGTAGACAAACCACTACCAGTAGAAAATAATTCTTGAACTCATGTAAAATAGTAGAACGCTAGATAGAACACAGAGTAGAAAACCTAACAAAGCTAAAAACCGCTTCACGGGACTTTCTTACAAAACGTAGACAGGCACTGTAGACTCAAGGCTAGACATGTGCAGCTTTCCATTGTTAAAGCAAAGTGAAAAATGACTTACCTAACGTATCAGTGCATTGTGAATAAAAAAACACAAAATGTTTCTAAAAGATAAAAGAAGTCATAGAAAAGTAATTGTTTACCAAGACCGCTAGTTTACCAAGACCAGCGGCTGCAGCGCTGGCCGTAACGCAGAGTACAATACACGCCGCTTGGTGCACAAAATAACTAATAATACTTGTTTGACAATAAAAGATATATTTAATTTTCTTCCGGATAGTTTATGTAAAAATACGCACATTAAAAACGGCAGAAAACAGCACTAAAGAAAAAAAATCTTTTTTCTCGGCGCGGGTACCCTGTGGTTTTTGCTGGATTTAGGAAATGCTCTGTAAAAGCAAATGCGCTGGGAGAATTTTTTAGAACTTTTAGTATGTTGTTTAGGTGACCTCCCTCATTCATTCCACGGTGAAAAAAATTCTATTGCAATTTGTTCGAACCTGACCCCCAAAAATTCACAGATTGACTGGACTATATCCTTCGGTGCGTAGCAGACAAATAAAGAAAAAATACTCATGGGAATGCCACGTGATCTGAAATAGGACAACATTACGTCCAAGCCGAGGAGGTCTATTGACGGTTCCCATATAGTCGTATCAAAACGCGAAACAGTGGACAATAATCGATTCCCATTGTTTGAAGGTCGATTGAGATTACTCTTGTAAGGCGGATACGGATTTCAGATGAGTTTCGGAAACTAAATGCAAATTAAAATACCTTCACTTAGCCATTCAGAAAGAAGGGTTGTCCAATACACTGACAAATTTATGCAAGGCATTGTCTAAAACAATGGAGTGTATTATAGAACGAGGCAATACAATGGAGGAGAACAATACCATGCATAAATTTGTCAGAGTATTGGACTAGTATGTCAGAAAGGAAATAAAATCAACAAGTAACCAATTGGAAAACTAAATACAAATTAAAATACCTTCACTTAGCCATTCAGAAAGGAAATAAAATCAACAAGTAACCAATTGTTGTTACTACAACCAATTGTTGTCTTCAATTGTTGTCTACAACCAATTGTTGTCTTTTATCGTCATCAAAAAGAAACTGGTGACTGTGCTTTTGGTTTGTCTTCGCATTTTTATTGACCGACTAAAACAGGCGAATACGCAGCGATTAGAAGACAGTTACTACTGTCAAAATGGCGACTGACACAGGCTCTTTAAATTCCAGCTATATCGGAATGGCTTGCTTGGTTTCCTTAGGAACTATTCCCTGATGAACAAAATATTTTTGCGTTGTCCAACTTGTTTTCATCCTAAAACGTCCTGCTCAGAAAAGTGTAGACTAATACAAAATGAAATGTAAGAAAATCACAAGTAGTATAGGTTGAGTTAATCTGGGTATTTATGGTAAAAAGCTCGTAAAGCCGAGTTTATATTGTATTTTTGTAACATTGAGTTACCGGTGAAAACTGTAGTTGCTCTGAAAAAATGTTGTAACCTAGTGCATATTTACAGTACTTCCAGTTTTGTAAAGCACAATAGACCGTACACGCGTCGAATAGACCCTTTTATTTGTTTATCTTTTGAAAATCAATCCACGTCATTGGAAAGAGCACAAGAAAACTACAAAATTTGCCAACATGAACAGTGAAAGGTTGTAAAAAGGCAAAGAAGGAGCCGTGAGATGTCACGAAATTTAATGTTTGCGTTAAATTTCGAGCGAGGAAAAAGTTTGCTTCGCGCTAGTAAAACAACATTGAATTTCACAAATTCACGAGCCTGTTTCTCGACCAATGTCATTTCGTCCTGAAAATTGGGCAAATTTACCAATTTTCAAGTGCTCTTTTCAATGGCTGGGTTGTATTAACACCAACTTCCTGTTTTCAAAAGATCAGGAAACCGTAAAAGGGTCTATCATTGATCATGAGCCGCTCCTAAAGGCGAGGTCAAACAGAGATGAGAGCTGAGAAGAGTTTCTGTAGATTCACGCACGTTTGATCGCAAGTGTTCTGCACTCTGATCAACTCTCATTCACTTTGGGCGTGTTCTATTCGACTTAAGAGTTGCTGATAGTTCTACCGTTTGATACGTGAGAGTATCAGAGAATGAATGATAGTCAATTCTCATCACCGTTTGATCCCATTTTTAATGCAAAAGAACTTAGACAATGCAGTTCTCATTTGCATTACGAACGCTCATGTTTAGACCGGCGTATGATCAACATGTATGCCAAAGTAATCAAAATTTGCAATCCAAACAAACACGGATCACGGGGAACTCTATTGAAGATTGGTTGTTATGTAAGTAACGTATCTCGCGAGATACCCCCAGAACAGGAAAAAAGCCCTCGAACATGAGTGTAAAACAAATTCGGAAACCTATACACTATGGCTTGAAGCCAACTTTCTTAAATAAAGGCGTTCTTCGTGATCACAAAACTTGTACTGCAATTCACATTTGTTTTCTTTAAATAAATATACATACGTGTATGTGTTGGAAGAGTCGTTATTT
The DNA here is from genome assembly GCA_033964015.1 of Scolanthus callimorphus. Taxonomy (NCBI): domain Eukaryota; kingdom Metazoa; phylum Cnidaria; class Anthozoa; order Actiniaria; family Edwardsiidae; genus Scolanthus; species Scolanthus callimorphus. The sequence continues at coordinate 90,771 of JAWWUD010000039.1, read as the reverse complement.
TGCGTAATGAGTACGACATGTTATAATATTTAAAGTTGCCTTAGGGACTGTTCGTTAATTACGTCGCAGGGGGGGTTGGTGGTTTTATAGGGGGGGGGGGGGGGGGGGGTAAATTTTGCAGAACGTCGAAACATTTGGGGATAAATTTTTAGAACACGCGAAACTTTTGGGGGGTGCATTTCAATTTTCAACAGGCTAGGATTGAGATTGAGTGCGATTGCGTGAAACGCAGAACACTGTTATATTGAATCCGGATGATTTCTGCTGAACTTCTCTTCTCTTTTCTTGCCATTTTAGAGCTTGTTCTACCGGTACATCCTTGTCAACAATCGTACTTACTTTAGACGCCATTTGGAAAATAGGAGACTGATACTAGCTTTGGATTAGCGCGCAGGGGGAGGGGGGTAAAATTTCAAATAGCCGTTTTTCGAAGGGGGTAGAAATTGAAACTACTTTTTTTGTACGGGGGTAAGTTTTCAGAAAACCTACAAGCAGAAAAAACCACCAGCCCCCCCTGCGACGTAATTAACGAACAGTCCCTTAGAGCGGATTTCACATGACTGTCGTGTTTGCAATTGGTTTGCTTTCTCATTGGCTGCTTATTTCTATCAACCAATCAAATTGCGAACTAATTACAAGCAAGGAATTACTAGCCAATTGGTTCGGCTCCTGATTGGCTGGGCTGGAAACCATTCAGCAGTAAGTTGTAATTACTCTTGTTTCTGATTGGCTAGTGATTGAACAATTGCGTTTACTTTCACGATGGTCATGTGAAATCCGCTCTATCACTCAGAGTTGACGCGGTTTGCAATCACGTTCAGGCGTGAAGTCAGACATTTTTATGATGTACGCCACTGCATTGGTTTCATAGGTAACTACCATTTTGTGCTGTTTAAGAAATAGAACACATTTTTCCATGTACCATAGAAAAACAAAATGTTGATGACATACGCATAAAAAATAAAGGTATGTTTACCAATCATTTTCTGTTGTCAATGGCCCTCTCAAGAGGCGAAATCGTGGTTGCTACATCATGAATATAAGTATACTGGTATAAATTCACTTTAAATTGTGTCACATAAAAGAAAAGAACTAAAGAACCACTCAAAATGACAAAAGGTCTTTATCGAACCGATCCCAAAAAAATCGGTTCGTTGGGAGAGGGGGGGTTCATTTGCACCCGATGAACCCCCCTGGATCCGCGCCTGATTCAGACCCGGTTACTTGTACGGCTTCTGTTCTGTGCTACGGCTTCTGTTACTTCTGTTTCTACGGCTTCTGTTACCACGGATCCGGCACAACTGGACTTATTTTTGCACGGTAAGTGCAATTTTGGGACCTGGGCAAAAACCAAGTACAAGACGTTTGACCGGTACGGTTCCGTTTTCACGGTTCCGGACCGTGCAAGTTTTTGCACAGTTTCACGGAAATGGCCTGAAAAATGTGAGTTTTCATTTACAAAGCGATCAGAATATTGGTCGAGAGTAGTGCAATTATTTAATGAAGCTGATTGGGTAACAAAATATGGATTTTGCGTACGAGCCAATCAAATGCGCGCTAGCTGTGTCACGCCACCCGATTCTGATTTGAGCCTTGTCAGATGGAAAGATCGATGGCTCTGGAAGTGGAGGGAGAACTAGAAAATCGGTTTCTTTTCATGAAAATTATCTTCCGAAACTTGTGGAAAGCAAAATGTGAATTCCTTATGGACTTGAGCAAGACTTGTTTTAGTTTTCATTCTTTATTATGGAAGAAAATGAAGGGAAATCTTCGTTGACTGTGAATCTAGCTTGACAGGACTGCAGCGAACGCATGAGATACGGACAGATTCCCAGGTCAAATTCCTGTAAATTGGTTGTTTAGCATTTACATGAAAGTTTACACAAGACAAGACAAGACTTAAGGTATGTCTTCTGTGGAAGTTTACCTAGCTATGTTCACCTTTCTGGACAATATATTTTTTTGCCCGTTTTGGTTGACCGAAAATGCACACAAAATTATCCAATTAATTAATATAGTTTCTCCTCGAATGTCATTTTATCTTGGAAGTTGATGATTGCCAAAACAGAATTCCACCTGCTTCTTTGTCGTGTCAAGTTAGTTGTAAACTTTTGCTCGTTGTTTTGCACGCGTTCGGTGCAATATTCTTGGGTTTCAATCACGTGACTTTTGCGCGTAATTTTGCTTCCGGTCTGAATCAGCTGCTGGAGGTCAAGATGAAGAAGTTTTCTGAAGTTCACGAGCAAAACTTCAAATTTAGTAGCTACATTTTCTAGAAAATCACAACTATAAATGAACCTGATTCATATTTAAAATTAATCGTAGTGTAAATACAAATTTGTAGCGATTGGAAAGTCGGGGTTTGCTTTTCTAGACAGTTCAACTGTGGTAAATGAGTAAAACTTTACAAACTGGCTGATATTTTATGCAGCGTTTTTTCAAATGCTTGATGTTTTCAGTCATTTGGAGCAAAAAAAATAATTGTAATGTAAAATAGATATGTAATAGGGTTGAGAAACATTTATATGCTCCTTCTGTTCTTTGTTTCTGGACGAAAGACCTAAGAAACAGAAGTTTTGGAAAACGGTAAGTTAAGTATTACTTTAAGTTAATTGCTGTTTTTTTGTCAAACGGAACTCAGAAAAAATCGACCCGGCTCTGTTGCATACAGTTTTCCCCATACTGCAAAACAATTTTCCACATAAACAAGATTCAATTCTCAATAAGCTATTACATGTGGTGACAAATTTCTGTAGTTTCTAAGTATGTTTTTACAAAATGCCTAAATTTTGACTCTTTCAAAGTTGTGTTTCAGTCAGCTCAACGCAGCAACAAAACTCACTTTGAAATGAAACAAAAACTTGACCAAACTTTAGTCAATGAAAAACAAATTGTATACACACGACTGGGAAAAAGAATCGAAAAGTCCATGTCGACCTAGAATAAATAAGTAAATCCCTGAGTAATATAAATCCCGGAGATTTTGCTGGGTTTTCGGACTCCTTGTAAGTTAAGTTACTTAAATGTTTGACAAACTTTCATTTTTGCCTACCTGCTCGATTTTGAAGCGAACTTCATGTGATTTATCCATCAAATGAGAACCAATTCATCTCATAGTCCTGGTGGTTTTGTGTAAATCCTTTATGATTCCCTAATCCATCCGTAGCTACCAAACTCATTTAAACTTAATTTCAAATACATATCTTCATGAATCACTTTCACTTGGCGACAAGAAGTTCTCAAGGCCACGGCGCTTTTCGGCTGCTTTTCTGGAGTCGTTTGGACCATTTCGATTGTTTTCAGAGTTTGTATTGCTTGCCTGTCTGTTTTGGGCAATCTAAAGACATCTGTTTAGGGAGCATTCATAATTTATCTAGAGGGGGGCCTATGATGATTTCCTAATTTTTTTCTTTTCATTTTTTGAAGCCCCCCCTGATGATCTCAGGGTTTTTATCCTGACCCCCCCTCAAGAGATGTCAATTAATCAAAGAAAAATATCATAGCCCCCCCCCCCCCCCCCCACCACATATTTAACAATTAGACCTCAAGGACGAATGTGCTATGATGAATAGACCATGAGGCCGAAGACCGAATGGTCTATTGATATCACAGCACATGAGGACGAGAGGTCTAATTGTTTTAGTATAAACCAACTAGTTGGTCGGATTTGGCAAAGAATTCCATTATTTTATGTTGAAAAAATCAAGTTTTCTTGCAAAGAAAGGTGATGGTTTTGCCAGGCACGGTCTATCACTAATAGACCATTAGTAGCTCATCCAATCAGAATGCAGGATTTGTAATAGACCATTAGTTGGTTTATACTAAACACCCTTAGCCATATTAAAGTCTTGTGATAGTTACTGATCCTGAAGATTGTTATTAATCTTATCCATTTTTTCAGAAAGAAAAAAAAATGAATGTCCAGTTACTTTTAAATATAATCAGATGATAATCTTCCAATTCAGGAGTTTCTACCTACACACTTTTACAGCAACTCCACTGATAAGAACCTAACTTAAAATTTATTTAATAACCTTATTAGGTTATTATGCCGAGGGGGATTAAAATGAAATTTTAGCCTAACAGGTTCTTATACGCGGGTTTTTACTGTATTTTTGTATAATTTTTTTCGGGAAAAAATGGTTGGCCCCCCCTATGCTTAATGTTATTTTTGTTGGAAATTTTCCTTAGCCCCCCCTAAATCATATTAGGGAAAAACAGAGGCCCCCCCTCAAAATCATCATAGCCCCCCCTCTAGATAAATTATGAACGCTCCCTTAGGGACCGGTCATAAATTAGAGGGGGGGGAGGGCTGGTGCAAATATGGGGAGGGCCTCTAATTTTCATGCAGGTGAAAAAGGGAGGGTCAAAAAATTTGGTGCAAATGATAAAGGGAGGGTCATTATTTTTTACGCAAACGTTGTTTGGGTAATACTGCATGGCCGTAGCGCTTATAGGGCCAGTTTTTCCCCAATCAATCCTTAAAACTCCCGATTTTGCACCCTGCATATCAAAGTTCCCCCAAACATGCGGAAATTTCACATGCTGGTCTCTAAATTTTCGGCGCGCTCCGCGCGCAAGAGAATTTTAACTTTCCCTTATTAAAATGCTGCCTTGAGTTGCTGATGTGTTGTGCCCTCCTCCTCCCCCCCAGTTTTAGAGTTTTTGCAGGCTTGCTACGACCCTAGGATCTCACTAGATTTACCAATGACAATGTAAGTAATACTCAACCTGGCAAGATAATTATTATCTGGGATTTAAGCAAAGTAATGTACTATATAATGTCTATATGTAAAAGTAACTTTCGGGTATGAAATACATCAAATCTTGCACTGCTATTACAACATGAAAAGTAGATTTAAACAGCTAATAAAAATGTATATATTTTTCCAAATCTATATTTAGTGAATAATGGGGGGGGGGGGGTCATCATTAAATATGTCACCGCATTTGGGAGGGCCAACATTTTTCGTGCATCTTGTCAGGGGAGGGTTTCCCAAAAACATGTAGACCAAAATAAAAATGCACCAGCCCTCCCCCCCCCTCTAATTTATGACCGGTCCCTTACCCAACTTGTAAAATGAGAAACAATGCGAGGAGATACCATTTTCACAGTTTTCCATCTCGAAAAGCACTGCAGGCAAGGACGTTTGACCTCCAGCTGAATTTTTAATGAGGCTCTAAAAAGCGGATATGAAACCCAAGAATTGTGGCCGTGCAAACCTACTACTGTCTTCTCTGAAAATGTTTGCATCTATTAAGGTAATTCCCCTGAAATAAAACTTGAAGTAGAATTTTTTTCTTAATTTGTCTTTTTAACTCGTGGCTTGTTGCGTAGCAACAGCCAAAGAGTTATCGTGGTGACTCGATGTCACTCGCTCACTCACTCACTGGATCACTCCTACGTTAGCACAATATTAGCATAATTTATGCTGAAGTCATCCAAGGGGACCCTCGAGTTGTGGGACCATACGAGCTATCTGCGGGACATGGCGTGACTAAAACTCAACCGAACTCCCTGTTACCTCTATACCTTCGTCAACGTATATATAGGTCTCATTGGCAGTAAGTTTCTCCATGTGGGGTGTTACCTATCTTTGCAAAAAAACTGGTTTGAAACAAAGCAGTTTTTTTGCAGTCATCTCAAAGCCTACACTGTGTAAGGATTTTGATCCGAGCAAACCCTGGTGCAGGGGGTTACAAAACGTGGGAAAATGAAAAGTACACTACCAATGACGTCATTAGCGCATGCGCAAAGATCTAATTGGTTTAAAAACGTTACTGTCTAGTTATTTCAAAACTTACATTTAACGAGGACCTTCATGAAGCAAAGCCAACGTACCTAGTGCAGGGTTATGAATGCAGGGGGTGTTTAATTCACATTTCCCAGAAATCCAAATCCCATTTTAGTGCATAATCTGCACACGAAAATAGGAACTCCATTCCCCCGAGGGAACTCAACAGCAAGAAGAAAATACAACGCGCGGGGGCAACAATTCGTGGTAAAAACAAGGACCAACGACCGACCTGCTCCCCCCTAAACCCTCCTCTATACCACAGGGAAACCAAATCTAGCAATATATAGCGGGGGAGATCTGGGTTCTAGAATGCTTTTCCTTCTCTCTCGATGCTTCGTTCTTTTCGCGGAAATTCGACTGATTATGATGGCTGTTTTCTCGAAATACCAAGAAGGAATAACCAAGTCCACACTCGTGAACTCATAAGCGATATTATCAAGTAGATCTGATCGTGTTTGCAGTTTGGATAAAGACAGATAAACGTTCGCACCTCAGCAAGATAAGATCAAGCAGGAGTCCTGCGATCAGGGTCAAACTTCCTTTGGAAGGTTATGACGTTGGACTGTTTTGTCGCTTATAAAGCTACGGATAGCACTATTAGAAAATTACACAGAGACAGCAGAACAAAGGTAGGCTTGATTTTCATTATCAAACATCGTATTGGATCAGCAATTTCGGGCATATTTTAGTATTACCATCTGGTATCATACGAGTTGTGTATGTCAGATTACAAATGCAAAACAGATTTAACTGAATACAAGGATCATGAGCTTGGGCGCCCTGTGATACAATAAAAGGAAAATTACAGTGGCTTGAACATATGAATTTTATTTTCTCATGTTAAAAACAATGTTACTCTTGCTGTACTTGTCTCCTTGTCTCTCGAAAATAACACTCATATTTCTTCACGTCTCTATTTACATGTAATTAATATGTGACCCAGCGCGCGAAAACATACCTAAACGACTTAGCGTTTAACGTTTAGAACAAACGTTTGGTGAACGATCACCAAACGCTCTGGTAGACCGTTTGAACGATTCAGCTGAGCGTTTGAACGGTCAGACATGGAAAACTAACGTTCACCAAGATCGTTTGAACGTTCACTGTTTTCGGGCAAACGTTTTCCTTGAACGTTAAACGATCTCTCGCTAGTCAGCCGAACGATGTCGTACTTACAAATCAATGGTGTACAAAAACGCGAGAACGATGTCGGTATTTTTAAGATTCAGATTCAGATCGCTCGCTCTCACAACGCAAACATTTTGCGAGCAGAGGTTCATTTTTGAAGTTGTTCGCGTGTCTGTTTTTTTTTTCGTGTGGTAATTGTTTTGATTCGAAAACCATACCAGACACGCGAACAATTTGCTAGCTAATAAGACTGACAGAAAGAAACCCCAGTTCGCATGGTGACGCCATCGTAAATTAAAGCTAAAACGAAGCGTTGTACTTGTGAATCCGTACTGAATACTATTTTCAAGAGCAAAACAAATGTGAGTCTATTTTCTTACCTTGAACGAATAATGATCGGAAATGTTTCTCGTCGATATCCAGACTAGCTTTTTAAAGTGTGAGAAGTGACCATGCTCGAGCGCCCGCAATCCTCGTATGATTACAAAATCCATCCGTTAAGCTTTCAGATATAAGTTTTACCGGTATTCTTCGATATTTGCAAAAGCAAGAGAGTTTATCTTTTAGTAAGCGCTTTCATTGAACTTCACAGTAGAGTAGAAGCATTCGAATAATAGACATGCGCGCGACGCGTGCAAATGATACGCGTTCCCATGACAACACGACAACAATCGGTAGACAAAAAGTCAAATCGAAAACTTTTAATCGACTTTACACTATGGAGCACGATACATTAAGCGTTGATGAGAAGCTACAGAAACTTCAGAAGTTGCTCCGTGATGGCTGTAATTGCAAGTTAGTTTCAGATGGCAAGCCATGTTCGCAGCAAATTCCAGCAGACGCAGCGATGCTCAACCTGACGAACATTCTTGAACTCTCTAGCGATGAGCTAGATTTGGTTGTTCTAGCGAACATGCAGTCTTTCACGCGGAAAACGAGAATCGGCGAGAAACGTGCTCGGACGCCTAACTGCAGTTTTAGATTTGCCGATCTGCGGATTTGTAAAGAGATGTTTCTCCATATTTATGGGATCAGTGATGCCCGCTTTCGCCGACTCAAGGAACATTTCGAACATAATGGAATTTCTACTCGTACACATGGCAACAGCAAACGCGCGCCCTGGAATCGCGTTGCCTATTCAACAGTAGAAGACATTAAGAATTTTATAGACAACTATGTTGACGAAAACGCCGTGCTGCTGCCTGGGCGCATCCCTGGCTATAAAAATGACGACATCAGGCTCTTGTCTTCGTGTGAAACAAAAACCAGGGTTTGGAGGGATTATTACACCACGTGCGAGGCATCGGGAGTTAACATGCTTCTTTCCACAGTATCATTCAAGAGTTCTAATTAGCCTTTTTAAGCCGGTTTGTATTGTTTGCCTGCTCTAATTAGCCGATTCATAAAGCCTTTGAGCCGGTTTAGACTCGGCCGGCATTGGTGCATTGTTGAGCTTGTGTCTATTGTTCTGCTAAAACAAAGGGCGGCCTGTCAAGGAGTACCGCGCGGAAAATGTTCAGAAGAAAAAGTTGCTGACAAAATTTTCTAAAGCTTTACTAAGCATAAAAATTGGCGATTGGTTCCTATGCGTCGATTTTATTCAGTATTCAGGTATTTTTCTTTTATATAGTCTGGTCTGGTATTTTGAGTGATTGCTCAATTCTAACCAAACAACGGCGCTAATAAATTTTACTAATAAAACTCTGATAGCGGGGCAAGAGAAGCGAGTGTCAAGACATTTTCAGCTGTGGTGGCTTCTAAAGAAGCCGTTTTGTGTTGGGTTCTTGAGGGTTAAGGTGCGTCTTGGCATTCGGCAATCAACTTTAATAGTCTCTTCTCTGTGTCGTCCATCTCTTCCAGCGTCGAAGTTGTTCGTCTCTCTAAACTTGTATAATTTTGGCTGATTGACATGAAATCTACCAAGGCACTCAAAACGTGACTTGGTAAATATTCTTCGACATAGTTAGCTCGAGAGACAAGAGATCGATACGCCTCTACTATGTGCATAACATATTGAAATTTTTCCATTACACGTAGTTCTATTTCCAACAAGTTCTCTACGCAGTCTAATCTATTATCACGTAACTCGCTTATTCCTTTTTTCAGGGGGTTGCACTGTTACTGGAATCCATGGTTATGATCCATGTTAGCTGACGCCTCAGCAATTTATGATGTGATTGCGAACCTCCGAGGAAACATTCGAAAATAAGCCATACTGTGGATAACAATACCAAAACGTATCTGCTCTTCTATTGGATAATTTCGATCCACCGAGTGTTATAAAAGGCTAGTGGCAGCGACCATTTTTATCATTCTGTCATCGACTTACGAGAAAAAACAATCAGTTATCATTAATCAAATAATATGTCTATCAACGACGAAGTTAAAATAATTTGGAAAACAGATGACCAGTGGAGAGATAGCCCCGATTGGCCATTTCGTAAAGAAATACGAACCGTCAGCAGTAAAGGAGAAAGAAAGCGATATCCTAGTTTGGCCATCGGCGAAAAAGTGGAAGTGAAATTCAGTGGCAATTGGTATCCCGCCGAAGTTGCTGAGCGTTGGGAATGTAAACAATGGAAAACAGATGACCAGTGGAGAGATAGCCCCGATTGGCCATTTCGTAAAGAAATACGAACCGTCAGCAGTAAAGGAGAAAGAAAGCGATATCCTAGTTTGGCCATCGGCGAAAAAGTGGAAGTGAAATTCAGTGGCAATTGGTATCCCGCCGAAGTTGCTGAGCGTTGGGAATGTAAACAATGGAAAGGTAAGTTAATAATAACGCAACAGAAACGTTTTTCAGTTTGATTCTTTGTAATTTTATATGTTTGTTCTTCCAGGACACGAAGAGACGTCCACTGACAGCCACAAAAAAGGAAAGCAGAGTGCTCCCCCGACCGAGAAGCAGACGTCCACTGACAGCAGCAAAAAAGGAAAGCAGAGTGCTCCCCCGACCGAGAAGCAGACGTCCACTGACAGCAGCAAAAAAGGAAAGCAGAGTGCTCCCCCGACCGAGAAGCACCCCTACGAAGAGTTCCTTGAAGAACAGCAGGCTCGGCGACGTACATGGTACTCCAATCGTCCAATCGATAATATCCAACAACCGGTCACAGATCGGCCAACCGAGGCGGTAGAAACTGAGTCTATCGAAGACCTGAAACGACGACTTGGAGAGAAAGAGGAGGAATGTAAACTGCTATCCGAGAAGGCCGCAAAGTTACAGCAGGAGAAGGAGCAACAGTCAGTTGCGCATGGGAACGTTTGTAAGGTAAAAACACTGCAGAACGTGTTATTATGCTGCTTCTCGGTACTACCTGTCGACGCGCGTTTCGGGTGCAAACGGGCCGAATTTTCTATACACTAATTTTCTACCTTTTTCTGCAGGTTCTTGAAAGACTCGAAGAAAAAGTAGTGACAATGGAGTGTAGTATTGGAGTTGCCCTCGATAGGATCTCAACGCGTCTAGATTCCTTGGAATCAGCCTCACTTGGCGTAGTGCCTCTAGAGACATCTGGAAATGTAAGTGAATTAAAACGCCTATGACCAGTGCCGCTACCTAGTAACGTTCTGACACATGATATGATGTGGAGAAGGCATACGGTTTAGGTATACGTAGCACTGATATACTAACGAACTCAAATCATTCTCGTTTATTTTTTCCAGACAAGCCGCGCTGTTCGAAATGAGGACGCTGACATGTACGACATGCCGACGTATCCAGACGAAGCCATGCTGCAGTCCATCAACATGGACCCCTTCGAAAGGATGTGCGCGGCTTCAGACGCCAGTGCACCAGCTCTTAGCAGCACCCCACTAAACGCCTCGACCACGCCGCCTCGTGATAACAGTGAGCCGATCGTGATTCCGGATGAACTTATCCGTAGCTGTGTAACACCGCGAAAGGCTCTTCTTGTTAGGTCAACGCTAGCTACTGAGAAAACACGCGAGAGTTGCGCCGTAAAACTTCTACCTATGTTCTTCACAAAAACTGCCTTGGCTAGCTGCAACACCGACGGAACACGCGGGAAAGCTCCTTTGGACTCTACAAAGCTTAACGCTCTACGAGGTACTTGTGCATTATTTTTAGGCTTTCCTACCCAAATGCTATCCACATACCGTTATTATGATGGCTTTCTTGCTCAAAATACTACGTAAAAATTCATTTTGCCATGATTTTGATGATCACTTATCGGCATAATAACTGTGTATACGGACTCTGCTTTGATTGTTACTTCTCGTCAAAAATACCGCGTTTAAATTTTATAATTCCACTCTTGGTATAATAATTGTGTATGCGGACTTACTTCCCGCCAATTCGCTTTACGCTCACTTCTTGGCATAATACGGACTTTGTTAACGTGATATTTTGTGTTCCTTGTTGCAGTTCTAATTTTCAAGAAGTATCCTCCGAGGAATGGGGAGAGCGAAGAAAGATGCTGGGTGTCGGTGAAGTCTAGAATCAATAGCAAGTGCCGATACAGAAAGTTCGTGAAGCAACACGGACAAAGATCGTGTGACGACCCTATGTGAAGAGAATTTTATTGATTTTTCCCACTTTTTGATATATTAATTGATGTATAAAATAGAGAATAAAATAAACAATATATGTATCTGGTGAATCAATATTATTTCTGAAAGTTTTCCCAGCCCTTGCTGTGAGCCGGCGGTTCGAAGGATCGCGCTGGACGACACAAACAATGTTAAGGCCCCAGCGATATTATTATCCACTTGACTCGCGACTTTACATTTTGACCGCTAAACAAATTCACCGTATGGGCATTGTTTAAGTCCCACGAGTTTGTTCTTGGAATAGGTATAATATTTGTTGCTGAACATCCGATTGATCAAAATAGCTCGCCTCATTTCCGTTCACGAGCCGATATTATTGGTACTTTTTTTAAGGACTAAAGTTTTCTCTGCTTTAATTCAATGAAAATTGTACTTCGCCGAGCGCGACGTTTGATCGTTTAAACGTTAGGTCACAGCGTTTGAACGTTTGCCCTGAACGTTTGAACGCTTTGCGAAATCGTTTGAACGATCGGACTGGGAAAACAAACGCTCTGCTAGATCGTTTGAACGTTTGTGCTAAACGTTCAAACGGTCAGTGAACGTTCGGTGAACGTTCATATCGTTAAACGCTAAGTCGTTTAGGTATGTTTTCGCGCGCTGGGTCACATATCCTCTATAAAAATTACAGTGGTACCTCTATATTAAGCAGCCACCTTCGGGACCGAACCAAGTGCCGAAATGGAGGTACTTTGCTTAGGGACTGGTCATAAATTAGGGGGAAGGGCTGGTGCAAATATGGGAGGGCCTCTAATTTTCATGCAGGTGAAAAGGGAGGGGTCAACAAATTTGGCGCAAATGATGATGAGAGGGTCATTATTCTTTTCGCAAATGTTGTTAGGGCAAGACAGGGCAGTCCCTGTAAATTGGTTGTCATGGAAACATCAAATGTCAAAGTTTTGCTAGTACTAGAATTAACAGTGATGTAAAGTTTTGTTGCTGTAGCTATTTTCGTTTCTGAGATATTTGCAAAATACTTTTCTGTCCAGAACTGAAAACCTGAAAATTGGTTCAGTCATGAATGTGGCCACTTACAGCTGTTTCAGGTAGCACGCGACCCAGCATGTTCAAAACATTTTTGGCAGTTGGGTTTTTCTGCGATGTCGCCTAGTGCAGTGAATTGGCTTCTGTAGCGACATGTCTCGCAAGGGAAGCCAAACAAATGCACTGGGGAGGGATCTGATTGGCTCACACGGATTGCATTGATTGACAACGCAGAAAACCCAACTGCCAAACTCCAAGAATCTGACAACGGCGAAGTCGCGTGTTACCTGAAACAGCTGTAATAGAGGTACCACTGTATGTGCACATATACTTACAACGAAGAATTGTGAAGCCCTCTGTTAGCTGGGTAAATTGTGATATTCTCGTAAAAATGTACTATATCCCAAGAACAGCATTTCGTGAGACTCCCATAAATCAGACACAAATACTTTGAGGTAATGGCATAGCTGTCAACTCACCCGCATTAGGCGGGTGCCACAAGATTTTGAAGCCTGTCACCCGCATAATGTTTGTGAAAATGTTCGTACATTTACTGTAAATCACCCGCATTGTCACTCACATGATTTTTCATACATTTACTGTATTTAACTGTCAATCTCAAGATTTTTGACAAAGTGGGGTTGACTGGTATGTAATGGGCACAGGCAGTCACCACTGAAATTAACTACTGCATAACCCAAATCTTTCCCAATAGGAACAAGATTGCAATAGGTGCAATGCAGCCAGCTAAAATCTGACTCATTTCTCTTTCTAATTCAAGGCTCATCCATTCCTGTGAAGTGGTCTACACAACAGCTAAAGGGCAGAGCACTATATTGTTCGCTTGAGGCGACAACTATATAATACACACCCAGAAAAAGAACACACGAATACTAGAGGAGGAAAACCCAATACAGCTCCAAATTCTGCTGTATGGATGACTGCTATGCATGGCTTAATCTGCCATGACTTATGTGCACTGTTTCAAAAACTGTAATGCAACTTCCAGAATTAGCTTTAAAGATTAGCCTAAAAAATTGTGCCCAAAGCAACAAAAGCAAAGGCAATATTGAGATCTGGGATTTTAACAACTGACAGCAAAATGCTACAAAAGAGCCAAACCCAATTCAAGTCTGATTGACTAACACAGGGGCGTAGCCAGCACTTATGAGAGGGGGGGTTCCAAAATTCAAAAAATAAAAAACTCCACATAAATCGGACGTTTTTTGCGTTCTCGCCACAGGAACCCAGCCAAAAATATTGATCTCGGGAAAAAACTAGCGTTTGAAGAAATTTGCTACATTTTATTGGAGCTTTTATTTGTTGTCTATTAAATATTTACCGAATTTTAGTAATAAGTCGGTCCAGAACAGAGGCGAGGGGGGGGGTTCCGCTGCGGGAGAGGGGGGGTTCCGGAACCCCTGGAAGCCCCCCCTGGCTACGCCCCTGTAACACTGTACTTTGTTGCTCTGCTTTGTATGAGAACTAAACTGTATAATTGCAAATGCCTGCATAACATGTATGGCAGTTGTTGCATAACTAAACAATGATATAAAGTGTTATCGTAATGACAATATGCTTTAGGGTATACCATGTGCTTCTGACCCATTTTGAAACACTTGGCAATAACTTAGATGCTACTTTGTAGTTGATCATTCTAGTAGCAACAGGGAAAACATTCAGGTAGTTCCAACTCAAGCTAATACATGTGTCAAATACTGCAGCAATGCATTTGTTGACTTAAAAGAAGAGATATGTTTGTCACAAATACAGGTGACAAAGAACTACAAAAATGGTGTGACATATGATTGTTCCTAAAAAAATGTCTTAATGGTATTTTTAGGGGCTACATCGTTTTGGTGTCAGTTAGGGGTCAAAATTGTTTTCTCGTTGAGCACTCTGCCCGAAAAAAAATTTTTAACGACTAATTTCCAAAAGTGTTTTAAAGGAAAACAGCCACGAGTTTGCCTATGGCATGCCTTTGATTACTATTTAGTATATAAGGAATGAAAATATGAAATAAAAAGAGGGGGTGCGCATTCTTGTTTAGAAACTGTGATGGTGCAAACATACTTCATCTGAGGCCTATTTTGTGAAGGTTAATACGTGAAACAAGAAAATTGTGATAAAACGCTCACTAATGAAGCAATCCAGTTCGCTTGCTTGGACGAACATTGAAATGTTTAATTTTCTTTATGTGTTGACGCCCGCTCGTGATAATTTGAGAGTCTTTGGTGTCTCATTTTGGGGCTTTTTATGACGATAGCTCAAAAACTTGTCGTGGAAATTTCTTTAAACTTTTTTTATAACAGGGGAATGATAGTCTTCTCAAAATGGTAAAATAAAAAATGGGGGTGTCCAATCTTGTTTTCGCGCAATATCCCAAAAAGCGATCCTTTTCCTAGGTGTTTCTCGCTCAAATGGGGATATTTAGCTTGCGCGCGCGCCCTCGATTGCGTCATTTTCGAACGAATTGATCGCGCGTCGATGCGCAGAACAGCGTGCGCCGTGCAAAACAGTGGAATAAACTTTGATACTTTTTGAAAAATTCACTCGTGCAATAGGCCACTTGCACACTAACTGGGTCACGTGACCCCCACTACCTCTTAACTAGATGTTTTGTCAAAATCAATTCCAGAAATACAAAGAATTAATTGATATTAGTCAGAAACTGAAGTTTCAGCATAAAATCTCTACCCTGGAGCAAATGGCAGTGAGTGAATTTTCAAGATTTTAAACTCAGAATGTATTGGATTTGGGTCACGTGACCCAGTTAGTGCTCTGGTGAGTGCCTATTAATCCGGAATTGAAATCGAAGTCGCTATGATTGCCTATACTAATACCTGAATTACATTTGACAATAAGTAATTTTAAGTGTTTTGAAGTGATTTCTGCTCATAATTGTCACAATTTTTAGAGAAAAGCTAATACTTTGATAAATGAGATATTAAGAAAGTCAAGAACCTTTGTTCTGTACTCGCTTTCTGATTGGTTAACTGCTTACAAAATGGCCCGGCTGACTTAGTCGCACAGTTATACATTGGTAGGAACTTAGCGACTTCCACAGGGAAATTATTTCTTATCTAGAGCCAACCAATTGCTTGTGTATAAAAGTGTCATTCTTGCTAGAAAGCCTGCAGCTGTAAACCAAATTTAGTCAATGGGCCATTCCAGCTATAAGCGAACGTGCACTTTTCCATCTAGAACTGTTGAGTACAGTAATTCAAACGTGAATTACTTTAAATTTGTATGTTATTTATAACCCCCAGATCACTTATATCACTTGATATTAGCCTAATAAGGAATGAATGTAAGTTTTATTGGCAAGGCAGCCAATTTTCCTACAAGTTTTGATGTGACTTTAAACTTTGAGAACTGAGTGTTCATCCCAACAAGATTTCAAAAAGTCGTTGTTAAAGAGCTATTGAACAAACCTAGACTGGTATTTTGACTATCACCAAAATTGTGCTAAAATTGTGACACTGCTCCTTTTTAAAATGATTTTAGAAATAATGGAAAATGACACCACTTTGCTAAAGTCATGACATTATTCATTGGGACGAAAATTAAGAACCTATGTAGCCGGGGACCATAAGATCCTGTTTAAGCTAACTTGGGGAAATGTAGGTTCTTGCTCGTAGGGTTTTACTGTAATCTGTATCTTATGAGGAAATAACGGCAGATCTCAAATATGATCTATTGCCGCCAAAAATTGCAGGAATTGTACCGACAACTTTTCCATCTGTTCACCATGAACCACGCCTGGGTCATTTGGACACAGGGAGGCCACGCGTTCGTCAAGTGAAAATGATAGTAATGGCGCCAACTGTGTGATTTGGATCTCTATGACGTTATGATAAGTTAAACAGGATTATTAGGTTTTTATGGTTCGCGCAATTACACCAAAAGAACCTTCTTGCCAGACGCTACCTCTTTTTTATATTTTTCATTGAAAGTTGCGTGTAGAATTAAAATTTATGGGAGTAGTTTTGTGCCTCAACTTATTATCTTCCATTCTTCAAAACCCAAAGCCGTTCATATTGATAAGTTTGAACTGCATTTCACTGCCAAACGTTTGGCTTGCAGGAACTAGCAACGTGGGGCGGAATTTGTTTTGTCTTCTAATATATAAACAACACGTACTCAGCTTGCAGCCGTTCGCACGATTCATCGGTGCTTCTTTGTCATACAATTCTCCCATGAAACAAGATATATCAAAAATATTTGGTTCATGAAGGTTTTGGAAATTACGAGATAACGATGTTATGTTACCGATTGTATTGACGCCACTAAGTTTGACGCACAACCAGCCTTTGTTCAGAAACTCTGTTCCACACAGTCATTAACTGCTGTTTGGTAAAATGCCAAGAAAACCTTTCTGCTATTTTTTTGCGCCCCGCCTTTCCCTTGGTAAAGTATTTTCAAGGTGCTGCAAATTTGGTCCATTTCGGGGCCTTGTGATTGGAAATGTCTTGCTAGATCAGTACGTCTTTGAAGACATACAGCGGTAGGATTATCTCAGTAACGTAGAGTCCCTGATATTTCCTTTCAATCAAGAACAACAAACAAGGGAATTTCCAGGATGCGCGCACGTGTAAACAATCAATGACGTCTTGTACACGAAGCAGTCACGTGATCACTAATGAATAAAACTCGAGGCTCCACCGTCAGAAGGCATTTACGAACGAGCTAACTGAACGAGCTAACTGAACGAGCTAACTGAACCTTCATCTCAAAATGCCTACCCACATTAAGCGACTCTCAAGTACCTCAGCTGCGAGTGTATTGAAAGTCAAACGACTAAAAGCCAACATGAAGGAGAGAGTTAGAGTGCAGAAAATGAATAGCGCTTTCCAAGCACTGAGAAGTGTGCTACCACAAACTGATTCTTACACTAAAATCGACTTGATTTACTTAGCCAAGAAACAAATCGAATACCTCACCACAGAGTTACAAAGACTGTCCGACAACACGGTGATGCGGTTAAATGAAGACACCCTTACGGCAGGAATCGAAGTTCAAAGACAACGTGCAGCATTCACGTCGGAAGATGGAATTTACGCAAGAAATTTAGCTCCAAAGGAGAATAACTTTGAGTTTATCAACGACTCTCAGACAAGTTTCCAAAACATTCTTGAAGACAGCTCCGATGTGTCGGCGGCTTTTCTTACGTCATATCCGGTAGACTTTGTAGATACGCGTCCACAATATGTTTGCCTAGCGGTGACCGAATGGCCATGCGCAGTTGGAGAAAATGCGAGCCGGCCGGCAAAGCAGCAAGCGGACATCAATAAAAGTGGATTTGAAGATTGGAATACGGTCTCCCTGTGTATTTTGGGAGACTCTCAAGAAAACCCGGATGCGGATGACGTCATAGGCAATTTTGAGAGTCTGGTCAACGAGGAAACTCATGATGAGTCTAAACGAGGTAGCGCCGGATGGGTTGAACAGTTTTTAGAGAAAGTAGAACAATCAATTTGAATCAGAAGCTAACTGAGTTACTTTGAAACAGCAGCTAGAGCTAAGACCCCAAACATGATAAACTGCACTTGTAAATCTGCAGTCTGCATCTTAGAAATCGCAGACAATTTGTAAAGTGCTTAGAGCCTAGAATTAAGAGTGTCATGGCCACTCCTTTGTTATTGTTTTCGTTCATTATTCGAATACGAATTACGTGTAGAAATGTCTTAATAAACGTCTAAAAACAAAGTTTCAGATTTGATTTACCAAATTCAATCGAGAACATCGCTCTATATTCTCTAAATCAGCCGATGGAAATGGATGCATTATCGGACTTGGTTATATGTTCTTATGCTGTCAAAATGGCGGCTGACACAGGCTCTTTAAGAACTATGTAATAACATAATTTATTTATATTTATTTATTATCAAATTCGTTGGATTTTATTGTTTGTTATAGTCTCGTATATAAAGACGTTAATTGTACTTATTATCTGTTAGTGCGTTTTTCCGTTTATTTATTTAATAAAACAATAATGTGATCAAAGACATATTGACTCTAATATAATCCTTTATTTCTATATAACTCTTGTCATACATTGTTGTTTTAAACAATGCTTTCGAGTGTCATATGCAGAATACCCCATTGTCACTTGTATTTTCTGGTATATGCTAAGAAAGTACATGTGACAAGTGCGATATTTTGCACTATGGCACGAGAATTCAATGTATAAGTATTTTGTACCACGCTAGGAAAACTGAAGGCAACGTTTTACATAAAAGCACGATGGGAAGGTTGAATGGTAACTGCCGAATATACAACGCTATACCATATTCCTGCATTCTGATTGGCTGTATTTTGTGTGGCGTGAAAGTAATAATATCAAACACGAGACAGGGTGTTTCATTAAACAAACGAACCCGCTTTCAGAACGACTCTGCACTTATAAAACATTTACGGATCGGAAAAAAGATCAGATTTAAACTTTTGAATGATGATTTTTAGCTTTTAATTGCGATTTGATTACAGTCACCAAATTACTGCCATAAATGTTCCTGAAGGCAATATTTATCAGTTTTTGGGGGTGCGTGCTACAATATGCTTAAGGAGTTGAGGTAGGGGTAATGTTTGCCCATTTCCTGATTATCCCTTTATTTCACTGGTGTAAAGGCTGACAGACAATTGGGTAACATGATAAACGCTTCTGAAAGACTCCCATGACATCTGACAGGATTGATTGCGACAAACGCTTTACTAGGGGAGGACTGGATAATGAATGAAGATAGGAGATTTAATTACGATTTGATTACGATTGATAGGAGATTTAATTACGATCGTGACTTTGGAACCCCCCCCCCCACCTCCCCCTGGCTACGGGGCCTGGGCCCCCCTCAAAAAATCCTGAGGATGCCCCTGTGTACTAAAACAATTAGTGGCCTCGACTCCGTCATTATCGGCGAATAGACTTCGTCTCGGTGACTATTCGCCGATAATCACGTCGCTTTTGGCGACTAATTGTTGAGTATAGTAGTAGTACCTATATAAAGCACAGTAGGTATGGGACGCCCCTATACAGTTTTCAGAAGTCTGAATACACAAGTAAGAACTTTAGCAGACTGAATTGTATGAATTTCATTTAATATTTCGATTGATGAATAAAAAAGCCCTTACATCCGGTGCCTGGCCTAATGTCAGTGTTACTCACTATTCCAGTAGTTATACCATGGAAATACACTTTGTCATCCGGTGCCTAATGTCTGTGTTACTCAATTATTCCAGTAGTTATACCTTATGGACTACACTTTGTCGATCATCCGGTGCCTAATGTCAGTGTTGCTCACTTATTCCAGGTAGTTATACCGTATGGACTACACTTTGTCATCCGGTGCCTAATGTCAGTGTTGCTCAGTCACTTATTATACCTTGGACTCCGCATTGTCACCCGGTGCCTCGACGTAGTCGTTGTAATAATCAGGAGATTGAGGCAGGCTATTTAAAGTAAGCTTGACTAATGGCTTGTGCTCGTAAGGCTTGAGATAGTTCTCTTGTTCATCAGGATGATGTCCCATTGGCCTGTCATACAGGCGGCCGTATAACCCTACGTGCCCATACTTATTCTCATTGCGAACGTCATCCCAGGCGGTGTCGTACTGATGGTTCGTCTGTGCCGGGATGTCTTGATAGATTGGGTTGGAGTGCGCTGTATCGGAACCCCCTACGGGTTGGCTTGGCGTTCTTGGTAGTGGGGATGTGGGATCCCTTCCTACGACACACGGCAGCGGAGGACCATACCTTTCGCTAACTCTTTCACCAGCTTGAGGTTGTCCGCGGTTTCTCTTTCTGCTGAAAGTTAAACAGCAGGTCTTTCAGCAAAACTACTAATGTGTGTTTCCAAAAAAATATCCATACCCCCTCCCCCCCCCCTCCCTACGGAAGGGATTGGAAATTCCAGAGGGGTGGGGGGGGAGGGGTGGGGGGGGGGGGGGGTCAATTTACCTGATCTTTTCCATACAAACACTGTATTTTTCTTCGGAAATTCCAGAGGGGAAGGGGGGGGGGGGGGGTCATTTCTCAACACCCATCCGTGGGGGGTATGGATATTTTTTGGAAACACACAATCGATTTTTATGTAGATGTAGACGTTTTTTATGTAGATTTATGTAGATATTCAGGCAAGCCTATTTCTCAGGTATTATTAAGGCATGGGTGCTTTTCACAAAAATGCGAAAAACACTGAAAAAAATTCCCTAGGGTAAATAAAATGTCTTGCGTAGAATGTTTTTCGTTGAGGTTGCTCTACACGGTGAGACATTTCATTTGATGTATTTGGTTACCATGTCAACGGGTTGCGTGACTTGTAAGAGCGTGACAAAGGCACAATTTTGTTTCCGTTCTTTGCATTCGACGGGGATCTGACCAATGGTTTCCCAATGGGGCTTATTATGACCAGTGTCGGGTGTACATTACCATTCCAACGAGGCGGGCTGTCCAAGTTATCCTCATTTTAAGAAAATGAGAGGTATCATATTACATCATCAAAAAGAGCGGATTTCACATGACTGTCAAGACTTGTTATGTAATTGCGATTGCTTTGCGTTCTCATTGGCTACTCGTTTTTATCAGCCAATCAAATTCTGTAGTAAATAAATTGTGTAATTACTTAGTAATTGATTCGGCTTGCAATTGGCTGAGAAAAAAGCCATTTAGGAGCAAGTCGTGATTTCTCTCGATTCTGATTGGCTAGTGATTGCTCAATTGCAATTGTTTTCACGACAGTCATGTGAAAACCGCTCTATAGCTATTGGAAAAAACATTTCCAGTCCGCCTCGTTAGATCAATAATCTACACTAGATAACAAACACGATCACACACTCAGGGGAACAATTTAACTTATCCCCATCGAATGCAGAGACCATTTTCTAAGAAATTGTATTTAAGGTCAGAGGTCATACATTTGTTGCCATAGAGACCAACATTGGTAAAAATGTTCGAGAATGACCAAAGGTATGGAAATGCAAATTGATTGGATCCCCCAGAGGAGGCGTCCGTTTAGAGAAAGACTACCCCCCTCAGTTTTACGTCCGCCATTTTGGATTTGACTACCACCCAGGCCTTAAGTACCTGAGTTCATTAGCACTTTAGCTTTCACATAAGGTTAATTCCTTATCTCCACTCTGTCGATCATAGTGCGATATTTCATTAGCACTTCAGCTTTCACACAAGGTTAAACGTTTTTTAGTACGCCAGGAATATTATCCCGAAATGGGGGTTGTCTTGTACTCCCGGGGGGGCTTCTCCCAAGTAAGGTGATAGCGGTGCTCGTCGGGACATCGGAAAATATACCTTAGAAAATACCAGGACATAAAAAATCCACCCCCTAAAAATACCTTAATAAGACAAAATGACCCCTAAAAAATACCAACAATAAACCTTTTTTGTTATTGTTATTGTTTTTCATCTCAAAACAAGCTTATTTTAGACTATATAAATGAATAAAGAAACAAAGAAAACGTTTTGCTTGGTTTGTGAACCTTTCATTCATTTGCGTGAAAGCCACAATGTCACTTCTCCGATAACCCCTAAAAAATACGACGAGCACCCCCCGGAGTAAAGACTATCCTATAATGGAAGAGAAATGTAAAGCGATTGTAATTATTACACCTTTGATGAGCAAAATATGTTTTAATTTTGTCTTGTAGGTTTGTAGTTGTCTCATGCAGAACAGAATAGAATCAGACTGCCGGTCACGTAATTTCAACCACTAAATGGCCGGCAGTTTGTAGTATTCTTGTTCAAATCATTGGCCGTTTTCACACTAGAAAACGAACAAATCGTCTGGACGGACAAATCGTCTGACGATTTGTTCGTCTAGTGTGAATTCAGGTCGGACTTTGGTCGATTTGTTCGTCTACATGAACAAAGCGTCTATGAAAAATCGTCTTCATAGACGGCCAAACAGACGAAGAAATTTAGACGATTTGTTCGTCTGAAATTTGTTCGTCCCGTTTTCACATCAGACGATTTGTTCGTCTTGAGACGATTTGTCCGTCCAGACGATTTGTTCGTCTCTGTGAAAACGGCCATTGATCATGAAACCAAACATGTAAAGCGATTGTGATACACCTTTGAATCGCTTTACATTTCTCCTTCCATTTATAGGATAGCCTTCTCCTGTAGATGTTTGGGTTTAATGATTTCAATAAGAATACTTCAAACTGCCGGCCATTTAGTGGTTGGAATTACGTGACCGGCAGTCTGATTCTATTAGTGTTCTGAGAAGGTGTAATTACAATTAATTGTAATTACAAATTACAATCAAAGGTGTAATTACAATCGCTTTACATTTCTCTTCCATTATAGGATAGTTTTTACTCCTGTAGAGCTTTGGTTTGAATGATTTCAATACGAATACTACAAACTGCCGGCCATTTAGTGGTTGGAATTCCGCGACCGGCAGTCTGATTTCGAAGGCCAAAAAGTTCTAAGTGTCACAAGATTATAGTCTGCCGGGTACAAACGGAAAATCATATGTTGCTCTTCCACCACTCATTACAAGCGCTTGACATTTCTATACAAATGTGGGATGATTTGATTTCCAATAGAGCTTTGATTTCATTTATTTTAATGAAATATCGAACTGCCGGCCATTTAGTGGTCGACGTAGCGTGACCGGCTGCCGGCCATATAGACACTGCGTTTTAAATATTCTTGCATCGATAAGGCAGGAGGTCACATTTTTAGTCATGGACGACGGAACAGGGGGCTACGTTTTAATAATAATAATAATATCTGTTTATTGATCCCATTGAGGTAAAAGTTAGTGTTGGTGTTTTCAATAAAGTTAGTCATGCGGCGCGCGGAGCGATGGTCTCGTCATATGCAAGTGTAGAATAAGCATACTATTCTATTCTCGTCATTCTGTATTTGATTATTACAGTATTTTGAGCATGACAGTGAGATTTGTCAACGCCTCGAGTCGGTGTTATCCACCTCAGCTTCCCTTCGGCAGATAACAGAAACCTCGGCGTTGACAAATCTCACTATCATGCTCAACCTCATCCAATAATTGTTAATTATTAGTAGTAGGTGATGGGTACTGGTAATAACCTCGTCCTGGTACTCAAGGCTGGCGCTTTCTCGAAGCAGATCACCTGATCTTATTGCAGGCTTTTTTGAATGTTTATTATTTTGTGAGATATCATTTGCTAAGTTATTAGTATTATTTATATTGTTTTAGGCACGGCCCCACAAGCTGTTTAGCTTTAATTTTACACGTGGATAAATAGTTATTTAACAATTAGTCGCCGAAGGCGACGTGATTATCGGCGAAAAACAAAGATCCTTCGCCTGTCAAGTTTTTCGACGAGTCTGAGTTTCAGCTGCCCGATGCAGGCCACAGAACATACGGTTACTCACCTGTTGGAGAAGATTGTGTGTAAGTGAGAAGATATTTGTCTACCGCCAACCATACGTTGAACGTCTTGGTTGGTTTTGATGGTGTAAAATATGGAAACGTAATATAGGGAGCATCAAACTCTATAGAGTTTTTGAGATTCTTGGTGAAGAGGTATCGAAAGTAGTTGACCCAATAACTCTGCGACCAGTTTTAGAAAACACTAGTTGTTGACAATTTAGCCGCGGAAATAGCGTTACGAAGCTTTCTTAATGATTTAGGAATGGAATGGAACTAATTTTCTTTCTTCCTAACGAGCAAAACGCGCCGACCAATCAGAATCACTACCCCAGATCTGTGCATTATCACGCAACCCAGTACGTTACATACTAACTCAGGCTAGTTATTCATAGAGTTTAAACAAATTGGAGTTTCTAGCAAGCCTTGCAAATACTCCGTCTTTCTTCCTAACGAGCAAGTCTGGTTTATCAAACTCTACAATTCGTCCTTTATCCATCACCAACACCTTATCATAGTCCATAATGGTATTGAGCCTGTGAGCAATAGTCAGCAACGTACAGTCTGTAAACTTGTTCCGTAGAACCTCTTGGACCAGTAAGTCTGTTTTGTAATCCACGTTAGCAGTTGCTTCATCGAGGACCAGAACTTTAGATTTCTGTAACAGTGCACGCGCGAGGCAAACCAATTCGCGCTCGCCAACACTAAAGCTGGTACCAGATTCTCCTAACTGGAAATCCAGTTGTCCAGGCAGTTTCTGAATAGTTTCTAAGAGTTGTACTTCATCCAGGGATGCCCGTATTTCCTGGTCTGAGAATTTTTGAAATGGATCCAAGTTCTTCCTCAAGGTGCCTCCAAATAAAACAGGGTCTTGTGCGATCACAGCTATGGCTCTCCGAGCGGACTGAATATCAATGGTGCCGAGATCTACCCCATCAATAAAGACCCGCCCTTCCGGCTCGGGTAGGCGGAACAGCGCAGCTACAAGGGACGACTTTCCGGCACCGGTGCGACCTATAAAATATAAGTCGATGAGCACCACGATTTGATTTATTTTATATTGTTGATTAACTTCATTTCCCCATAAATGTAGTAGTTTTCGGAGTATGTCGGATAACAACGTTAGCGCGGATGTGAGATGAGTATCGAAAACTAAACACCCATTCGTGAAACCCATTCAACAACCAACCAATCAGGGGACGAAGTAAATACACTTCGCCAATCAGAAATGAAACCCATTTAACAACCAACCAATCAGGGGACAAAGTAAATGCACTTAGCCAATCACAAACGAAACCCATTTCACAACTGAGAAATCAGAGGAGAAGTAAATACACTAAACCAATCAGAAACGAAAGTCATTCAACAACCAACCAATCAGGGGACGAAATAAAAAAACTTAACCAATCAGAAACGAAACCTATACAACAACTGAGAAATCAGGGGACGAAAGACGACTTGTGTTTAGTTTTGTCGGCCTCGACCAATGATAGGAACAAGTAGAAAAGCCTTATTTACTTTAAAGTTATTTGAAATCCGCTGTACCTCACCTGCGATTCCAATTTTTTGTTTGGATTGGATATCAACATTCAAGTCGTGTAGAACTCGAGGATTCCCCTGACGATAAGTTAACGACACTTCGCGGAAACATAGCGCGCCTTGCTCGGGCCAGTTCTCACGCGGTAAGGCCGTTCTGCCGTAGCCTGGTTCTGCGGGTAGCTTAGTGTACGTCATTACTCGTTCTACTGACGTCATCTGGTTTTCTACTTCCCCTGCGGTATTTATACCATAAGAAGAATCACCGATCAAGGCGATGGCGAGAGTTAAGATCATTCCAGTTATTGCTACAAGAAAAATACAGCATTTGTTTTTATGACGAAATATATCAGTTAACCAACATTCCGCGTGAAAACCCCAAAGAAACGTTGGAGTGGATTTCAGGTGAGTGTCGTGAGTATTCGCATTTACGTTGCGTTTACTCCTATGTGTTTTGTTCGTGTTTGCTTTTGGTTTGCCGCAGTCATGTGAAATTATACCGACAACGCGCGGACATTTTTAAGTGGCTCTACCTAAATGCTCAATTGTTGTATCGAGAGCAATCATGTGGGAGCAAAAAGGTGATGGTTCATGTAGTGTTTGCGTCGATAACAGTACAACGAAAGGAGATAAGAAGATGAAGAATCATTACATCATGAAGGAAGAGCATTTTGCTTGGATCTCGAATTGTAAGAGAACTGGTCAGTACGTTTGCCTCTGGCCTCGATCAACATTTTTCCAGCCCCCCGTGACCCGTCTAAGTTTTCTCATATAAGGACCTCATAGCCACTTAATAACGTATACACACTCAAGTGTTGTATAAGATCAATAATGTGGGTGCAATAATGTGATGGTTTTTGTTGTATCGAGGAGAGCGAATCGATACGAAATTGGCGCAATAAAAGCAGTTTACCTGGATCTCGAATTATAAGAGAACTAAATGCTACGGCGGACGAAAACCGCGCAAAGTAAATCCACGTAGAGAGCCATCCAGTTTGTGGCGGTTCTCACCAGAATGGCGGCCATTATGCGCTCATCTTGGTACCTATAGCAGGAAATAAAACGACGAAAGGTTGGACTAGTGCAGCAGCCAATCAACAGAAGCATCCATCATCTAGTGTTTGGCGGCGTCCGATGCACAGGGAGCCCATGAAAATGAAACGACGAAAGGTTGGACTAGTGCAGCAGCCCATCAACAGAAGCATCCATCATCTAGTGTTTGGCGACGTCCGATGCACAGGGAGCCCATGAAAATGAAACGACGAAGGTTGGACTAGTGCAGCAGCCCATCAACAGAAGCACCCATCATCTAGTGTTTGGCGACGTCCGATGCACAGGGAGCCCATGAAAATGAAACGACGATAGGTTGGACTAGTGCAGCAGCCCATCAACAGAAGCATCCATCATCTAGTGTTTGGCGACGTCCGATGCACAGGGAGCCAATGAAAATAAAACGACGATAGGTTGGACTAGTGCAGCAGCCAATCAACAGAAGCACCCATCATCTAGTGTTTGGCGGCGTCCGATGCACAGGGAGCCCATGAAAATGAAACAACGAAAGGTTGGACTAGTGCAGCAGCCCATCAACAGAAGCATCCATCATCTAGTGTTTGGCGGCGTCCGATGCACAGGAGCCCATGAAAATGAAACGACGAAAGGTTGGACTAGTGCAGCAGCCCATCAACAGAAGCACCCATCATCTAGTGTTTGGCGGCGTCCAATGCACAGGGAGGCCATGAAAATGAAACGACGAAGGTTTGAATAGTGCAAAGAGAGCCGATCAACAGGGGCGTCAAAGTGGTGGGCGTTGTTAAAGCACAGGAGAATATTAATCTATTTTGAATTTTACACAAAAATGGAGGGTAGATGGAGGCTCCTGCTGATAAAGTAAAGTAAAGCTCCTTATTTAACGGCAATAATAATCTTTTGGTGCGGGGATGCTCGTTTACCTAAAACCTAAAGATGTCAAAAAGGCACCAATTTGCACCTTAATAAAAATTGCTAAGTGGGAAGTACAACATACCTCATGACGTCTCCCAAAAGCGATTTTTCATTTTTGCTACTTTGATGATCTCAAGTCCAGCGAGGGTATCAGTGAAGTGCGCATATATTGGACTACACTTGACGGACTCGATCCTCTGAAGTTCACGACTTGACTTGAGGTAAAACCAGCTTAACAGCAAAAACACGGCGATTACAGGAATAACAGCCATTACCAATCTGTATTCGACCAGAGCAGTGAAAATCAAGCGGCCCATGAATTCCAGAATCAACGTAAGGGCCCAAACCAACTTGGCGGGGATGGCTTCGTCCATAGATCCAACGTCTTTTGAAAAGCGATTCATGATTCGTCCAAGCGGATTTGTATCGAAGAACAGGATTGGTGACCTCAGCACGGCAGTTGTCATCTGGTTATGGAGTCTTTCCGATGACCGTAAGGTCGCGTACAAGAGCAGACAAAGAACACATGTTGTGTAGGATACGGCCCACCCTACTATAGCTCCATAGATTCCAAGAGTAAGGCTGCTTTCTTGATCCTCGTGTGACATTTCAGAGATACGGGTTAGCCACCAGTTCGGCGTCAGAATGGAAGCTACAGAAAGTATAAAATAACAACATTTTGACCACGATGATGACGTAAAGCGTGAAAAAGAGTGTATACCACTGTAAAACCCTGGAAGGTTGTTAAGAATAGCATAAGTTTTTATATTTATACTTTAATAAGATTTATTACCAAACCTGAGTAGATACCGGTGCCTAAATAAATAATTATCAATCTATCTAGAGGAGCAAGGCAAGGAGATTAAAATCACCGAATGAAACTGAAGCATCATACAGCACTTTTTTCTGTAGCAATGACGACGCGATAACGTCACGTGCTGAATATTTTGCAGGACTTATAGTTTTCCCGAGCAACGGCAAAAAAAAAAACCACCCTCAAACAGAAAAATATGTACCGGGAGCTCCGCTTTTAGCAAGTGGCTAAATATATATATTATAATTTGGTTTGTATGGGGTTTTCAGTAGAAGCCTTTCTGGCCTCGTTTTGGTGTATTTTGAGAACTTCAATAAGCGTACAATGTGTTACCTTCCATGGCAATGAGCAGAATAAATAGGCCAACAAGGAGTACAGGGGGTAGGCCTGCTCTAAAGAACGTCCAGTAGAGACGCAGTTTGACGCTGCCAATGGCCCGGTCCTCGTCCTCCTCCGCCATATCACTCATCCCTCTGTGGATGATGTGTGGACACGTGTTACCATGGTAACCGTCAGTGTTGCTACGCTGGAAGAATAATTATCCAAATGTCAAACTATCAACAAGCTTAGTATAAAAATTGCTCGGTGCTCGGCTCGGTTCGGTGCAAAGTTGTTTTTTTCGCTCTCATTTTCATACCTCATCTGTAGCTCCTTGATGTTCTAGCTTGATATCGTCATCTAAGAGTCTTTTTGAGCGCATATAATCTGGTGTGCCGCTATGTTCGGCCTTTCCGCCTTTTAACATGACAACATAGTCCGCGTACTGTAAATACTTAAGTTGGTGAGTCACTAGTATCCGTGTTTTCCCTTCCAACGCACCACAAATACATTCCCTAAAAAGACGAACTCCAACTTTAGCATCCACAGCACTCAGTGGATCATCCAATAAGTAGATATCGGCATCAGAATACACAGCGCGAGCTAAACTGACGCGTGCTCGCTGGCCACCACTCAAGCTCACGCCTCGTTGACCGAGGACACTTAGGTCGCCTTTAGAAAATCGTTTAAAGTCCTCCTGTAATTCACAAACCCGGACTGCCACATCATACGCTGACTGATCAAACTCTCTCCCGAATGTTATATTCTCCCGTACGGTGTCCGAGAAAACCCAAGGCGCTTGGCTGACATAAGCTATCTTGCCTCCTCGCTCGATAGTCCCTGACATAATAGGTAACTCCCCTTGTATGGTCATGAGCAATGTACTCTTACCACTCCCCACAGGACCACTTACTATCACTAGCTGACCAGAAGCCACTTCCAAGGAGAACCCTTGCAGTGCACGCGATTCACTGTGCCACCCTGCAGATACATTACACATCTTGACTTTTCCAAGTTCATTTGAACCCTTTGGAGTTTCCAATGCACCCGAAGCTTTCAATGAGTATAACACTGGTGCGTTTTTCTTAAAGCTTTGAATTCGCATGATGTGCGTCACTCTCTTTTGAAGGTTTTTATGCGAGATATAACTCGTCTAGGTATCATTTTACACATGATTAAGTTGTTTTCATCCTCGTGTTCGGTATTGATATCATCACTGACGCCAAGTAGAAAACTCTGAATGCGATCCGCTGTCACCCTCGCGTCGAAAACCCTTCTTGCACATTCGCCGAGTTCAGCTGTGGTTGCAAACTCGATAACTTTCATAAATGAGACCAGAGTGAAGATTTCTGATGGAGAGAATGCAGTTTCTCTCGTGAAGACGAAAGTAGTGATTGACATGAAACTTGCCAGGGATGAGGTGGTGAAGTTGAGGGTCACGATAGTCGAGGCAAGGATGTTTTTAAGTCGCATCAGCTTGACTTCATTTCTAGGAAAACATTGTTAGATGTCTTAGAAGATTTTCATCCTATTTGTATAGGAAATCATACGACTTCGAGTTCAATTTGTAGTTTATTTCCACGAGTGGTATCAAAATTGCACGAGCCGTAGGCGAGTGCAATTTCAGCTTTTTGAAAAACCCACGAGTGTAAATAAATTCCAAATTGAACGGGAAAAGTGGTATGATTTCCTTTTAATAATACACATGAAAAAGTTTCTAAGGAGTTATTCACAAATCTGCTTACAAACTCAACAAGCCGCACGCATTTTTCCTTGATTGAAATCTGGACCAAAACCTGACAGAATTTGAGTATGAACAAAAAACAAAGTTTCCATAATATAGCTCTATGTTATCAAAATATTTTAGCATTTCAAAAGAAAACTTGCATTTTGTTAACCATTTTTGCACTTTGTTACCTTTTTTTGGCACTTTGTTACCTAAAAACTGCACTGCCCTCAGCCTAGCGGATTTTATGTAAATATAAATACGATCATAACTTTAATAATATTCGTGTGATGGAGATCAAACTTGGAGGTCAGTAGGAGGGATTATTTAGCAATATTATAGGATCATCCAAAGCTTCAGGAGGCTAGATTCCGCTAAGAAAATGCTATTTTCGGCAGAATCTACCGACTGAACGTTTTGAATAGACTTGAATCCTATGATATCTCGTCCTCAATTTACACACAAAAGAGATATCATAGGATTCTATAACATATTTCAATCTTTATAATCGATTATAATATCCCAGCTACTGTGGACCCCCTTGTTCCTCTTTAGGCATCTCTAAAACAAAATTTTGCTAAAATTGAAGTAGAATCTTTCATATCGCAATTCATTTACATCATAAGCAGGAAACTACACATTCAGTAAGCAGTCTTCTTCAAAATACATTTTTTGACTTACCGTCTGAAATTCTCTATCAAACTTTGGAAATTCCACTCCCAGGCGTACATTTTCACGGCACGTACTCCTCTGATGACGTCATTGATGGCCCCGAGTCTTTTGTCTGTGACAACCGCTGCTCTTGCATGCAGGCTCCCATACTTCTTTGCTGCAAACATGCTATAACAGGTCACTAAGAACATGATCATTACTCCTGCAAGACACTGCCAGCCAACTAACCAAATGAGAATGATGATGGCCACAACGATTTTCCCAGGAGCGTACAATACCTGTACTGCGGCGAAATTTAATTCGTCGAGGCGTTGAACGTCGTTGGAGATCAAATTCATAATTTTTCCTGTGGTCACATCAGCCAAGCTGCCTCTTGACAAACTGAGTACCTGCGTTGGAGAGGAAAAATCCACTGAAGGCTACTCACCGCAATCAACGGAATATCCATTGGAATTTATACCACAACGCGCGCGTTTCTCGAATTCTGATTGGCTCTCAGCCATTGGTACATAAAAGTACCACGAAACGCGCCATCATCAGCGCGCGCGCTAAAAGAACCAACGAAAACAACGTTTGGCTGCGCGCGCGCTACTGTTTTTGTATTATTTTTGCCTTTTTGTTGTGGTAATAAAACAAATGTCCTCTGATTTTCCTTGGTATGTCCTCTTATATACCACGGAATGACGTAATAAAGTGTCAAAATGCACTGCGGACCCACTCGGTTGCGCCTCGTGAGTCCACAACATTTTGACCACTTTATTACGTCATTCCGTGGTATATAAGAGGACATACCACGGAAAATCAGAGGACATTGTTAAATCCAAGCTTTAGTATCACATACAGAATTGCAATGAAAATTACCCAAAAATTACAAAATAAATATAGTTTGAAGCATTTGAAGACAGTTTTTAACGAAACTAGACAATTAACACCAAACGATGAACACGATAGCACGTGACATTGAATATGTGATCTGATTTGATGAAGCACACAACGGATCTGTTCCTGAGAAAACCTTTTGTTCAAGCGTTTTAGCTGCAAGCGAGGCAAGGGAAACGTTTTTAGTATTTAGTCATTAAAATTTAATGTCATTTCGTTCGAACGGGAGGCAAACGGGACGAAACAACAACAATTCACTGTTCAGTGATGTGGATGAATTTTCATAAACCTGCTGTCGAAGGGGTCTTGTCCCCCAACGAAAATTGTCGTTTTTCAGGAGCTCACGGTCAAACCAATGATTTATCTTTTATATAATAAGTCACACTGGAAGGCACTCTTTAGATAAGAGTTTCGGCGAAAGTAGCCAGAAAACGGTGAAATTTATAATGAAAACTTGCAGGTATACAGAGACTCGAGTCCTCGATCTGTACACCATTGAGTTTAGCTTGGTAACCACGCTAAAACGCACACAGGTAGTCCGCACGACTCGATCCAGACTCAAAAAATGTAATTTGCAAAAACGACATTGATGGAGATATTTCCTAGTACGAGCTTCAACAAGAAAATTACCTTTCTATATATCAAACCGGTCACTCCAGCTTTCCATTTTAAATCCACCATATCTCCAGCTAACCTGCCATGGTTGTTGACCATCGGTTTCAGAAAACTGCAAACACTAATGCCAACCACTAACAGAGCCGCCGTACTGATGCTCATGTTGCTAGTTCTGCTAAGTTCCTTCAGTAAAAAGGACAGCAAAATAGGCATCGATAGGATACATATGTTATCCACGCACTTGAGTATCAATTGGAGCAAATGCATCGACCATGTTGATCTTATCAGGGCTTTGTAAAGTCGTGGCCGTTGGCCATATCTTTCAGAATGGGTTAACTCTCTCTGCCATTCTCTCTGTAGTTTATTCACAATGTGTTCTGTCGTGTCTTCGTCTGCCAGTGGGAAAAGATCATCTTCTGTAAGAGGTCGTTTTGTACCGAGTCGTAGGAGAGGAATAATCCAAGTTATAAAGACAACTTCTGCGATGTTTGGTTTTGTCTTGGGATTATCAATTGTGTTTGTCATTTCATTTCTTTTGAAAATAATAATTATTATTACCCACAGGAAAGGGACCGCTCAATGGGCCAAGGTCAGTCGCAAATGCCGAACCTCAGTCAAACTTTCTTTTCTCAACGGCTGTTTCGGTACAAATACACAGCTTCTGCTGATTAGTCATGCATGCGATTTTTTGTTGCATAAAAGACTAATCAAGCGTTCATTAATAATCCTAAAGCACAGAGTTGATATTCCCATTAATTGCATTATTTTTGCTCTCCTTTTATCTTCTGTGAAATGTCGATCTAGTACTTTTCATCACGCAAATCAACTCCACTTAATAAATACTACTTATAGACCATTTATTTTTTCATTTTTATGTCGAAAGAATTCGCGAAGCCTGAAAGCGATTTGGCGTGATTTCTGCCTGCAGCGCAGTCCTACAGATTTTAAACAATAGAAAGTTTCAGTTTATTATTAAGTATAATGACGCTG
Source organism: Scolanthus callimorphus (assembly GCA_033964015.1). Lineage (NCBI taxonomy): Eukaryota > Metazoa > Cnidaria > Anthozoa > Actiniaria > Edwardsiidae > Scolanthus > Scolanthus callimorphus. Next base: position 57,433 of record JAWWUD010000039.1, on the reverse strand, counting down.
CATCCTTTTGATGAAAGGAAAGGTCGATAACAGAAGTTTGACCAAAATTCGGTATTTGTGCTAAGCGTCAGCATCTTTGGGAGTGTTATCTTTCCTGTGGGCAATTTTTATTAGTAATGTTTTCTTTTAAATGAAGTCAAATGTCAAACAGAGGTGAGAATCCCAAGACAACACGAAACATCGCAGAAGTTGTATTTATTACTTGGATTATTGGCCTCGTACGACTCGGTACAAAACGACCTCTTACAGAAGCTGATATCCATCCACTGGCAGACGAAGACACGACAGAACACATTGTGAATAAACTACAGAGAGAATGGCAGAGAGAGTTAACCCATTCTGAAAGATATGGTCAAAGGCCACGACTTTACAAAGCCCTGATAAGATCAACATGGTCGATGCATTTGCTTGGATTAATTCTAAAGTGCATAGATATTATATGTATCATATCGATGCCTATTTTGCTGTCCTTTTTACTAAAGGAACTTGGCAAGAACAGCCAAATGAGCATCAAGACGGCGGGTCTGTTAGTAACTGGCATTAGTGCTTGCTGTTTTCTGAGACCGTTTGTCAACAATCATGGCAGGTTAGCTGGAGATATGGTGGATTTAAAATGGAAAGCTGGACTGACCGGGCTGATTTACAGAAAGGTAATTTACTTGTTGAAGCTCGTACGAAATTGATTGTGCGACCTTGCACAGACAATTGCAAGACACGTGAAGCGCACTTTAGGGTGAAGTGGAGACTTCATCGTGCAATAGAGCGGATTTCAGATGAACATCGAAAACTAAACGCAAATACAAAACCACTCGCCAATCAGGAGTGGAAGCCATTCAACAACAAACCAATCAAAAGGCGAAGTGAGACTTTTAAGTCGAGCATTGGCGCGTTTTGATTTAGTTCGCACTGGTTGGCCGAGACCCCGTCCACGCGTATCCGGATATTTTCAAAAACGGATATTTTTTTCTCCGTTTGCACCTCACGTTCACACGTATACGGCGTATTTTGTTACAAAGACGGAGGTTTTCGGAAACGCTCTCCAGAATGTAGATTTTTAAAAACGAAGATTTATCGTATTCGTGTGGACGGTCGAAAACGGAGGTTTTCAAATACGATGACGTCAAACGTTAGGGTCCAGTGCACTTGCTTTTCGAAGGGCGCATGCGATCGCATTCCGCGCATGCCCGACAGGCGAAGTCTTGCGTATTCGAATCGTTTTCGCGCATACGTGTGGACGGGCAAATACGATTTAAGATGATACGGTCCGTATGGACGCGGATTTTTTTTAAAAACGGAGAAAAAAATCTCCGTTTTCGAAAATATCCGGATACGTGTGGATGGGGTCTGAAAGACGAAAGACGTTGCTCTCGACCGATAGAAACGATGACTAAATTTCGGCAGTCATCTGAAATCCGCTCCATCTCTTTATTCATTTGGTAAGTTCTTGAATGGATGTCTCGTTTATTGTGTGATCCTTGAGTGTTTGTTCCCTCTCCATTCGGCAGGTACTCAGTTTGTCTAGAGGCAGCTTGGCTGATGTGACCACAGGAAAAATTATGAATTTGATCTCCAACGACGTTCAACGTCTCGACGAATTAAATTTCTCCGCAGTACAGGTATTGTACGCTCCTGGGAAAATCGTCGTGTCAATCATAATTCTCATTAGTTTAGTTGGTTGGCAGTGCCTTGCAGGAGTGTTGCTCGTGTTCTTAGCGACAATTTATAACACGTTAGCCGCAAAGGCATATGGGAGCCTGCGTGCAAGAGCAGCGGTTGTCACAGACAAAAGACTCGGGGCCATCAATGACGTCATCAGAGGAGCACGTGCCGTGAAAATGTACGCATGGGAGTGGAATTTCCAAAATTTGATAAAGAAATTCAGACAGTAAGTCAAAAATTGTATGTTGAGGAAGACCATTCTCGTACCGAGGGCTCACCGACTCGTTATCTCGCAGAGAGGCTCTGGTGACAGCCATTTGTGGACCTTCGCTGATTGGCTGATTTTGATTTTGGGAGCGTGCGCAATGAGATATTTCTCTCAACGGCTATCAAATCTCGCGCATGCGTCAATGGCTGTCACAAGAGCCTCGCGAAAGTTGACGACCCGGGGAGCCGTGGGTACGAGGGAGAATGACGACGAGTTTTCCAAATGTTTAGTTTAGTTGAAAAATGAAATGTGGAAGGTCGTATCATAGTGACCATAGTTAATAAGGTGGAATTAGGAAGCTCGGAAAGCTTAAAAGGATGCTTGTAATTACGAGGGCTGGATGTTGAGAGATGCATTGACAGTGCCAGTCTTTTTTTGTGTGTGTGTTCTTCCAATATACAAGTCTGAGGGCAGTCTGAATGTTTGGGTTATATCACGGTAGTTCACATGCAACCGGTGTACTGAACATTTAACTGTACTGAAAATTTAATGTCTGATCTTCAATGACATTCATTCGAATACGTTCATTATAGCCTATATATATCTATCTAAACGAATGATCAAAAAGACTGTCATTTTGGTGCTACTTTAACTGCTAAACAGAAACGTAAAACTGACAAATGCATTTTTCTCTAGAAATGAAGTCAAACTGATGCGGCTAAAAAGCATGCTGGCCTCGACGTTTGCGACCCTCTACTACACCACGTCATCCATGGCAAGTTTTATATCAATCATTACTTTCGTCTCCACAAGAGAAACTGCGCTATCTCCATCCGAAATATTCACTCTGGTTTCTTTTATGAAAGTTATTGAGTTTGCAACCGCAGCTGAACTCGGCGATTGTGTAAGATATATCTTCGACGCCAGAGTGACCGCGGATCGTATTCAGAATTTTCTTCTTGGCGTCAGTGATGATATCAATAACGAACACGAGGATAAAAGCAACTTAATCATGTGTAAAATGATACCCAGACGAGTTATATCACGCGTAAAGTCCTTAAAAAGAGTGGCGAAAATCATGCGAATTCAAAGCTTCAAGACAAACGCACCAGTGTTATACTCATTGAAAGCTTCAGGTGCATTGGGCATTCCAAAGGGTTCAGATGAACTTGGAAAAGTCAAGATGTGTAATGTATCTGCAGGGTGGCATAGTGAATCGCGTGCACTGCAAGGGTTCTTCTTAGAGGTGGCTTCTGGTCAGCTACTGATAATAACTGGTCCCGTGGGGAGTGGTAAGAGTACATTGCTCATGACCATACAAGGGGAGTTACCTATTACGTCAGGGACTATCGAGCGAGGAGGCAAGATAGCTTATGTCAGCCAAGCGCCTTGGGTTTTCTCGGACACCGTGCGGGAGAATATAACATTCGGGAGAGAGTTTGATCAGTCAGCCTATGATGTGGCAGTCCGGGTTGTGAATTACAGGAGGACTTTAAACGATTTCCTAAAGGCGACCTAAGTGTCGTCGGTCAACGAGGCGTGAGCTTGAGTGGTGGCCAGCGAGCACGCGTCAGTTTGGCACGCGCTGTCTATTCAGATGCAGATATCTACCTATTGGATGATCCACTGAGTGCTGTGGATGCTAAAGTTGGAGTTCGTCTTTTTAGGGAATGTATTTGTGGTGCGCTGGCAAGGAAAACACGGATACTCGTAACTCACCAGCTTCAGTATTTACACCACGCGAATTATGTTGTCATGTTAAAAGGAGGAAAAGTCGAAAATAGCGGCATACCAGATGATATGCGACTCTTAGATGACGCGATGAAGCTAGAACAGCAAGGACCTACTGATGAGGTATGAAACATCGAGCAAAACATATAAAATTCTAGCGAAAAAACAATTTGAGCACCAAACAATTTTGATACTAATATTTGCTTGCTAATAGTTTGACATTTGGATATTTATTCTTCCAGCGTAGCAACATTGACGGTTACCATGGTAACACGTGTCAAGACATTATCGATACAGGAATAAGCGACATGGCGGAGGAGGATGAGGACCGAGCCATCGGCAGCGTCAAGCTGCGTCTCTACTGGACGTTCTTTAGAGCAGGCCTACCCCCTGTACTCCTTGTTGGCCTATTTATTCTGCTCATTGCCACGGAAGGTAACGTTTTGTAGAAACACAAAGCTCTGGTACTTTGAAATCCAGACCAAATGCGACAATGGAATGTTTCTTGTGGCAACTCATCTGGTGCAGAATTAACCCAAAAAGTTGTCTCAAGCCTTGTTCTTTGCTGAATATGGTTGCTTGGTAGGTAGTTTTGGCCTAATTAAACATTACGTTTATCTTTTATAGCCTCCATTCTGACGCCGTACTGGTGGCTAACCCGTCTCTCTGAAATGTCACACGAGGATCAGAAAAGCAGCCTTACTCTTGGAATCTATGGAGCTGTAGTAGGATGGGCCATATCCTTCACAACGTGTGTTCTTTGCCTTCTCCTGTACGCGTCGTTGAGGTCATCGGAAAGACTCCATAACCAGATGACAACTGCCGTGCTGAAGTCACCAATCCTGTTCTTCGATACAAATCCGCTTGGACGGATCATGAATCGCTTTTCAAAAGATGTTGGATCTATGGACGAAGCCATCCCCATCAAATTTGTCTGGGCCCTTACGTTGATTCTCGAGTTCATGGGCCGCTTGATCCTCGCTGCTTTGGTCGAGTACAGATTAGCGCTAGCTGTTGTTCCTGTCATAGCTGTGTTTTTGCTGTTAAGCTGGGTTTACCTCAAGTCAAGTCGTGAACTTCAGAGGATCGAATCCGTCAAGTGTAGTCCAATATTAGCGCACTATACCGATACCCTCGCTGGACTTGAGATCATCAAAGTAGCAAAAATGAAAAATCGTTTTTGGGAGACGTTTATGAGGTAAGATGTTCCCTTCGGGAGCTAGAACTTACAAATATGTTAGGACGGCGACACCGTTACACTAGGTAATGGAGGCTCCTGTTGATGGGCTCCCTGTGCATCGGACACCAAACACTAAGTGATTGATGCTCCTGTTGATGGGCTCCCTGTGCATCGGACACCAAACACTAAGTGATTGATGCTCCTGTTGATGGGCTCCCTGTGCATCGGACGCCAAACACTAAGTGATTGATGCTCCTGTTGATGGGCTCCCTGTGCATCGGACACCAAACACTAAGTGATTGATGCTCCTGTTGATGGGCTCCCTGTGCATCGGACACCAAACACTAAGTGATTGATGCTCCTGTTGATGAGCTCCCTGTGCATCGGATGCCAAACAGTTGGTGTTGCACGTTTCTGATTAGCCCCCCCCCCCCCCCCCCCCCCACACACACACACACACAAAAAAAAATCCTGACTGCGGGCCTGATGTTTCTGATGGGCTGCTGCAGCAGTATAATTTGTCGTTTCACTTTTTCAAGGTACCAGGATGAGCGCATAATGGCCGCCATTCTGGTGAGAACCGCCAAGAATTGGATGGCTCTCTACGTGGACCTACTGTGCGCGGTTTTCGTTACCGCCGTAGCATTTAGTTCTCTTATAATAAGAGATCCAGGTAACATTCTGTTCTTGCCCTAATTTCGTTTTAATTCGCTGTCATTGACATAACGCCAGAAACCATCATTATGTGGTCAGCTGATCACTGATCTTATATAGTGCGGGTTGTTCAAAGGTAGGATTAAATTCAAGCAAGGTTTAGTTCTGAACAAAGTCTAAATTAATATTAAACCACGTTCTAGCAACCACACCGTGTATATATAACTACTATTTAATGGCTACGAGGGCCGTCCTTCATGTAGTAATGGACCCCTACCCACAGGAAATTTCTGCAGAAAACCATTCATGGGAAAAGTTGAATTTCCCATGACACAAGAGTGTTCGGTTTACCCATGGACAAAACACATGGATGCCGAACACTTAAAATTGTTGTGTCATGTGAAAATTCATTTCCCAGAATGGGTTTCTGCAGAAATTTCCTGTGATCTTGACCGTTGTCCGGTCATCGACGCAAAACCTATAGTACGCATCACTTTTTCGCATCAGCATCATTGGTCTCACTTCAGCAATTGAGAATTAGTTATTCTTGTGACAATGTTTTCTTAAACGCGGAAAATTCGTTAATGGGCTCACTTCCTCCTTAAAAAATTCCATCTTTTGTAGCAATAACTGGAATGATCCTAACCCTCGCCATCGCCTTGATCGGTGAAACATCTTATGGTGTAAATAAGGCAGCGGAAGTCGAAAACGAGATGACGTCAGTAGAAAGAGTAGTTACGTACACTAAGCTACCCTCAGAACCAGGCTACAGCAGAACGGCCTTACCGCGTGAGAACTGGCCCGAGCAAGGCGCGCTACGTTTCCGCGGAGTGTCGTTAACTTATCGTCAGGGTAATCCTCGAGTTCTACACGACTTGAATGTTGATATCCAAGCCAAACAAAGAATTGGAATTGCAGGTGATGTAACGGATTTCAAATAACTGATCAAAGTGAATCAGGATTTTCTACGCGTTCATGGTCAAGGTCGACAAAACTAAACACAAGTCATACTTCGTCCCCTGATTTCTCAGTTGTTGAATAGGTTTCGTTTTTGATTGGCTAAGTGTATTTATTTCGTCTTCTGATTGGTTGGTTGTTGAATAGGTTTCGTTTCTGATTGGCTAAGTGTATTTACTACTTTGTGTTTACTTTTCGACACTCATCTGAAATCCGCTCTAACGTTATCATGCGCTTGCTCTGAAGAAATATTTATGGGGAAATGAAGTGAATAAACAATATAAAATAAATCAAAACGCGGTGCTCATCCACTCATCCGCTCATCATATTTTATAGGTCGCACTGGGGCCGGAAAGTCGTCCCTTGTAGCTGCGCTGTTTCGCCTACCCGAGCCTCAAGGGCAGGTGCTTATTGATGGGATAGATCTCGGCACCATTGATATTCAGTCCGCTCGGAGAGCCATAGCTGTGATCGCACAAGACCCTGTTTTATTTGGAGGCACCTTGAGGAAGAACTTGGATCCATTTCAACAATTCTCAGACCAGGAAATATGGGCATCCTTGGAGGAAGTACAACTCCTAGAAACTATACAGAAACTGCCTGGACAACTAGATTTCATGCTAAGAGAATCTGGCACCAGCTTTAGTGTTGGTGAGCGCCAACTGCTTTGCCTCGCGCGTGCACTGTTACAGAAATCTAAAGTTCTCGTCCTCGATGAAGCAACTGCTAACGTGGATTACAAAACAGACTTACTGGTCCAACAGGTACTACGGAACAAGTTTACAGACTGTACATTGCTAACCATTGCCCACAGACTCAATACGATTATGGACTACGATAAGGTGTTGGTGATGGATAAAGGACGAATTGTAGAGTTTGATAAACCAGACGTGCTCGTTAGGAAGAAAGACGGAGTATTTGCTAGGCTTGCTAGAAACTCCAATTTATTAAAACCTTAGGAATAACCAACGCCAGCTCGAATCCCCTAGTCAGACCACGTTTTGGTGCAATAGATTTAACATATTCTCTTCCAATGTTCGGCTTCGTTTGGCTTTGGAGGTTTTTTCATGTTTTCATAACTTGTACAATTAAGCTTATATTTGATGTTTATTAATTAGACAAAAAAATCCACATTGGAATTATGTCATTCATTACGGATTATGCTGTTGGCACGCCATTGCAAACCTGCAATCGTATTATCGTTGTTGCTACTGCGCCGCCTAGCGCCCCAGCATAAAAGGTGTTTCTGTATCAAATCTCTGTGTCAAATCTCTCGCATGCATCAGTTATCAGAGCCTTGCGAGGTGACGAGACGGGAATTGCGCAGCGTGGTGTCGCGAATGGCGCAGCGTCGAGGTTACTACTCTCCCGCGCAGCCTGTTTATTGCGTGACCGACACAAAGGACGGGCTGCGCGGGAGACTACGAGATGACTTTTTAATGTGCCCTCCTATAGGCCACACTCAAAGGATACCGCTCCATTATATTTAATAAATTTCTATTGTTTTAAATCTGCGCGACTGTGCTGCAGGCGAAAATATGCTAAATACTTTCCACGCGAATTCTTCCAACATAAAATATAAAAAAAAATATCCAAACTTCTATTAGTAGTAGTAGTAGTGTAATCTTTGTTTGCCCGATAAAAATACACGATCGACATTTTAATATTTTTTTAGGAAATTGATTAAATAAATGGAAATATCAACTCTGTGCTTTAACACAGAGGCTTGATTAGTTTTTTTATGCAACAAAAAAAACACATGCATGGGCAATCAGCAGAAGCTGTGCATTTGTACCGAAACAGCCTTGAGAAAAGAAAGATTGATTGAAGTCCGGCATTTGCGCCCGACCTTGGCCAGACCAGTCACTTTCCTGTGGGTAAATAATACTTACTATTTTCAAATAAAGTGGAATGGCAAACACAAGTGATAATTCCAAGGCAAAACCAAGCATCGCAGAAGTTGTTTTTCTAACTTGGATCATTGGTCTCCTACGACTCGGTAGAAAACGACCTCTTACAGAAGATGATCTTCATCCACTGGCAGACGAAGACACGACAGAATACATTGTGAATAAACTACAGAGAGAATGGCAGAAAGAGCTTATCCATTCTCAACGATATGGTAAAACGCCACGACTTTACAAAGCCCTGATAAGATCAACATGGTCGATGCACTTGCTTCAATTGATCCTCAAGTGCGTGGATAACATATGTATTGTATCGATGCCTATTTTGCTGTCCTTTTTACTGAAGGAACTTAGCAAAATCAGTAACATGAGCATCCGTACGGCGACTCTGCTAGTGGCTGGTATTAGCGGTTGCAGTTTTCTGAAACCGTTTGTCAACAATCATGGCAGGTTAGCTGGAGATATGGTTGATTTAAAATGGAAAGCTGCATTGACCGGGCTGATTTACCGAAAGGTAATTTACTTGTTGTCGTTGAAGCTCGTATTAAATATCTCCATTAATATATTTTCCACTGGTATGTATGTAATTTTCAAGTAATTTTCAAGGTATTGTCTTAACATATTCCCTTCGGAGTTCCTCACGACTTGTGGTTGGCTGTTCTGGCTATAAAATCTATTCAGATTTTATTGTTTACCCTCTCTCTCGCATTTCATGTTTTGACCGGAACTGATTTGATGTGCTTACCCCACCCTCCCACCCACAGTTTTGAAATTCAGTTTCTAACTTGCGATTTGGATTTTATTTTTGTTTTTCCCAGGCCGTCCAGACACTGGTGCAAGCCTCAGGTGTTTCCGATGCTCTCGATTCGGGCACTGGGCAAAGGATTGCGCATACACATGGCCAGTTAACCAGTCTTACGCGGGGTACTCAACCGTTAACAGAAGTGGATTCCCTTATACAGGCGCATCCGGTTTTAACACTGCCGGAGGAGGGACTAGAGCCATCGATAAGCCAGCAGCTAAGTGATGACGTTGACAAAGATTTGTTTGAGGTATCTTACGAACCTATTCACTTATCGGATGGAGTAAACCAAGTTAAAGGAAATTTAAGAAGAAATATTGGGTTTTAGCGGAATATAGGCACTTCACACTATGTACTGAACATAATTGAGCAAGGGTATGAAATACCTTTTGAAGCTATTCCTACAAGGAGCTTTAGTAAAACAACAGATCCGCTTTCAATAATTCAGATTTTGTCGTGGAAGCTATAACAGAGCTGTTGAACTCGGGGCGCGTTGTACAAGTAGAAACACCCCCTCACGTGGTTAATCCTCTCTCTGTGTCAATTCAACCGAACGGAAAAAAGAGGTTAATTCTTGATTTACGCACGGTCAACAAACATGTCAGAAAGTGCAAAGTTAAATACGAAGATTGGAAAGTAGCCCTTTCATATTTCAAAAGAGCACTTACATGATATCGTTTGATCTAAAAAGCGGGTATCATCACATCGAGATGCATCATAATTCGCAGCAGTTTCTTGGGTTTTCTTGGCAGTGGCCTGGTGATAATGAACCTCGATATTTTGTTTTCGTAGTTTTGCCTTTTGGCTTAGCGACCTCGCCTTTTGTATTCACTAAATGCCTTAAACCACTGGAGAAATATTGGAGATTACAGGGCATAAAAATAGCATTATTTCTAGACGATGGATGGATAACTGAAGAAAATCTGGAACAATGCGAAACTGTGTCTTCCGTTATAAGAACTGATCTCTGTAAAGCAGGATTTATAAGTAATGATGAAAAGTCAATTTGGCAGCCGTGTCAAGTTATACAGTGGTTGGGTATTATTTGGAATACCACAGAAGCCAGCATACAAATTTCAGATAGACGAATGAGTTCCATTGAACAACATATAGATCGTATTCTAAAAGCTAAAGTTGTAACAGCTAGAGATTTAGCTGCGTTTGTTGGGAAGATAATTTCTGCTGGGCCAGTGTTTGGGAACATTTCTAGAATAATGACTAGGTATTGTTCGATATCGATCGCGGCTGCGCAAAGTTGGGACAGCGCGTTCCTGCTGGACGCGTATTGTTTGAGAGAAGTACATTTCTGGCAAAGTAATCTAAAAAGTATGAATATGAAGTACACGGAGCCAACACCTTCCAAGTCACATTATTTTGTATATTCAGATGCTAGCGACACAGGCTGTGGAGCTACCTTAAATTTGGACGGTGAACAGATCTGCCACAAACAGTGGAAAGAAGATGAAATTTCACATAGTTCGACTTGGAGGGAGTTATCGGCTATAGAATATGCTTTGAGCTCTTTTATGCCTTTACTTAAAGGCTGTTATGTTAAATGGTTCTCGGACAGCCAGACGGCGTGCCGTATAACCCAAGTGGGAAGCATGAGACAAGATTTACATTGTATTGCTATTTCTATTTACAACATGTGCGCAATTAATAAGGTGGAACTTGAAGTGAACTGGATACCCAGAACAGAAATTCAACGAGCGGATTTCATTAGTCGTATAATAGATGTGGATGACTGGCAAACATCAGAGGAATTTTTCGTTACTCTTAATGACACCTGGGGGCCACACACGGTAGATTGTTTTGCAAACTACTACAACTACAAGATTTCCAAGTTTTTCTCTCGCTTTTGGAATCCGGGCACATCAGGTGTCGATTTTTTTGTACAGAACTTGGCAGGAGAAAATTGTCTGGTTGTTCCCCCAGTGACGCTTATTGCTAGAGTTCTACACTATCTCTATCTGTATAAAGCTGTAGCTACATTAGTTGTACCTTTTTTGCCCTCTTCTTATTTTTGGCCGTTGTTGGCAAGAACGTTCCAGAGTTTCATCGTAGGTTATATTCAAGTCAAAGGCCGAGACGTACTTAGACAGGGCAGGAACGTTAATTCTATTTTTGGCTCGGATAGATTTTATACAGATGTCTTAGCAGTTAGATTTAATTTCTCGAGATAAATTTAACTTTGCTTAAACTCACGGTTCATATCGTAATTCTTGGGAATATCGTTCTAAACCCTAACAGGAGGTAATAGGGCACAGGCCTATTATATAGAACGACTTAGTTGAGGAAATATTGGGGGTGCTGGCCCAAAGGAAGAAGGGCGCTGGCCCAACGGAAGAAGGGCGCTGGCCCGTTACAAGAGTGTGTGATCCGAGATCGTGCAAGGGCGCTTGCCCAGCTCTGCTAATTGATCGCGAAATCAATTAGTAAAAGAATATCACAGACACATCGGCTAATCTAATCATATTTGCGTTATTTCCTGTACTTTTCAGATACTCAACTCCTGTCAGGGCTGGGACGCTCTTCCTTCGAACTTAAGGCACTTCAGGAAAAGAGTATTGGAGCTGGGAATGGAATCAAAGGCTGAATCGACAAGAAATAATTACATGCGCGAAATTAGGAAGTTTATTGCTTGGTGTAAAGGGGTCAATTTTAAGATCTCCTTGCCAGTACCTAGTGTTCTTTTAACAGTTTATCTTACAAAGATATACGACAATTCGAAGTCTTACGCGTCTGTAGTTCTAGCGCACGCAGCGTTAAAATGGTTCCATTCTTTTTCTCCAGAAATTCGACATAATCCTCTGGATAGCTCAATGTGTCATGGTATCATAGAAGCGGCGAGACGTTCAAAGAAACCGGTGATAAAAAAGGAACCCGTTACTGCAGAAATGATTCATAGAATTGTCGATAAGTACGCGGGAGTACAGGCAGATTTAAAGGATTTGAGATTAGCGTGTATTTGTGTCATTGGCTACGCAGGTTTTTTCCGTTATGATGAATTGAGTAAAATTGCACCAATTCATCTTGAATTCAAACAAGAATATTTAAGTGTTTTCATTCCCCAGTCAAAGACAGACATTTATCGAGATGGGAACTATGTATATATCAAGAGATTGTCATCCAAATATTGTCCAGTAAATTTGTTAGAGAGGTACATTACGTTAATTAACACGGAAATGAGTAGTGAACTGCCGATATTTAGATCGCTGACATTTCATAAATCGTCAAATTCATATACCTTACGCGGAAAATCTATGTCCTATTCACGTTGTCGGGAGATCTTTAAAGAATGTATAAGCGCAATAGGCTACGATCCCAAGTGTTATGGCTTACATAGTTTAAGGTCGGGCGGCGCTACAGCGGTTTCCAACAATGATAAAGATAGATCTGTGTCAGATAGACTTCTTAAGCTCCATGGCAGATGGAAGTCAGATACAGCGAAAGATATGTACATTTTGGACGATGTTAGTAAGAGATTGCAAATCTCAACAAAATTGGGGTTATAATTTACACACTTGTAACGTGTGCGTAATACATAAATCTGTAATAATGTAGTGGAATGAATAAATATACGGTCATTTTGGATGCCTGAGAATCCAACCATAAGTTGTTGTCTCTCGTTTACTTTACATTTAAGAGTAAAATAATTTACGTTCGTTTGAATGAAATGAATTAGAACGTAAATGTGGTTTTCACTAATTGCATTTGTGAGAAGTGGGTCGGTTCGCTCGTGACAAGCCCTCTGCACATTCAAACCACGGTATTACGTTAGTTTTTTGTAGCTTCAAATGTTTCAAACTATATTATTTTCTATTTTAGGACAATTTTTTCGCAGTTCTGAAATGTAATACAGAAGCTTTCAGACTAACAGACTAATAAATTTTCTTCATCGTCCACTTCATATCATCTTGAAGTGAACGTGCAGCTGCAGAGTATTTTTTTCTTTCCAGCCAACCACAAGCGTTGATTCTCTGAGTAGTCTTCGGAATTTTCCTCTCCATTGCAGGTGCTCAGTTTGTCTAGAGGCAGCTTGGCTGATGTGACCACAGGAAAAATTATGAATTTGATCTCCAACGACGTTCAACGCCTCGACGAATTGAATTTCGCCGCAGTACAGTCATTGTACGCTCCTTGGAAAATAGTTGTGTCCATCATAATTCTAGTTAGTTTGGTTGGCTGGCAGTGTCTTGCAGGAGTATTGTTCGTATTCTTAGTAACCATTTATAACATGTTAGCTGCCAAGGCATATGGGACACTGCGTGCAAGAGCAGTATTTTTCACAGACAAAAGACTTGGGGCCATCAATGACGTCATCAGAGGAGTACGTGCCGTGAAAATGTACGCCTGGGAGTGGAATTTCCAAAGTTTGATAAAGAAGTTTAGAAGGTAAGTAAAAATATATTTTGAAGAGGACCATTCTCGTACACAGCTCGATCCCTCGCAGGGGAGCACGAGATTGAAGAAGACTGTTTTCTGAATGTGTAATTATTGTTTATTACAACTGTGAAACGTCGTATTAATTGTAACCTCCTTTGCAGCCGCTGTCGTGTCGGCCGTTTCACTTTCTCACTGTCGTGTCGCCCGTTTCACTTTCTCACTGTCGTGTCGCTCGTTTCACTTTCTCACTGTCGTGTCGCCCGTTTCACTTTTTCACTGTCGTGTCGCTCGTTTCACTTTCTCACTGTCGTGTCGCCCGTTTCACTTTCTCACTGTCGTGTCGCCCGTTTCACTTTCTCACTGTCGTGTCGCTCGTTTCACTTTCTCACTGTCGTGTCGCCCGTTTCACTTTCTCACTGTCGTGTCGCCCGTTTCACTTTCTCACTGTCGTGTCGCTCGTTTCACTTTCTCACTGTCGTGTCGCTCGTTCACTTTCTCACTGTCGTGTCGCTCGTTTCACTTTCTCACTGTCGTGTCGCCCGTTTCACTTTCTCACTGTCGTGTCGCCCGTTTCACTTTCTCACTGTCGTGTCGCTCGTTTCACTTTCTCACTGTCGTGTCGCCCGTTTCACTTTCTCACTGTCGTGTCGCCCGTTTCACTTTCTCACTGTCGTGTCGCTCGTTTCACTTTCTCACTGTCGTGTCGCCCGTTTCACTTTCTCACTGTCGTGTCGCTCGTTTCACTTTCTCACTGTCGTGTCGCCCGTTTCACTTTCTCACTGTCGTGTCGCTCGTTTCACTTTCTCACTGTCGTGTCGCCCGTTTCACTTTCTCACTGTCGTGTCGCCCGTTTCACTTTCTCACTGTCGTGTCGCTCGTTTCACTTTCTCACTGTCGTGTCGCCCGTTTCACTTTCTCACTGTCGTGTCGCCCGTTTCACTTTCTCACTGTCGTGTCGCTCGTTTCACTTTCTCACTGTCGTGTCGCTCGTTTCACTTTCTCACTGTCGTGTCGCCCGTTTCACTTTCTCACTGTCGTGTCGCTCGTTTCACTTTCTCACTGTCGTGTCGCCCGTTTCACTTTCTCACTGTCGTGTCGCTCGTTTCACTTTCTCACTGTCGTGTCGCTCGTTTCACTTTCTCACTGTCGTGTCGCCCGTTTCACTTTCTCACTGTCGTGTCGCTCGTTTCACTTTCTCACTGTCGTGTCGCTCGTTTCACTTTCTCACTGTCGTGTCGCTCGTTTCACTTTCTCACTGTCGTGTCGCTCGTTTCACTTTCTCACTGTCGTGTCGCCCGTTTCACTTTCTCACTGTCGTGTCGCTCGTTTCACTTTCTCACTGTCGTGTCGCTCGTTTCACTTTCTCACTGTCGTGTCGCTCGTTTCACTTTCTCACTGTCGTGTCGCTCGTTTCACTTTCTCACTGTCGTGTCGCCCGTTTCACTTTCTCACTGTCGTGTCGCTCGTTTCACTTTCTCACTGTCGTGTCGCCCGTTTCACTTTCTCACTGTCGTGTCGCTCGTTTCACTTTCTCACTGTCGTGTCGCTCGTTTAACTTTCTCACTGTCGTGTCGCCCGTTTCACTTTCTCACTGTCGTGTCGCCCGTTTCACTTTCTCACTGTTGTGTCGCTCGTTTCACTTTCTCACTGTCGTGTCGCTCGTTTCACTTTCTCACTGTCGTGTCGCCCGTTTCACTTTCTCACTGTCGTGTCGCTCGTTTCACTTTCTCACTGTCGTGTCGCTCGTTTCACTTTCTCACTGTCGTGTCGCTCGTTTCACTTTCTCACTGTCGTGTCGCCCGTTTCACTTTCTCACTGTCGTGTCTCTCGTTTCACTTTCTCACTGTCGTGTCGCTCGTTTCACTTTCTCACTGTCGTGTCGCCCGTTTCACTTTCTCACTGTCGTGTCGCCCGTTTCACTTTCTCACTGTCGTGTCGCCCGTTTCACTTTCTCACTGTCGTGTCGCCCGTTTCACTTTCTCACTGTCGTGTCGCTCGTTTCACTTTCTCACTGTCGTGTCGCTCGTTTCACTTTCTCACTGTCGTGTCGGCCGTTTCACTTTCTCACTGTCGTGTCGCTCGTTTCACTTTCTCACTGTCGTGTCGCCCGTTTCACTTTCTCACTGTCGTGTCGCTCGTTTCACTTTCTCACTGTCGTGTCGCTCGTTTCTTTTTCTCACTGTCGTGTCGGCCGTTTCACTTTCTCACTGTCGTGTCGCTCGTTTCACTTTCTCACTGTCGTGTCGCCCGTTTCACTTTCTCACTGTCGTGTCGCTCGTTTCACTTTCTCACTGTCGTGTCGCCCGTTTCACTTTCTCACTGTCGTGTCGCTCGTTTCACTTTCTCACTGTCGTGTCGCTCGTTTCACTTTCTCACTGTCGTGTCGCCCGTTTCACTTTCTCACTGTCGTGTCGCCCGTTTCACTTTCTCACTGTCGTGTCGCCCGTTTCACTTTCTCACTGTCGTGTCGCTCGTTTCACTTTCTCACTGTCGTGTCGCCCGTTTCACTTTCTCACTGTCGTGTCGCCCGTTTCACTTTCTCACTGTCGTGTCGCCCGTTTCACTTTCTCACTGTCGTGTCGCCCGTTTCACTTTCTCACTGTCGTGTCGCTCGTTTCACTTTCTCACTGTCGTGTCGCTCGTTTCACTTTCTCACTGTCGTGTCGCCCGTTTCACTTTCTCACTGTCGTGTCGCTCGTTTCACTTTCTCACTGTCGTGTCGCCCGTTTCACTTTCTCACTGTCGTGTCGCTCGTTTCACTTTCTCACTGTCGTGTCGCTCGTTTCACTTTCTCACTGTCGTGTCGCCCGTTTCACTTTCTCACTGTCGTGTCGCTCGTTTCACTTTCTCACTGTCGTGTCGCTCGTTTCACTTTCTCACTGTCGTGTCGCTCGTTTCACTTTCTCACTGTCGTGTCGCTCGTTTCACTTTCTCACTGTCGTGTCGCCCGTTTCACTTTCTCACTGTCGTGTCGCTCGTTTCACTTTCTCACTGTCGTGTCGCTCGTTTCACTTTCTCACTGTCGTGTCGCTCGTTTCACTTTCTCACTGTCGTGTCGCTCGTTTCACTTTCTCACTGTCGTGTCGCCCGTTTCACTTTCTCACTGTCGTGTCGCTCGTTTCACTTTCTCACTGTCGTGTCGCCCGTTTCACTTTCTCACTGTCGTGTCGCTCGTTTCACTTTCTCACTGTCGTGTCGCTCGTTTCACTTTCTCACTGTCGTGTCGCCCGTTTCACTTTCTCACTGTCGTGTCGCCCGTTTCACTTTCTCACTGTTGTGTCGCTCGTTTCACTTTCTCACTGTCGTGTCGCTCGTTTCACTTTCTCACTGTCGTGTCGCCCGTTTCACTTTCTCACTGTCGTGTCGCTCGTTTCACTTTCTCACTGTCGTGTCGCTCGTTTCACTTTCTCACTGTCGTGTCGCTCGTTTCACTTTCTCACTGTCGTGTCGCTCGTTTCACTTTCTCACTGTCGTGTCGCCCGTTTCACTTTCTCACTGTCGTGTCGCTCGTTTCACTTTCTCACTGTCGTGTCGCTCGTTTCACTTTCTCACTGTCGTGTCGCCCGTTTCACTTTCTCACTGTCGTGTCGCCCGTTTCACTTTCTCACTGTCGTGTCGCCCGTTTCACTTTCTCACTGTCGTGTCGCCCGTTTCACTTTCTCACTGTCGTGTCGCTCGTTTCACTTTCTCACTGTCGTGTCGCTCGTTTCACTTTCTCACTGTCGTGTCGGCCGTTTCACTTTCTCACTGTCGTGTCGCTCGTTTCACTTTCTCACTGTCGTGTCGCCCGTTTCACTTTCTCACTGTCGTGTCGCTCGTTTCACTTTCTCACTGTCGTGTCGCTCGTTTCTTTTTCTCACTGTCGTGTCGGCCGTTTCACTTTCTCACTGTCGTGTCGCTCGTTTCACTTTCTCACTGTCGTGTCGCCCGTTTCACTTTCTCACTGTCGTGTCGCTCGTTTCACTTTCTCACTGTCGTGTCGCCCGTTTCACTTTCTCACTGTCGTGTCGCTCGTTTCACTTTCTCACTGTCGTGTCGCTCGTTTCACTTTCTCACTGTCGTGTCGCCCGTTTCACTTTCTCACTGTCGTGTCGCCCGTTTCACTTTCTCACTGTCGTGTCGCCCGTTTCACTTTCTCACTGTCGTGTCGCTCGTTTCACTTTCTCACTGTCGTGTCGCCCGTTTCACTTTCTCACTGTCGTGTCGCCCGTTTCACTTTCTCACTGTCGTGTCGCCCGTTTCACTTTCTCACTGTCGTGTCGCTCGTTTCACTTTCTCACTGTCGTGTCGCCCGTTTCACTTTCTCACTGTCGTGTCGCTCGTTTCACTTTCTCACTGTCGTGTCGCCCGTTTCACTTTCTCACTGTCGTGTCGCCCGTTTCACTTTCTCACTGTCGTGTCGGCCGTTTCACTTTCTCACTGTCGTGTCGCTCGTTTCACTTTCTCACTGTCGTGTCGGCCGTTTCACTTTCTCACTGTCGTGTCGCTCGTTTCACTTTCTCACTGTCGTGTCGCTCGTTTCACTTTCTCACTGTCGTGTCGCTCGTTTCACTTTCTCACTGTCGTGTCGCTCGTTTCACTTTCTCACTGTCGTGTCGGCCGTTTCACTTTCTCACTGTCGTGTCGCTCGTTTCACTTTCTCACTGTCGTGTCGCCCGTTTCACTTTCTCACTGTCGTGTCGCTCGTTTCACTTTCTCACTGTCGTGTCGCCCGTTTCACTTTCTCACTGTCGTGTCGCCCGTTTCACTTTCTCACTGTCGTGTCGCTCGTTTCACTTTCTCACTGTCGTGTCGCTCGTTTCACTTTCTCACTGTCGTGTCGCTCGTTTCACTTTCTCACTGTCGTGTCGCTCGTTTCACTTTCTCACTGTCGTGTCGCTCGTTTCACTTTCTCACTGTCGTGTCGCTCGTTTCACTTTCTCACTGTCGTGTCGCCCGTTTCACTTTCTCACTGTCGTGTCGCTCGTTTCACTTTCTCACTGTCGTGTCGCTCGTTTCACTTTCTAACTGTCGTGTCGCTCGTTTCACTTTCTCCCCACCGGCTGGTGGGGAGAAAGTAAAACGAGCGACACGCCAGCGGCTGCAAAGGAGGCTATATTATTGTGACCATAGTTAACAGAGTGGAATGGTTAGGAAGCTGGGAAAACTTCAAAGGAAAAACACAATTACGAGGGATGTTGGAAGCGCCATTGACAATTGTACAATGTATTGTTTTGTGCTCATCCAACATACATGTCTGAGGCAGTCTGAGTGTCTGGGTTATATCACGATAGGTTACCTGCAACCGATGTACTGAATATTTCCACTGGTTTCCAAAAAAACGTTCAAGCGAGGACATATCTTTGTTTATTATATGGATGCCAGTGTTTTACCGGAAACTAAAACACTCGTATTTTCCATATCTTCACTAGTGAAAATATGAAAAAGTTATGTACCGAATGTCCCGGATGTGCGCGTTTGCAGTGTTGTTTTCCTGACTTCGTCTGCAGTGAAATCTCGCTCGCTCGGTCACACGAGTTTTAAGCCACAAAACTAAGTTTTGTTCTAGTTCTAAAGAGAAAAACCTTATTTCAACTATGGCAGAGAAAGCTACAGCAACACAAAAAGGGAAATTAGTTCTTAACGACACTGGGAACCAGAAAGATTGAGGGAGCATTTCACAAATAAACACTTTCGACTTTACCAAGTGAGTTGTTCAATTTGTAATATTTTCCCGCTATGTCAATTCTAATCCATATAATAAAAAGAACATTACACGGTGGCTTGAAGATATGGATTTCATTTTCTCGTGTCAAAAACAATATTTTACTCACTCGCTGCGCTCGTTCGTAAAATATTGTTCTTGCCACTCGAAAATAAAATCCATATCTTCGCGCCACCGTGTAATATCCTCTATATACGTCTGATCGCTTATGTCCAAGAAAACGTTGTCATTTTGGTTCTACTTATACTAATAAATAGAAATGAAAAACTACTAAGACATCTAACAATGTTTTCCTAGAAATGAAGTCAAGCTGATGCGACTCAAAAGCATCCTGGTGTCTACGTTTGCAACCCTCTACAACACCACCTCCTCCGTGGCAAGTTTCATGTCAATCATTACTTTCGTCTTCACAAGAGAAACTGCACTCTCTCCTTCAGAAATCTTCACTCTTGTTTCTTTTATGAAAGTGCTTGAGTTTGCAACCGCAGGTGAACTCGGCGAGTGTGTAACACATATCTTCGACGCCAGGGTGACAGCGGATCGTATTCAGAAGTTTCTCCTTGGCGTGAGTGATGATATCTATAACGAACACGAGGATAAAAGCAACGTAATCATGCGAAAAATGATACCTAGACGAGTTATATCTCGTAAAAAGTCCTTAAAAAGAGTGGCGAAAATCATGCGAATTCAAAGCTTCAAGACAAACGCACCAGTGTTATACTCATTGAAAGCTTCAGGTGCATTGGCCATTCCAAAGGGTTCAAATGAACTTGGAAAAGTCAAGATGAGTAATGTATCTGCAGGGTGGCACATTGAATCGCGTGCGTTGCAAGAGTTTTCCTTAGAGGCGACTTCCGGTCAGCTACTGATAATAACTGGTCCCGTGGGGAGTGGTAAGAGTACATTGCTCATGACCATACAAGGGGAGTTACCTATTACGTCAGGGACTATCGAGCGAGGAGGCAAGATAGCTTATGTCAGCCAAGCGCCTTGGGTTTTCTCTGACACCGTGCGGGAGAATATAACATTCGGGAGAGAGTTTGATCAGGCAGCGTATGATGTGGCAGTCCGGGTTTGTGAATTACAGGAGGACTTTAAACGATTTCCTAAAGGCGACCTAAGTGTCGTCGGTCAACGAGGCGTGAGCTTGAGTGGTGGCCAGCGAGCACGCGTCAGTTTGGCACGGGCTGTCTATTCAGATGCAGATATCTACTTATTGGATGATCCACTGAGTGCTGTGGATGCTAAAGTTGGAGTGCGTCTCTTTAGGGAATGTATTTGTGGTGCGCTGGCAAGGAAAACACGGATACTAGTGACTCACCAGCTTCAGTATTTACACCACGCGAATTATGTTGTCATGTTAAAAGGAGGAAAAGTCGAAAATAGCGGCATACCAGATGATATGCGACTCTTAGATGACGCGATGAAGCTAGAACAGCAAGGACCAACTGATGAGGTATGAAAAATCGAGCAAAACATATAAAATTCTAGCGAAAAAACAATTGGAACACCAAACAATTTTGATACTAATATTTGCTTGCTAATAGTTTGACATTTGGATATTTATTCTTCCAGCGTAGCAACACCAAACAATTTTGATACTAATATTTGCTTGCTAATAGTTTGACATTTGGATATTTATTCTTCCAGCGTAGCAACACTGACGGTTACCATGGTAACACGTGTCAAGACATTATCGATACAGGAATAAGCGACATGGCGGAGGAGGATGAGGACCGAGCCATCGGCAGCGTCAAGCTGCGTCTCTATTGGACGTTCTTTAAAGCTGGCCTACCCCCTGTACTCCTTGTCGGACTATTTATTCTGCTCATTGCCACGGAAGGTAACGTTTTGTAGAAACACAAAGCCCTGGTACTTTGAAATCCAGACCAAATGCGACAATGGAATGTTTCTTGTGGCAACTCATCTGGTGCAGAATTAACCCAAAAAGTTGTCTCAAGCCTTGTTCTTTGCTGAATATGGTTGCTGGGTAGGTAGTTTTGGCCCAATTAAACATTTCGTTGATCTTTTATAGCCTCCATTCTGACGCCGTACTGGTGGCTAACCCGTCTCTCTGAAATGTCACACGAGGATCAGAAAAGCAGCCTTACTCTTGGAATCTATGGAGCTGTAGTAGGATGGGCCATATCCTTCACAACGTGTGTCCTTTGCCTTCTCCTGTACGCGTCGTTGAGGTCATCGGAAAGACTCCATAACCAGATGACAACTGCCGTGCTGAAGTCACCAATCCTGTTCTTCGATACAAATCCGCTTGGGCGGATCATGAATCGCTTTTCAAAAGATGTCGGATCTATGGACGAAGCCATCCCCATCAAATTTGTCTGGGCCCTTACGTTGATTCTCGAGTTCATGGGCCGCTTGATCCTCGCTGCTTTGGTCGAGTACAGATTAGCGCTAGCTGTTGTTCCTGTCATAGCTGTGTTTTTGCTGTTAAGCTGGGTTTACCTCAAGTCAAGTCGTGAACTTCAGAGGATCGAATCCGTCAAGTGTAGTCCAATATATGCGCACTATACCGATACCCTCGCTGGACTTGAGATCATCAAAGTAGCAAAAATGAAAAATCGTTTTTGGGAGACGTTTATGAGGTAAGATGTTCCCTTCGGGAGCTAGAACTTACAAATATGTTAGGAGGGCGACAACCGTTACACTAGGTAATGGAGGCTACTGTTGATGGGCTCCCTGTGCATCGGACACCAAACACTAAGTGATTGATGCTCCTGTTGATGGGCTCCCTGTGCATCGGACGCCAAACAGTTTGTGTTGCATGTTTCTGATGAGCTGCTGCAGCAGTATAATTTGTCGTTTCACTTTTTCAAGGTATCAGGATGAGCGCATAATGGCCGCCATTCTGGTGAGAACCGCCAAGAATTGGATGGCTCTCTACGTGGACCTACTGTGCGCGGTTTTCGTTACCGCCGTAGCATTTAGTTCTCTTATAATTAGAGATCCAGGTAACATTCTGTTCTTGCCCTAATTTCGTTTTAATTCGCTGTCATTGACATAACGCCAGAAACCATCATTATGTGGTCAGCTGATCACTGATCTTATATAGTGCGGGTTGTTCAAAGGTAGGATTAAATTCAAGCAAGGTTTAGTTCTGGCCCCGGTTGTTCAAAAGCCGATTAAATTTAATCCGGGTTTAATCCAGGATTAAATTTGAGCACGCGCGCTAGAGGTGTTGCTTGAAAGTGGTTTAACTTTAATCCGGGTTTAAAATACGGCAAATCGAGGGTTAAATTTAACACACCTCTTGGGGGTGGTTTAAATCGCTAATCCAGGTTTAACTGGGCTATCAGCAGTAGAATAAAACACTAGAATGACACTAGAAAAGAGGACAACGTGACTATTGGGCCATCAATTATTATTTAAATTCTAATTTGCCCCTGTGAAAATGTATTTATACATGTTTGCCGAGGTTTTTTTGGGTCTGACCTCAAGCTATCGAGTGTAATGAAATAAGTTGTTTTGTTTTGAAAGCTTGCAAATCATTTAAACTTGAAGAGTGCGTGGAGAATTATAGCTGTGGCAGGGAAAAAAAAAAACTTTAAAAAACAATTAGTCTTTCGAAGTCATCTGCTGCCGATCGCAAGATCTATAACGTTACTCTATTAACAAAAACAAACTATTATAATACCCTTGCGTGACACTTCCAAATTTAGAATGACATGAATCCAAAGTACCACGTGATTCTCTCACAAAACGATTGCAGTTTGGAAACTGGCAGTGTTTTAAAAGAAAACCACACACATTAGCTTTTCTTTTTTTGGTTTATCTTTCGCCCAGCAGAAAAGATAAGAGGGGAACTGTAGCTTCAACTGGTGGTGACAACTATATATATTTAGCTATGTTTTGCCAGCATTTCTCGTACCAAAAAAGTGGCGAAGAAGGATCTTCTGTAAAACAAGTTGGCGGGTTGGAAACTCGAAAGCCAAGGCAAACTACATGAAAACAGAGGTCCTCTTGCAGATCGTAAGTCGAGAATCAGTCATGTCATTGATAAGTTTTGTATGAATAAAATCAGTCGATGTTTTTGCAAACAAAGTTGAGATTTCGACATGATTTTAATACTAAATAGGTGTTGTGGCAGCATACGGCAACAAAACAAAATGTGAGCTTTTCAGTTTTCGTCTCTTTTTCTTCACTGAAACAGTCGATTTAAGTTAAGTACTTACTAAAGAACGAAATGGACTTTGCCAAGAGAAGAAGGCATTTGCTAGGAAAT
Source organism: Scolanthus callimorphus (assembly GCA_033964015.1). NCBI lineage: Eukaryota > Metazoa > Cnidaria > Anthozoa > Actiniaria > Edwardsiidae > Scolanthus > Scolanthus callimorphus. The sequence continues at coordinate 34,002 of JAWWUD010000039.1, read as the reverse complement.
CTAAACGACAATAATGAAAAGGCTAGGCTTCCTAAATTATTTATCATGTTTTCGAAAAGGAATACTTCTTCATTCAGCGCAAGTCTTATTGCCAGGCTTTCGAAAAAACTACTTTGTTTGTGCAAAATATCTAAGATAAAAAGATCACTGCGAAAAACTTGTAAGACTTAGGCCTAATTCATACGTCGATCTTTTGCCGCGTCAATTCTAATTATTTGTAATAAGCGCATGAGGAGATCGACGTATGAATCAGCCACTGAATTAAAAGCGACGCCAAGATGAAAACGACCGCTTGTGTCGCTCGAAACGACTAAAGATCGGCGTTGATTCAAACATCGCTCTTCCTCATGCGTCAATTCTAATTGCTCACCCAATGTTTATCTGTACGGTCGCCGCAGATCGACTGCTTGTTGGCTCAATTTTATTTATTGAGATCGGCAGATTACGATCGACGTCTGAATCGGAGACGATTTCTATTAAATTCAAGTCGACCTTAATCCCAATTTGAATTGACGCGGCAAAAGATCGACGTATGAATTAGGCCTTAATTACGCTAAATTCTAGAACTATTCAGCACGAGCAGGTGTGTTTTTCTAGTTTTTTTGGGCAGTAAAACTGGATTTACCGGGTTAATCTTGAGTTAAATTGAGTTGACTCTGGTTTAGCTAACCCAGGATTAATTTTGACTTAACCTTCTTTCGAGAAACAGCATTTTAACCCCGATTTAGTTAATCCTGGATTAGAGAAGATAACCCAGGGTTAAATCCTAACTCTGGGTTAAAGTTAATCGGCTTTTGAACAACCGGGGCCTGAACAAAGTCTAAATTAATATTAAACCACGTTCTAGCAACCACACCGTGTATATATAACTACTATTTAATGGCTACGAGGGCCGTCCTTCATGTAGTAATGGACCCCTACCCACAGGAAATTTCTGCAGAAAACCATTCATGGGAAAAGTTGAATTTCCCATGACACAAGAGTGTTTGGTTTACCCATGGACAAAACACATGGATGCCGAACACTTAAAATTGTTGTGTCATGTGAAAATTCATTTCCCAGAATGGGTTTCTGCAGAAATTTCCTGTGATCTTGACCGTTGTCCGGTCATCGACGCAAAACCTATAGTACGCATCACTTTTTCGCATCAGCATCATTGGTCTCAGTTCAGCAATTAAGAATTAGTTATTCTTGTGACAATGTTTTCTTAAACGCGGAAAATTCGTTAATGGGCTCACTTCCTCCTTAAAAAATTCCATCTTTTGTAGCAATAACTGGAATGATCCTAACCCTCGCCATCGCCTTGATCGGTGAAACATCTTATGGTGTAAATAAGGCAGCGGAAGTCGAAAACGAGATGACGTCAGTAGAAAGAGTAGTTACGTACACTAAGCTACCCTCAGAACCAGGCTACAGCAGAACGGCCTTACCGCGTGAGAACTGGCCCGAGCAAGGCGCGCTACGTTTCCGCGGAGTGTCGTTAACTTATCGTCAGGGTAATCCTCGAGTTCTACACGACTTGAATGTTGATATCCAAGCCAAACAAAGAATTGGAATTGCAGGTGATGTAACGGATTTCAAATAACTGATCAAAGTGAATCAGGATTTTCTACGCGTTCATGGTCAAGGTCGACAAAACTAAACACAAGTCATACTTCGTCCCCTGATTTCTCAGTTGTTGAATAGGTTTCGTTTTTGATTGGCTAAGTGTATTTATTTCGTCTTCTGATTGGTTGGTTGTTGAATAAGTTTCGTTTCTGATTGGCTAAGTGTATTTACTACTTTGTGTTTACTTTTCGACACTCATCTGAAATCCGCTCTAACGTTATCATGCGCTTGCTCTGAATAAATATTTATGGGGAAATGAAGTGAATAAACAATATAAAATAAATCAAAACGCGGTGCTCATCCACTTATATTTTATAGGTCGCACTGGGGCCGGAAAGTCGTCCCTTGTAGCTGCGCTGTTTCGCCTACCCGAGCCTCAAGGGCAGGTGCTTATTGATGGGATAGATCTCGGCACCATTGATATTCAGTCCGCTCGGAGAGCCATAGCTGTGATCGCACAAGACCCTGTTTTATTTGGAGGCACCTTGAGGAAGAACTTGGATCCATTTCAACAATTCTCAGACCAGGAAATATGGGCATCCTTGGAGGAAGTACAACTCCTAGAAACTATACAGAAACTGCCTGGACAACTAGATTTCATGCTAAGAGAATCTGGCACCAGCTTTAGTGTTGGTGAGCGCCAACTGCTTTGCCTCGCGCGTGCACTGTTACAGAAATCTAAAGTTCTCGTCCTCGATGAAGCAACTGCTAACGTGGATTACAAAACAGACTTACTGGTCCAACAGGTACTACGGAACAAGTTTACAGACTGTACATTGCTAACCATTGCCCACAGACTCAATACGATTATGGACTACGATAAGGTATTGGTGATGGATAAAGGACGAATTGTAGAGTTTGATAAACCAGACGTGCTCGTTAGGAAGAAAGACGGAGTATTTGCTAGGCTTGCTAGAAACTCCAATTTATTAAAACCTTAGGAATAACCAACGCCAGCTCGAATCCCCTAGTCAGACCACGTTTTGGTGCAATAGATTTAATATATTCTCTTCCAATGTTCGGCTTCGTTTGGCTTTGGAGGTTTTTTCATGTTTTCATAACTTGTACAATTAAGCTTATATTTGATGTTTATTAATTAGACAAAAAAATCCACATTGGAATTATGTCATTCATTACGGATTATGCTGTTGGCACGCCATTGCAAACCTGCAATCGTATTATCGTTGTTGCTACTGCGCCGCCGAGCGCCCCAGCATAAAAGGTGTTTCTGTATCAAATCTCTGTGTCAAATCTCTCGCATGCATCAGTTATCAGAGCCTTGCGAGGTGACGAGACGGGAATTGCGCAGCGTGGTGTCGCGAATGGCGCAGCGTCGAGATTACTACTCTCCCGCGCAGCCTGTTTATTGCGTGACCGACACAAAGGACGGGCTGCGCGGGAGACTACGAGATGACTTTTTAATGTGCCCTCCTATAGGCCACACTCAACCGCTCCATTATATTTAATAAATTTCTATTGTTTTAAATCTGCGCGACTGTGCTGCAGGCGAAAATATGCTAAATACTTTCCACGCGAATTCTTCCAACATAAAATATAAAATCCAAACTTCTATTAGTAGTAGTAGTAGTGTAATCTTTGTTTGCCCGATAAAAAATACACGATCGACATTTTAATATTTTTTTAGGAAATTGATTAAATAAATGGAAATATCAACTCTGTGCTTTAACACAGAGGCTTGATTAGTTTTTTTATGCAACAAAAAAACACATGCATGGGCAATCAGCAGAAGCTGTGCATTTGTACCGAAACAGCCTTTGAGAAAAGAAAGATTGATTGAAGTCCGGCATTTGCGCCCGACCTTGGCCAGACCAGTCACTTTCCTGTGGGTAAATAATACTTACTATTTTCAAATAAAGTGGAATGGCAAACACAAGTGATAATTCCAAGGCAAAACCAAGCATCGCAGAAGTTGTTTTTCTAACTTGGATCATTGGTCTCCTGAGAATCGGTAGAAAACGACCTCTTACAGAAGATGATCTTCATCCACTGGCAGACGAAGACACGACAGAATACATTGTGAATAAACTACAGAGAGAATGGCAGAAAGAGCTTATCCATTCTCAACGATATGGTAAAACGCCACGACTTTACAAAGCCCTGATAAGATCAACATGGTCGATGCACTTGCTTCAATTGATCCTCAAGTGCGTGGATAACATATGTATTGTATCGATGCCTATTTTGCTGTCCTTTTTACTGAAGGAACTTAGCAAAATCAGTAACATGAGCATCCGTACGGCGACTCTGCTAGTGGCTGGTATTAGCGGTTGCAGTTTTCTGAAACCGTTTGTCAACAATCATGGCAGGTTAGCTGGAGATATGGTGGATTTAAAATGGAAAGCTGCATTGACCGGGCTGATTTACCGAAAGGTAATTTACTTGTTGAAGCTCGTATCAAATATCTCCATTAATGTGGTTTTCACTAATTGCATTTGGGAGAAGTGGGTCGGTTCCCGTGACAGTCCCTCTGCACATTCAAACCACGGTATTATGTTAGTTTTTTGTAGCTTCAAATGTTATTTTCTATTTTAGGACAATTTTTTCGCAATTCTGAAATGTAACACAGAAGCTTTCAGACTAACAGACTAATCAATTTTCTTCATCGTCCACTTCATATCATCTTGAAGTGAACGTACAGCTGCAGAGTATTTTTTTTCTTTCCAGCCAGCCACAAGCGTTGATTCTCTGAGTAGTCTTCGGAATTTTCCTCTCCATTGCAGGTGCTCAGTTTGTCTAGAGGCAGCTTGGCTGATGTGACCACAGGAAAAATTATGAATTTGATCTCCAACGACGTTCAACGCCTCGACGAATTGAATTTCGCCGCAGTACAGTCATTGTACGCTCCTTGGAAAATAGTTGTGTCCATCATAATTCTAGTTAGTTTGGTTGGTTGGCAGTGTCTTGCAGGAGTATTGTTCGTATTCTTAGTAACCATTTATAACATGTTAGCTGCCAAGGCATATGGGACACTGCGTGCAAGAGCAGTATTTTTCACAGACAAAAGACTTGGGGCCATCAATGACGTCATCAGAGGAGTACGTGCCGTGAAAATGTACGCCTGGGAGTGGAATTTCCAAAGTTTGATAAAGAAGTTTAGACGGTAAGTAAAAATATATTTTGAAGAGGACCATTCTCGTACACAGAGCTCGATCCCTCGCAGGGGAGCCCTCAGGTGACAGCGATTTGAGGACCTTCACTAATTGGCTGACGTTCAACGTGGAAGCATGCGCAGAAAGACCTTTCTCTCATAGGCTCTGTATCAAATCTCGCGCATGCGTCAGTGGTTGTTACCAGAACCTCCCCCGCGAAAGTTACGAGCCGGGGAGCTGTGGGCACGAGATGGAAGAAGACTGTTTTCTGAATGTGTAATTTATTGTTTATTACAACTATGAAACGTCGTATTAATTGTAACCTCCTTTGCAGCCGCTGTCGTCTCGCCCGTTTCACTTTCTCACTGTCGTGTCGCTCGTTTCACTTTCTCCCCACCGGCTGGTGGGGAGAAAGTGAAACGAGCGACACGCCAGCGGCTGCAAAGGAGGCTATATTATAGTGACCATAGTTAACAGAGTGGAATGGTTAGGAAGCTGGGGAAACTTCAAAGGAAAAACACAATTACGAGGGACGTTGGAAGCGCCATTGACAATTGTACAATGTCTTGTTTTGTGCTCATCCAACATACATGTCTGGGGCAGTCTGAGTGTCTGGGTTATATCACGATAGGTTTCCTGCAACCGATGTACTGAATATTTCCACTGGTTTCCAAAAAAACGTTCAAGCGAGGACATATCTTTGTATAGGTCTGATCGCTTATGTCCAAGAAAACGTTGTCATTTTGGTGCTACTTATACTGATAAATAGAAATGAAAAACTACTAAGACATCTAACAATGTTTTCCTAGAAATGAAGTCAAGCTGATGCGACTCAAAAGCATCCTGGTGTCTACGTTTGCAACCCTCTACAACACCACCTCCTCCGTGGCAAGTTTCATGTCAATCATTACTTTCGTCTTCACAAGAGAAACTGCACTCTCTCCTTCAGAAATCTTCACTCTTGTTTCTTTTATGAAAGTGATTGAGTTTGCAACCGCAGGTGAACTCGGCGAGTGTGTAACACATATCTTCGACGCCAGGGTGACAGCGGATCGTATTCAGAAGTTTCTCCTTGACGTGAGTGATGATATCAATAGCGAACACGAGGATAAAAGCAACGTAATCATGCGTAAAATGATACCTAGACGAGTTATATCACGCGTAAAGTCCTTTAAAAGAGTGGCAAAAATCATGCGAATTCAAAGCTTCAAGAAAAACGCACCAGTGTTATACTCATTGAAAGCTTCAGGTGCATTGGGCATTCCAAAGGGTTCAAATGAACTTGGAAAAGTCAAGATGAGTAATGTATCTGCAGGGTGGCACAGTGAATCGCGTGCGTTGCAAGAGTTTTCCTTAGAGGTGGCTTCTGGTCAGCTACTGATAATAACTGGTCCCGTGGGGAGTGGTAAGAGTACATTGCTCATGACCATACAAGGGGAGTTACCTATTACGTCAGGGACTATCGAGCGAGGAGGCAAGATAGCTTATGTGAGCCAAGCGCCTTGGGTTTTCTCGGACACCGTGCGTGAGAATATAACATTCGGGAGAGAGTTTGATCAATCAGCGTATGATGTGGCAGTCCGCGTTTGTGAATTACAAGAGGACTTCAAGCGATTTCCTAAAGGTGACCTAAGTGTCGTTGGTCAACGAGGGATGAGCTTGAGCGGGGGCCAGCGAGCACGCGTCAGTTTAGCACGCGCTGTGTATTCAAATTCAGATATCTACCTATTGGATGATCCACTGAGTGCTGTGGATGCTAAAGTTGGAGATCGTCTTTTTAGGGAATGTATTTGCGGCGCGTTGGCAGAGAAAACACGAATACTCGTAACACATCAGCTTCAGTATTTACATCACGCGGATTATGTTGTCATGTTAAAAGGAGGAATCGCCGAACATAGCGGCACACCAGATGATATGCGCTCAAAAGGACTGCTAGATGACAAGATCATGCTGGGACATCAAGGAGCTACAGATGAGGTATGTAAAAGAGAGTTAAAACAGTTCTACAATTCTAACAATAAATGGGTATGGAGCACCGGACAATTATTATATATATATTATATCAACATTTGTGTCTTGGTCATTTGCAATTTGGATATTTGTTTCCAGCAAGGTTATAGTAACAATTACCATGGCAACACGTGTCCACACGTCATGGACACAGGAATGAGTGATATGGCGGAGGAGGACGAGGACCGAGCCATTGGCAGCGTCAAACTTAATCTCTATTGGGCGTACTTTAGAGCAGGCCTACCTCCTGTACTCCTTGTTGGCCTATTTCTTCTACTCATTGCCATGGAAGGTAAATAACTAGATAAACTTATTCTATGCTAATCTTAGAAACTCTAGTACCTTGAAATCCAGACATGGTGCAACATTGGGGTGTCAAGTCTGTGGAAAATGGGTGTTGAGCACCTCAGCTGGTGGAAAACCAAAAAGTTGCTTCTAGCCTTGCTGCTTTGTTAAATATGATTGCTGGGTAGGTAGTTTTGGCCCAATTCACCGATCCCGCATTCATTGTTATACCCCTAGTTAGTGTTGCTACGTCGGACAAGCCAAATTTTATCTTTGGCATAGAGCCCGGAAAAGACACCGATTGCAGGGAGGTGTTAGAAGTTGTTGCATGCAATTTGGATTGTATAATTTGTTCTTGAAAAGCTGAATAATTATTGAAAAATATTCGATATTCAAGTTTGTTGCTCGGACATTTTGAATTCCGTAGGGAAAACTTCCTATTGTTTGCTATAAGTGGGTGGAGCTATCGTCAAAATAGGGATCGGTCTATTAAACTCTTCGTTGATCTTTTATAGCTTCCATTCTGACGCCTTACTGGTGGCTTACCCGTATCTCTGAAATGTCACACGAAGATCAGAAAAGCAGCCTTACTCTTGGAATCTATGGAGCTGTAGTAGGATGGGCCATTTCCTTCACAACGTGTGTCCTTTGTCTTCTCTTGTACGCGACCTTACGGTTATCTGAAAGACTCCATAACCAGATGACAATTGCCGTGCTGAGGTCACCAATCCTGTTCTTTGATACAAATCCACTTGGACGAATCATGAATCGCTTTTCGAAAGATGTCGGGTCTATGGACGAAGCCATTCCCATCAAGTTTGTTTGGGCTCTTACGTTAATTCTCGAGTTCATGGGTCGCTTGATCCTTACTGCTTTGGTCGAGTACAGATTAGCGATAGCTGTTGTTCCTGTCATAGCTGTCTTTTTGCTGTTAAGCTGGTTTTACCTCAAGTCAAGTCGTGAACTTCAAAGGATCGAGTCCGTCAAGTGTAGTCCGATATATGCGCATTTTACTGATACCCTCGCTGGACTTGAGATCATCAAGGTAGCAAAAATGAAAAATCGTTTCTTGGAGACGTTTATGAGGTATAAGATTCGATAAGATACTAACGACTTGATATTGCCAAACCACTAAGCCCAAAATTGTTTCCTTGGGGAAGTAGAACAATTAGCTACGACGGCGTCAACCGTAGGTCTATACCCGATTTTAGTGACATCATTCTGTTCAATTGAGAAGAGTTGTATCAGCGGGGAGGTTGATATCCCTATCCCAAGAGTCTGTGTAGAATATACAATCTTTCACATGCAACCGAGACAGCTCGGTCAGGATGTCAGGGTTAGCCTTTGGGGTAATGGTGTTTCGGATGCTATATGCCCTGAGGGAGGGAACTCCTATTTTAGGGGCGGGGATGCTCGTGGTACCTTTTAGGGTTTAAAATCAGGCCTCTGGTACCTTTTAGGGGGTAAAATTCGATAGGTACCTCTTAGGGATCCGTTCTAGCAGATCAAGCAACAATGGTTTTATCAATATCACACATTTTGGAACCTTTTAGGGGTCAAAATCAACTAAGCCACGCCTCGTCGTTTCTTTTTCTTCAAGGCACCAAGATGAGCGCATAATGGCCACCATTCTGGTGAGAACCGCAAAGAATTGGATGGCTCTCTACGTGGACCTACTGTGCGCGGTTTTCGTTACCGCTGTAGCATTCAGCTCTCTTATAATTAGAGATCCAGGTTAACTGTTCTTCTTGCCCTAATTTCTTTTCAATGCGCTTTAATTACGACAGAAACCATCATTTTTTTTCACCCATTTTTCATCTTAAAGAACAGTTATTTAACAGTTACGAGGTTCGTATAGTGAAAACCTGTGACTGAGTACTTGAAACATGTAGGCTGAGATCGACCTACCGCCCTAGTATTCATCGACGCTAACCCTACACAAACCATCACCTTTTCGCACTTACATCATTGCTCTCGATTCAACAATTGAGTAGTAGTTATTCTTGTTTCAATGGTTTTCTTAAACGCGCAATATTCCTTAATTGGTTCACTTCGTCGTAAAAACAAATGCTCCATTTTTCTTGTAGCACTAACTGGAATGATTCTAACTCTCGCCATTGCCTTGATCGGTGACACTTCTTTTGGTGTAACTAAGGCAGCGGAAGCAGAAAACGAGATGACGTCAGTAGAAAGAGTAGTTACGTACACTAAGCTACCCTCAGAACCAGGCTACAGCAGAACGGCCTTGCCGCGTGAGAACTGGCCCGAGCAAGGCGTGCTCTGTTTCCGCGGAGTGTCGTTAACTTATCGTCAGGGTAATCCTCGGGTTCTACACGACTTGAATGTTGATATCCCAGCCAAACAAAGAATTGGAATTGCAGGTGAGATACAGCGGGGTGAAGTAACAAATATCCAAACTTCCATAAAGCAAGGAACTTCATAAACATTTCGACCACCCACTATTTTTTTTTTCTACAAAGGACGACGAGACCCATGCCTTAATCTGCCTGAGGAATAAATCCAAACGCGGTGCTCACCACTGTTTATATTTTATAGGTCGCACCGGGGCCGGGAAGTCGTCCCTTGTAGCTGCGCTGTTTCGCCTACCCGAGCCGGACGGGCAGGTCCTTATTGATGGGATAGATCTCGGCACCATTGATATTCAGTCCGCTCGGAAAGCCATAGCTGTGATTGCACAAGACCCTGTTTTATTTGGAGGCACCTTGAGGAAGAACTTGGATCCATTTAAAAAATTCTCAGACCAGGAAATATGGGCATCCTTGGAGGAAGTACAACTCCTAGAAACTATACAGAAACTGCCTGGACAACTGGATTTCCAGTTAGGAGAATCTGGTACCAGCTTTAGTGTTGGCGAGCGCCAACTGCTTTGCCTCGCACGTGCACTGTTACAGAAATCTAAAGTTCTGGTCCTCGATGAAGCAACTGCTAACGTGGATTACAAAACAGACTTACTGGTCCAACAGGTTCTACGGAACAAGTTTCCAGACTGTACACTGCTAACCATTGCCCACAGACTCAATACCATTATGGACTATGATAAGGTGTTGGTGATGGATAAAGGAAGAATTGTAGAGTTTGATAAACCAGACGTGCTCGTTAGGAAGAAAGACGGAGTATTTGCTAGGCTTGCTAGAAACTCCAATTTATTAAACCCTTAGGAATAACCAACGCCAGCTCAAATCCCCTAGTCAGACCACGTTTTGGTGCAATAGATTTAATATTTTATTCTGTTCCAATGTTCGGCTTCGTTTGGCTTTTGAGGTTTTTTCATGTTTTAATAACTTGTACAATTAAGCTTATATTTGATGTTTAATAATTAAACGCCACAAAAAAATCCACATTAGAATTATGTCATTCATTACTGATTATGCTGTTCGCACGCCATTGCAAACCTGCAATCGTATTATCGTTGTTGTAACTGCGCCGAGCGACCCAGCATAAAAGGTGTTTCTGTATCAAATCTCGCGCATGCGTCAGTGGTTGTCGTCAGAGCGTCCAAGCGAGGTCACGAGACGGGGGAGATCTGGGATCGAGAATGGTGTTTCTATCAAGGGCTCCGTGACAAATCTCGTGCAGCAAGGTGTCGAGAATGGCGCAGCGTCGAGATTACTACTCTCCCGCACAGCCTGTTCTTTGTGTGACCGACACAAAGGACGGGCTGTGCGGGAGACTAAGAGATGACTCTTTAACGCCCCTATAATTAATAATATGTCTATTGTTTTAAATCTGCGCGACTGTGCTGTAGGCGAAAATATGCTAAATGCTTTCCACGCGAATTCTTCCTTATAAAATAAAAATTCCAAAGTTCTGTTAGTAGTAGTACTGTAATCTTTGTTTGCACGACATTTCAAAAAAGATATAGGAAATTGATTAAATAAATGGAAATATCAACTCTGTGCTTTAACATTTGAGAAGGCTTGATTAGTTTTTTATGTAACAAAAAAACATGCATGGGTAACCAGCAGAAGCTGTGCATTTGTTCCGAAACAGCCTTCAAGAAAAGAACGGCATTTGCGCTCAACCTTGGCCAGACCAGTCCCTTTCCTGTGGGTAATAACAATAATTACTATTTTCAAATGAAGTGGAATGGCAAACACAAGTTATAATTCCAAGGCAAAACCAAACATTGCAGAAGTTGTCTTTATAACTTGGATAATTGGTCTCCTACGACTCGGTACAAAACGGCCTCTTACAGAAGATGATCTTCATCCACTGACAGACGAAGACACGACAGAACACATTGTGAATAAACTACAGAGAGAATGGCAGAAGGAGCTTATCCATTCTCAACGATATGGTCAAACGCCACGACTTTATGAAGCCCTGATACGATCTACATGGTCAATGCATTTGCTTCAATTGATCCTCAAGTGCGTGGATAACATATGTATCATATCGATGTCTATTTTGCTGTCCTTTTTATTGAAGGAACTTAGCAAAAACAGCGATATGAGCATCAAGACGGCGGGTCTGTTAGTGGCTGGCATTAGTGCTTGCAGTTTTCTGAAACCGTTTGTCAACAATCAAGGCAGGTTAGCTGGAGATATGGTGGATTTAAAATGGAAAGCTGGACTGACCGGGCTGATGTACAGAAAGGTAATTTACTTGTTGAAGCTCATACCAAATATCTCCATCAATGAGTCAATGTGTTTTTCACTAATTGCATTTGGGAGAAGTGGGTCGAGACGTGCGTGATAGTCCCTCTGCACATTCAACCCATGCTATTACGATGATCTTTTGTAGTTTGTCGGGTTTCGCCATAACATATGTTCAAACTATTATTTTCTATTTTGGGACAATTTTTTCGCAATTCTGAAATGTAATACAGAAGCTTTTTTTTCAGACCAATCAATTTTCTTCATCGTTCAATATCTCGTTGATTCTCGGAGTAGCCTTCAGGGTCTTCAGTAGGATTTTCCTCTCTATTGCAGGTGCTGAGTTTGTCTAGAGGCAGCTTGGCTGATGTGACAACAGGAAAAATTATGAATTTGATCTCCAACGACGTCCAACGCCTCGACGAATTAAATTTCGCTGCAGTACAGTCATTGTACGCTCCTTGGAAAATCGTTGTGTCCATCATAATTCTCATTAGTTTAGTCGGTTGGCAGTGTCTTGCAGGAGTATTGTTCGTGTTCTTAGCGACAATTTATAACATGTTAGCCGCAAAGGCATATGGAAGTCTGCGTGCTAGAGCAGTGTTTTTCACAGACAAAAGACTTGGGGCCATCAATGACGTCATCAGAGGAGTACGTGCCGTGAAAATGTACGCCTGGGAGTGGAATTTCCAAAGTTTGATAAAGAAGTTCAGACGGTAAGTCAAAAATGCATTTTGAAGAAGACTATTTTCCTACTCAGAGCTTCTAGACTCGTCGCCTCGCAGGGAGGCTCTGGTGACAGCCATATGAGGACCTTCGCTGATTGGCTGATTTTTAACGCGGGAGCATACGCAGTAAGATCTTTCTCTACATGGCTTGATATCGAATCTCTTGCTTGCGTCAGTGGCTGTTACCCGAACCTCCCCCGCGAAAGTTAACGAGCCGGGGAGCTGTTTCCTGAATGTGTAATTTACTGGTCATGACTAATGAACTGCAAAACGTCGTATTATAGTGACAATAGTTAGTATAGTGGAATGGTTAGGAAGCTCGGAAACTTCAAAGGATTCAGACAATTACGAGGGCTGTTGAGAGCGACATTGACAGTGCATAGCCTATTGTGTTGTGCTTATCCAATACACCTATTTCAATAACGTTGCTCTGCAACACGTAAAACCATGAACCATGCATCATAATGAAGAATTTTCCTCGAGTTTGGCAAACGAAACTAAACTAAAACCACCCAATGGCACTTTTTTGACTACTTTGAGACACAATTTGGCGCGACCCGTTTCGTTTTAGGCAGGAATTACCATTACGACTTATGAGGCATGGTTCATGGTTTTGCAGAGCAACGTTAATTGAAACAGGCGTATACATGTCTGAGGCAGTCTGAGTGTCTGGGTTATATCGCGATGGTTTACTTGCAACCGATGTACTGAATATTTCCACTGGTTTCCCAAAAACGTTGAAGCGAGGGCATTCTGTATACGTCTGATCTCTTTCGCCCAGATGTAAAGATAATCAAGAAAACGTTGTCATTTTGGTTCTACTTATACTGATAAATAGAAATGAAAAAAACTACTAAGACATCTAACAATGTTTTCCTAGAAATGAAGTCAAGCTGATGCGACTCAAAAGCATCCTGGTGTCGACGTTTGCAACCCTCTACAGCACCACCTCCTCCGTGGCAAGTTTTATGTCGATCATTACTTTTGTTTTCACAAGAGAAACTGCACTCTCTCCTTCAGAAATCTTCACTCTGTTTCTTTTATGAAAGTTATTGAGTTTGCTACCGCAGGTGAACTCGGCGAGTGTGTAACACATATCTTCGACGCCAAGGTGACCGCGGATCGTATTCAGAATTTTCTTATTGGCGTCTGTGATGATATCAATAACGAACACGAGGAGAAAAACAACTTTATCATGTGTAAAATGATACCCAGACGAGTTATATCACGCGTAAAGTCCTTAAAAAGAGTGGCGAAGATCATGCGGATCCAAAGCTTCAAGACAAACGCACCAGTGTTATACTCATTGAAAGCTTCAGGTGCATTGGACACTCCAAAGGGTTCAGATGAACTGGGAAAAGTCAAGATGTGCAATGTATCGGCAGGATGGCACAGTGAATCGCGTGCACTGCAAGGGTTCTCCTTAGAGGCGACTTCCGGGCAACTAGTAATAATAACTGGTCCCGTGGGGAGTGGTAAGAGTACATTGCTCATGACCATACAAGGGGAGTTACCTATTATGTCAGGGACTATCGAGCGAGGAGGCAAGATAGCTTATGTGAGCCAAGCGTCTTGGGTCTTCTCGGACACCGTGCGTGAGAATATAACATTCGGGAGAGAGTTTGATCAGTCAGCGTATGATGTGGCAGTCCGGGTTTGTGCATTACAGGAGGACTTTGAGCGATTTCCTAAAGGCGACTTAAGTGTCGTCGGTCAACGAGGCGTGAGGTTGAGTGGTGGCCAGCGAGCACGTCTCAGTTTGGCACGCGCTGTGTACTCTGATGCCGATATCTACCTATTGGATGATCCACTGAGTGCTGTGGATGCTAACGTTGGAGTTCGTCTTTTTAGGGAATGTATTTGTGGTGCGCTGGCAGAGAAAACACGAATACTCGTAACACATCAGCTTCAGTATTTACAACACGCGGATTATGTTGTCATGTTAAAGGATGGAAAGGCTGAACATAGCGGCACACCAGATGATGTGCGCTCAAAATACTCTTAGATGAGAAGATCAATGTGGAACACCAAGGAGCTACTGAAGAGGTATGTAAAAGAGAGCAAAACAGTTCTAAAATTCTAGCAATAAATGGGTTTGGAACACCGGACAATTATTATATCGAAATTTGTATCTTGGTCATTTGCCATTTGTATATTTATTGTTTCCAGCATGGCAATAGCAACAATTACCATGGTAACACGTGTCCACACGTCATGGACACAGGAATGAGTGATATGGCGGAGGAGGACGAGGACCGGGCCATTGGTAGCGTCAAACTGCATCTCTATTGGGCGTACTTTAGAGCTGGCCTACCCCCTGCACTCCTTGTTGGCCTATTTATTCTACTCATTGTCATGGAAGGTAACTAAATAAATAAACTTATTCTATGCTAATCTTAGAAATTCTGGTACTTTCAAATCCAGACATGGAGCAACTTGGGGTGTTACGTCTGTGGAGCACTTCAGATGGTGGAAAACTCAAAACTTGTTTCTAGCCTTGCTGCTTTGTTAATTATGATTGCTGGGTAGGTAGTTTTTTGGCCCAATTAAACTCTTCGTTGATCCTTTATAGCCTCCATTCTGACGCCGTACTGGTGGCTTATCCGTCTCTCTGAAATGTCACACGAGGATCAGAAAAGCAGCCTTACTCTTGGAATCTATGGAGCTGTAGTAGGATGGGCCATATCCTTCACAACGTGTGTCCTTTGTCTTCTCCTGTACGCGTCGTTACGGTCATCGGAAAGACTCCATAACCAGATGACAATTGCCGTCCTGAGGTCACCAATCCTGTTCTTTGATACAAATCCACTTGGACGAATCATGAATCGCTTTTCGAAAGATGTCGGGTCTATGGACGAAGCAATTCCTATCAAGTTTGTTTTGGCCCTTACGTTGATTCTCGAGTTCATGGGTCGCTTGATCCTTACTGCTTTGGTCGAGTACAGATTAGCGATAGCTGTTGTTCCTGTCATAGCTGTCTTTTTGCTGTTAAGCTGGTTTTACCTCAAGTCAAGTCGTGAACTTCAAAGGATCGAGTCCGTCAAGTATAGTCCGATATATGCGCACTTTACTGATACCCTCGCTGGACTTGAGATCATCAAAGTAGCAAAAATGAAAAATCGTTTCTTGGAGACGTTTATGAGGTACGATACTAAGGACTTGATATGGCCAAACTACTGAGCCCAAATTTTTTTCCTTGGGGAGCGGTAGAACTTCTCAATTAGCTAGGACGGCGTCAGCCGTAGCCCTATACCCGATTTGAGTGACAGTCTGTTCACATAAGAAGAGATGCATGAGCGGGGAGGTTGATATCCCTATCCCAAGAGTTGTCTTGGGCTGAGCCAAGTTTCTATACGATGTGTCTGTGTAGAAATGATATCTTTCACATGCAACCGAAACAGCTCGAGGAGAAAGAGATAACTCGGTCAGGATGTCAGGGTTAGCCTTAGGGGTAATGGTGTTTCGGATGCTATATGCCCTGGAGGAGGGGACTCCCCTATTTTGGGGGTGGGGATGCTCGTCGTACCTTTTAGGGTTTAAAATCAGACCTCTGGTACCTTTTAGGGGGTAAAATTCGATAGGTACCTATTAGAGATCCGTTCTATTAACAAATCAAGCAACAATGGTTTTATCAATATCACACTTGCTGGTACCTTTTAGGGACCAAAATCAACTAAGCCACGCCTCGTCGTTTCTTTTTCTTCAAGGCACCAAGATGAGCGCATAATGGCCACCATTCTGGTGAGAACCGCAAAGAATTGGATGGCTCTCTACGTGGACCTACTGTGCTCGGTTTTCGTTACCGCCGTAGCATTCAGCTCTCTTATAATTAGAGATCCAGGTTAACTGCTCTTCTTGCCCTAATTTCTTTTCAATGCGCTTTAATTACGACAGAAACAATCAATTTTTTTCACTTATTTTTTATCTTGAAGAACAGTTACTTAACGGTTACGAGGTCCGTGTAGTGAAAACCTGTGACTGAGTACTTGAAAAATGTAGGCTGAGACCGACCTACCGCCCTAGTATTCATTTCTTTTCCTTCATGTATTAACGAGGTCTCTATCTTCTTTTTTTATTTGTCTGTGATCGACACCAAACCTACACAAACCATACCTTTTCGCATTCACATCATTGCTCTCAATTCATTAAAACGCGGAATATTCCTTAATTGGTTCACTTCGTCGTGAAAAACAAATGCTCCACTTTTCTCGCAGCACTAACTGGAATGATTCTAACTCTGGCCATCGCCTTGATCGGTGACACTTCTTTTGGTGTAACGAAAGCAGCGGAAGTAGAAAATGAGATGACGTCAGTAGAACGAGTACTGACGTACACTAAGCTACCTTCAGAACCAGGCTACAGCCGAACGGCCTTACCGCGTGAGAACTGGCCCGAGCAAGGCGCGCTATGTTTCCGCGGAATGTCGTTAACTTATCGTCAGGGGAATCCTCGAGTTCTACACGGCTTGAATGTTGATATCCCAGCCAAACAAAGAATTGGAATCGCAGGTGAGATACAGCGGAGTAAAGCAAAAAATATCCCAGCCCATAAAGCAGGGCACTTCATAAACATTTCGACCACCAACTAAATTTGTTACAAAGGATGACGAGACCATGCCTTAATCTGCCTGAGATATATATCCAAACTAGGCGTTCACCACTGTATTATATGTTATAGGTCGCACCGGGGCCGGGAAGTCGTCCCTTGTAGCTGCGCTGTTTCGCCTACCCGAGCCGGACGGGCAGGTCCTTATTGATGGGATAGATCTAGGCACCATTGATATTCAGTCTGCTCGTAGAGCCATAGCTGTGATCGCACAAGACCCTGTTTTATTTGGACGCACTTTGAAGAAGAACTTGGATCCATTTCAACAATTCTCAGACCAGGAAATATGGGCATCCTTGGGGGAAGTACAACTCTTAGAAACTATTGAGAAACTGCCTGGACAACTGAATTTCCAGTTAGGAGAAGCTGGTACCAGCTTTAGTGTCGGCGAGCGACAACTGCTTTGCCTCACGCGTGCACTGTTACAGAAATCTAAAGTTCTCGTCCTCGATGAAGCAACTGCTAACGTTGATTACAAAACAGACTTACTGGTCCAACAGGTTCTACGGAACAAGTTTCCAGACTGTACACTGCTAACCATTGCCCACAGACTCAATACCATTATGGACTACGATAAGGTGTTGGTGATGGATAAAGGACGAATTGTTGAGTTTGATAAACCAGACGAGCTCGTTAGGAAGAAAGACGGAGTATTTGCAAGACTTGCTAGAAACTCCAATTTATTAAAACCTTAGGAATAACCAACGCCAGCTTAGATCCCCTAATCAGACCATGTAGGCTGCGCTTTTGGTGCAATATATTTAATATGTTATTGTCTTCCACTTTTCTTTACTGATCACAGCGATATAAGAATATTTATTAAAAGTCCAATGCAGTTCAGTATTGGGCTGTTCCAAAAAAATATCCCCCCACCCCCCTATCGAGAAACTCCACATTTTCAAAAATTGCTCTACCCCTGTGGAAATTCCAGGCTTCTGTACAACCCCTGCGGAAATTCCATGTTTTAATGTGACCCCTTTCCAACCCCTGTCGAAATTCCAGGACCAAATACAACGACCCCTGTGGAAATTCCAGGGCCAAACACAACGACCCCGGCCCTGTGGAAATTCCAACGACCCCTGTGGAAACTCCAGGTTCCTCGATAGGGGGCTAACGGATATAAAATGGCCACTGGACCTTTTTAGAACCTCGATGGCCATAGTATTGATTTTTAACACTCGTTTAAAACATGTACTAAAAATGCTTCAATGCGTCTATGCGATGGACGTGTTTGATTGGCTGAAATTTCCCGCCATTGTTGGCGCGCAAGCTTGTAACACAGGTATCCTGCAATCGTAAATACTTTGCTAATCTACGAATTTGCCGATTACAAACCAGGCAACCTCTCTTCTGTGAGTTGTTTTTTTATAGTCGCTTCTCTATTATTTTTGATATTCCTGAAGCCAACTAAATTGTATTTTGAGTTGTTGCAATAGTTTAGCTGAATGAACTTGGAGCCATCTTTGCTGATCTTCTTGTAACATATATACTCGTAAGCATATTTATCCGTTAAGGGCGCCATTTCATATTTCCAAGTCCTTGGAATTGTCTTTTCAGAGATTGTGGATCTGCCCAAGGTGAATTCAGGTAGCTGTCTTCTTCCGCAGTTTCAAGTTTCTAAAGAAGAAATTGAACATTAAAGGAAAAATAATAATTTTCTGACAATAACTCCGTTACCCAAAAAGGAGATTATCATCCTCTTTGACAAGCAATTAGTGGAGCCTGAAGCCGATAGGTCTAGCCATATGCACAGGCGTAGAAGGGTCTACACTACTTTTAGATTGCCGATTTGAATTCAAACTGGAAATTGGTACTTTGAGATTGAGAATGTTGCTGATTTCTGCCACCATAGGCGAATAACACAGGTTAGATGAGAAACTTCCATGGAAGAAAACCGAGAGAAATACAGAATATGTGTCGAAAATGCTCGATACATTTTCCCAGGAACAAGGTGAAAAATTCTGAGGTTACCATTAAAACCGGGAGAGTTAGCATTCCTGTACTTGTATCCTTCGTTGGTTTGACCATTACAGCTAAAATCGTTGCATCGCGACCCGCGTTTTCAAAACATCGATTTGTTTTTGGCTTTGCTGTTCCGCCAGTCAAATCTTATGAGCCAATCAGATTCTTGCCTTGTTTCGCCTAGTGCAGTCGCCTGGCTTTCCGGTGCGATGTTGTCTGGTTTTAGTTCAGAGGGAAGCCAGTTGACTGCCTAAGCGGAACAGGGCAAGAGTTTCATTCGCTCAGATAGTATAATTGGCGGAACAGCAAAGTCAAAAATCCAAAAAGTAGTTGGATGTTTTTGAAAACGTGGTTCGCGGTGCAACGGTTTAGCTGTAAACAAAAGGTGCTCTACTCATACCTGCTAACTCTCCAGGTTTTCCTGGGAGTCTCCAGTTTAAATCATCAAATCTCCAGATTTTTCAAAATATTCTATGATCCATAGTCAGACACAAAAACATCAAACAAAGTCTGCGCAGTCGGCAAAGAGTCAGAGAGAGAGTTTGGACGTTTTTGGAGGATTCAGAAAGGTTGCGGAAAAGACTCTGATAAACAAGATGGTTCCGACGAATTCTCCAGATTTCAGAACTTCTGGGGTTGACAGGTATGTCTACACTGTATTATTACCTTCATGTCCTCTTGCTTTCTATAGGCATGGGCCATCATTTGTTTCCTCTCCTCTTCAGTAAACACTTGCTCTCGTGCTGGGGCTCCTTGCCCTTTCTGAAAAGTGAAAATAAAATATCAATCATTGCTCCAAAAAGAAGCATTGCTAATTGAAACTGCAGTACTAAAATCATTTATTTTATTTTTTTCGCCAAAAATAAGGATTGAAAGCTATTTTTAAGTTCTAGGAATTGACTCAAATTGTGTGTTTTGGCAGAAAAGCTAGATGCTCACAAAGCTTGGATTTTCACATACCAAGAAGATCAACCGAAAGGATTGAGCTTAAACAAGAAGCTCAGAGGCTCAGCAAGACTCAGATTGTGTGTTTCCAAAAATATCCATACCCCCCCTACAGAAGGGATTGGAAATTCCGGAGGGGTGGGGGGTCAATTTACCTGATCTTTTCCATACAAATACTGTTTTTTTCTTCAGAAATTCCAGAGGAGGGGGGGGGGGGTCATTTCTCAACACCCTTCCGTGGGTATGGATATTTTTTGGAAACACACATTTTATATACCAAAATTACACCAGCTACCGGTACAGTTTGGGGCTATTCATTTAATAAAAAACAACCAAGCTCTTTGTAATGTCTGCCATCAAATGTTTCTCTGTAATGGTGTAGATACCTTTTGTAGTTTCACAACTAATTTTGTTTTCTCATTCTTTCCAATAAAATCCTGTAGTTTCTTCCCTCTCTGCATGTCCTTGCCAGCCCACCATAATTGGGCAGTTGCTTCATCTAAAACTTGTAATGACCCCTAGAAAACAGGTTGAAAAAAAAATCACACATTGCGGGCTGCCTCAATACTGAGAAAATTTAATCTAAATTTAGAAAAAAATGAAAACCATACTGTACCTGCGTTCCTGAAAGGTCCTCCTCATTATTGAATTCTTGGGTTATGTTATCATGTGGGGGGAGTCCCATAGGATATACGATCATGACAGCTCCTCTCATCTGGTCTAGAGCATCCTTGACTTTATCCATTGTTAGACACACATTTGTCTCTGTGAGTTTCTGCATAATAATAAATTATTATATAAACACCAATGAAATACCAGGTGATCTCCCGCGTGAAAACTTGATATCTTCACACGTGAAAATATCATGTTATTTTCACATGTGAAAATATCACACTTGCCTTTGCTGAATGCTCGCCTTATAAGCTTAACTCAAATAAAATTTGAATTTGGTATTTCACTGATGTTTATATAATAAACAGAACATTACATGACCGCTTGGAGATACGAATTTTATCTTCTCGTGTTAAAAATTTATCTCACTCGTTCGCTGCGCTCACTCGTGAGATAAATTTTCAACACTCGAAGATAAAATTTGTATCTCCGCACGGCCATGTACTGTAATATCCTGTAATATCCTCTATTTATACAGCATGTAAGAGTATAGTAAGACCAAGTGACTGCACCACCGGTTTGCTCATTTGGTAGAGCACATGCCTGCTGTGCGGGAGGGTTGAGAGATCCAACATGGTCTCAAACTTTAAATGAGGATTGCCATCATTTAAATGGTCTTGAAATGAGGATTATCATCAATCTGGTGACATGGCTATTTGACATGCACAAGTGTCCCACATGGTTGTAGGTTGAAGTAGTACACTTGTATGGAGTGCTCTTACAGTAAGGGCGCTGTGGGTGGATGTCAGGGGCTGTTTTTGTTTTGTTTTTTATTCAGACTATTCTGGATCATGTTCATTTATACACATTGCCTCGTTCTATTTATTTTTTCAATAGAACAAAGATTATTGGAATATAATCATGTCACCAGACTGATGATAATCCTCATGTTAAGGCCATTTAACAATATTGATGATAATCCTCATTTTAAGTTTGAGGTCATGACTTGAGGGTTCAGCCTCCCGGCTGACCAACACAGGGGATCATTTTAAATAACTAAATAAAAGAGCATAGCCTGAATTTTAGTTAGCCACCCCTTGGCTCTTAATTGTACCTCGCTTTGCTATAAAGGAGAAATGCATGTCTCCTTTTGCATAGTGAGGTATGATCCAGAACAAAGGGACGGCTGAAATTCAGGCAGCTATAGAAGGTGCTGCCTTTGTCTAACATCTGCAGATGGTTAGACCTAATCATTAAAGGAAAAAAAGAAACACATAAAACATGTTTCTATTTTTAAATCATTAGGATGATTGTTTGCCAGAGTGAGTATATTGATGTAATAAAAAGACTCAACATAAAATTATGAAAAAATTGATAGACAATTTGCCAAAACCAGATACATTGTAGAAAACAGCAAAGAAAAGGATTTAGCCAGAAGTATTATCTTATAAACATGTAAAGTAGGAACTTACTTTTGAAACTGCTGCCATAGCTTCTTGTCTTGTTCTATTCAGTACATCTGCCATGTTTTGTTTGGGAGCTTTGGTGAAGAATGACAAAGAGAATAACAATAAGATTGTTTATAGCAAAGTTTATCTAAGCTCTTTAGTCAATGTTATATGTACCTATTAAATATCCAGTTTACAATAATAATAATAACAATAACTTAATAGAGCGGTTTTCACATGACTGTCGTGAATTACAAATTACTGGTTAATTGCGATTGCTTCGGGTTGTGATTGGTCGAGAGCAATTCGCTTGCAAAAAGGAGAGATTGTGAATTAACCTCGCTCTCTGACTGGTTTGTTGTCGAATTACTATCGCATTTGATTGGTTAGTGAATTACGCATGAATTGCTTTCAAGACAGTCATGTGAAAACCACTCTAATAACAACAATAATAACAACTAATACTAAGTTTTGTGGGCCATTCCATTTTTTATCCACATACCCCCTATTGACGAGTTTTTCTGAGGGGTTCTGAAATCTGATTTCTGAGGGGCGTTAATGGAAAATAACTGCTTTTTTTGGTGTATTTAGGCTCCTATTGACGAGAATTTCAGAGGGGTTTGGGTGCTATTGACGATATTTTCCGATTTTCTGAGGGGTTTTGAAGCCTTTTGTGGAAGAAATTCGGAAATTTCTGAGGGGTCTCCGGCCTCTAACTTTCTGAGGGGTCTCCGGTCTCTGAGGCAATTTTCTGAGGGGTCTAGTCAAAAAATCATTTCCGAGGGGTCAAATTCTTAGTCATCTCGTCAATAGGGGGTATGTGGATATAAAATGGAATGGCCCTGTAGTGGACAACTGCAAAGGTCAAGGGTTAGGGTTGTATTACCTCTTCCATTCCTTTTTGACATGGGGTCTGTTGTTTCATCATAGCCTCCACTAGGAATACATCTATCTTCCCATTCATCCTTCAATCTCAGATCTGATATCTGGTCATCTGTGAGGCCCTGCATGTTAGGGGGTAGTGTGGGTCCATGTTTGGCAAGCTCTTCGATTTCTTTGAAAACAAGCAATCATTTCAGATGAGAAAACTCCAGTCCAAAAATCGCCAGTCTTAGAAGGGGAACATTTCAAATCCTTTAGCATTTCTGCAGTTGCTCTTGATTTTGCAAATTACAGGCAACAGTAAACTTAATAACTAACAGCTGATGTGAATGAATGAGAACAAAATCGATACCCACCGTAGTTGAGTCGCTCCACTTTTAGTCTTCCATTGGAAATACGAACAAGTTCTGGAATAAGTTCACTAAGTTCTACTGAACACGTTGTCTCATAAAGAAATAGACTCTCGTCGCCTCGTTTTACATGTAATTTCACCATGATTTCTTTATAAAGTTTTGCTATGACTTCTTGTTTCTCGATTCAAAATGGCAGACGAGTTTTGGCGCTTGTTTCTATGGAGACGTCAACGCTCTTTCCTATTGGACGAAAATACCACTTTGCATCATGCAGTGCGAGCTTGATATATTCCGGTTTAAAATCGAACCCAAGTTCAAACTCGATAGAACTTCGTTTCTTGGTTCGAAAAGCTCTAAAAACTTTTTAAACGATCTTCTTTACATCATTGATTTAAATTCTTTTAATCAAAGTACACTATAAATTTTTTTCACATGAACAATTGTTCTATTTATCCGGTGTTCCATTTTGTTTACATAGTACGAATGGATATCGATTGTATACAATGACCGTGCATTTTCGAACTGCCGGGAGCGCAAAAGTTGTAACACGGTAGGAAAAGGGCAATTCTTAATTAATTGGTAAGTTTACATACTTTACTTTACTTTACTAATCTTCGTATTTGGAAATTACTCAAATACTGGCACCGAAAGATTATCGAGGAAATGGAAAAATCCATGCAGAGGGACGTCAACTCGCCCGGTTTTGCCGGGAGTCTCAAGATTTTTCACTCCTGTCCTGGCAAAATTTTCCTGAACTGCCATATACTTAAGTTATTTACCGTATTTCTCCCGGTTTTCTTTCCTGTAATTTTCTCATATAACCTTTGTATTTCGTCTGAAATCCAAGGTTGCTTCAGGTTTCTGAATATGCCTGCCTATGGATAATACTAATAGTCATATAAGCTTAATAGCCAGAGGCAACAACCCCAGGACTTCAAAAATTTGGAGACCACCTTGAAATGGTAAAATTTCAAGAAATTCTCCGTGGAGAAATACACTAAATGTATGGCAGTGGTCTTGAATTTTTCCGGGAGAGGAAGCAACAAATCTTAAGACTCCCGACGAAGCCTGGAGAGTTGACCTCCCTGAATGGCTTAGTTTAAAAAACATTCTCTTTCTAATCCTCAGAAATGGCCACCGGTGTGCAATACCCTTTTCAAGTGGAACAGTCCTGGGGGTGTGCTCACTACGTCAGTGTGCAGGCTTCCCAGATGGGGAAATGAATGAGAACCAAGATCTGTTTTATGTGACCCCCCTGGGGCCCTTAATTGTATGCTGGGACATTTCTACTCATGAGAAAAAAGTCTGCTTTCAAGCTCACAGTGATTTGATTATAAGTCTTCTATACAACAAACAGTATAGCTTGATTCTAAGCATTTCTTATGGAGGAGAAATAAAATTGTGGAATCAAAATTGGGAACTCAAGGCTTCCACATCAACAACTTATGGTTGTGCACATTATGGGGCGTGGTCGCTTGATGGCAATAGATTTCTTATTTGTGGAGGGGAAGAGTCACTTGTTGCTGTCTATGAGCTAGAAAAACATGAGGAGGAGTTTGGGGTTAAGTTGCTATGGTTACAGAAAGGCCCCTCTAATGAGGATACTGTGTCGAGAGATGACGTCAATCACGGTGATCCACCCTCAGAAAATAATAGTAGCCCTACATATGTGAAACAACGTGACTGGTATGATATTGCGATGTTCAACTCAAAGAACCAAGTAATTGCCCTTCTACAGAAAGTCCACGACAAGCTTAGTGAAGCACACCTTTATGATCAAGCTGGTAAGCTTCTTTGCACACAGCAACTTGACCCCATTGGCAACACCAAGGCAGCTATCATGTGCAGCACCCTTGTAAAAATGGAGTTTTTGCAGTAGGATTTCAAGGAGGAATTTTTCTTATTATAAATGAGAGTATCCCCCTTAATGTCAATGCTGTATTTCAAGCAACAGGCTCACCCCAAGTTGCAATATGGGATGGGGATTATATTCTTGCTATGTCTTATTTGTCTGGTATTATTACCTGGTGGTCGTCAAACGGGGAGCTCTATTATGAGATCAGAGGTGCCCCACGGGATTCTGTTGTTCATCTTAGCTGGTCGACAGACAAGAACGAGAGAGGGCTTTGGGTAGGAGGGATCATGTCTCTGAGTTACATTGCCCTTGAATACTCCAACAATGAAAAGCAATTCCCTTGCAAGTTACATGAGAAGTATCGCCTAAAATACCATGCTGTTACTGGCTGTGGTTTGGACATTAGTAAAGAAGGGATGATTGCCTCTGGTGACCTTACTGGAAATGTCTTTGTTTGGAAACAAGGTAATGAAGAACCATTGCACAAGCTGAAGTATGAAGCGGCAGTGAGATCTCTGGCATGGAGAAATGAAACTCTTTTTGTAGGCTGCTTGGATGGGATTATTTTAAAGTGGTGTTTGACGTCTCAAGAGGAGATCTCTCTTGCTTGTACTGGTGGTATACTGACAATGAGATGGTTGCATGATTTCCTGGCAATAGGGCTAGATAATGGCAGCCTACTTGTTTATAAGTTTCATGCAGATTTGACTGGCCATGAAGAGGTGTTAAACTTTAAAGCTCATTCCATGATGAGAGATGGGCGTGCCGCCCCTGCTGAGGTGTGGTCTGTGTGTTGGAGTCCATGCGGCACCATGATAGCCACAGCATCTGAAGATCACACAGCGTGTGTTTGGAATGCCACCTCTGGTGAGTCAACAAGTATTTTGATGAATGGGCAATTCCAGAAAATAAAGGTACCCCCACGGGCGGCATTTGGAATTCTGATTGCAAGGGGGGTTTTCGAAGCTGGATTTCTTTAACCTCCCCGGAATTCTATATGCATGGGGGGTAAACCATTTTGGAAATTCTGGATGCATGGGGGGGGGGGGGGGGGGGGGGGTCAAAAACTTGTGCTGCCCGTGGGGAGGGTAACTTTATTTTCTGGAATTGCCCAATTCAACATGATCTTATGCTGGCCAAATCACGTCCTATGAATCACCTATGTTGAATGATGTTGAAAAATAATCTGTGCATGCTCTTGACCAATCAGAATGCAGAGTGAGCACAATGCATTATAATTAGAATTAGTATACCAAATTAGTGATAGTCATTTTCCCACGCTCTGATTGGTTCCTGAAGTAGTAGATGTCCAACATCATTATTTACTGCTTTGAGAAAACTGAAAAAATGGTGGCTCCTTTCACAACAGTATGAGAAGTGATACTGTGTTTTGAATATTTTAATACACCATATTTTATTCTACTGACTTGGTATATACTAAACAACTATCCCCCTCAGGGTCAGTGGCCAGCGGTGGATATATACCTCGACGCCGCTATTCACCTCCTCTTCATTGGGTAGTTGTTAATGATCACCTAATGATAGTCTGGTGAAAAGTAATCAATGGGCACAACACCTATACTCCATTATCCACAAATTGAGAATAGTACTATATCCTCACTGCATACTATTGTTCGCATCGCAATAGAAGCTAAGGTATGGGGTGATCTGCGAGTGCGGAACAAGTAATATGCAGCGAGGCCTGGAACACGCGCTGGTCAACCGCCGACGGGGGATGGGGGGTGGGAAAAAACGTCTGAACACTTCAACTGAGCGGCTGAACGGACTGAATTAATTATTCCTGAGCGTGTTCTTATACGAAGCTCTCATTAGTATGCAGTGAGAATAGTACTATATCCTCACTGCATACTATTGTTCGCATCGCAATAGAAGCTAAGGTATGGGGTGATCTGCTCGTGCCGCTCCACAAAATATTATAGTACGACCATCTATAGGCTCGGTTTCCAGCCGTGGCGGGGTTGATGAAACCTTGATAAAGGCTCCGCAAAACCATCACGGCTGGAAACCGAACCTAGGGGCTAGGCCATCTACCGATGGCAGGCTAAAATCACCACACCCATCTCTTCTCTCTTTCATAACTAAACCCCGAAACTCAGAAATCCCAATCTCTTCTCCCAATCCTCAGAAAATCCAAATCTCCTGAACAATAATAATAATTGAACCACGTAACAACACCTAGGGCGTGAGGCTCGTTAAAACGCGTACGTGAACTAAATAGTACAATTGAAAGAAAAGAAGTTTATGAAAAACCACATACAAGTATATACACGTACATATATATATACATATGAAGAGTAAAACGAGGAAGAAAACTACAACTTCTACAGACTGGGTACAGGGTCGCTACTAAACGTGTAGAGTCAAACTGGGCATCATGGCCATGTTAGGGGGACGGCAGTAGCCCAACGAAGGGTTGGGATCCCTGTGTGATGGATCTGAGTTGAACAACGCCCGTCCGGGCATAAGACTTGGTGGTTACAAACCCAACTGTGAATAGCCTAAAGTGTCTCCTAGATAAAAGACGGAAACGAACGCAAAAGAAACAGAAACACAGGGAACCCAACCCTTCGATGAGCCAGGACGCAGACTATGTCTGTCAGGACCGTTGTTAAATGGTCCCCCCAACAACATCGAAGAGTCTGGATCCCAAGTGTTATTTCCTGCGAATGATAACCTTCAACGTGCCACGTTTTGTACACTGTTACCCCCCTGGAACCTTCCACGCACCACGTGCGGAGTCTGCGTACACACTGTTCCGAAACCTTCCACGCACTACGCGCGGAGTCTGCGTATGATAGATAAATAGATAACCTTCCACGCACTACGCGCGAAGTCTGCGTATGATAGATAAATAGATAACCTTCCACGCACTACGCGCGAAGTCTGCGTATGATAGATAAATAGATAACCTTCCACGCACTACGCGCGAAGTCGGCGTATGATAGATAAATAGATAACCTTCCACGCACTACGCGCGAAGTCGCGTATGATAGATAAATAGATAACCTTCCACGCACTACGCGCGGAGTCTGCGTATGATAGATAAATAGATAACCTTCCACGCTCCGAGTGATAGCCTTCCACGCACCGAGTGCGGAGTCTACGCGCACACAATATTACCCTTATGGTAATCACCTCCGACGCACCGAGTGCGGAGACTATGCACACACAATATTAACATTGTGATAAACACCTTTCACGCACCCCGAGTGCGGAGTCTTTGCGCACACACAATATCACTTTTGTGATATTAACCTTCCACGCACCCCGAGTGCGGAGTCTATTTGCACACAATATTACCCTTGTGATAATAACCTTCCACGCACCCTGAGTGCGGAGTCTTTGCGCACACAATGTCACTTTTATGATAATAACCATACACGCACCCCTAGTGCGGAGTCTTGCGCGCACAATATTACTTTTGATAACCCTCCACGCACCCCGAGTGCGGAGTCTTTGCGCACACAATATCACTTTTGTGATATTAACCTTCCACGCACCCCGAGTGCGGAGTCTGTGTGCACACAACATTACCCTTGTGATAATAACCTTCCACGCACACCGAGTGCGGAGTCTTTGCGCACACAATATCACTTATGATAATTACCTTCCACGCACCCCGAGTGCGGAGTCTTTGCGCAAACAATAGCACTTTTATGATAATAACCTTCCACGCACCCTGAGTGCGGAGTCTATGCGCACACAGTATTACCCTTGTGATAATAACTTTCCACGCACACCGGGTGTGGAGTCTATGCGCACACAATATTACCCTTGTGATAATCACCTTCCACACACCGATTGCCGCGGAGTCTATGCGCGCACAATATTACTGTGGTAATCACCTTCCCCGCACCGAGTGCGGAATCTAATGCACACATAAATAGTACCCCCGTGATAAATAATCTACCAATTATCCCATGCTTGTATACTACTAACGCTATGGAAAATAAATAAGCTACTATGGCCACCCAACGGAGAGGGGCAGAGACGGGAAAATTGACCTAGCTAGAAACGGTAACGGAAAACACAAAATTCCGGCAACGAGACAATGTCCCTGACGAAATAGCCACGGCATAACGTGGAACAACCACTTCCCAAAGCAACGAGTAACTGCGAGCGATATGTGTGAATACGGCAAGGGCATCTAAGAACACAAAGCACCCGTACAAAACCAAGAGGAAGAGACTAAAAATGTGACGAACTAGTACTAAGCATTAAATAAACCAAACCCCAAACGAGCCCTAAGAAAACCACCCGAAGATAAAATTACCTATAGACTCCAGGGAAATTCTGGCCACTCCAGTGATTTTTGCCAGTCACAACCCATTCCTGCAACTTGTAAATTCCACGAGGCCCTTGATAGAAACCGCTCGCGGTACAACAAACCTTATGCAATAACAGCAGCGAAAACGCAATGAAGAAACCGAAATAGCTTCTATAACAACGCCAATAACATTCCAGATGAGTATAAAGCCACGAGAAGCGATTTTACAAACCAACAGGAAGGATATGGGAGGTGGAGGCGGTTGACCAACTGAAGCCAGAGAAACGTCTGAACACTTCAACTGAGCGGCTGAACGGACTGAATTAATTATTCCTGAGCGTGTTCTTATACGAAGCTCTCATTAGTATGCAGTGAGAATAGTTTTGCTTTTACTCTTTTCAGGTGAGAAGTTACAGACCCTCTATGGCCACACAACAGCAGTAACCTCAGTAGACTGGAAGTTGCTTAGCAGCCAGCAGAGTATCCTAGCAACATGTGCAGATGACAGGACTGTCAGAGTGATTGACAGTTCTTCATATGATGTCATTCATGTCCTCAAAATAGCAAAAATCCCCGGATGGTACACATTGACATACCTGAGCCTTGATCCAATTGGTCAGCGGTGTCTTTGCTCAACACAGAATGGCCGCCTTGCATTGTGGGATTGCCTAAGTGGGGAATTATTGGTTTGCCGTAAAGTTCATTGTGGGTCCATTGAAGGGCTTGTCTATACTAGTGACTATAGAATGTGTGCCACTGTCAGCTCAGATTGCGTTGTAAATCTGTTTAGCATTCATGTATAGAGCAGATTTCAGATACAGGGATGTCAACTCTCCCGGTTTTGCTGGGAGTCTCAAGATTTTACGCTTCGTCTCCCGCGGGAAAAAATCAAGACAACTGTCATACATTTACTGTATTGGGCAATTCCAGAAAATAAAGGTACCCCCACGGGCGGCATTTGGAAATTCCGAAGGGATGGGGGGGTTTAAGAGCTCGGAATTCTGATTGCAAGGGGGGGGTTTCGAAGCTGGATTTCTTGTCACAAGGGGGGGGGGGGTCTGAAGATGCCCAACTTCTGAAGGAGTTCGCGTGTTTTTTAGTCTGCTAAAATAGCGTTTTTCAGAAAGAAAATAACGTCATTTCACGCGCGCAAAAACAGTCTTCGCCGCCATTCGATAGATAGAGAATGCTTGCCAGTTCGTACTTGTCCCTTCTAAGACAGAATCTCCATAATTTTCTACTGATTTCGACTGTTAGTTCAATCACGCAGCATATTCAACGTTGTACAATCACACATTAAAATTAATATAAAGGATGTTGGCGATACGGGATAAGTTGAGCTTGCATGGACGCGCAACTTTCACCAAAAACCGCCGCAACTTTCCCTAACATATCTAATGAAATCCCGGAACAACACGGTATAGTTTAATAAACGTTTCTCAAAGATGGTACATGTAATATGCATGTTGAATAAATGTTTTTCTTTTACTCCTTTTTAGAGTTTCTATATGGGTTTTTCCTAAGCCTCAAATATTCGAAGATCCGCAAAAAGTAACAACTAGGCTTTCCAAGCTTGGTCTAGCTCATTCTAATGTGTTGGCGAATGGCGAAAGTCTCAAGTTTTTCCGTGTTAATATCATCCGATTCTTTGCCCCTACAATTCAAATCTTACAAAATAGCCAGTTAGCTACTAGTTAAACACGCTAAAAATGTAGAGCTCATATTCAGTGGTTGTTGTGAATGCCGGTGGTATTTTTTTCTTCAAAATCAAACTATCATGCTCTGTATTAATATTCTGAAACAAGATTATGCGCTTTTTGTGTTTTCTTTACTTTGCAAATTTAATAAATTCCCGCAACAACCCCCGCAACTTTTGCCTTTTTCTCCGCAACGTTTCCCTCTCGCAAATTTTTACTTTTTCTCGCAATAATAAACAAGGTGGTGATTATTTGGATTCCGGAATCCGGAGGGGAGGGGGATTCCGGAATCCAAATAATCACCACTTGTTTATTATTGCGAGAAAAAGTAAAAGTCCTAGGGTTGACGTCCTGCGTGAGTGTCAAAAAGTATTTGTTTTTGTGCTTATTTTGCATTCTCATTGGTCCCTCATTTCTGTCACCCAATCAAGTTTTGAACTAAACGCAGCTGTGTATTGTGGCATACAGTTTAGCATATGAATGTCGCAATTAATTAAGGATATCCTAACGCTATTTAAAAAAAAAATAAGGAGAAAAAGCTGTCAGTAAAAAAAAAAACGAACTAGGGCCACTTTAATCCCGATATTAGGGACACTTGAACGAAAACTATGCACGGACTGTTAGACTATTTAACAACTAGTCGCCGAAGGCGACGTGATCATTGGCGAATAGTCACCGAGACAAAGTCGAGGTTGTGAAATGAAATGAAACAATAAGTTGTGAAATGAAACAATAGGTGGAATGCACTGCTACTTTTTTCAGCTCTTTGTTTATTTAATGTGCTTGTGAAATGAAAATGTACAATTCATATGTGACGTGATGTTGATTAGCAAACACGCTGGTCCCATAGAGGGTAAATGACCTTCAGGTAGAGTTGTTGTGAATTTCAGTTCTAAGCTGCCAACGGCTTGGTAAGCACATGTCTCGGGTCTGGTACCGTGTGCTTTTTAAATGAGACAGGAGGAGAGAACATTCTGAACAAAACTGACAAGAGGTAAATAATCATGCATAGCTTCAATTTAGGTATATGTTTTTTCTTCTTAATACTGAAAACAGTTTGACAGTAATCATGTTTTAACCCTTTTTCAAAGGTTCTACACGCCGAGATGAAAGATGCGACCAAATATTGTGTGGCTCAAGCTTGTAAGCAGGAGACGCGGAATGAAATCACGAGTAAGTAAAGTAGAACCATATGGAGCTTGAGTTGTATTGGGGTGTACAGTGCATCCATGTGACCGTATCCTGAGGTTCTGATTGGGTCGCACCCTCATGAATAAGTTTAACAAATTTCCAGAGGTTTTGAGTGATGTGGACTCTTATTTACCACGCTTGACGTCATCACAACAAATTTTGACCACGATGATGGCGTAAAAAGCTAACTAACTGTTATGGTAAAAAAATGAATTTTACAAGCCTTTAACTGTACATGGATCGCTGATTTTATTGAATCATTTTATTTGCACGCACTAAAATCACATGCCGTGCGCAAAGCTGTGTTTACAAACCTACAATACCTCTATTTGTAACTTAGAAGGGCTCGAAATTGCGCCCGATACAGGCGTAAATACTGCTAAATGTTTTGTATCTTAAAGTGGTGTTAAACAAGACAACTCTCAGCAAAAACTTTGCACGTTAAAAAACTTTGGCCCTTAAAAAACTTTGGCCCTTAACGTTGTTTACCGTTAAGGGCCCATCGTCAACCGAGAGCGTTTGCAGTCTATTAGCCGATCAGAGCAGCCGAAAAACAATAAGTCAATTTGAAAATTAAAAAAACGGGGCGCAAAGGCCTCCCCGTTGATAATGGACCTTTAAGGGCAAAACAAAAAAAGAGGAAAACTCAAAACTCGAGATTTCGCGATTTTTGGCGGAAAGCTTGCTACGAAGGCTACGAACTTCGCATCTCTGGATTGCAAGTCCGGCGTCCAAACCACAGGGCCATGCTGTTAAGGATATGCGCCTCGATTTCGTGTGCGCCTGGAATCCGACTCCTCTCGAAACCAAACAGCCGGCTACGCAGGCTATTACTCACGGACTTTTGCTATCGCATCGAGCCGGCGCTAAGCTAGCATTTGATACGGAGCAGATCGAGAAGACACGTTTTGACGAAGTTCACACCTCCCAGCTTCACTCGCCCAAGTCGTCGAACCGGAGGTTGACGTCATACCGCGAGCCCTAGAGTCAGTGGGCTCGCTGTATCCACAGGGATCCCGAACTAGCAATAGAAACGCTTTTCTGAAGCGCTGAGTTCTGAGCGAATAGATGACAGGATTCGACATGCTGTTCAAATGGATAAAGAAAAACGCCAGGAAGTGTGGCCAGGAACCATGGAAGCGCGCTACACTGTGGAGCAACACAGGAAAGCAGCCCATCCAGAAATACGCCAGGATTGTAATCCCGATAGTCTTTGCGGTCCTGGATATCAGTTCTCGTTCTTTTCCCACACTGCTTCGCGGTCTGATTACTATGTGGCTCCTTCGGACTTCGTTCATATAAGGAAACCAAGAATCATGATAATAACGAAGGGGACAAGATAACCTGGAATAAGAAACGCCCGACCGAAGTTCTTGAAATACAGAATTCGATACATCCGACTGGTTTATCACCGATGTCGATTCGAGCCCAAGGCTGAACATCCCAAAGGCGTAAGCACCAGCGCCTAGCCAAATAAACAGCCACCGCTACTACAGCTTTGTTCTTTGTCTTCCACGAGTGATAGCGGATGCCGTGGACGATTGCCCCATAGCGGTCCAACATTAGAACCACGAGGGATGCCACAGTTAGTACATAAACCAGACGTAGAACATGACCAGGAACCATGAGAGATGGGGACCTTTGAGGGACGGTGTCTGGCCAGAGGTACAAGGCGACCAGTAGAGGCATGTTGGTTACGGCATTATAAGATCGATCACGAGAAGGTTGGCTACGAGGATGTTCGGCACTGTGCGTAAGGTCTGAAAGTGGAACGTGTTTTCATTTATTTTAGTACCTATCCTTCATG